>CM053770.1:381837059-381959332 GCA_028658325.1 Potorous gilbertii | reverse complement strand
GAAATGCTTAAAATGCACTCACCCACCTCAGTTCAGGGCTGTCTCCTCTGGGTCTCTACATGAGGCAGCCGTCAGCCTGGCTAATAAATGACGCTCTCAAAATTCTCAATTAATTTTGCCTGTGACTTATTAATTTGGTCCATTTCACCTTTTGTGCCATAAGTATAAGTACCCTATATGTTGCTAAGGCTAAGCTGGCTACCAATGGCCTTGATCCTATCCCTTATTGCCACCTCCAGGACCTTGCTCTAGTAATGAAAGAACAGTTTTTTCTCTTGCATCTCTTAGTTCTCTTCCACTGTCACAACTGTATTCATGTATTCCCACTCTTAAAAAGGCTTCACTCACTCCTTATGTCTAAACTAACAACTGTTCCCTCTTACTTCCCTTTCGTAATCAACACCCCCATTTCTTCACCACCCACTTTTTCAACTCCCATGCAACTTGACCTTCTTCTATTTTTCTCACTCTACACTCTCACCTTTGACAATCTCATTCATTCCTAATTAGGAAAATTATCATCCTTACCTAGTTATCTATGGATTACTTCCAGATCTGTATCTCTCTGGTCACATATCTCCCAGTACCTACAAGATATCTCTTCCTTTATGTCCTGCCAACAATTTGCAGAAACAAGCTTATTATCTTTCCCACAAAACCTGCCCCTCCTCATGATTTCACTCTTCTTTCTTCTCTCTCTCTCCCCTCATATTCAATTAGTAATCAAGTGTTCTCAATGCCTCCTCTGCAATATCTCTAGCCTTTGTCCTCTCTATTCTATATTGCCTAGCCCTTCCTAGTACCATTGCCCAATGGTCCACTAGTATCATCGCCCAATGGTCCACTAGTACCATCGCCCAGTGGTCCAGTGGTCCACTAGTACCTTGTGTTATGCCTTGAAAAGACTAGAGGCTTGACCTATCTGTTCAAATGAGTGATCGTTTGGGATTAGATGACTTCCCTCACTTTACAGATGATGCTGAAGTCTAGAGAGGTCAAGTGATTGTCTAAAGTCACACCGGCAGTCAGTGGCAGTGAAACTTATGATACAGTTACAAAACTTCAATACATCACACAGTTAGAAAGCAGAGTTATATTGTGTAAAACTAAATAAAATATTTTAGAGCTTGTGGAAAATTCAATAAGGAAGGTTCTTATTGAGAAGGTAGAATTTGAACTAGGCCTTAGAAAAATGGATAAAATTTAGAGGCGGAAAAAAGTGGGAACTTCAAAAGGAGTAGTTTTCTAAGTAAGAATGAGCTAGGAGGAACCAAGGGGGAGATTTTCTTGACTAGGTCAGAAGGCTCATGTTGAAAAGTGATAGGAAATTAGGTTAGGTAGGAATATTCCTCCGAACATTACCAGATTTATGAAGGTTCCTAAATCAGACCTGTTCTAATCCTATTTGAGGACTATGTTACCCACAGAATAAAGGGGACAGATCATAAAGAACCCAAGGAAAATGGAGACAAGAATGTAGGAAAATGTATAGTTTGATTAACTCAGAGGTCAAATTAGAGGATAGTGAAGAAGGGAAAAGGGTTGGAAGAACAACAGGGAAGAGAGGTAGAAAGAAGACATAGAACAAGTTTAGGAGGGCAACAGAAAAATATGGAAGGATAGGTGACTGAGATCAGAGAGAGAGTTTTCAGAACTCAAGATCATGAGTGATCTGGAAAAAAAAAAGAGAATTCTAATTCTTCCTCTTGACCCTGTGTAGGGCATGAAAGAAGGAACAAGTAGCATTAGAGATTGTTGCCAAGGGGTCAATGTCTTGTAGGGAAAGCTAAATTTCCATAAAGTCAAAATGTGAAAAATACGTGAGAAGAGATCTAAGATGACAGGGAATTTGTCAACAGTAAACCAAGAGTTCTAGAAGGCATCATGGGAGAAGTCTGAGAAGTCAAGGGGAGAGAAGAGGTTGATCAGGATGAGGATGAGAAGATAAGTAAAGGTTGAAGGGGAAGGGTTTTGTCTTAGCAGAGAATCTACTTGAATCAGAATCTCCAATCAAAGGGAATAGGAGAAAGGAGAATGTTAATCCTACAAGTAGGGCAGGGTCAGCTCATGAGAGTCCCACCTTTCAAGATCCAAGAACCGTTATTTAAAACTCAAATCAAACTTGGAATGGACTTCAGAGGTTATTGGTTCATATTTTAGATCTTGAGTGCCAAACCCCTCACTTTACAGATGAAGAAACGGAAGCCCAGGGAGGTTAGTGACTTGCCCAAGGTCACACATGCAATAAGCCTCAGAGGTGGAGACTTGTACTTAGGTCCTCTAACTAAACAATAAGTACTCTTTCCGCTATTCCACAGTCCCCTAATCTGACCTCTGTATGAAGCATGAATTCTCTCTATAACATCCCTGAGAAGTGATTGTCCGGAATTTTATTGAAAATTGCTAAGGATGAAGAACTTGATATCTTTCAAGGCAACCCACACCATTTTGGTGTAGTTCTGGTTTTTAGAAATTCTTTTCTTAGATCAAATAAAAATCTGTATTTCTAATAATTTTACTAATTGCTCCTAAATTTGTCCCCCTCCACCTATGGGGGTTGGGTAAAATATATGAAGACTGGTGAAAAGAACTGATGACTTCTAACCTAAGAGAGAAGGTTTAAGTGGCACATGATCCTTATCTTTCTATGCAATAATAATTAATAATAATAGTAGCTAATATTTCTCCAGTGACTACGTTTTGCAAAGCACCTTATAAATATCTCATTTCATCCTCATGACAACCCTGAGAGGTAGATACTATTGTTACCATTTTTCAAATGGAGAAACTGAGGAAGACAAAGGTTAAGTGACTTGCCTAGAATCCCACAAGTAGGAATTATCCCGGGCTGGATTGAACTCTAGACTACAGGTCCTGGTCTAGTACCCTCTCCCCGCTGGACCACCCAGCTGCTCAAGTTAGAAGAGGATTTGTGTGGAAGAGGGTGTAGACTATGTCTCAGTGTGTTCACATGTAAAATAAAGCATTCGGACTAATAACAAAAACAGGACTGTCCTCTGAGGTCCTTTCTAGCTCCTGATCTATGGTCTAACATTTTATGAATGTGTAAGCCTGTGAGGACAGCCTGACAGTGGCTCTTGGCAACAAATAATTCAATAAGGATTTATTAAGCACTTACTATGTGCTGGGTACTGTGTTAAATGATGGAAATCCAAAGCCAGTCCTTGCTTTCAAGGAACCAACATTCTATCAGGAAAAACAATATATATACTGATTAGTTAATAGAAAATAGGAACAAAGTACCTACAAAGTAGTTTCCAAGAGTACAAGTAACTAAGGAAATCAGGATAAACTTCTTATAGAAGGGTGTCCTCAAGCTGAGTTTTTTAGGCAGCCAGCAATTCTAGGAGGTGCAGATAAGGACTAAGAAGGAAACATCTTCCAGTCAAAGGGCCCACGCAAAGGCATAGAGGAGGGGGATGGAATCTCATAAATGCGGGACACAGAATAGCAAACAATCCAACACAGCTAGACTGTAAACTTCATGAAAGAGAATAATGAGCCTAGAAAGATAGGCTGGAGCCAGATATGACTGGAAGGAATCTAGTCCAATATCCCATTCTACAGATGAGGAAATGGAGGTTCAGAGGGATTGTGACTTGCCCAAGGTCCTACAGTAAGGGGCAGATTGTTCAGTCATTTCAAGTCATGTCCTACTCTTCATGAACCCATTTGGGATTTTCTTGGCAAAGAACTGAAGACCTTTGCCCCTTCCTTCTCCAGTTCCTTTTACAGATGAGGAAACTGAGGCAAATAGGGTTAAATGACTTGCCTAGGGTCACATAGCTAGTAAATGCCTGGTGCCAGATTTGTACTCAGGTCTTCCTGACTCCAGGCCTGGCACTATCCACTGTATATTTCAAATCCACTGACCTAAATTCAGTTGTTAACTCCAAATTCAGAGCTCTTTCTTTGTACCTACAGTAGTAACTATATGGATGATCCTGTAGGATAGTATTACCCAAATGATTTGTAACCTGATGACAATTGGTGGAGAGAAAAATGTAGGACTGATGGTGCTTCTGACTTAACATCATTGCCTAAGGAACCAAGAATGACTACATGGCTATACAAGACACTCTTCCCTTAGAAACATTTCATTCTTTCCACCTGTGAATCACCTTGAACAGGTGACTCTTTTGTGATCCTGCAGACCTACTGTACCCTGTGACCTCACTTTTTCCCCAGCATGCTTCAACACATGGTTCATCAGCCCTAGCTGTGGCTTAGAGGAAGAGAGAATTCCCTGAAGCTGAGACCCCAGGCAGAATTCACAAAAAAAAAAAACAGTAAGAAGCTTCATTAACATTTCTACCTGTTTCTGTTTCTTTTTCTCTTTAACTGGGTTCCCACCTTCTAACTCTGTTTATAAGACAGAAGCTACCTATCTTTTTCTGCTATCTTACCCTGCTCCCTGAAAATATGTTTTTTGTTGAAATTTGTTTTATTATTAACTAGTTAATTAATATTATTATATTTTATTAATTTATTAGTGCTTATGAAAATTATTGATATTTCAATAGTATTGTAATTGGCCTTTTATTCTTAAATGCAACCCTGTGATGTAGCTAATTCAAGAGTTGTTATCCCCATTTTACAGATGAAAAGACATACAGAGGTTTAAATTTTAAGTAACTTGTTCATGGTTGCATAGCTAGTATATATCTACATCTATATCTGTCCATTTTGGATAGATATAGATGTAGATATATACATCAAAGGTTGGATTCAAACCCAGGTCTTCTTGATATCAGATCCAACACGCTTTCCACTATACTTTGTTGTCTCTATAATTAACAGAAAGTGGGCAATGTTTACAAGTGTCTTAATAGATAATCCTGGTCCTATGGGAAAACAAACAGAAAGTGAGGCCAGTCATAAGCCTTGAAGGAACCTGTTCTTGTTCTCAAAGTTATGCAAGCTAATTCTTTCTGTTATGGAGGTTAAATCAAACTCAAGGTTTCAGGATGATAGACTTGGTTTGACAAAGTTAAGACTTGGGGGCCTTAGCTCTTCTAACCTTAACCATTCAAATTTAGGGTAGGTCTACATGCTCAGGGACAGAACTCAACCAATGCAAACATGATGGTTTGGGGTCTCTGTGACACTTTAAGACAGGTGTACAAGTTGTAGAGAATGGGAATTATTGGGTTTCATTCTTTCTTAGATTTGTAGCAATAAGGCAATAATCAATAAACCTTTATTAAGTACCCACTATGTGCTGGGCACTGGGCTAAGCAGTGAGAATACAAATAAGCAAATAAAAGGCAATCCCTGCCCTCAAGGAACTTACAATCTAATTAGAGAAGACAATATACAAAAAGAAGATGTAAAGGGGAGGGGAAACATAATCATAAAGTCAGAGCCATCAAATAATTGTCTTGGCCCAGTTCTGCTGTGATGCAATTCCACCTACAGAACCACCAAATGCCAATGTTGGAAGGGACTTCAAAAGGCATCCAGTCCTCCCTTCAGTGAATACTCATGTGAATGTCTTTGGAGGAATGAAACTAAAGATGTGAAGTGAAAATGAGGACCTGACCTTTCCCTTTTTGAGGAAGGGGCAGGGTGAAAGGAAAGAAAGATGTTCTAATATTGCTCATTGTATATTGGACTGCTTTCTTTTTTTTAAAAAATTTAGATGCCAGTAAACCACACCTTTGAGGAAAAGTGGGGATTTATCAGAATGACTAATCTATTTGGGAGCAGGAAGGTGGATGGAGCAAACATTTAGGGCCAGGAAAATGTCCATTGTTCATTGGGTCCAGGGTGTGTCTGTTATCTTAATTCTGCCAATGAAGTAGGAGCTACAGCTCTCAGAAAAGGAAACAGGGAGAGGTCTGAATAGGATAGAGGTTTCAGTAAGAAAAGAAGAAGTTGGAGGATGAGAAGAAATATTATGAGGACCTAGGACCTAAAACTTCAGATAATGGAGCACAAAGATACTGACTACGTGGTCCTGGACCGCAAGACCTCCAAACAGAAGGAACAAGAAGGTGGAGAAGTCAATTTTACAATAAAATGCAAAGGTATATATATCATAACAAATTAAGGCATTCACTTTAAACAGCCCAACCACAGCAAGCAGGGCAAACCAACAGTAAGAATTAACTTTAGTGATCATAGGATCTTAAAATGAGAAGTAGGGGTAATCTAGGACAATACCCTCATTTTTCTTTTTTTTAATCTTTTAAAATATTTTTGCTCATATTTTCTGTTTCTTGCATTATCCTTTCTTCTTCCCTTCCCAGAGAGTTATTCCATATAACAAATAGTATTTTTAGAGAGGGGGAAAAAAAATCAGTACAATTGATTGATATCCTGAAAAAGTCTGAAAACTTGTGCAATCTATAACACTTGTGGACCTCACACCTACATGAAGGGGTGGGGAAGGCGTCCTCTCAATTCTTTTCATTTGAATCCTGCTTGGTCTTTATAATTTGGTTACATTCATTTGTGATGGTGTGTGTGTGTGTGTATGTGTGTGTGTGTGTGTGGCTGGTTGTTCCTTCCACTTATGTTGCTGTAGTCATTGTGTACAGTCTTTTCTTGGCTCTACTTACTCCATTATACATGAGTCCATGTAGAACTTTTCATGCTTCTTTGTATTCATCAAACATATACCACAGTAATATACCTCTACATTCATATAACACTTAAACATTTCCCAATTGATGGACATGTACTTTGTTTCCAAGTCTTTGCTATTACAAAAATTGTTACAATAAATGTTTTGGCATATATGAGGATTTTCTTCTTATCAATGACTTCCTTGGTGTATTAACCAAGTAATGGATTCTCTGGTTCAAAGAACCAGTACACTAATTTTCAAAGGAGAAAATCAGTCCTATTTCCAATGTACCACGGATAGGCAAAACTTTAAAAAGATGCATTACTATCTGCTTTGCTGCTTTACCCTAAGGCTCAGTAGGCTTTTGTCTATCTCTTTAGAATTTGAGCTCCTTTGAGAGAAGGGAATATCTTACTTTTCAATTGGTATCCCCATCACTTATCAATTAGCACCATGCTTGGCTTAGAAAGCACTTAATAAATGTTTTTCATTTGTTCATTTTATTAGGTAAAACCATCACGTTAACATCACTCTACCTCTCCAAATTTTGTATGTTTTCCCCTGCTCTGCCCCTTCATTGAACTGATATTACATCTATAATCTGAAACACACTACTCAATATTTTAAAATATTTCTGGGTTACTCTCTGCTTGTATGGTTTAAGAAAAAAGTACGTGTCTGCTGACAGAGAGTCAGCTAAGGTAAGTACAGAAAGGCTTATCACCAGTAGGATGGCCACTAGATAATAAATTATTTATCTATGGTAACCCATAATCAAAGTAAAATTTAAACAAATTTTTGTTCCTCTTTATTCTGTGTGTTCCCTTTCTACTTTTTTATTGACAGTAGAAGAATAGCTAATGGAAAGAGGGAAAGACAGAAGGCATTCAGAAACACTCAGTTTTTAGACCATCTCTAAATATGATATTAACTTTTGGTCATCTAAATGTAAGCTCTTTGTTGAACAACAATAAAAAAATAATTCACATTAATACAGCCCTTTAAGGTTTACAAAAAAAGGTTTTACACACATTAGCTCATTCAATCTGTGTAACATCCTTATGAGCTAAGTACTGTTGCTATCCTTTACAGATTAGTAAAGTGGGGTTCTGAGAGGATGTGACACAACCACGGTCACTAAACTAGTAAATACCTAAAGTGGGGGAAAATCTCCCATAAAACTCTTGTCTTCCTGACTTCAAGTCCGTGACTCTATCCACTATGCAATGTGCTTTCTGTCCAATGACCTGGAATATTGTTGTCACTAAAACTTAAGTCAAAGATACAAAGTACCTGTAGCTAGGCGGCAAGATGACTGAACCAATAAAAGGGATGGTAGAGTTGGCTTATCATGTGTCCAGTATCAATAAGTAACTTCGTTTCATGGGATACTTTGATCAGCTTAGCTTGTAGCGCTAAGAAGAGACAAGCACTAAATGCTAGCCTTTCAGAGTTAGAAGAAATCTCAGTGTCCATCTACTCTAACTCATGCCTAGAGAAAGGATCCCCACTAAGTATTCACCTACTCTATCTAAAAATTTCTTTAAAGGGGAAACTCAACCTCCTGAAGCAGCTATTTCTACTTTTAGATAATAGTTGGTTTTAGGAAATTTTCCCTAATATTAAGCATAAATTTGCTTCTAACCTTCTTCCATCCATTGTTCAATTTCTGTCCTCTGAGGCCCCAAAGATAAGATCTAATCTTTCTTTTACATAATCATTTGTATACATTTGTATACAAATTTGTATTTGTATAGAGAGCTATTGTTACCCATAAGTCTTCTCTTCTCTAGAACAGACATCTCTACCTCCTTCAGCTAATCCTCCTAAGACAGACATGGACTTTTCAACATTCTAGTTCCTTGCTTCTGTTTTCTCTGATTTATCAATGGTAGCTTCAGTATCCAGAGCTAAACATGATACTCCAGATGTGTTCTGAGGAGTAGTACAGCAGAATTATTGCCTCCTGGTTGCAATTTCTGAACCAACATCTGTTGCAGAGGTTAAGGGGATAGAGAAATTCTATGAGAAATTTGTTGAGTTCCTCCAGACTAAGTCAATGTGCTTTAATATTCAGTAACTTCAACGTATAAGTAGTAAGAAGAGTAAAGTTTAAGGTTAAGAAATTAAGATCAAAAAGCTTACATGTAGACAACTCATACCTATCAGTCAAGATCACTCTCTTCAGGATGAGAATGGGAAAACACTGCATATGACAAGGAAAGAGCAGTAGCATGAAGGAAAAAAGTGAAATTGATTCTTAAGAGATTAAAAAAATTCCTGATATGAGAATCCCTTCGGATTGAAGAAAGAATATTGAATACTCTGATTGAATTGAACACTGAATCCTTAAGAGACTCTGAGAGTCCTTTCAGATTCCATACTGAATATTAAGGCTTACTGACTTAGTCTAGAGCATCTCAATACATTCCTCATAGAATTTCTCTACCTCTTCACCCTCTGCAGCAGATGTTGGTTCAGAAATTGTAGTGGAGGGGATCGTTGTGCTGTGCTGCTCATCAGACCTCATCTGGAATATTCCTGTTCAGGAAAGAAGTGACTGGATGACAGCATCCATCAGGCAGTCAAAGGTCAAGTTCAAAGAAGTGAGCAAAGGCCAGTAGTACTCTAGAGCCAGGCAAGCAAGCAAGGACCAGAACCCAGGGAAGCAGGGAGTACAGATCAGGAATTCAATCAGCTATGTCCAGGCAACAGGAATTCAGGACAAAGAATCTGGGAAAACAAAAGATCAAAGTCTAGGGAAGAGTCAGAATTATATTCACATGTCACCAACCAAAAGAATGGGATCTGATGTTGAGCCAATGACCTCTGAAGGAAAAGTTCATTCTCTGTTTCCTTCCTGCAGCCAGATGTGGTTTCAGAGTATGGACAAACTAAGTCTAAAGATGAGGGGAACAACTGGGTATATCTGGCTAGAGAAAGAAAGAGGGGGGCAGGAAGTTAGGTATCTCCTGACATTTGGATGTATATGATGTATTAGGGATAAATATTATCAACATTTTTATAATAATCATCATCACTCCAGAATTAAAGAACATGGAAAGAAAAGGGCTTAAGCCTTCATCTGTGCAAGTGGCTAAGAATGAAGACCAGGATTTGTCACCTTGAGAAGTTAATACCATGGAAAAGTTTCTCTGGAAATCAAATGATACAGAGAACCTTTCCAAAGAAGGGCAAGTTTTCCACTAAGGAAAACCATGTCATTGTGGAATTAGATCCAATGGTTCAGATAAGGCAGGATCAAATATATGGGAAAGAGACTGTAAGCTCCTTGAGAAGAACACATTTCTATTTTTATCATTTTATTCTCATACCCTATCACAGTGCCTTGCATATAATGATAAGCAAATAATAAAAATAAATACATTAATAAATTATTGTTGATTTAAATGAAATGCAAAGTGGTACAGACCATGACTGAAGGACTATAGCTGGAAATGAGATTTGGGTTCCTGGAACCCTATAATCCACTGGTTATTAGGTGCAGCAACTTCTCTTGACCACCTATGCTTCTATTTGTTTTCTGAAGCTAGGGCATGGCCTAGACACCTCATTTTGTTTGTGAAACTCTGGCAGTTTTAAAACGGACGAGGTTAAGTACCTTATGGTATCTGAAACGTGGTCATATAGATGGTGTTTTCCAAACTGGTTGACCCAATCATTTTCAAAATCACTGGTAAATTTCCTAGAGTTTTGTCAAATAATCCATTCTTCCTATCTACAAAATACCTCCTTCCTCTGTTCAGAAACAATGCCCCTGTGATAAAATGGAATGAAGGCATGGGCTTCACAGGGGTGGGATTGTCACTTCTACTGAGCCTCTAGCCCATAACCACACCCTGTATCGAGTTGTGTCATGATTGTGCTCCCCAAAAAATAGTGATTTTGAAACACTTCAACTTTTCAAAACCTCACTTAAGGCTTTGAGCTCACAGGCGCAGTTACATTCTTTTGACTGTCCATCCCTTAACTGCACATATATACACACCACACCATATACCCTATCCTTGGCCTCCAAGGAATCTGTTTCTGAGCATGAGAGCAACAGACATCACCCAGAATTCAAAGTTTTCTTGTAAAAATGTCAATTGCAATAAAAGGAACCTGGAGCCAGGCTGGCAGCCCCAGCGGCTGTTAAAGGATGAAATCAGCAACTTAGCCTCTGTGTCTACATGACACCAAACAGCCCGTTAAAAGAGTGAAGAATTCAGTCAGCCATCCAGATGTTTTGTCCATACAGGACCAAACATACTTATATTTTTGAAAATCCAGATGTCTGCCATCACATGGAAAAGCTGGGCAGTGTAGTATATAAATAGTACTAGGCTGAAACTTCCAAGGCCTGGATTCAAATCTAGACCCTGAAACTTACTAGCTATGTGCTAGTTCAATTTCCACTTCAGTAAAAGAGGAAAAAATAGTTTCCCTAACCTTCACCTTTATGGGATTGTTGGAGTGGGAGGGTCACTGTGTAAACTGTGAAGTACTGGGGAAATGTGAGTCCAGTCATTATCATGCAGAGCAAAATTCATGCATTTAGAAGTATCTGAATGTTTGTCGTCCTCTAGACACCTTTAGGCTGATGAACAGGGAAATCTAAAGATTTTGGACAAAATACTTTTTTCTCTGCAATCAAAAACTACTCCAGAGAGATCTTTTTGAAAGAGACTTTGAAAGAGATCTATTCTGCTAGATAAGTGATATTTAGTGGGACAAAGATAGGTGGAGTTGTGGATAGAGTCTAGACCTGAAGTCAGGAATATGACCTTAGACACTAAACTGGCTGTATGACCCTACGCAAGTCACTTAACCTCTATCCACCTCGGTTTCCCCAACTATAAAAAGGGGATATTAATAGCACTTACCTCCCAGGGTTGTTGTGAAGATCAAATGAGAACTTATTTGCAAAGTTCTCAGTATCTGGTACATAGTAGGTGCTCAATAAATGGTTGTTTCTTTTGTTTCTCTTTTCCCCCACAAACCTAGAAGGTGATCTGCTTCGAGTATTTAGACCTAAACTGTGGGCAACCCAACAGAGTCTACTCCAATTTCAAATGGTTCAGAGATTTTCCTATCCATTCCCATTCCTCCAAATCACTAGAAAATCAATTCATTTCTGTGGTAGACTCAGAGTTTGGGGTCCTGGGAGTAAATCTAAATCTCAAGACTGAAAACTAAAGCCTCCTCAAACCTCCCCAGAAGAGCCAGACTCAAAAGGCTTGGGGCCTGTGCAAACAATATACATTCAAGGGAATTCTTCTATGAGGATGCCATTTCTGCATGAACAGGGATCATGGTAGTGTAGACTAGTCTCTTGGTCTGAGGGGGGAATAATAGAAGGGCTCTTTAATAAAAAATTAGACCCCTCACCATTTTCTTTGAAAGTGCCTACCATCTGGAGAGGCATACTTTGCACCACTATAGTCTCTCGAATGTATACTCATGATCTATTGCTTATGTCCATCTCTCCTGTGCTCCCACAAGTCTGCAGCAATAAAAAGGAGCTCCTGAGGACAGCATGTGCAAGGGAATTTAAAAAACAAAACCGCAACATAATAAAAAGAACAATAAGAAAAGCCTAATAAACCCGGGATGAAACACAGTCATGTGAAAGAGAAGATCTGAACATCTGTACTTTTTCTTATTTATAACCATGTCATGAAAACAGGAAAAACAGCATGCAAGACCACAAGTGGAATTTTCTTTAGGCCCCAATTCTGCTTGTGGATTTCCACTCGGAAGAAATTGACCGATTTGATTGTGTTCCATAGGTATGTAATATACCATTCATTATTGTGTCATGCATCCTATGATTGTGAGTTACTTTTTCTTAGTCATTGTTATTTATTCTCAGGAATGCCCCTATCCTGCATACATCTGGATTTATAAAGTTAGCAGCAAAGGAAAAAGCAGGACCCATCTGACCCTTCCTCACTTCTGGGCTCTGTGGATCCTTTTAAAATTATATTCAGTCCCTTTCTTCATTGTGCATGAGTGTGTGTGTGTGTGTGTGTGTGTGCCTGTGTGTGTATGTATGTCTTTTCTTGTGAACTGGATTCTATGACTCAATCTTTTTATTATTATTTTAATGTAACAGTGTTCATGATAACAACTGTCTTTGCACCAAATTAAGTCATCAATACTCTCATTGTAAAGTTAATCATAATATTAGTAATCACTAATATGTACACAATTTGGTCGCCTTAAAGGAGACACATCTGCTTTTCTTGGCAGTGGACAATTTCCAAGCCCTCACTTGATACCATGTGCGTGTCTAACTTCTGTTCATAACAATAGCTTTTATCCTTAGGGTTTGGTAGTATAGTTAATTGATGCCTTTATCTTTTCGTGAAAGATGCCAGCTCAGATCAAAAAAATAAAAAATAAAAACCAAAACATACTACAAAGGCTTGGCTTTGTGTCTGGTGGAAATTGAGCGCCTCAAAGCCTGACTCAGGAGTAGAGGAAAATAAAGATTGCTTTCATCCACGTTGCTGAACATTTTGCCTATATCTTTTTTATTCCCTGTTACTATCAAAAATTTGGTAAAAATCAAAGGGGAGGTGTCTAAGAGCTGAAAATATGAGTGTGTGTGCTACAGGAAAAAACAACTTAAAGAGAGAGAATAACAGACGGAGAGAGAGACAGAGAGACAGGGGGATAGAGACCGAGAGACTAAGAAGAGAAGGGGGAAGAAAGAAGGGATGCATAGTCCAAGTGTTTGCCCATAGGACTGGTTTTCCACTAGGGCAAGCAGTAGAGTGCCCTCAGAACTCACATTATTCATTCAGTCTTTCAGCAAGGCACAATCTGATTTAGTGGAAAGGCCACTGCTCTAGGAGTCAGAAAACCTGAGTTCTGGTCACAACCCTTCTAGAAACTACCTAGGGGTCATTTAATGCCTCTATGCCTCCTCTATAAAATGAATGGAGCTGAACTAGATGATATCTAAGGTCTCTTTTCACTCTGAATCTAGTCAATATTTGTTGAGCACCTCTATGTACCTAACACTATACTTTTGATAGAGAAGTTAATTTTTGTATATACATATATGTGTATACATACACACAAATATGTATAATCTATATATGGGGTGTTCACATATATGTCATATACATATGCGTACATAAATACAGACACATTGTATATGTACACAGGTATAAACATATATACACATGCCTCTCTCTCTCTCTCTCTCTCTCTCTCTCTCTCTCCCCGCCCCTCTCACCTGGTTTGTTTAGATAGTCAGGGAGGCAGCATCACGCAATGGAAAGAACATTTAGTCTGTAACCGGTTTGAAACCCAACCATTTACCAATGCCTTTCACCTCTCTGGGTTTTTGTTTCCACATTGGAAAAATGATGGGATTGGTTGGATCAGTTAACTTTTAAGGTGTTTTCCAGTTCTAGATTAATAGTCCTATGATCTACTAATAGATATATCTTTGACAGATTCCAATCCATAAGAGATAAAATCACAGATTCTTTCCAAAATTATGTGATTGACCCTAAATGGGGGTATGATATCTGTAGAATGATTTTAGTTCCCAGAATAAAAGGTACCAGTTATCTTCATTATTATCAAAGTCAAATTATATTTTTAAATTATAAACTTCTTCAGGGTAGAAAATGTCCCTCTTTTGCCTTTACATACCTAAGCCTAATACAGCCCCTGGTACACAGAAGGTACTTAATAAATATTTATTGATTTGATTATATTCATTGAACTGAAATCTGAATCGAGGCTTTTTTTTAATATGACTAAGAAAATCAAATTTAATTTATTTTCAACACTACCTTTAAAAATCTGATTTTTCAATTTCCCTGTCCATTTAGCGCACTTATCAACACTAATTTCACAAACATAATTGATTTCATTTAATGTCTGAAATATTCAAATGAGCATATTGAACACTTATTTTCTTATGCCATAAAAATCCTGGGTAATATTAATGTCTCCTCACCCAGGAAGTATTTCCTACTGGCCAAGATTCTCATTCTTTCTAAAACTTTTCACAGTAATCCATCTATTTCTGCTCTATCATTATGAAGGCAAGGTACTTAACTTGTAGGTATTTAATTTATACATATAAATATAATCATATATATATATATTATGTATGTAAATAACAACATGTTTTGTGTGTGTGTTTTAATCAGACATATAATTTCATTGGTGTAGAGTCTCTGGGTTAGGAAACTCCTTGTACCAAGTGAATGGAAAACTGTCTATAACTTACAGCCTCAGAGTAACTAGGACACTGAAAGGTGGTGACTTGTCCAAGATAACATAGTATGTGTCAGAGGCAGGACTGGAACTCAGATCTTCCTGATTCTGAGACCCCCTCAAACATGTATTGGTTGAACATGCAAGTTTGAATAGGCCTTAGGGATCATCTAGGCTAGGGGTTTCTTAAGCTTTTTTTGTGTCACGGACCCCTTTGCCAATATGGTAAAAAACAATGGATCCCTCAAAATAATGTTTTTAAATGCAGGAAATGAATACCTAAGATTACAAAACAAACTAAGGTTAGCGAAAATATAAGTATATGTTTTCCCCCAATCAAATTCACAGGATCCTTGGAAAATGGCACATAAAATTATCCCTCCTTTATTTTAGAGCAGAAACCAAGCCCTGAAAGACTTAATCCATTGGTAACTGGAATGTGGCCTTGTGTTAATTGCTGCTGATAGCCTCAGTTACCCCCTAGCCAAGCCTAGTCTTTCCACAACTTCCTTCTTTCCAGTTCTATACTTAATCAGTTCAACTGATACTCCTAACACATGAATTTGACCATGTTACTTCCCTGCTTGAGAAATTTCAGTGGCCCACTGTTACTTCTAGGATAAAACATAATATTCTCTCTTTTACTTTTAAAACCCTTCTGGGTCCAGACTATCTTTCCACATCACTTTCCTTCATGAACGGTATACTTGCTTGCTAATTCCTGATACCCACCATTATTTTTCTCATCTCAATGGGATTGTGGGAATGATAAAGAAGGGATGGCTTTTAGACATGGGACATTTTGAAGGAAAAACAGCCGAAACCTGGTAACTGAAAAGGGAAGGAAAGGGCTAAAGACCACATGAAGTTTTCATGTTCATACAGTAACTGAGATAATGGAGGAGTCATTGATAGAAAAGTTGGGGAGAGGAACTGGTTGAAGAAGCAGAAAAAGGGTAAGATAATGAGTCCACATTTAGATACACTGAGTTAGAGTGGTGGGATTGCTTTTGTGGAGATGTCCTGGACAAGGTTGGCAACACTAGATTGACTCCCATAAGAAAGGCAACAGCTAGAGAAAGAGATATGAGCGTTGCTTACATAGATGTGATCACTGAACCCAGGTCTCCTGACTTAGTCCAATATTCTTTACAGCATACTATCAGGACTTGATGCTTTAGGGTCACTTTGGACATCTAGCAGAACTTCTCATAGGGGCTGTTCTCAAGGCAAGGCCTTGGACAAGCAGCATCAAACTGTAATAGAAGCTATTATTGGATAGTAATATTGATGTCTGAGCAGAAGTTTGCTGGTAAATCTTTAACAACAGGTTTTCTGGGGGTGGGGGAGCATTTCGCAAAAACTTGCTTTTAAGTTTAATTTGCATTGCTAACATTTTACCCATCACTTTCTTAAGTCTAGAAATTAACCTAACAATAAGTCCATTCCTGATTTTTGCCTGTTTCTGAGGTATAATTGCTCACATTGAAAAATTAACAATTGGCTCTCTCACACTAGTTCAAATTAGCTCCAGCATATCCTGTGTCTGTTTTCTCGATTTCAGATGATTTCTGCAGCAAAACATCCAAATCTTCCGATCAAGAAAAATGTACTAAGGTGGGAAAACAACAGTTTTCAAGCTTTTCAAGTTGTCTCTATCTACTGATATATTTACATAAAACTATTATAAAATCATCTGTATGATTTAACAAAGACGCACTTAGAGACCACTTTTCTGGTCTACCTAGCAAAAGAGATAGACTATCTTTGGAGTGAAAGCACCCCACGATTACTTAATGCTTTGTTTGGAACACAAATCAATCCAGTTCTGATTTTGCAAGTGTTGTTGAGAGAGGTCTTATGTTCTGACTGCCCCACCTAAGCTAAATTTACTGCCTTCAGTCAAGTATTCTATATTTGTTAGCACTGACTTCTGGCCAGTACTTAACCAATAAGTCCGACAGAACACTGAGACCATTCTCTCCCTCCTCAAATTTTCTTCATCTGGATCTCCCCTTTTCCCCCTCAGCATTCTGCCTTATACTTAATCATATAATAGAGTTCATAAAGAAGCTTATATCCTATCACACTATTGAACTGTAAGTTTCTGGAGAGTAGGGACCGTATCCTTTTTCATCTCCATATCTCCCCTAATAGAGCAGGGCCTAGCCACGTTATAGGTAGTTTTCAAAAAAAAAAAATCTGCTGAATATGTTTGTTTTTATTCATGGATCAAGTTCTTGTTGGAAATTTCTCACTCCATAATGCATTACTATGATTTTCCAACAAAATAAAGTCATATCTTCTTTTCACCCTATTAAATTAGCCCATGTGGCTTTATTTAAATTAGTTAAAGTGTACACTCTTTAAATGTACTGGACACAATATTGCATCCCATTCCTTGTTACAATTCTTCAGTTCATGAATTAAAGCATACTCCAAACATAAAAGTGTTAGGCATTCTTCAGGCCCCATTGTTTAGGATATTTCCTGGCACTTCAACCACCCTGTGTTTCAGGTTTGTCTCCATTCCAATTTTAGGCTCTAAATCAGAAGTATTTTTTTAAAGGATTCCCATTAAGCATTCAGAAAGAGAAAAGGCATCTCGGAACTTGATGTCAATGTCAATTACAAAGCTGGGCAAAGTCTGGGTTATATTGACCCTGGCCATCAGTATCAGAGGCATTTAAAAAAATGTATCAGAAATAATTTGTTTGTTTGAAAACAGGGTAATCTCTTTGTTTTGCCAGTAAAAATAAAGATTTGAGCAACAAGGCAGTGGAATTTATTCACCACTACCCTGTATTTCCTTAAGAAAGCAAGAATTGTGTGTTCCTCACAAGGATAGCATACAGTGAGTATCTGTAGGTTAGATATACTGGCAACAGCCAGTCAACTTGTAACTGAAAATCTAAAAGTTTAACAGGAAATCTAATAATGAAACTTGCAGGATTATAGAGCTGATAAAGCAGAAAAAATAGTAGGTGGAAGCTGTTAAGAAGCATTGCTCAAAGAGGCTGCTATATCGTTGATAAATTTCTTGAGATATGGAGGGTTCCTCCTTCTCTTGTCAATTTATTTATTTATTATCCATGATCTTCTAAGATAATGCCATGCCATGTTTGATCATCAACAAGGCCACACCAGCAGACTTTTCTGCTCAGGAATTTTTCCCTAAAGTCATAGAGATTTCAGGTTATCTCAGTGTCATGTGGGGTACTAAACTGTACAACAGAGAGAGAGATAGAGCAAATGCCAAATGAGGAGCCTAGTTAAGGTGGACTTTGCTCCTCTTGAGGTGCCTTGGGGGGCTAGGCATTATAGGAGGAAAGGGGAGTAAACTATGGCTGAAGCAGGACAGGCTACTGTGGAAGAAAAAAAGGAATGGAATCTTCTGATTTAAAAATGTCCAGGCACATGAAGGTTGGAGGCATTACTGATAGTATTGTGAAGAAGAAGAAGGAGAAGAAGAAGAAAAAGGAGAAGAAGAAGAAGAAGAAGAAGAAGAAGAAGAAGAAGAAGAAGAAGAAGAAGAAAGATAAGGAGAAGGAGAAGAGGAAGAGGAAGAAGAAGGAGAAGAAGAAGAAGAAGAAGAAGAAGAAGAAGAAGAAGAAGAAGAAGAAGAAGGAGGAGGAGGAGGAGGAGGAGGAGAAAGAGGAGGAGAAGGACAAGGAGAAGAAGAAGAAGAAGAAGAAGAAGAAGAAGAAGAAGAAGAAGAAGAAGAAGAAGAAGAAGAAGAAGAAGAAGGAGGAGGAGGAGGAGGAGGAGGAGGAGGAGGAGGAGGAGGAGGAGGAGGAGGAGGAGGAGGAGGAGGAGGAGGAGGAGGAGGAGAAAGAGAAAAAGTCTTTGAAACATCTTTTAAAATACATAGAAGTAAGTTCAGAGGGAAACAAAGACAAGTCAAGCAACATTAAAATAACATGATGAATTTTAGTAGGGGCAGCTAGGTGGCACAGGGGATAGACTTTGGGAATTGGGATCAGGAAAGCCTGAGCTCAAATATTACCTCAGCCACTATCTGTGTGAGCCCAAAGAAGTATTTAGCTTCTTTCAGCCTTAGTTTGCTCATTTGTAAAGTAGAGGTAATAAATAATTTAATCCCTACATTACAGGGTTACTAGTGTGACGACCAAATGTGATAACATCTGTAATGTAAAGAATTCTGCAAACTTTAAAGCACTATATAAATATCTGCTATTATTAAATATTTTTAAAAGCAAGCTATCTGGAACAGAAATGAGGGTTTTTTATATAACCCTCTTCTGTTCTATACTTCTTTCTTTCAAGTTCAGAATTTTAAAAAAATTAAAGAAAAAATATATACCCCAAAATATCTTAAACCAAGTCAGAAATATAATAATTTCATCTTTGTTTTTCTACTAATTGTCAAGGGAACTTTGAGTAAGTCATGCAACCCCTACATGCCTCAATTTCCTGTTCTTCATAAAAGGGGCAGTGATGTTCATGAGAGCTGTGTGGCTTGGTGTGGTGGCAAGACTGTTGGTTCTCCCATTTACTATCTAGATGACTCTGGACAAATTACTCCACCCTTCTGAGTCTTGGCCTCTGAATCTGTAAAATAAGAGTGCTGGACTAGATGATTTTTGAGGTCCCCTGTTTTACCACTAAACGTTTTATCTTTGTTTTCAATTATCTGTTAAACTATGTTCTTGGATAGTGAGGATTCATTAGTTTGCATTTTCAAGGGGTTCCTATTTCTCTGGCTTTCCACAAGGAGTCCAAAAATGCTCTACTCTCGTCACTGCTGTATGGCTCAGAGGTAGGGTTTAGAACAGGGACTAAAGAGGGTCCAGTTAATGGTTATCACTTTGCATGGATACAGAGAAGCTAGGCAGGGATTTCCAAGTAAAAATCACTAAAAATAAGAATTCTGTCTCCAGGCGGCAGTGTGTCGATTGGACAACTTTGTCTCAGCATCTCTAAAGGGGAAAAAAAAAAGGAATCCTGTAGGGTATCTCTCATCAATCAGACAATCAGTGGTTCAACAAGCCTTTTTTTAAACACTCACTATGCACCAGTCAATGCACTAAGAGCTAAGGATACAAAGAAAAAGAACATTCCCTGCCCTCCAAGAACTTAGATTTTAATGGGGTCAATAGAATATACATAAATAGAAACACCCAAGATACATATAGACCAGGCAAAGTCAACAGCAGAAGATAACATAGAGTTCAACTGGTTCATCAAGGGTTCCCTAAATTCAAAGTTTGAAAGTTTCTGGAAGAACCTCAGATGCATGCAGAAGGATAGTCATCAAAATAAATTGAGGCATTTTAAATACCTTTGTGCTTCCCCTGCCAAAGTCAAAGAAGTTATTATTGCAATTGTTAGTAGAAAACATATGTTTTGGGGCCCATGGATGGAGACCTGGATTTGGAGTGTGAAGATTCAGCTCAAATACCATGACCTCTCTCACTTCTGGAAGGATTATAATATCACCTAATATCAGCATTTTGAGGTTTACAGTATACTTTACATGATATTATCTCCCTTGATCTTCACTGCAACCTTGTAAGGGAGGTGCGAGTATTGTCTTCATTTTACAGATGATCCTAAAGCTTAAGAAAATTAAATGACTTGCCTATAATATGAGGTAGGATCAAATCCAGGTGCTCCTGATGGCAAGTCCCCCATTCTACAATTTATTCCATAGTAAAAGTCAACAAAAATAAAAGAAAAATGATGTTTTGCCAGCAGATAGATAGATAGATAGAAAGATTACTAATATCTATAAGCCTAGGCATTAGTCCATTAGACTGTGAGCATTGAGCACCTTGAGGGCAGAGACCGTATTTTGCCCCTTTTTGTATTCTTAGAGCTTGGCACAATGTCTGACACATAGTAGGTACTTAATAAATGTTATTGACTGACTGGTTAGCTAGTTGGAAGTGAGTAATTGACAATTCTCTCTTCCTCTTTCTTTTTCTGTTCAATGAAGGGATCATACTGCTTTGTTTCCAAAGTGTATTTGAACTTTGAATCCTTTGGACTCACTATTGGAAAGTCTGGAGACTACCCTGGGTTACTGGACCTTTGGCTTGCTCTAGAATAAACCAAGGTGGTCTTAGAGAGGTCATTCAGCCAGTCCCAGACTTCCTACGGCCATTGTGACTGACATTCTGTCTGTCAGTCACTCATGATTTTGACGTGACCTTTGGACTCTCCATCTAGGACTCCTCTTGTACCATCTTACTCTCTTTTCCATCCTTGTCTCTGCCTTAGCTAAAATCTTTAGTTTTGAGTAATGTTGTTGTTATCCAATTTCTCCTTCACATCACTTATATAGTGGGTTTCTCCCCCTCAGATGTTAGCCTCTTCCCTGATGAACCTCATTTCATTACCCATATTCCTTTTGTCTCTAGCCTAGGAGTTCTAAGCTCTTTTTGTGTCATGGATCCCTTTGGCAGTCTCTTGAATACTATAGCTCTCTTCTTAGAATAATACTTTATTTTAAATTCATAATCAAAGGAAATACTAACTACAAGAGGTTAATAAAAATAAAGACCTAATTTTTCCCCATCTAAGTTCATAGACCCCCCTGAAATCTATCCATAAACAAAAAAACCCAGTTTAAGAATTCCTGCCCTAGGTCCTACTGGAGGGTACATTTTGATAGAGAGGAGGCTAGAAAGAGCAGAAGGACATGAACTCTCTGGGGTGGGGAAAGGAGAGAGAAGAAACCTTTCAAGGAAGGAAAAGGAAAGAAGAAAGAGGCTGAGTTAGCTGGGAAATTGATGTCAACATTTTGCTCAGGGCTTTACTACTCATATGTCCCATTAGGCACTGGTTTATGAAATCAAAGTGAGTATATGGCTTCAGGAATGATGGATAAAAAGAGGAGGAAAAGAATACCAGTCAACCAAGTAGGTAAAGTTCTCAATTATGAATTTTCTTGTCCTGCAAATCTATTTCTATGCCTTCAGTTCGGTGAACCTGGTGCCTGATTGCAGCATCCTCCAACAAGCTCTAGGCATCTTCAAGACATGTTAGTCACTCACCCAGACTGCTCTCCCTTTGTTGATGACGAACAGGAACCAGGGGCCAAGATTCAGCACTTTTCTTTCTGTAGGATGTTCAATTGATGCAAGAAAAGCTTCAGAACCATGCTTCTATAGTGATTACAGTGAGGAGACCTACAAGTTGGGGAAAGTCAAAGCGAATGGCAGTTAGGAGTGGGAGGGAAAGCCAGAGAATGAAAAAGAGAAACGTTCCTCTCCTGTTGATAGAGTGGCACCTGGGATATAAAAGAATTGGACAGCAAGAATTAAGTTCAAATCCTTCCTCAGTCAGATACTGGCCAGGCGACCCTCAGAGAGTCCATGACCTAAGCAGCTAACACTAGGTTGTAAAACAGGTACCTAGTTTTAATTGATGGTGGTTTTTTCTCCTACTAATGAAAATCAAAGACCCCATTCAGAACTAAGACGTTGGTAGAGAATAACACGTTTCTGTCCCATATTCTGGTCTTCTTGATTTGTTATAAGCCCCTCCAAATGGTTTATTTGAGCTGAGCTGATTTTGACACCTGTGTGTAAAGCATGGCTCTGGAGGCAGAACACCTAGGTTCACATCTCATCTCTGCCATAGATTCTTTGCGTGAACTGGTACAAAGTGCTTCACCTACTTGGGCCTCAGTTTCCTTACAAGAACCCTTGCTTAGATGGCCTCTGGGGAACCTTGCAGCTCATCATCTATTATCCAATGGGCATTTGTTATTGTCACACAACAAAGGCACCTAGCTTGTCTCACTCTAAACCCGGTGGAAATGGTTACAAATAAATGTAAACTGGAGAAAGATGAAGTTGAAGAAAGTTTGTTAGCTACGACTTTGCATTTACAAAAAAAAGATTTTTTAAAAACCTAGCCATTGTAGGAATACGGCTATCAACGTTGTTGTTGTGGCTGCTGCTGTGTTTATTATAATACCCTGACAACTTACATTGCCTTTCTGTGTTTTTCAAGACAAAAGAGCCCAGCTGAGATTTAAACAAAGGAGAATACAGGGAAAAGGAGAGAATACAAGGGGCAAGAATAGTTTGCAGAGAGCCAAAAGTGGAAAAGGAAGTCTAATTCTGTCCTACTTTAGGGGAGAAAAAAAAAGTTTTTTGAGAAATGTAAACAAATCAGGAAATCCTGGCACTTACTCTAGTTCCGATCTGGAGAAACACACCAACCCTATCCCTATGTGAGAGCTGCTGTTTGTGAATGAAATCCAGATTAAATTATTCATTGAGCCTGGCCGCTCCCACAGTGTCCAGGTTTCCTCTTGCCTGTGGCATAGCTTAAACCTTAAAATAATAATAATAAAAAACCATATGCATGTTATTAACTCTCCATATTCAAATGGAAATACAATGCTATCATAAATCTCTCTTTTTCTAATGTAAATTCCTTTCTCCGGCATGAAGCTGCAGGAAAGCCTTGTATCTGAGTAATCTAAACTTGAAAGAGAATTTTTGCTAAACCAGTTATGATAGGGGAAACATGTTTTTCTCTGAGTCTAAAGATTAAAGTTGGTCGTAAAAAGGGGTGGGGGATTGAGGGAGAATTATTGGCTGCTCAGCTAATGATTAGACTTCAAGGACAAATTAAGGGCACAGAAAAGAAAGAGTCCTGGAGATAAGTGAAAACAGTCCCAATAATATTAAATAAAAGCTACATTGTTTATCTGAGGTTGTAATCTCCACCCCCACATTCACCTCCATCTATGCAACCCCCCAATTGGCTACCCCCAAGTGGAGTTCAAACTCCATCAAACAATTCTTGCCTAAGACTAGTGACTGCTTTTCCTTTTCATTCTCCTGTAGCCCCTCCTTTCTGCTTTCCCTCCCTTCCTCTTTCCCTCTGGATCTTCTAATTGACAGTGAGTATCGTTCAGTCTCTTTCAAAAAGGTTCTAACCCAAAAGGGATTTTTAAGTGTTGACTTATTATGAGAATTTACCAAAAGTGCCCAATGTCTTTCCTCTGACCCAGGTCTGCAAAACTGATTTGTTTCTTCTCCCACCCTTACCCCCCTCCCAATCAATTCTTTCATCAATTGCTCTTCTGCACATAATCTTGGCCTGGCCTTGAAGCAACCAATAAATCTGTTTATTACAGAGCTTCAGAGACCAGCTTTAAGGGTCTTCCTAGGACTTTGACATCAATACAAGTCTGAAGTCCAAGATGAGTAACTATACACACAGGGAGTTAAAAAGAGTGTTTTTACTTAGACATGATGGTGAAAAACACGAGAGTGGATACCAGTGAGATAGCTGGAAAGAGTAATTGCTTTGAAGGTAGGGCACCTGCGAAACTTTGGTGTGGTCACTTCACTCTTATCGGCCTCAGCTTCCTCAACATACCACAAGTGAGTTGGCCTATCTGAATTTCAAGGTTGCTTCTGGCTTTAAATCTGATTCGTCTCTCATTTATTCAGTGTGGTTTCTATTTTTGTGTATATATTTGTGCAAACATATAAAGTCAATGGGGGGAAATGGGGGAAGGGAAGGATAAGAACTTGATCTAGTGAAAAGAGGGTTAAACTTAGTCTGATCTCCTGAGTTTGAGCACTGACTCTGGGCATCTATTAACTGTGAACTAGGGCAAGGATTCTCATAAAACGTAAAGCGAGGGTAATGTCTGCCTTACCTTTCTTACAGAACCTCAAGTACTGAAATTCCCAAGGCCTAGTGCATTGTGAGGGCTTTTAACAAAGGACAAAATGATAACAGTTCAGACAAGGCAGAGAACTCCTGGTGTGGAAATTCCATCCATACATACATATCAGACATTGTCAGTGACTTAAAGACTTGGAGAGTTGGCTGAGGCATTGATAAGTGACTTGCTAGCCCCACAGCCAGTGCAATCAAGGTCAGGACTTGAATTCAGATCTTCCTAACTACAGTCAACTCTCTGGTCACATCACCATGCTGCCTCAAGTACATATGTGCACACATCTATAGAAGGCAATTTATATGTATAGAATAGCTAACATTTCCATAGGTTTGGAGTTTATTAAGCCCTTTACATACATCATCTCTGGTTCACAACTCTGTGAAGGTAAATGCTATTTTCATCTCCATCATAAGGATATGAATACTGAGGCCAAAACAGAGTGACTTGCACATTTTTGGAGGGGAGGGGGAGCTCTTGACCTATAATTTCTTTACTATATTAAAGTCCTACAAAGGAAATGAAGATTGGGAACGGTTCTGCATCTTCTAGCTAGAGAAATGCCTAGGTCACAGGGAGCTTAAGTAATTTGCTCAGGTTCCAATGAACCATGGAAGCAGCCCTTAAAACTAAGCCTTTCTGACTGCAAGGCTGAGAATATTCTCAATACCAGATTGCCTGTCCTAATATACCCTTATATTGATAACAATGGTATTGGTGCGTCTTAGTATGGCCTGTATCTTCTTGAATTTGGTTAAGATGTTTTGTCCTTATTAACAGGCCCACAAGACTTCCTTATAATACTTAGAATATAAGCCAAAACATAACTGAGTACTTTCTGAGAAAAACATCCAAACTTGCCTACTACCTTAAAGTAATTTCTTTAATTAATTCCTTTAATACTAAGTGCCTTAGCAGCTCTAAGTCTACCATGATGACAACACTTACCATCTGGGACTTCCACTACTACCAGCTCCTTCTCTTACCCAATATTGACCCTATCTATTTCTGATTCCTTATTTGATGTTTTCTATTAAAGCAGGAACATCTTATGCCACTCCTAGACTTTCAGATTTATGGCCCCTATAGAAACTTTCATATGATCTGCAGCTATCCAAGAGATTTTGGTTTGGATCTCATTGTTATCAAACTCATAAAAATATCATCCATCGCCAGCTTCATCTGCTTGTATAACATAGTCCAGGAGGGGCCCACACTGAAACTTAGGCCCCATTTCATTTCTCTTCCATTCACCTACGCTGGGGGAGGGGAGAGAGGGAAGAGGGGCAGCTCCTGCAGCCATAGCCATGTTAGTGACCTTAATGGAGTGTCATGGCTGCTCACTTGGGTTTTTTTTAAACCACGCCTAGCCTAATTCACATTTTCTTTCTCCACAAAGCTGAAGCAGCATTTCTCATTTCAACCTAGTGTTCCCTAGCCAGCTTTAAGTTGTAACCTCAGTGTAGCAAGAGAAGGGAAACAGGTGCTTGATGTCTGCAGCATCTGGTTTAGATGACCACAATGTAGGGAGAACACCTGCACTGAGCAGGCAGCCAAGTCTTGCCTCCCATTGTATTCCACTAAGCTTTCTGCCTCCAGCAAAAAAAAAAAAAAAAAGAAAAAAAAAGGCATTGTATATCAGATTTGCCAAAGGAACTCCCAGGGAGGTGGGGAGAGACAGGATAACAATCCTGAGACAAAACTGAAGGCTAAGCAAGTCAGTGTGAGGCCTTGATTGTTAGTGACCCCCCAAGACAGTCATTCAAGCCTTACTCCAGGGAGTGAGGACAAATCTGTACCGGCAAAGGACTACCTGGGCAAAGGAGTTTGCTTTGGATCGCCAAGGTTTCTGTTAATGTACAGTCTCACTCCTCCAAATATCATTCTACTTCAGATGTCTAAATCCATAGATTGGAAAGAAAGTATTCCTATGCATTTGATGTTATGGTTTATACAACTTCATTGCTCTGAGAAACATGCCTGGAGCAGCTTGAGTTAACAGTAGAAATGCAAGGGAACTTGAAATATGAAATCCTAAAAGGCTAGAGAATTCCTTTTTCTCAGTGTCCTAGTTTTCAAGATGGAAGTGACTTCCAGGATCATTAAGTCTAAACCTTCTCACTTTACATACCAGAAAACTGATTGGCCAAGGGTCATACAGCTAGTGTCTAAGGAGGCTGGGAGTCAAGTCTCCTCAAACCCAAGTCCAGTGTGTTCCCTCTATGACTATCGCATATTATACAACATTACACTGAAATCCCTCAAGAAATGAGCAAAGAGAATTCATCTGAGCCACCCAAGTGATATGGTATCATGTAAAACATCTGTAGCATCTTCAAACCAAAATAAGGGATGGATGACATTTATCAACTCACATTCAGTGTATCTTCCATGAAAAATAGCTAAGAAGGCACCTCATTTTGTTGGTAAACAGGTCTAAGAATGTCTTTGTGTTTCTTTCCTTTGTATGGAGCGCCAACGAGTGGGCAAGTTATAAAACTACATTCATAGGAAAGCAACATATAGGAGATGTTCATTAAATTAGGGCAACCTTCGGGTCTGGAATCAGACAATTTGCATCTTATTTGTGGGACTTAAGAGATAAAGATCTGGAGAAAATGCATTCTTTTGGATAGGAAGAGAAATTCCAAAGGTATTTGCTTGCATTGTTAAAGGAGAACGGAGGCAAACCACTACAGAAATTGTATACAATCCTAACTTAATTTTTTGAAATTGAACAAATGTGCTTGAAAAATTGCACTGATTCTTTTTGTTTTATATACCACAAATACTCCACAAACTAGCCCACCCTCATACCCTCTCCCTTGTCACAAAAAAACTAGAAAAACAAAATCACCTGACTTAGCTACCATACCTGAGAACATAACCCTCCACACCAGTATCCCCCACCTTTCTATTAAAAGAATAAAGGTGGTTTTAATTTATCATCAAGTCTCTAGAACCAATATTAGTGAATGCCATAAATTCTCTTTTGTTGTTGTTATGCAGTCATGTCTGACTCTCTGTGATCCCATTTGGGGTTTTCTTGGCAAAGACACTAGAGTGGCTTGCCATTTCCTTCTCCAGTTCATTTTACAGATGAGGAAACTGAAGCGAACAGGGTTAAGTGACTTGCTTAGAGTCACACAGCTAGAAGTATCTGAGGTCAGATTTTAACTCAGGGCTTCCTGACTCTGGGTCCGCTGTTCTATCCACTGAGTCACCTTGCTGCCCAATATACATGTATACATGTACACACTCTCTCACTCTCTCTCTCTCTCTATGTATGTATATATACACACATCATATCCATATATATACATATACACACAATATATATATGCATATATTTAGTTTTTTAAATCTTCCTAGCTGCTTTCCCAAATAACACATGTGATTTGATGCCTAGGGATGTTAACAATAGAGTAGATAAATTCACCCTGCAAACTGTGTGTGGTATTTATGACCCAGAATGACAAAAACTGGTAAAAAAAAAAATTCAGATTTTTCTGAATGTCCCTTACAGTGAACTTAGAAATCCTGCAATTCTGTCTCTAGAGATGCTGATGGTAAAATCAGGCCATCAGGTTGAAGATGCTAGACTTCTGGCCTTTCACATTACTGTTCTAGGAACAGAGGAATTTACCTTAAGTCTATTCCAGCAGCATTGTGTTTGGTGTCCCAGTTAGACTTTCCTCAAACCTACATGCCATATTAAAATTGTTTTATAAATGAGCATGTTCTAAATATTGACAAATTGACTTTCCCAGATCTACTGTATGCAATCTCTACTGGGGACTTATCTCAGATTTTGCTCTGGAAAATGTAAGACCATTTTTACTTCATTTCGCAATAGATTTACTAGGGTAACTCTTCTATGGGTGAAAGACATCCATAAACTTTAGGACCCAAAAGGATTACTCAGCACACTTAGCTGCTGCTATCCACATGAAACCAGCAAAGCTCAGCTCCAGTTACTTAAAAGTTTCCTGGTAATTATTAAATAAACTCTGAAGTCTTTCCTTGGCTTGAAAGTGGTTTGTTTAATGACCATTTATTTAAAGATCATTAAGTCTTCGGGGTTCAAGGGTAACAAGGGAGATAATACCATGGCGATGATACCAACCTTCTTTTACAGCATAGGCTTCCCTGGAGATCAGACTTTCTAAATGACTTTGTTGTGGAGCCAGGCTGTTCTATTAATCTGTCTGTCCCAGCCTTCACCTTATGCCCAGACAGTTAATCTAAAAAAGGGGAGAAACTGGTGGACTTATGGGGATAACTAGACTAATACATCTATAAATAACCCTTTTGACAGTGTCAAAGGGGACTATCATGTCACTAAAGATAATTCTCTCTCAGATATGTGGTTGCTAGGGTGTTAAAACACACCTTCAGCTCTCCTCAATTCAGTCATCAAACCTAACTTTTTTTATATGTTTTCTGAATATAAGAAAAATAAGGTGTGCCTGAGATTCTTATAAAAAATAAGTACTCAAGTACTCCCCTTGGGTCAGTCTTCTAGACTCCAAGACTTAAGGGTCAAGAAGACCTGAATTTGACTCCTGCCTCAGACACTTGCCAGCTGTGCGATCCTGGACAACTCATTTAACTTCTCTCAGCCTCGTTTTTCTAATCTATTAAATGGAATAATCATTACACCTCTATCACAGAGTTGTTGTAAAAGTCAAATGAAATGGATGAATGAATAAATGAATGAATGAATAAAGAATTTATTAAGTGCTCACTATTTGCAAAGCATTGTGCTAAGTGCCAGGGATACAAATAGAACAGTTAGCCAGTCTCTGCTATCAAATTCACTTTCTTTTATTTTAATTTATTTAATTTTTAATTGAAGGGATAAAATAAGTGTTTTCATAACATAGTATAATTTTTAAAATGATTGCCTGTGAAATTGCAAATCGATTATCTACAAATAGATAGTATGTTTTATCTTTTTCTTGAGGAATCTTGTGAGGTTTCATTTTAATTGCTTCTTTGACATGAGTCAGGCAGATGGTCTCCTTTTCACTAATACAAATTATTAGGCACAATCAATTATGCAAATCTATTATGTACAACTTGTTACTCCATCTAAATATGTAATCAAGTCATCATGTAAATTTCTTTTTTTCCTTTTTTTAAGGTGCTCACATTCTAATAAGGAAAAGAACACATAGTATATGTAAAGCACTTTGCAAGTTTTAAAGTACTATGTCAATATTAAACATCATCATAATTCTAGCTATCATTTAAGGTTCTCAGTTTTTTTTTAACTTGAAAGGAATACAACATATTAAAATAAATGCACCTATTGGAGAAGGCAACTGTCATTTGAAAAAAAAATTTAAATATGAAGATTTTAATTTTTTTTAATTTCCCAAGACACTTTATTCATTTCTGTACAAGTAAGAAAGAACCTTTCCTCAAATCCAACCTAGTAGAAACTTTTTCAATTATGAGACAACTGGATGACCCTGGGGAGAGAGTGCTGGACTTAAAGTCAGGAGGACCTGAGTTCAAGTACGGCTTCAAACACATACTATCTGTGTGACTCTAAGCAAGTCACTTAACCTCTGTCTACCTGTTTTCTCATCTGTAAAATGGGGATAGTATCTACCACCCAAAGATATTGTGAGGATCAACTGAGATAATATTTATAAAGCATTTAGCACAGTATCTGGCACATGGTAGGTACTCTATAAATGATAGTCTTTAGTATTATTTAGTTTTTGTCTTTGTATCCACAGGCCCCCAGGGAGGCAGGAGCAGCCTTGCTGAGTACAGTTTTTTTATTGATCTTTTCCTTTAATCATTCTCTTGTCCCAGATTTGTCGCTGTCATTTTTAAAAGGAGTACAGCATCTATGCAGAAGTCTCTATATTAGAAGTATAGATCGTTCAACCAGGAGAAATCAAAGCAGACCACTCAGGATTTGGCCCTAATGATTATGGAATTTTCCCAGTGCAAAATTTTAATCATGGAAGATTAAACTACTATAAAATATTGACTACTAGAAAGTTAACATTCAAGGGAAAATGTTAGTTTCAAAAATGAATCCAAATTTTCCAATTCTCCTCTCTTGGGTTAACAGAGAAGAGTATAGTTTTCACTTTTCCTTCTCCCCCAATCTCCCAGGCCTCCCACACCTCCACTACTGTCTCAGAACTAAATTGACCTTCATGAACGTACAGTAAAAACACAGACTTGAACTTGGTCCAAAAGCCTTTTAGCACCACATCATTATGAACTCTGAGGTTATGTTTGAATATAAATTTTCTAATTTTCCTTTACTAGACAGATAGACAACACAAAATCAGTTTGGGCATGTTGGATAGCTTCAGTCTTACAAAGGAAGAAAAAATGGAAAGGCTTTCAAAAATACCTCTGTCAATGTGAAAATTAGTGAAAATGAGAGCATTCATCTGCCTGACTGGTGTCAAAGAAGCAATTAAAATGAAACCTCACAAGATTCCTCAAGAAAAATACAAAACATAAATGATTGGTTTCAAGATTGAGCAAGATTTCCAACAGACAAAGGTGTTTACATGCTTTTGGCATTACACCATAAGGTCATAGAAGCAGACCTGTGAAGTCAATGACTCTGAATGTCAGGGACAGTAGGTTCCTGACTAGTTTCCAATAATCTAGTCTTTTGTTATAAATAAAAGTATAGTGAATTGTGATCAGATCATTAAAAAGAATTATAATAAGCACACATAAGAAAGTCGCATTGGGCCATAATATATACTCTAAACCTAGGAATAGTTCAAACACATATGTGAGAATAGTTAGGTAAAAATCCCAAAGGAAAACTTTTGGAGGTTAGACCATATACCACCACTCAATGAGATCTAATTTCTTCCTTTTACTGACTGGGTTGATGACAAGGAACACAGTGAATTTTGATTCTTAGTTATAGCCTGCAGGGCTAATTGAATACCTACTTGGAGAAGACAATTTTGATTTTTTTCTCCTATTTAATCCATTAAGCATATTGTTCCAGGCAAATAAACATGGTGTGTGTGTGTGTGTGTGTGTGTGTGTGTTGAGCATAAACCTACTAGCTGGTAGTTCATCCACAAACATTTATTAAGCAGCTAATATGGGCCAGGGTGGTAAAGACAAAAGTGAGACACTAAAAACATTTATATTTTAATAGGAGAGATGATATGTGTATGCATACATGTATGTGTGTTTATGTGTGCATATATCTGTATATGTATGTACATGTATGTATGACTATAAAATGCAAACAGGGCAGCTAAGTGGCACAGTGGATAGAGTGCCAGGCGTGGAGTCAGGAAGTTATTAGCTGTATGACTGGTCAAGTCACTTAACTCTATTTGCCTCAGTTTCCTCATCTGTAAAAATGAGCTGGAGAAATAAAATGGCAAACCACTCCAGGATTTTGCCAAGAAAACCCTAAATGAGGGTCACCAAAAGTTAGACATGACTGAAAAATGACTGAACAACAATAAAAAAATTCAAACAAAATGAATACAAGGTGTGCAGACTGTGGAGGAAAGGGACTAGGAGTTAGGGGGATCCAGAAAGGGTTGTTGTAGAATATGACATTTAAGCTCAGTTTTGAAAGAAACCAAAGATTCCAAAAGATAAAGGTGAAAAGGGGAGAACATTTCAGTCATGGGGGTCATTCAGTAGAAAAGCACAGAGATGGGAGATGCAGTATATCTTGTATGAAAATTAGCAAGAAAATTAATTTGGCTACATAGAGTAGATGGAGAGAAAGTATGTGTAAGAAGTATGGTATTTAAAAAGTTCAAGCCATATAATTTCTGAGTAATTAGTCATTTTATTAATTATGCTAACATTTTAATAATAGAGGTCAATGACATTCTCAAATGCCTCATGGCAGGGGGCTCAAGGCTTAAATGGCCTTGGAAAAGTGGATTTTCTAGTGGGTGGCAGTCAGCTCTGATTGGTTAACATGCTAGTTGGTTGTGGTCCTTTGTTTTCGAAGAGGACCAAAATGGCATCACCATGACAAAGTGAAGCTTCATTGTATCCTACTGTGGCTGATCAGACCAATATGAGCTCGGAATGCTCCACCACATGTTAGACACAGATAGTCCATATGAATTTTTAGGATGGATACTCCAAATTTGCACATCCTACATTTCCCTTGTGCTGTCTCAATTCTCCTTTGCTCATAGAGCACAGCATCCTTGCTGATGTGGGCATGCTATGCTGAGCAGTCTTGTGCCAGTGTCTCCCATGTTGCACAGTCAAATCCAAAATTCTTGAGAAAGACTTTGAGAGTGTCCTTGTATCTCCTCTTTTGACCACCATGTGATCACCTGCCCCATGCAAGTTCTCCATAAAATAGTCTTTGGCAAATATATATTTTATATTTGAACAATGTGGCCAGTCCATCAGAGTTATGCTCTCTGAAGCATGGTTTGAATACTTGGAAGTTCAGCTTGAGCAAGGACTTCAGTGTCTGGTACCTTATCCTGCCAGATGATCCTCAGAATCTTCCTAAGACAGTTCAAATGGAAACAGTTCAGTTTCCTGGCATGGCGCTGGTAGACCATTTATGTTTCACAGGCGTACAACAATGAGGTCAGCACAACAACCCTGTAGACCTTCAGTTTGGTAGTCAGTCTTATATGTCTTCCTTCCCAAACTTTTCTTTGGAGCCTCCCAAACACTGAGGAAGCTCTGACAATGCATGCATCAACCTCATTATCAATGTGTAGATCCCTGAGTCAGCGAACTTATCCACAGTATTCAAAACTTCTCCATTTGCTGTAACCAATAGTTCCACATATGGATGGTGTGGTGGTGGCTGATGGAGCACCTGTGTTTTCTTGGTGTTAATTATTAGGCCAAAATTTGCACAGGCAGCAGAGAATTGATCCATACATTTTTGCATCTCAGGTTTCAGAGGCTGCATGGAGTGCACAATCATCGGCAAACAGAAAATCATGCACCAACACTCCCTCCACTTTGGTCTTGGCGTGTAGCCTTTTCAAGTTGAAGAACTTACCATCAGTAAGGCGGTTGACCTTGATGCCATGTTCATTCTCATTGAAAGCATTTGACTACCAGAAGAATCAATGTCATCAAATTAGAGTTCTTCTCTGAGCATGAACAGTATTTTGCTAACTTGGAGGGAAAGTTGAGCCAACACACAGTTGGCAACAATGGAGCAGAAGAGAAGTGGGCAGCATTCAGAGATTCGGTGTATAGCATTGCATTTGCTCATCTGGGTCAGAACACTCACAAATAGCAAGACTGGTTTGATAAAAACGATGGGGAAATCCATAAGCTGCTTAACAAAAAATAAGAACTCCACAGGATTTACCAGCAGGATAGTTCATCTACCTCTAAGAAGGTAGCATTTAATTCTATCAAAAGCAAAATACAAGCAAAGCTTAGAGAGATGTAGGATTCCTGGCTCAGTAAGAATGCAGATGAAATTCAGTTTTATGCTGAGAGTAACAATCCAAAGCTCTTTTCTGATTCCCTGAGAGCTATTTATGGACCAAAAACCTATGGTGCATCACAACTACTCAGTGCTGTTGGAGCCACATTGATTAGTGATAAAGACATGATCCTAGAGAGCTCAGCTGAACATTTCCATAGTGTTCTCAACAGACCATAATCAATCAATGCTGAAGTCAATTGACCATTTTTCTCAGGTTGAAGTCAGTCCCTCCTTAGCTGAACTTCCCACTGAAGAAGAGGTTTTGCAGACCCTTAGGCTCCTTTCATGTGGCAAAGCACCTGGTGCTGATTCTATTCCAGCTAGGATTTACAAGGTAGGGGGACCACTGCTCATACAAAAGCTGACTGAAATTTTTTAGGTTATATGGCAAGAGGAGGTTATCCCCCAGAAGTTCAAGGTTAACAAGTAATGAAAGAATGAATATTACAATGAAGGGCTGAACCTATTCTGATGATCTTCAATGATGTCATTTACTAAGTCACCCCTGGCCTTGGGCAATCTAAACAAAGAATTTGTATCCCCCACTCAAACCTAAGCAGAAGACAATGGTCCAAGAGTTTCGCCTTAGATTCCAAGCCTGATCTAGTTGGGTAATATTCAGAATGAGGAGAATATTAATCCTATCTTCCATCAGCCCTCTCCTTGAGATATTGGACAAGGAAACAGAACAAGGGAATACAACTTGGATCTTCTCAATTTTGATAACTGATTATCCATATGAGAGCAAAATAATCAATCCTCTCAGAAGACTAAAAAGGTGTGAACAGTTTTAAATGTCTACTTTTTATTTGATTCTAGGGGTAATCGTGAAGCACTGGAAGAGGGTGATAGAATGGGCAAACCAGCAAACCCACTTGGTGCCTATGTGGAAGATGGATTAGAATGGGGAAGGAGACCAAAATGGAGACTCTTGCAATAATAAGAGTAAGAGTAAAGGCAGTGGTGATCGGATAAGTAGGAAACAAGGTATACATTTGAGAGATGTTGTGGAGGGAGAAATGGCAAGATTTGACAACCAATTAGACATGTGGAAAGAGTGAGAGTCAAGGACAAGACCAAGGCTGCATACCTCAGAAGAAGAATGTTAGGGCCCTCAACAGTAATAAGGAAGTTCAAAAGGAGGGGTGGGTCTGAGGAGAAAGCTATGTTTTCCGTTTTAGTCATTTTAGATAATTATGCAATATCCAGTTCAAAATGTCCAATAGTCAGTTGGTAACACGGGATTGGAGGTCAGGAGGGAGACTAAGACTAGATATATAGATCTGGAAATTATATGATGATAAATGACCTCATGTAAGTTAATGAGGTCATTGAGGGAGAGAATATATATGCCCAAGACTTTTGTCTTTACTCCTATCTATTAGTGATTTTTCAATGAATCAACAACTGTTATTAAGTGTTCTAGGCATGGTGCTAAGCACTGGGGATACAAAATCAGGTAAAAGATATTCCATGCTCTCAAAGGATTAACAGTCTAATGGGGGAGACAACATGAAAACCACTATGTACAACTGTGCTATGGACAAGATCAATTAGAGATAATCAATAGAGGGGAAATGCTAATATTAAGGGGGATCAGAAAAGGTTTCTTGCAGAAGGTAGGATGTTAGCTAAGACTTTAAGGAAGGTAAGGTAGTTAAGAGGCAGAGATGAGTAGGGAAAGCATTCCAGTAAAGGGGGATAGTGAGTGAAAATTCCCCAAATTGGGAAACAAAACACCTCATTCAAGGAACAATAAGTTGCCACTGGATCAAAGAGTTCCTGGGGAGAAGAGGCATAAGGAATAAGAAGAATGGAAAGGTAGGAAACAGCCAGGTCATGGGAGGGCTTTAAAAACCAGACAGAGGATTTTATATTTGATCTTAGAGACAATAGGGAGCAACTGGAGCTGATTTAATAGGGAGTGACGTGATCAGATTTGTGCTTTTCGAAGATCAATTTGACAATTGAATGGAGGGTGGCCTAGCGTGGGGAGATACTTGAAGCAGTAGGACCAAAAGGATGCTACAAAAATTTATTGAGTAAGATGTGACATGGTCAGACTGTGCTTGAGGAAAATCACTCCAGTGATTGAATGGAGAGGAGAGTATCCTGAGAATCTTGAGGCAGGCAGATGTACCAACAGGTTATTGTAATGGTCTAGGTATAAAGTAATGAAGACCTGCACTAGAGTGGTACCAGTGTCAGAGGAGACAAGTGGATATAGTCAAGAGATGCCACAAAGGTAAAATTGACAGTTCTCGACAATAGATTGAAAATAAGCGCTAAGGGATGATAAGGAATCCAGTATTCCTAGGCTGTGAGCCTGAGGGGCCAGGAGGATAATGTTATCCTCTACAGAAATAGAGTATTTAGGAATGGGGGAAGATTTTTCATAAATTTAACTGAATAATGCACAAAGTGGATCATCTGTAAGATGACAATATCCAAGGCTATGAAAATACTCACATTTGTCATGGAGTCATTGCTAATAGGACAGGAGCTGTCCATGGCTGAAGCTCTTTCAATTCAACTAGGAAAAAGGGATTAGCACCAGGACTAAAAAGGATATTGATATTCTTGCCATGTGGATCAAGTCAAATTTTATGCAAGTACTTTATAAATGCTCAGATCACTGGAAAAGCAAAGTATGTGTAATTGTTTCCTTAAATCCAGTTGGACTAATCTTGAACCACTTCTTTTATTGTTGGCAATCATAGTTGGCTGTTATACAAGAGTGCAGGACTCCAATCAGGATGGAAAATCTGAATTTGGATTCTGCCCTTGAAACTCAACAAAGACAGAATGTTGTATGCTAGCTGTGGAAGAAGGACAAGTCACTTAACTACTCTGGGACATAGCTTTCTCATCCATATGGGGATACTTATAATGATAATACCTGCATTGCCCACCTCAAGAGAGCTTGTAAAGCTTGAATGGGATAAGGAGTGTGTAGTTCTCTGCAAATCTAAAAGTACTACAAATCTCAGCTAGTAGGATGTAGTAACCACAATTGCTGTTGCTGCATGTTTTTATTTATTGTTGCACTTTTAATGTTTGATGACAGAGGCAATGCTACTGTTGTGTCTCATTCCTTTCATCTTAGTTCAGTGGAGCTCAACTAAAAACTCGTGGAACAAGGTGCTAGCCTGATGTTATTTATTTATGTTTAATGTTCTGCAGACTATTATACAGGTGAATGAAGTACCTACTTTTTATAATTAAATAAAAACAATGGGATGTTTTATTGTTTTTGTCATTATAGCTGATTTTTTTCAAAATGACCTTGTCTCCAATCCCTCATGATGTAAGGTATTAACACTGTGAACTGTTATGCCCAAGTTAGCTTGGCCCACTTGCATCATAGCCCATGCCACAAAAGATTCTTGGTTAGATATCCCTGACTGGTCCCACACAGCAAAATCAAGTAGCCTATAGGCTAAATTTCAGTTGGAAGTTAATGGCTAGTGAAAATAAATATATAATTATTTTCCCCATCCAAAATCTCAGATCTCTCCGATATCTATCCATGGACTTCAGGTACAGGACTATAGCAAACTACAATCTCTGTCTCCTGTGTGTGGAATTAGATAATGTATTTATTTCCATAATATGTTTTGTTATCTTATGGAAGTGAAGTGAGGAATAAATAAGGTAAGTTATCGACCTCTGAAGACCTGGAGCGTGTTCTTTAGGAAAAGGACATTTGATTTTTTAAAAATTATTTTTAATTTATAGAATAAAACAAGCATTTCTATAATATAGTACAATAAAAAGATGGTTGCCTATGAAACTGTAAATCTACTATGTACACCTTGCTATTCATTTCATATATACAACAAAATTATCATGTAAGTTTTTTTCTTCCCTCCCTCCCAGAGATGACTATCATCAGAAATAAACGTGTGTGTGTGTGTGTGTGTGTGTGTGTGTGTGTGTGTTTGTAAAATTATTTTATGCATACTTCTAACTATAGATTCTTTCTCTGGATGCAAATAATGCCTTTCTTCATATGTTCTTCCAAAGCAGGTTTGAAAGGACAACTAGGATGAGGAGAGATATATATGACTCTGAATATTGCAGGGTCAGAATCCATAAAATCTCTCCGCAGTCCATAGATATAACACCGATGAGCGGCAACATGTGGGTAAATTCCAAAGAGTATGTGCATGTCACTCTTAAAAAGTGTCATAGAGACCCTGTTCTTGAGTGAATCTCTGTGTAAATATAGAAATTAGGTTACAAAAAAGGGACGATATAACTATCTGCAAAGGTGAGTGTAAAACACAAGTTTATTCTGTGTGATCAGCAAATTATCAAGGAAGCAATCAAACCTCAATCAGATAAAAACCTCTGTTCTGGATTTTCATTTGCTAGAGCCATGAGCTTTATGGGAACAAGCTGGAAAACTGATCATGCTAGAATATACACTCTTAGGCTTTCCAACTAATACCTAGGCAGGAACCAGGGGAAAGTATAAATATTTTCAACCAACTGATGGTAAATACTAGCTAGGAACCTGACAAAGATAACAAGAAAAAGTAGCAGCAGTGGTGAGCAAGGAATGGCACTGCAAGCCTACTGGGAGTAGTTTTTAGAGAACTTCATCACATTATGAGAAAAAAAAGTCCCTCTAGGGCTGTGACCCAGGAAAATGCTTACTGGGGGAATCTTTGTAGGACTATGAGTTACTGCAATGCTCCCTTTGATGACTAGGTGGTGCTGTGGATAGAGCAAGTCAGGAAGCTTTGAGATCAATCCAACCTCAGACATTTGTTAGCTGTGTGACCTTAGTCAAGTCTGTTTGCCTCAGTTTCCTCAACTGTAAAATTGGATCATAATAGCACCTAACTCCTAAGGTTGTGTGTGGGTCAAATGAGATAATATTTGTAAACATGTGTAGCAAAATGCCTGACACATAGTGGACATATAATACTATTTCCTTCCATTTTTCCTCCTTTCCTCTTTTCCTCCCTTCCTGTCCTTCTTCCTTTTTTCCTTCCTTTCTTCATTTCATCCTTTTTCCTTCCTTCCTTCCTCCCTTCCTTGCTTTTCTCCTTCCTTCTCTGTAAATATTCATTAATGTTTTTATAGTAAAATCTTGTTCTCACACATTATCATCTGCATGCTTAAAGAGGAAACTAGCTATAAACTTCCTAGGCTATCCTAGAAAGGGATTTGCCTAGGTTTCTAGCTAGGAGGTTGAATGAAAATGGATGTGACCTCTCCCAAAGCTTAACCCAGGTGTCCCAGTGCAAGGATTCATAGTATCCACAACTAGAAAGGATCCTATAGATTATCTAGTATAATATTCTCTTTTTACATGTAGAGAAACTGAGGCTCATGAAAGTGAAATGATTTGGCTCAGATCATGAAAGTAGTAAATAGCAGATTTGAACTCATGCCCTTTGAAACCAAATCTGTTGTTATTTCTACTTCATGATGCCAGCTTACTTTTCTATAACACAGTATATATCTTCTCTTTATGCATTCAAGTTAATTAAACGCCATCTTGAAGATTCTTTACTGTTATACAGCTCTTTATTAGGCTTCCTATTTATCATATTGTAAAAGCCATACTTTCCTGACAATTTCAATAATGATAAAATTCTGTTGAATAATATGTGAAGCTTGTAGGCCTTTGCTACAACAGCTTTTGTATGGATTGCATTGTCAGCTCTTTCTAAAAAAATGACATGATATAAAATGAAATCATTGTTTTCTGAATAGTTTACCTTATAACTCTGCTTGTCATGTCAGATTTCAAAGATCTCCCTCCAAAACCAATAGGTCAAACTAATCCTTGTGATGTTACCCTTCATGAGTATGGATGCTGAGCCACAGATGGCATGTTTTATCCATAAGTTTCAACTTTCTCCGCATTAAACCTTCTCTTAGAACTGATAAGGAGCTGCAGTGTTGGATTTCACCTTTTGACTTTGACAGCATTTATAAGTATCATTTGATGTTGAAAGAGCCCTAAATTTGGAACCAGAAGATTTGGGTTCAACTTAGAACATTTGGGCAAGTCACTTGCCTCTCTAGGCATTAGTTTCTTCCTGTATAAAATGAAAGTTGGGAGTAAATGGAGTACAGTCACTTCTAGACCTAAGTTCTATGAACCTGAAGTGAGAATTGAAGGCTCTCAAATGATCAGAATATAAAGAAAGCATGAATGTTGTGCCATGAGCTAGATAATCGCTATGCGAAAAGCACATTGACAACCGAACAAAAAGTCAGCTGAAGACTTTTAACAGGCTAATTCACATACTGAACCAGTGAAGAGTTAACATTAAAGGAATTGTCTACAAAGGAGTTCTATTACAGGGGCAACAGGGCAGGTTACTTCTTTATGAATAAATCTCATCTTTGGCACTGTTTTGAGATACCTCAGTGACAGTAACACACTAATCCAAGACAAAAATATTGGTTGTGTTTTGTTGAAGTCAGTCTTAAAGCTTTTGTTTTTAGCCCTGAGCTAGAGGAATCTATTGGTAAGAGATATACAAAGTAGATCTTTTTTAACTTTAGGTTTTTATGGAAGGATTTTTGGAGTACTTTAAAGGGAAATGTCAAAATGTTACTATCGACAACAATAAAAGATGAAGTGAATGCTTTAAAGGAAAGAATGAAAGAATAGAGAAGAGAAATTACTCTTTGTCTTGTCTTTATGTTATTGCTATCATTAAAGTAAAGATTTTTGGCAAAGGACTGGAAAAAAATGAAAGAATAGTAAACATGTGTCTCCAATCACAGTAATATAAAAAATGGACCAAATACCCATTTTAAGATACAGATTCTGATCACTTTTAAGTATGAGTTCTTAACCTTTTTGTGTGTTATGGACCTTTATGGAAGCCAGGTGAAACCTATGAATCTTTTCTCAAAATAATAGATTTTTAAGTTTACAATTGAAAGACATGCTAAATTTCAGTTGGAGGTTAATGGCTAATGAAAATAAAGATGCAATTATTTTCCCATTCAAGTTCTCCTTGAGTACTCCAGATAAAGAACTCCTATTTTAAAGCATCAAAAGAGTGCTCTTGTCTTCTCATTTTTATATAAACATGTAGCAAGTGAGAAATTCCACTTAACAAAAAAATAATATCTTCACACTCACTAGTAAATCAATGAATAAATATTTATTATGTGCTTCCTATGTCAGGCATTGTGCTAAGCACTGGGGTTCCAAAGAAAGTCAAAAGATAGTCCTTCCCTGCAAGAAGCTCCCAATCTATTGGGAGAGACAATGTGCAAAGAACTATGTACGAACAGCCTACATCCAAGACAAATGAAAAGGAATCAAAAGGGGGAAAGTATTAGAATGAAGAGAAATTGAAAATTATTTCCTGTAGAAAATGAGAGTTCAGCTGGGACTTGAAGGAAGCCAGGAAAACAGAGAGGTGGAGATGAAAAATGACAGCATTTCAGACCTAAGGGACATCCAGGAAAAAAAATTCCTGGAGGCAGAAGACAGAGTATCTTGTTTGAGGAACAGGATTACTGGATCCAAGAGTATGTAGGGGAGAAGGGTGAAGGAGGAGGGCTAGGTTCAAGCTCTAAGAAGGTTGGAAAAGTTTGGGATGGGAAGCAAGGGCTGGGTTTTGAGGAACTTTAGAATTAAGTGTTTGATCTTGAGGCAAATAGGGAGTCACTGTAGTTTATTGATTAGACGATGACTTGGTTGAACCTCTGATTTAGAAAATTCAGTTTGGCAGCTGAGTAGAGGAGGGGCTAGAGTGGGGAGAAACATGTGGAAGACAAATCAATGAGAAGGCTATGATCATGGCATTATGGTGCCATTTACTAGTGCTGGATGGGAGGTATATCTCTTATTTTTGAAATTCCTGCAGGAATGATGGGTGGAGGTGGCAACAAGATGATGTATATCCTATGGAACCTAGCTTCTTCTCACTTTATTAATCAGTAAAATGATAAAGATAACAATGTCATCATGTATTTATATAGCACTGTTACAAAATACTATATATATATATATATACATGTATATACATATATATACATGTATATATATTATCTTCTTTAATCCCCAAAATAAGCAAGATTGGCAATTAGTGCAGACAATTAGTGCATACCTTTGCACATGGCTCCCCATTGTCCTATTGCATCCTCCAGCTTCCATTCTCTCTACCTTCCCTAACTTATTCTTTACCTCTCTAACAGAATAATCCTGTTTATCTTAGATCTGGCCATAGAGCTCCTTGCAAATTCCTTTGCCTGACTTTCCAGGCCTTCTCCAATGTGCCTTAGCTCATATTATTGCCTTCCACAAACACATGTTCCAGACAAATTAAACTGCTATTTGCCTCCTCCCACCCTCACCCCACTAACAAGTCACATTATCTCTTGTTTCCATGTCTTTGTCCATGTTGTTTCCTATGCTTGAAATTCCTGCCTCCCCACTTTACCTGTTGTATTGTTGCCTGACCTCTAAAGTCCAATTCAAATGCTGCCTCCTTCATATAACCTTTCTTAAATCCTTCCTGGGCAGCATAGCCTTCTCCCTTGGAACTCACATGGTACTAAGTAAGAAAAGGTCTAATGAACTTAACATGCAATATTCTAGGCATATGTTGTCCAACTCTGTGATTTTATTGGTGCAGAGAACTTCTACTGAGAAAACTACCTTCACCAATGCTGACTGGCAACTATTCCATGACTTAGATGAATCTTAGAGCATTGACTAGATCACTGAGAAACTCAGTCACTCAGGGTCACACAGACATTGGGTATCAGAGGTAGAATTTGAATCCAGCTACCACGGCAGCCTATGTAGGCTATTTACCATGAACTACATGGTGTTTCAAGGGGTACTTTGTAAGTACCCACAATTCAAATCCATGTCTATCTGAAGTGTTGGTTGGTGGTTGGTTGGTCATTGTCCTTCATTCATGAAGAGGACCAAACATCACTATGTTAGAGTCAACTTATAGTATGTTCGACTGTGACTGATCAGACCAATATGGACTTGGAATGCTCTACTACAGGTCAGGCACAAATAGTCCACATGAACATTTGGGATGGATTCTCTAAATTTCCACATCTTACATTTCTTTTGAGCTACTACAATTCTCTTTGCTCATAGAGACAAGCAATGCCTTCTTTGATGCGGGCACACCATGCTGGGCAGTCCTTTGCTAGTGTCTCACATGTCATACAATCAATTCCAAAGTTCTTCAGAAGGCTGGTTCCTTAACCAAGCCTCAAACTCTGTCTCTCACAAAATATAGAGGGGCCAAAATGGGGCCTCCAGTGCTAGATTTTCTTTATCAAATTAACAGCAGCAAAAGACAAACAAAAATAAGTGCAAGTTTATAGCACTTTAAAATTTGTGAGACACTTCATATTACTTCTCTAAGCAATGGGACAGCTGGGTAGCAGAGTGGGTAGAGCTCCAGACCTGGAGTCAGGAGGACCTGAGCTCATATCCAGACTCAGATATTTATTAGTTGTGTGATTCTAGGTATGTCACAACCCTATTTGCTTCTGTTTCCTCATTTGTAACAATGAACTGAGAAGGAAATGGCAAGTCACTCCAGTATCTTTGCCAAGAAAATCCCTAAGGGGATCACAAAGAGGTGGATACAACCAAAATCTCCAAACAATAGAAAGGTAGAAAAAACTTAATACTACATAAATTTGGCTTAGTTCTCTCTATATCACGGGAATTCATTGTATGAGATCACATAAGGAAGGACATCCTCCTCTGATCACCCACATTATAAACTCTAACTATGGTCCTTTGCTTCTATAGGAGTATATATTACCATTATATGGTATAATCATTCATTCAATGCTAGTAATGGTATATACTAGAATAAATGCAGTGGGAATAGAGAAAAGGAAATGTTTGCAAGAGATATTGTAGAGGTAGGATTGACCAGGATTTGAAAACTGAGTAAATATGAAAATTTAGAGAATTGGGGTCAACAAGAATTATGTCAAAGTTTTAAACATGGGAGACTGGATAAACAGTGATGACAGAAATACAAGTCACTAAATCTTTGTTGTGGGGGGATAGGAGGGAAGAGTCACGAGATATAGGGAGAAATTTAGGCAATGTAAAAACAAAAGATATCAATAACATTTACTTTAAAAATATATAATCTTAGAAATTTGCAACTTTTAAATTATTCAGTAAAATGGGACAGTCATATATACTTTGCAATGATACTGGGAAATCACAGTGCCTCAGACTTGGAAAGACCATGGAAATCATCCATATGAGGAAATTGAGGTCCAGCAAAGCTAAATTACTATCTATGGTCACAAAGACAGTAGATGGCAGAACTAGGAATTTAATCGTGGTCCTTCAGACTCCAAATGCTGTATTCTTTCTACTACAGTGAAATAGTAATAGAATAGGTGCTATAGATGCTTGCAAAGAACTTAGAGATCATACAGTGTAACCTAAGTCATAAAAATCACAGGACTAGAATTAGAAGGGATTTTACAAGCTATCTAGCCCAACTCTCTCCCCATGTTACAGCTAAGGAAACTGAGGCCCAGAGAGGTCATGGGTTTCTCATGTTCATGGAGGTAGTAAGTTAACAGAATAAGGATCTAATGTTACATCCTCCCAACTCCAAATCTTCACCTATTTCTATTATAACATGATACTTGGGAAGAACTTAGAGTTCATATATTGTAACCCATGTAGTATAATCCATATCATAGAATGATGAAATTAAAGCAGGAAGGAATCATTTTACAAAAAAGTAAACTGAGACCCAAGAAGGGTAAGTTACTGGCCCCGGGTAATATGGGTGGTACCAGAGAAGGTTGAACCCAGATCCTCTGACTTCAGTTAGTGTTCTTTTTATTATACTATACCTTCTGTCTCAGTATGTTGGTCCCATCTGTTTCTAAATCAAGAGTGAGAAATGTGGCTAGGATATAATTTTTAATATGTGGTGGAACATTATTATTATGAAATATCATCTAAAATTACAAAACTTGTAGAATACTTTATTTCATACTAGGAGTCTAGGGGTATGTGGATAATTTAAAAATACTTCTTAAAACAAGTCAGCAGAGCAGAATGTTTGCCAATTGCTTTACTTGCCCCCAAAACGTATGAAGCAATTCCTCTCATGCTTTCCATTCAAAAAAGTTACAGTACATGAAGGGAAAGAATGATTTCTATAGACATGGCCCAAGCCATGGTGATTTCTTTTCATTTACCAGAAAAGAAAAGACTATTAATCAGCCCAGATGCTGGGAAAAAAAATAGGAACAGTCTACAAAGATCATGGAAGGAAATGGAAACTTGGAGGTAGAAAAGACAATGAGATTGAATTTAGAAAGGAAATAGTAAGCCTGTGGGATAAAAAGAAGCAGAAAAAATGGCAGCAACAGAAACCAAGGAACAATGATTAATAGAGAAAAGAGGGATGTGAGTCTGAAAGGGGAAAATGACAGAGTGCAATTTTAAATGGCAGGAAGATGGGAAATAATATTTTCATAAAATACATATCCTTGTAAACACTCACTTTTTAAAAATTGCTGTGTTTCTTAACTTAGTGAACCAATCAGCAACTCAACACTTTTTGTCAAGTCATATAAATACTTCATATTCACTTTCTTTGTGCAAGTATTAGGTGGCTGGAACTTACTCTGTACTTTAGAAGGCTTTTGAATTTTATAGAAAATCATTTCTATAATGAAAAAGAATTGCACATAGTTAACAAGATAGATATATTGACGTTAATACTCCTAATCTATGTTGACCAGGCAAAATAAGATCCTAATTACAAGGCAAAGGGACCAAAGCAGAATAAAATCTCTCAAGTCCTTTCAAGCATTGTCTCTCAGACCCACTGTTACCAATGGCTGGAAGTAGAAAAATGTCCAATAGAAAGAAACAATTGATACATTCATTGCTTAAGATTCCATTTACATTTTTATTGTTAAGGCTTACCACTTGCTTATTTTAAATAATCTGTTAGCATCTACAAACAAATGAAAATATATTTGAATATTCTATGCCTTTTGAGTTTCATAGTCAGTATAACTTCAACACTTTCATATCTGATACCTATGATTAAGACCTTACGTCCATTTTTTTAGTAACAAATGTCTATCATTCAAAATAGAAATGTAAAGAGCATGTGAAATCATAACCTAATAATTCTAATAATACTAGTAATTCTTCCTGCTTCAGATGTTGCTGATTCCTCATGTATATTTGGGGCAATTAAACTGAAGATAGTAAGTAAAATTTTAGGGGGAAAATCATGTATATGGTAGTTAAAAGTAGGAGGAATGAATGGTTTCATAGGAGTGTTTTTCTACATAATAAAAAGACCTGATCTAGGGGGCTGCTCTCTGTTTTCCTTCGAAGTTCTAGATTTCATAGGAGTAGACCAAGGTTACTTGAAAATAAACATTAGGGGGAACATAGTATGGTTTAAAAAGAATTAGAATTATAGGGCCAGAATTTGAATTCTGACTCTGCTTCATACTTCCTGTATGATCTTGGAAAGGTTATTTAACTTTTCTGGGCCTCAGTTTATTCACCTTTAAAATAAAAGAGTTGGCCAAGGCAGTCAAAAACAGAAAATTTCCATATATTTCAAAATTTTAAAAAGTATCATTTTTCTTGGTATCCAAAAACTGGAAATAAATGATTATCAACTGGGAGCCAGGAGGTGGGGATAACTGAACAAATTGTGCAGATTAATGTTATGTACTACTATCACATTGTAAGAAACAAGTATAATAAGAACTCAAAGAAACATGGGAAATTTGAATGACTGAATACAGAGCAACCAAAGCAAAACCAGAAGGGAAATCTACAAAGAAACTATGTAAAAGAAAACTACACTGAAAAACAGCTGAACTCAGATTAAAGGATGAACAAATGATCATCTGCTGATCACCCTCTTCTCTTTTTATTGTTTTGTTATTATTTATTATCTCAATATATATTATTATTTGTTATTCCAATGTTATTATTGGGAGGAACCACAGGTGCTGAATGCCAAATATATTGATGTTAGTTTGATTATTTGCGTTTCTTTGTCACAGGACAGAGTTCTTTTGGGAGTGGGAGTATGTTGGAAAATGCTTGTGTTGTTAAAAAAAGGCATCAATAAAAATGTTCTTTTTTTTAAAATTAGAGTGCTAGACCAGATGACCTCTAAGGTACTAAAAGTGACATACGAAGAAAAATGAGTGAGATTTATATAATAGTTGTATTTGCCTTGGCATTTCTATCTATCATTAGTCACCTATCAGTCAAGAGTCAGAACCAAAGTAGGAAACTGGTCAAACCAGATTGATTATCTTGACATAGTTGAAGCCCCCATATCATGTGGGGGGAGGGCTGGAGGGAGACTGAGATAGGAGGGGTTGAACAATTCAGTTATGGCTAAAACTCAAACATTTGAGGTCTTTCAATGACTACCAGATCACTTACCCTCCCTTTCTTTCACCTTCTAATTATTTTAGAGTTGTACAGATAGAAGCTCAGTGTAAGGGAGTGCTAGAAACTGCTGATACCAACTTGGCAAAAGCCAATTGTTAAAACGGGTATTTTGGACTTTGGAAATCGGCAAATGCTACAAATCACAGCTTGATTTATTGTTTTGTTGATTGTCTAGACTTAAGAACTGTATGGAGAAATGCTAATAATACAGATTAAACTTAAAAGATTGCTATGTATACTTTTTATTTTGTTTGAAAAACTGGTTGTTAAACATTTACCATCATGTCCCTGGATCACGGTCATCTTGGCAGCATCTCATCCCTTCAGGATGAATTTAGATCCAAAAATTATCTTGGAACAAATTAGTCCATTGGGGGGCGGGGAGCTCATTTTATAGATGAGGGAACTGAGGCCCAGTGAGGTTAAGTAACTTGTTCAAGGTCACACAGTTAGTTAATAGTAATGAGATGATTTGAAATCAACTTTAAACCAGGCATTCTTTCCCCCATACCATTCTGAATGTTAAGGCTTTGGCAGGAGGTGGGAAAGGAGGGAGGGGAATTGTCATTGATACAAGGCTTTGCGGTTTAATTTTAACACCTTGAATTACAGATTAAGAATAAGGAAATCAAGTGAGCTAATAGGCTAACAGGTGGAGACTGTCTGGAGTAGTGCACATTTGCAAGGATCTAGGCTGATATATTCTACTCAAGCTTAGTACCCAGGGTGGTCCAATATATTGAGCTCCCTGCCATAAAGCTATAACCCAACGCAGGTCAAGTACATCATTAATACCAGATTCAAAACTATTCTTTGCAAACTCTTCTCTGTAATTAAAGCAGGCTGAGCTTTGGGAAATCCTCCAGGGGCAAGCTCATTTTTAAAGCAGTCTGCTGTCCCATGTGATTAAAAAGCAAGGGGTAAGCTTAGGACAAACTAATAGGAAGGAAAACGCTGAGAATAATCAAGAAAAACTCTAGTGTGGTACCACAAGCACAAGGAGATTGGGTCAAAGCAAAATAGAATAGCTGCTTCCTCAGCCTTATAAAGAGTTGTGATCCATGCCTACCATTATCCTGATATCTTCAATCATGGTGAAACATGGCAGCAGTCATCTCACCACTAGTCATCTAGCTCTGGTTCTTTCCAATTGAAGCATGGGCCAACTAAAATTTATTTAACTGAATAAAAGAATGTTAAAATGTGAGAAAACAAATGAAGTTTCTCAATTGTCATCAACACACAAAATACAGGGGCTTCATCTTTAGAGACTATTAAGAAGAAAACAGATAGTATTTGTTCTAGATTTAGCAATTAGCAGGCATTTATAAAGTCTCTACTAAGTTTCAGGCATTGTGATAGACACTAGAAATAGAAAGACAAAAGTAAAATAATTCATGCTTTCAAAATGCTTACATTCTACCAGAAAAACAACAGATAACATGTAATGAATGTGTGTGGGAGGCTATGGTGTCCCAAAATTGATAGAAGATAATTTGGAGGGATTAGAAAAGGCTTCACATAGAAGATAGATTGAGTTAAACTTTGAAGAAAACTAAGGATTCTATGAGATACACATGAAGAAATATATCTCTCTAGAGTGTATTGGATACTTCAGGGGCAGCTAGGTGGTACAGTGGATAGAGTACCAGTGCAGGAGTCAGGAGGATCTGAGTTCAAATCTCACCTCACACACTTGACACTCACTAGCTGTGTGACCTTGGGCAAGCCACTTAACTCCAATTGCCTCATCCTGGGTCATCTCCAGTCATCCTACTGAATATTTGGTCACTGAATTCAGATGGCTCTGGAGGAGAAGTGAGGCTGGTGACCTGCACAGCCCTCCTTCACTCAAAAACAAAGTCAAGTGCAAGTCATGTCATCATTTCTCTGATGGCATATTGTTCTTCAGCAAAGAAGGATGAACACACACATAGCACACATTGGATACTTCAGATTCTTCAGACATTCCCTTTGAGCGCAGGGAGTGAAATGAGATGACCGATCCCTTTCAATTCTTTGATTCTATAACTTTTTATCACATATTTCTCTTAGTTTTTAATCAGCTTCAGTTTTGATGCAATCTTCATAGAAAATTGGGTTTGTCTGGGACACTAATACACTGTTGGTGGAGTTGTGAATTGATCCAACTATTTTGAAGAGCAATTTGGAACTATGCCCAAAATTTGAAACTATGCTATAAAACTGTGCACACTCTTTGATTCTGTAATACCACTACTAGGTTTATATCTCAGAGACTTCCAAAAGAAGGGGAAAGGACCTATTTGTACAAAAATATTTATATAATCTCCTTTTGTGGTGGCTAAGAATTGAAAATCAAAGGGATGACCATTAATTGGGAAAAGGCTAAACAAGCTGTGGTGGTATATGATTATAATAGAATATTATTGTGCTATAAAAAATGACAAGCAGGATGACTTCAGAAAAACATGGAAAGATTTACATGAACTGATGCACAATAATGCATGAATAGAACCAGGAGAATGTTGTACAAAATGTCAAGATATTGGAAAATAACCTGTTTTCCAGATCTAAGGCCCAGCAAGCAGAATATGCCCTGAACTTGGCATAACAACAATCCTTAGCACTAACCCTCTGGATGATTTTACCCTCTGGCAAAATCTCATATAATTACTGTATTGACAGATGTTCTCTAAGCTCAGACATGTTCTGGTCATGAAGCCCTGATATGAAACTTGTCACACTATTTCTGCTACTTCTCATTGTCAGGACTATTGTTTACTTTATAGCCACTAGTATAAGTATTGAAATCTACCTACACCAAAGTGGGTCCACCCACTAGGGGTAGGACCTCAGCATATATGTCCTTGCTTACAAGTTATTTCCCTCACTTTGAAAATAAATTTCTATTTGATCCTTCTGTTCACCTCTGGCCATCCACAAATTGGAAACTGGTTTGGTCCAGTGGATATGAATAGGTGTCAGAAGTGGGATTGGACATGGAACTGGGTCATTGGACTCTGGTACCAGTGGAAATGGACTAGATGCCACCAGAGATTTATTTCTTTTGCATCCAACCCCCCTCATCTAGTGATTCCTGTGCCCTTCTCCCTGACCCAGTGCCTCAAGCTCCTGCCTTCACTGAGCTCAACATTCTTTGTGAGGAAAACTCTAGGGCAGTCTGGTGATCAGATTCATTTCAGACCACTCTAGTAAGGATATCCTTTCTTAAACTGCCAATTAAAGGGTTAATTGGTCCCTCTTCGTGCCTCCATTGTTTTAAACTGCACACCTCTGTAATTGTGTGCCACTGTTAAAACCAGAAACACATGCCTGGACATGGACTATAACTGTGCACTTTATTCTATTTGTATCTGTCTTGTCATTTTGTCTGTGTTTTCATCTTTGTAAAATGTCTGCATTGTGCTTGTGCTGTGAGCTAGATTTTGTTACCTTGAAAGATTTAAAATGCAGCCAGTCAGAAAAACTTCTAAGGACTGTCGCCAGAATTCAGAACATTGAGAAGATTAATGAACTTTCATACTTAAAGCTACTGTCAGAGTAAGCGGGACTAACTCCAACTTTAGGCTTTCTGTGGGAAAAACCCTGCAAGACACTTTTTCCCTCTGTCATTTCAGCTTTGATTACAGAAATAAAGTCAGATAATCCAAGTTTGTAGAATTGCTAAAAAAAACATCTTGGTAAATTTTGGAGGTTTAGATATTAATCATTAAGGAATTTGGAGACGTTTTTTAAATTGCAGGGGAGAAGTCCCAAGACTTTGAGTAATTCCAAGAACTCACTCCCTTCTGAAATATCTTAGTAAGATTTGAGGTACAACTCTGTAGAATTTGTTTTAATGAAAAATAAGAATCAAGTTTTATGAGTTTTAAAAGCAAATGGCAAGATTAATAGACTCATTGTTCTAGGGCAGCAAAAAAAGGCAGTTAGAAGTAACAACAGAGTGAGGAAAGAAAAAAAATTAAGTAATAGGATTGCACTTTTTTAGCCACTTCTAGTTAACCCTTCCTTAGTGAGAGACCCTCTCCCTCTTATCCTGTTATAAGTTTTCTCATCTTATATCAGATTCCCAAATACAAGTGTTAAAAATAATGCTATAAAAATGTAGGGAAAATAGAATTTTCAGTTGCAGAAATTTATTAGCTATGTAATCTTGTCAGTTATTTTATCACTGTTTCCCCCAGTTTTCTAATCTGGAAAGAGAAAAATTGTCATGACACCATCTCAGAGCTGTTGTGATGAAATGATGGTAAAATGCTTGACATGGTGATTGGCATGTGCTAAGTACATCACTGTTATTATTTATTTAATTGAATGTAATTGTTCCATACTTGATAATTCTAACATGGTTCTAAAATGCTAAAGGAATAAAGTCAACTATTTTTATATGGGATAAATTGGAAATGTAATTTATGTCATCTGAAGTTCTGTTTCATTTTTAAATACATAATTTTATGTTATTATTGTATTTCTAAATTCTCTTATATTGTAAAAGTAGAAAGATCATTGTAACAGAAATACTGTTAGACAAAACAACTTTTTAATCTGGATGCTGCTACACATGAATTGGGGTTTTTAAAGGATGTGATAAAAATAGATATTTGAAACTGTTAAATAATATAATGAGGTATATTTTGATATGAAGCATATAATGAGTTTACCATAATAAATTCTCATTTGAAATTCTTGGCTATTATAAAAGTGTACAGGGTAGTTTAAAGATGTAGCTTTAACATATTGATGATGAGTGAACTATCAGTCATTTGTTGTATAGAGGGCAGCTAGGTGGTGCAGTGGATAGAGCACCAGTGTAGGAGTCAGGAGTCAGGAGGACCTGAGTTCAAATCTCACCTCAGACACTTGACACTCACTAGCTGTGTGACCTTGGGCAAGCCACTTAACTCCAATTGCCTCATCCTGGGTCATCTCCAGTCATCCTGATGGATATCTGGTCACTGGACTCAGATGGTTCTGGAGGAGAAGTGAGGCTGGTGACCTGCACAGCCCTCCCTCACTCAAAACAAAGTCAAGTGCAAGTCATGTCATTACTTCTCTGATAGTATGGTCTTCTTCGGCAATGAAGGACAAACATACACATACACATTTGCTGTACATCTGAAGCCCCAGAATATCTGTGGTTTTAATTTATAAGTAAAGGATAAATGAAATTTTTACTGTTAGGGGAACATCAGGAAAGATATTTAAGCCCTAAATTGTGGTTAGTGAAATTGTGCTATTTAAGGTAAAAACTACTAGGACTATAATTTACTATTGTTTTGAGCTTTGATTACAGGGATAGTTGTCTAAATTGTCATGAAGTCAATAGTAGAAAAGGCATGTGCTGCAGTCTGGGAACTGCTAAAGATGGATGTCTGTGCCTGGGAAAAGTTTTGGGGACAACTTAGGCATGGCCCAAGGTAAGGTCCTCCTAACTCTATTATCCCATTCTGCTATTTCCTTTCTGAGAAGGAAATTTTCCCACCTGGTTAATCATGAGTCTTGCTTTTAATACCCAGTAACTATATGATTGACTGTGAGATATGACGCATGTTTGAAATCAAACAGAGCTAAGGGAGTTTTTGCCCCTGTTAGCATATATGACACTGTTATAACTATGTCTCTCCTTTTCCTTTTATTGCAAATCTCTATAACCAAGAACTTTTATAAGTATAACACCATATCTATTAAATGATAGGTTGATACTGGTACATCTCCAAGTTACTATATAATAGTGTGCAAATACAAATACCTTACAATTTTAACCTGTATTTGTAGTCAAATTATAATACAGGCACAATATCATCCTAGAGAAAAATGATTAAACAAAGTAATATGACAAATATGTAAAGTAAAATATTTTCTAAATAAATGGAATAATAAATTTTGAGGAAGCAACAGGATTAGACTGTCTTCATAAATTTTGAGAAAACACTATTAGACTGTTTTCTCTAAGAACTATATACAGGTGTATATGATTGGCTTAGAAATGTATCTATCATAGAAATCCAGGCTGTGAATATGTTTTAGTAATAAGTTCTCAAAATTATGTTAGGGAGATTACACATAATTTGTAATGATAATGGTAAAGAAAGTAAATTATTTTCCCATTTTTTAAGAGTCAGTCTGGTCATTCTAAAAGGCAGAAGAACTCATTTTACAGTTGGACATAAATTTTGAAAAGATTCTTATATCAGACACAGGATTTAGGTAAGGATAGAAACAGTAAATAGCATATAAACTGAAATTCTCTCAATTTTCAAAATTAGGAAACCAAATTTACAAAGAGAATTGGAGATACAATTGTATTTAAATATATTGTATTGTATACAATTGTATACAATACAATCAACACAATATTGCCTTGTATTAAGTCAGAATTATATTGGAACCTCTAGGTTTGGAACCAGAGAAGCAGAGCTCTCTTTTGAGTTGTCCTGAGAAAAGAACCATTTTTGTCCAAGAAAGGATATCTAGGGAGCAGATAACCATGTAAGATATTTGTGACTCAAAATGTGGTAGTTAAATGAACTTGGAGAATGAGTTACTAGGCTACAAAGAGACCTGATGTTAGTTAATATTGGTGATAATTATTGTATTGTTTGGTCTTTTGTTTCAAGATATTTACGTTTAAATTTTCATGGTTACCTTGGTGACATGTGAGCCCTCTAAGTAATCTGTACCTGACAATGTTATTGTGCAATTATGAGAACTGTGAGAAAATTTATTTCATTGTTTAAAGCTAACCCTCTAATGACTGAAAAACTGGACCATCTCTAGGTACTATTTAGAGGTGCTGACCAGAAACTTGGGTCCAAAGACTAATGGTTCAAGGAGTTTTCTCACAATTGTCAATCATTGTTTCTAAGGACCCCTACCAGGTCCTTCGGACTATTCCCACAGCTTCCAAACTTGTGGGTATGGACTCCTGGATGATCTAAAGAAAGCCCCTGCTCCTGAGTAGATGGCAGAACCCTCTGGGGACCTTCACATTTCTCTAGTATGGACCCAGGAGCAGCCAACATCCAGATGAGACAGCTGTCCACAGATCTAGGCAAGGGCTCAATATGCCATTCTGGTTTTTTTTGCTCTTCTCTTTTTTTATGTGCCCAATCACCACGGCCCTGATTTAAGCATGTGTTGGCATTTTCTCCCTGTACATTCTTGGCTTCCTCTTCTCTCCTTGAAAGCAAATAATGGCTAGTTAAGAAGACCTCTTCCATTCAACATCTCATCCTGGCCCAACTGGCCTCTTGTGGCATCTTGACTTATACTTCCCTCTGCACTATTGGCCAGAAGGACAGGGATTTTTTCAAACTGCTCCCTTTGGCCAAAGGAGGGAAATGTCAAGGTAGTAGGAGATAGTCTGTTTTCCAGAGCTAAGGCACAGCAAACAGGCTGTGCTCTGAGCTTGGCATAACAACAGTGCTTTGCACTGACCTTCTAGATGATCTCACCCTCTGGCAAAATCTCATATAATTAGTGGATTGCTTTGACTAGGACCAAGTGTTCTCAGAGCTGGGACAAGAGCTGGACAAGCTGAGACAAGCTCTGGTTATGAAGCCCTGCCATGAATCAAACTTGTCACGTTGTTACCCCTCATTGTCAGGGCTACAGTTCATGGCATAGCCATTAATCTAAGCATTAATCTTAGCCTATACTGGAACGGGTCCCCTCTCCACTAGGAGGAGGGCTGTATCACATGCATCTAATTTGTCTCCTTGATTGCAAGCCATTTTCCTCACTTTGAAATTCAACTGCTGTTTGATTCCTGACTCTCCTGTCTGCAGCCTGCTCTGTTCAGCTCCAGCCATCGAGGCCAATTCGATCCAGTTGACAACAGTAACAGCAATATTGTACCATGAAGATCTGTGAATGACTTAGTTATTCTCAGCAATCCAACACAATCTCAAAAGACTAGTGATGAAACATACTCTCTGCCTCCAGAGAAAGAACTGACATTGTTTGAATAAAGACTCAAGTATTCTTTCTTTCTTTCATTTTTTTCTGTTGTTTGAGTCTTCTTGTACAAAATGACTAATGTGGAAATGTTTTACATGATTGCACATATATAACCTTTATCTGATTGCTTACCATCCCAGGGAAAGGGAGAGGGGAAGAAAGGAGGGAGGGATAGAATTTGGAACTCAAAATTTTAAATAAAAATGTTTTTTAAAAATGACTCAGATGCATATAAAGTTTTTTTAAACCAAGGAAAACCAAAATTCAGGTTTTATGAAAAACCATGCTATTTACAAAATAATCTCAATGAAATGTAAAATTAAATCCAGTTGTTGTATACTTCTCTAGAAAGAAAGGAAAGAGGAAGGAAGGAAAAAAGAAAATTGGATTTGTTTGAAATAATCAGTTTACAAATATTTTTCAAGCTCCTACTAGGTGCTAGACCAGAGAAACAATGATAAAAATGAAATGGTCAATGTCCTTAAGAAATATACATTCTATCAAGGAAGATAACACACATATAATGTATATAAAATTTCTACAAAATAAAAATGAAATATGGAGGGAGAAAGTACTAGTAGCTGGCGGTGGGAGGGATCAGGAAAGGCCTCATGTTAAAGGTGGCCCTTGTGTTGAGCTTTGAAAGAAACAAGGAATTCTAAGTCATGGAGAGAGAAGAGGAAAGCCTATGCAAAAGTGTAGTGAAAAGAGATGGAACGTCTTGTGTGAGGACCAGAAAAAAGGCCAGACTAGTCAAACTAAAGAATGGTGAAGAGGAGTAAAGTACAATTTGCCTGCAAAAGTAGGTTGAGGCCAAGTTGTGAAAGGCTTTTAATTCCAAATAGCAGGAGGTGTATTTGATCCTAGAGGAAATAGGGAAGCACTGAAGTTTATTGAGTGGCATGGTAAGTCCCTGGCTTTGGGAAAATTACCTTATCAGCTGTGTGGAGGTTGAATTGAAGACAGGAGAGTCTTGAGGCAAGGAGATTGTTAGGAAGCTATTTGAATAGTCCAGGTGAGAAGTCTTAAGGGCCTGAAGTAGAGTGGTGACCATGTGAACAGGTGAAAGACAAGATCAACATGAGACATGTTGTGGAGGTTGGATCAGCAAACTTGGCAACTACTTTGATGACTGAGATGAGAGCAAGCAAGAGGTTGAAGATAACCCCATGGTTAAAAATCTTAGTGATTAGAAGGATAGTGAAGGTAAGTGACAGAAAAAAAGAGGGAAGTTTGGAAGAGGAGAAAGTATGAGGAAAAGATAAAGAATTCTGCTTTGCATATGTTTAGTTAAGATACCTATCAGATCCAGTTGGAAACACCTGATAGGCAATCGATGACTCAGGACAAGTACTAAGGAGAGAGACTAGAGTTGTAAAATGATGATGATGATGATGATGATGACAAAAAGGTAGCAATTATATAGTGCTTTATGGTTAACAAAATGCTTCACCAATGTTAACTCATAATATCCTTACAGTAACAGAAGTAGGTGCTATAATTACCATTTTGCAAATGAGGAAACTGAGGTTGAGAGAAATTAAGTTACTTGCCTGGGGTCACACTACCAGTAAGTATGTGAAGTTGTATTTGAATTCAGATCTTCTAGACTCCATACCAAGGGGTCCATCTATTGTACCACCAAGCTGCCAAAATCTGAGAATCATTTGCTTGGAGATGATAATTCATCATCTAATCATTCTAATTAATCACTAGAAAGAGTATAAAAAGAAAAACGGTCCCAGGGCAGAAGTTTGGGGCATACTCATAATTAAGGAGCACTATATGCAAGATGATCCAGTAAAGGAGACTGAGAAAGAACATGTCACAAAAACCCAGAGAAAGGAGAGAATCCAGGAGAAGAAGGTGGTCAAATTTTTACAGAGAAGTCAAAAATGATGAAGAATGAGAAAAGGTCATCAATATTTGTAACTACCTGCTTGCCTGAATCAACCAATCAAGCCAGAGTATTTATTATCTACTCTATGTCTTACCAATATCCTAGGAATACATAATCTACTTTAACAGACAAAAAGATACATATGAACCACTCAGGAAATGATTCAATATGACTTCTTATAAGTTGTTTCACCTCTCTGAGTCTCAAACAAAATCAATGCCCATTGATCATTGATTCTTTGAAAAAATTGTGGTATGTGAAGGTAGTAAAATATAATTTTACCATACAAAATTTTGAACATGAGAAATTCAGAGAAACAGTGGAAAGATTTGTACAAATTAACACAAATGAAGAAAATAGAACCAGAAGAATAATACCCACAATGCCTACAATGATACAAACAATGATTTAAAACAGCCAAATTTAGATGAACTGAAACAATAAGTCTTGGACCTCAAGAACAGATAACTGAACATACTTTCCTCCCTTTGGTAGAGAAATGAGGGACTACAGAAACAAAATGTTGTATATGGCATCACATAGAGCTGACAGTTGGTTTTGCTTCTCTTTGTTAAAAAGGAAGTTTCAGTGAGGGTTAGGCAGTGCCATGGGTATGTCTAGAAATGATGTAGCATATAAAACAAAAGGTATTAATGAAACTTTTAAAATATAAATAAGTAAATGCCAGTTCTTATAATTCATATCTGTTTTCAGGAAAATGTTAGGGGCAGGAGTGATGTACATGCCTGTTATCCCTGGGGAGGCTGAGACCAGTGGATCTCTTAAGCTCTGGACTCTGTCCAGAACTACATCCATCAGGTGTGCACACTGTCTGGCACCAACACAGCAAGCCCATCAGGTTGCCTTAGGAGGGGCAAACCAATTTGTCAAAACCCACATATTGATGAGTAATGGAATTGGACCCTGAAGCGCTCCTGCATGTCCAGCCTGGGCAAGACTAACTTTCCTCCCTAGGGAGGAAAGTTAGGCAGCAGCAATTCTTAAAGATAAAAAGTCTTCTAGTGCATTCAGGCTGCAGAAATCTTGTGTTGGTTGTGGAGAACAGAGACTGACCTCTGCCTCATTATGGAAACTGACCTTCTAGAGTGACTGGCAGCCACCCAATTTTGTTCTGCAGAACTCCACTAGATTTGTGGTGTGAAACTTTCTTTTGTTTAATTTGGGTCTCTTGAATGTTGTTACGTATAGAGGACTCAGAAGGTCAGTTGATCCCTGGAGAGAAAAGTTAGCTCCTGTCTAGAAATTCCTAGTAATTCCTAGTGCTGGTGGCAGTATTATAAACCTGTATTCCAGGATATACCATGGGAGTGAAATCAGGAAGCCTGCCTTTCTGTTCAATAGTACTCAAGAGGGTCACTTTTAACTTCATCGAGTGAACACAAAGTCTTTACTCAGAGTGTCTGGTGCACTGTTATAAAAGCTTTCAGTTTATAATATCATAAATCTAGGACTGGAATAGACCTTTGAGGTCATGTAATCCAACCCCCTTATTTTACAGATAAGGAAACTGAGGCCCATGGAGATTAATGTCCAAGGTCACAGGAAAATTAAAAGACAGGATTTGAATCCCCCATCCACCAATTCCAGGTTCAGCCCTCTTTCCCCTATACCTTGAGTCCGTCAATAGCTCAATATTTTACTATCTCTTAGATTAGCTCAAGGAGTAAAGAACAGTGCATGGAAAAGTGACCTAAAAAGATTTAGGGTCTGGGGGTTAGAAATCATTTCTTAAAAATACTCTGAGTGCAAGAAGCGTTTGTTTCTGTTCCGTGAGTTTGCTAATTCTCCTCAACTAGCATTCAGAGTTTGAAAGACCAGTGTTTTTGTTGAGTCATATTATCATACTTCATAGGAAAAATAAACAGTTTTCTGAGGAACTGTCACTACTCAGAAAAGATCCAATGGCGCTCTTTTAGAACTGAGTTGGATGAGACAATTGGGGCTTTTGAGTAAGGGCGAGGGTTAAGACTAATGGTGCTTTCAAATGTGGTTCTGGTGTGACTGGTGGAATTTTTGAGTCAGCTTGCGGATTTCATTCTTTTGTATAGCCGAAGAAGTTAGGAGTCATCATAATAGCTGTCACTTATATAGTATTTTAAGGTTTATGAAGTGCAATCCTCCCAACAACCCTATGAGGTAGGTGCTGTTGTGATCCCTATTTTACAGAAGAGGAAACAGAGGCTGAAAAAAATTAAGCAATTTGCCCCTGGTCTAGTCACATGGGTAGTAAGTTTCTGAGGAGGGATTTGTTCTAGGTCTTTCTAACTCCAGATTGAATACTCTATTCACTGTGTCATAACTTCACCTAACAATTAAGTGAAATTTAAGTAAAAATATTGGGGTAAGAGGGAATGAATGGAGGAAAGACGAAGTACGGAAAGAGTAAAAGTATCCTTCCATATACCTCTTGCTGTTGGAATGTGTTATTTGGCATTAGGTGAGATGCAAACACAAAGGAGTTACAGTTTCTGGTGTAACTAGAAATGGCACAAATAGCCAAACAGATTGAAGGTTTATTATAAATGCCTGCTACAAACCTAAGAACTGACAACCCTCAAGCACAAAGCAATTTTCTGTCCTGCTACAGTTGAGGTCTGTTTACATCCCTGGCCTCAGTGTACCATAAATTCCTTCACTTTCCCCAAAAGGTTTGTTCCTTCCCAGGCTCTTTATGTGAGAAAAGTTATACCATTTGAACCAGTGACATGGAACTGTGGAAGAACAGATTTACTCACTGAGCAGGTTAACTCATGAAAATATTGGACTAATTGTTGTTGGATTTGGCCTTTGGGGATACAATATTTAGACAGCTTTCTTCATTCTGTTCATAAAGATGTGTTAAGAAATATTACAGCCAACATGTTCATTTCATGAAGTTTCCTCCCACATCATGAGCTGACAAAGGACAGAGTCCAATGCCTTGGAATCAATACCATCACTAAGTAGTAACAGTTGGTGGGTGTTGACTGATGGGTCAGACTGATTAACTCAAGTGATCATTTTCCAACCGAGTCATGGAATTCATTATTGCTTTTAATTTTTAATGGCTTTCTGTTGCAAACCATTTTCCCTCACTTTTTTCTTCCAGCAACTAACAAAATGTATTTTTAGAGACAACATCTGTCACTTTGTTAGTGTTTTGAAATATTTTGAAATCAGCAGCATTTATACAGCATTTCCTATGTGCACTTACACAAGAGCTGTACAATTATCTCATTTAAGTCTCACAACAGCCCTGGGAGTTAGGTGCTATGATCATCCCCATTTTACAAATAGCTTTGGAAATTTCACTGTCTTGATTGGCAGGTGAGTGAGTGAGTAAGTGAATGCAAACTTACCTAGCCCACTATTTGTAGCTGGCCATAGACCAGATCATTTTTCATATTTCTTTCAACCATTCACGTCTGGTCACTTTGTTACCAACTCCACAGAGCACATCCACATATACACATGCTTTCTACTTACTACTTTGGGTAAAATAATAAAATTGATATGATCATTGCTTCTCAAAAGAAGATGCCAAATGACTGTTCTCCACATTCGATTGCTACATTTTTCTCCCAAATGTATTTCATATTACTTCTCTTTCTACATTTTATGTTCTAGACAAATTAGGCTATTTTCTACCCTCGAAAATGACCTAATGCTTTCTTACTTTCATGCCACTACTAATGCCATTCCTGAAGACCAGAATACCCTCCGTCCTTCCTTGTCTTTCCCTGAAGAATTTCTATTCGTCTGTTAAAGCCTAACTCAACTGCTACCTCTTTCATGAAGGCTTCCCAGATTCCTTATCACAATTTCAGTCTTCAGACTTCACAGGATCACAGAATTTGAGAGCTGGAAGAGACCTCAGGGGCCATCTAATGCAATTCATACATGAAAGGAATCCTCTCTTATAACACCCAACAAGTGGTCATCCAGTCTTAACAAAAGGTAAGAAATCTGGTAAGTGTATAATCTATACCATTATCCAAGTCATTGATAGAAGTATTAAATAACACAGTACCAAGCACAGATTCTGAGTTTCTCCATTGAGGATCTTCTGCTGTATTGACATGGAATCATTAACACCTACTCATTAAATATGTCAATCCAGCTAGTTCTGAATCCATAAAACTATAATATTGTTTAAATCATATTTCTCTATCTTCTACGCAGGAACAGTATGAGATACTTCATCAAAAGTATTGTTAAAATCTACAAACATACTATCCACAGTATTCTAACTTCATCTGCTAGTTTAATAATCCTGTTGAAAAAACAAATGAGGTTAGTTTGACATGACATGTTCTTGGTGAAGCTATCGTGCGTGGCTCTTTGTAATCATTTATTCCCTTTCCAGGTGTTTGTCTCTTTAATGACCTATTGTAGAACTTTACATGAATGGAAGTTGAGCTTGCCTGCCTATAATGTGCAGAGTCTGTTTTCTTCTCTTTTTTGAAAAATATATACGTTCTTCCCAACTTGTGAAAACTTCCTTTTTCATGATTTTTCTAATTTTTCCAGTGTCAATGGTTATAGCTCAATCATCAGATCTACTAGTGATATCAAGCCAGGAAATTGCAATTCATCAAGGAAATCCAGATGTTCTCATTATCTCTTTATCTTATGTATCATCTCAATCTTAGCTCTCTTTTCTTTTGTAAAGGTCACTTTACAAGAACCTGCCACACTCAGATCTATCTTTTTCTTATCTTGCCTGGCTTCCAGTTTTTTTACATTTCTGTTTAAATCTAAGTTAGTTGGTAAGATGTTTATGCATTCACATTGGTCTCCAGACAAATACCATTTCTTCTCCTCTTTGGAATTGATTGCCATTGCATCTTTGAAATTTTCCATCACCTCTGGGTTGACTTACTCTGAAACATGTTACTCTATTAGGATCCTATTTGTCTTTCATTTAACTCTTTGAAATCTGTTTTCCCAAAGTATAGAATACATATCAGACTTTGCCAAGATTTTCTTTCCTTTTCTATCCCAAATTCTAGGATGGAGGCTCCAATCTTCCTCAAATGTTCCTATCAGTCCCATTTCAAAGATCAGTCTCTCCCCATTAGTGAGAACCAGATCCAGAATATGTCCTTGTTTCATATAGTACTTTATTCTACATCTTTTGATATTAGTGTCTATGTCTGCCTACTTGAATGTAGGTTTCATGAAGGCAAGACTCTTAACCAATCTTTGTATCTTTCACTGGCGCTTAGGACAACATCCTGCACACAGTAGGCACTGAAACATTTACTGAATGAGTTTGTGAATCAATTAATGGAATGGAAGTAAATAATTCTGAGCATCAAACAACTTGATGAAATAATGTAACCAGTTAGGCAACCAACTGGATTATTATAGGTGAGTAGGAACACATGCCAAAACAACATTATTCTAGTTTTGTGAATTCTACTTTTAAAAAAGGAAAGTGTCAACATTGCTTTTAAACTTAGAACAAGTTAGTTTAGCTCATTAAGGGTGTAGTAGGAAGCTTTTACCATCAAACTCTAATCCACACCTATTTAACTACTGAAGCAGACAGATCTGCAGACCATGTCTCAAAGAACGCATTTAAATGTATCTGGTGTCCCATTTCTCCATCTAAAAGAGTTTCTGCAATATTTAAAGCCACTTTTTGGTAATTTTCCTCTCCCGTTTGTTCCAGCACCAATCAACATATAGCCAGTGAATCAAATAAGGAAATTGGTTGTGCTGTAAACCCTGCACCCCCATCAAAAAAATCACTTTTTTTCTGAAGGTGTTAGGTGATATAAATGGGCTTAAAGGGCCCATTATATTTTAATAAGCTGTGACATGCAGCTTCCACTAAAGAGACAAGGTCCTATGAAACTTGATAGGAAATGTCCACTAGGACCATGAGGTGATGGTGTTGCCATCTGAACTCGCTCATATCATTAAATAAAACTCGAGTTAAATATTTGCTATTGGGACCTCCCCAGGTTTTTTGTTTCCTTAATGAACCTCATGGTTTTCAATTCTTACAAAAATGTAATTCATGCTTTCTTTATGCTAAATAACAAACCAGATATAATTCAAATACATTTTATAGACTTGTGAGTCATAATAATGGTACTTATTTTGCTTCACAAGTCTATGCTATTATTACTATGCACATTTATAGAATTCTTTAAGATTTAAAAAGCTTTTTATTTACCCTCTTAGAAGATCAAATTCAGCCTGTGACATTTATTAGCTTTTTGGCTTTGGACAAATCATTTGTTCTTTAGGTGCCTCATAAACCTTCCTAGGACTTACCTGCTAAATCAAAGTCAGATTGTTAGTAGAGGGAGCTCACATGCCAAATGTTCCCCACAATGGGGAAATCACTGATCCTTCACATATGTACATTTGTATTTTAAGAACATAAAAAAATCATACAATTTGAGAGCTTGAAGGAATTAATACCTTCATTTTACACACAAGAAAACTGAGCTCTGAAAGATAACCTAACTGCTCATGATCATGCAGCCAGCAAGTGGTACAAATAGAATTGGAACCCAGGTCATATAAGCTACACCAATTTTTCATTCTACATCTCTGTAGCAGTAGTGATCTATGAAAGTCAGTAGTCTATATCCACCTATGAGACCAAATGGTGTTTTGAGGAAGTGTTGCTCTCCTTAATGGCAACCTCAAAGGTTAGGGTAAGTTAGGTTTAGGTAGCAGGATCCCTAAATTTCCCTTCCAAAGGAGATAAATAAATATGAGATGATGTGATACCAACTATCCATCAATGCTAAATAATACCACTTGTCAGAGTAGTCACTATATAAAGGGGTTAGTTAGAAGAGAGTAACTGAAGATGGAGAGTCCAGTAAAGTTTCAATGAAGGTACAGTAATGACTGTTCTCAAATAACCCCATTTATTATCTGAAGAGCTGATGAATCATTTGTACTTTAGAAAGAAAAGCTGAATCAGACATCATCCTCTCTACCCATCTGGGCCATGATTCAAAGTGAATAGTATAGTTTACTCCAAATGAGAGTCATGCTTTTCCAAGTCAGATGTCATCTCTGAGAACCCAGCATGTCTACCTCACAATGAGGCATCACGGGCAATATAAAATGTGATCTCATATTCCCTTTAGGAGAATTGGGTCAATTCCATACACTAATATTTCCTGTTTGCCTTGCTGGGAACTTCCCTATATCCTTCCCAAGTAGCCTTCCTTCTATGGAAAGCTTTTGCACTGATGAAATACTGACATCAGCTGGCCATAAAATAAACTACCCCTCTATAATCTAAATGTTCCCAAAACTTTATTTAATCTCACTCTCAAGGAGTTCCCAAAACCTCTTCATGGCCTGATGTGTTCCCCTTATTTCAGATTACTGACAGGGAAAAGGAGGTAACTAACAATTTTGTGTTATCTTTTGTCCATCCATCTCCCTAGTTACGAATGATTACTATCAATATGTGTCAGGAAGCTAAAATGGAAAGAGCAGTTGATGTGGGACTGGAAGACCAATGTTCAAGTCCCAGTTGTACCATTTCTAGCTGTCTGACTTGAAGCAAGTCATTTCATTTTTGTTTCCTCTACTATAAGTGAACACTTATGCTACCTACCTCAGAGAATTACTAAAAAAGCATCAAATAATACATATAAAAGTAGAAACTAAGCTTGTGATTACAACAGTACAGTGAATTTCCAGTTGAGAAAATTCTTTTGCCACTGCAGATTGGTACCTTTCCTACACTCTATGGTCTTAGATCAAAGATGATTTATTATATTAGAAATAGTTCATAATCATTTTAATAAATACTTTCCCAAAGAATTTGGCAGTACTTTTTGGAAATGTCAAGTGTCTTTTTTATACAAACCCAACAAATATTACAAAAAGTTCTCACTTTATTTTTAAGGCATAATTTCCAGTTTGTTCTTCTAGTTTATGTATATAAACTGGCATTGAACTAATGACTATAATGTTCAGGGACTAGGATAGTGCCCTGATTATAGCAATGCTTATATATGGTAAGGGTAGTTAAATTAAACTGAATGCTTCCATTGAAGAAGTCTTTCAAAAATGGACACAGATTTCCAGTCCACTCTAATGCCAGTTCCTTGAAGGCTGGAACTATTACTTTGTTTCTGGCTTTGATATCTCTAGTATCTAGAACAGTACCTGGCACCTTACTAGTGCTTAATCCATATTTGCTAGAGTGAATTGAAGAAGACTATGCAAATGAAAATTTACCCCAATGTGAGTCAACAACAATGTGCTTTTGTGCATCTGGTTTAATTTTTTTTTTAAGGAAATCTTTTCAGTAGAATTCATTCATCTCCTCCTTGAAGAGGCAATGAGGCTGAACTTCAATCAATTTCTAACTGTGGTAAAGTGTCACGAGCTAGAAAACTGTAACAGAATTTTCCCTTATGCAAAAGAAACATGTATATAGGGTACTGGAAAACCTAAAAACTATACTAAAAAATTAATAAAACTTTTGGGACACCCTGAGTATGGGTTGGTTTTTCCAATTACAGCAGGAGCTTCTTGAGAGCAAGGATTGTGTAATTTTTTTCTATTTCCATCCACAGCACTTAGCACATGTTTGGCACGTAGAATGTGCTTAATAAATGTCTTTTCTTTCAAGTATTCATTCATGTATCCGTGTAAGCTGATTACCATTCATCTAAAAATTGTTGCTGCTGCCTCTCAGAGATCAACCAATGTTAAAGCTCACTTGTAAAAAAGCTAGGATCAAGAGCCAGGAAAAAGAGGCACATATTCTAGAGGTCTGGTTTAGTTCCCTGGTCATTTATCCCTGATTTACCAAATTCCAGATTTTTGGATTTTGCCTGTTACATCACACAATAAGCTGAAATTGAAGGCTTTCCAGAATAGGCCTATGATCAAAATATATCATTGAAGTTCCCATATTGATTTTCATTCAGATGGTTTTATGATTAATCTTTATTTCTAGCCTACAAACTGAAGCTTAATTGGGAAAATTCAGAAGAAAAGCAAGCCAAAAATTACAAAAGGAGAAAATGAAAATTAATTCAAAGCACAAGGTAAAAATGGAACTGCCATCATTCAAAAACTCTTCCAAGCCATGCTCAAACAAATATATTTTTCATTTGTTTGTTTATTTAAAGGAACAAGGAGGAAAAGAAAGAAAGACACATGTGTCAGAGACTGGGGATCCAAGCTCAACAGACTCTATATATCCTATTTCAGAAAAGCCAAAAGGAAATATAACATATGTTCCAATAATGACCTGTAACTGAAAGGGAAAGCAAAACAATAAAAATATTTAAAGACTTGAATAAAGAGCAACAGTTAGCAGGGAGAAAGAATTTGGCAGCACTTTTTGAAGATGTCTGGATCAAGAAAACAAACTTGCTGAAAGGTAAATTTTACATTATTCAATAATTTTTGTCATTTATAAAGATTAAATTATTTTAAAATTCACATGAAAGAATTATCAACTTCCTTCTAAGACATCTTCCAGGAAAAAAATGGGGAAAAAAATAAAGAGATGTCTGGTAGACTCAGTCAATTTTTAATAGTTAAAACCACAGGTATATAATCAGCATTATGTCTAAAGGACATTATTCCATTCATGCATAAAGAGAAACATTTCTTCTTAAAATATATCAAAGATACTATCATTCATAATTAGATTTTCTTTTAGGATTATTACTATTTCTTTAAAAATTCAAAATTTTTGATAACATCACTGAGTTTAGTTGTTGTTTGGTTGTTTTTTCAGTCATGTCCAACCCTTTGTGAATAAATTTGTGTTTGTGGGCTTTTGGCAAAGATACCGGATTGGTTTGTCATTTCCTTCTCTGACTCCTTTTACAGATGAGGAAATTAAGGCAAACAGGATTAAATGACTTGCCCAGGATGACACAGACAGGAAGTATCTTGAGCCAGATTTGAACTCAGAAAGATGAGTCTTCCTGACTCTAAGAACAGAACTCTATCCACTATGCCACCCAGCCGCCCCAGTCACTGAATGATACCCAAATTTTATGTCTTAACAGATATATGTGTAAGTAAATTTTAAGATGCTATATAAGTATTATTGTCATGTTTACTGCTATTGTTAATATTTTATTATTTGTTTGGCATTCTAAAAAAAAATACGTATATGAGCGTATCTATATACACTTTCCAAAAGTCTTAGTGTAGTTTCAAGTAAAGTTAAGACTTTTGGGACATATTGTACTCTCTCTCTCTCTCTCTCTCTCTTTCTCTCTCTCTCTCTCTCTCTCTCTCTCTCTCTCTCTCTCTCTCTCTCTCTCCATATATATATATATATATTCAAAGGGAATAGGGTAATTGTTCAGCCGACTAAATAGCCCCAAACCCTACAGAGCATCAGACAAAAGCCAGGGTCCTCCAAAATATAATCCTAAGCCATTCTATGCTGCATATTAGACACAGTGGAAAGAGTGCCAGCTTCAGAGTAAGGATAGCTAGGTTCAGACCCTGCCTTGAACATACTGGTTGTGTGATCCTAGGAAAATAATTTAATTTTTCAGTTTTCTGGGCCATTATATAGTGCTTGAAGGTGCAGAATGGTTAATCTGCGTTGGTAGAGGAAGTTTCTTCTACAAATAAATACTGATGTATTGGGAACTCTATCCATACAGATGAAATCACAGGTCCAAAGGAAAGGGAATACACACACACACACACACACACACACACATATGTAGAATAGATATATGTTACAAACATACGCATATGCATATTCATGTGTATGAATATACCTTGCTGTTGAGGCATTTCATTTATGTACAAATCTTCATGCTCCCATTTATCTTGGCAAAAATACTAGAGTGTTTTGGCATTTCCTTCTCCAGATGATTTAATAGATGAGGAAACGGTGGCAAATAGGGTTAAATGACTTGCCCAGGGTCACACACTTGGTAAGTGTCTTGAGGATAGATTTGAACTCAGAAAGATGAATCTTCCTGACTCCAGGCCAAGCATTCTATTCACTGCACCATCAAGCTACCTCGTGTAAATACTTACATATGTATATAGATATATAAATCATTCCCTGTTTAAAAAAAAAACAACAAGGAGTTTAGATATACAAAAACTGAGCATAGTCTAATGTTTATCCAGGAAAAGGCAACAAGGAAACTGAGAGTACTCACAATGCTGCCATATGAGGAGCAGTTGAAGGAGCTAGGGAGAAGCTAGAGAAAAGGAGCTAGCTAGCTTCGAGAAGAGAAAACCTGATATCTCTCTACAAGTGTCTGAAAGGACTATCAAATGGAAAAGAGATCAGATGTGTTGTTCTTGGCCTAAAGGACAGAACTAGGGCAATGAGTGGGAATTGCAGAAAGTTAAATTTTGATTCCATGTAAGGAAAAAAATTCCCAGCATTTAAAACTATCCAAATGGGGACTGGGCTGCTTCAGGAGGCCATGATATTCTGTCTTGATGGAGTCCTCCAACTAGAGGCTGGACAGTTAGTTTTTGAGAATTTTATAAAGATTCTTTTTCAGATAGGTGAGGGGCTAGTTTGTGAAAAGCCAAGGTCAATAGTCTTTTATCAATACTCATCCTTCTTTACTTTTCTCCAACACTTAACAACAATGATCATTCTCTCCTTCTGGGTGCTTTCTCCTTTGTTTTCTTAACCAGGATAGAATCAATGAACTTGAGAAATGAAAAGTCCCCAATGTATACCCAAGACATTTGTATCAGGGAGGGGTCTCCTCAGTCACAAGAATTTATATTTGTATACCCAGTGCCAGCATGTTGCATATATAAGGCACTAAATAAGTGTTTATGGAACATTAATAGAATTGAACTGCACTGCATTGAACCAATGTATAAGGTACCTATTAAAGTTAAAACAAACCTAGGTAGCATTAATATGTGTCCAGTTTCTAAACGATAAGAAATAATAATCCCACCATATGTACAATGTTCTGTTGAAGATATAGCTGTGGATTTTAGAAAGATTTTGAAATTGAAGTACTTTTGCCAACAATACACTGGTTGGGGGCTGAGCTGAAGAAAAGAAATTGATTCATTTTTATACCTTCCCAGGACATAAAGAGAATAATTATACTAGCCTTTAGATAAGAGGTTCATAACCATGCTCCTAACGGGTCCATGGATAGATATCCGGGTACCTGTGAAGTTGGATAGGGAGAAAATTACAACTTTTTTTCCCTACTAACTTCTGATATTTGTTATGTGTTTCAATTTTTAAAAAGACATTATTTTGAGAAGGGGTCCATAGACTGCTTCACCAGATTCCCAAGTGCATCCATGACACAAAGAAGTAAGTATCCTTACCCTAAGCAATGAATGAGTCAACACTGGCTAGGGAACTGTGACTAAGTGACCTAGTACTGAGATTGGACCTCTGACATTTTTTCTGGGTTTCTTTCAAGGGGGTCCTCTCAGTGACTAGATGGAAAGTCACATCCAAGAAGAGGAGTATCTTCACTCATGGAATGTTGGGGAATGGGGTGGGCAGAGACAAGTACTAACAATTGACATGTCCATTAACACAGAAAGATACATACTACCACTCCACTGCTAGATCTACATTCTTCATTACCAGTACTGGTTATGAATTATGCCCAGAGCAGTTAAATACATGCTATGGTATGCTAATAAAAATATATGTTAGTGATGCACACATTTATACGCACAAACCCCTCTTTGTGTGTGTGTGCATCCAAAATGTGCACTTGCATAGTGACTTTCCAAATAAACCGCTTTGAGTATAACAGTTTTCAAAACATAAAACTGGCTGATTCCTTCTTTTACCTCCCAGTCCATTCTACTACATTATTATCAGTTATTTCAGATTTATAAAAAATATTCATTAGGCATTAGTCGAGATTATTTGGACCAAATTTTATCATTTATTAACTACATTTTGGCAAGAATACGTCAGCTTCAAAATCTCACTCAACTATCCACAAATGTGTTCTGACCAGGGCATAGTACATTATTTTTTGTATAGTAATGTGTATCACTTATATTTTTATTAGACTGAAATGGAATCATATCCATATAGAAATAGAGTATAACTGAGTCACTGTAATAGCTGAAGTCAAAACTCACAAGGTCTCTACTATCAGTTTTAAGCCGTGACTACTAGGCAAAATTTCCTGTTGCAGCAAAGCTAAGTGAGCTAAGCATTCTCTTAGCAGCCTCCTAAGGTTTTTACGTTTATGTTTTTGTTTTTACCATTTAAGGATATTTTCAAGTTAAATCAGTATGTTTTCGCTCTTCTTTTCCAGATCCTCGACCTCTTTCAACATTAACCAAAGTGTGTTGCAAGCAGAATGGGCAATAATGATGCAAGGTTCCAAAGCTAAATTCATTTCTTCTTATGGTCATTTTTCTTCTTCAGAGGCCATGAGTACCACCCATTATTTTGAAAGTGCCCTTACACTTCATGATCATAGCCTCTGCTAGGCTGGCAAGGATATTTGCATTCACTCTTCTTGTCTACCTGAATTCTCTGACAACCATTAGCTAAATGTTTAGACATTCAAAGAAAGGTTCTGTTGGACTTGGAGCCCACACACCCATCTGTAATCCCCCAGAGTCACATCACCACTTCAGATGTTTAAACCTTGCATCCTGAGCATGCTCCTGGCACACCTTGAATAATTACTCTGAGTCATTCAAGGTAATAGTAGAGCAGCAGAAGTAACAACAGATACCCACGTTTGCTCAGCCCTAAAAAGTTTATAGAATTCTTTATATACATTGTCTCATTTGAACGCCACAACACCCTAGGAGGCAGACAGTGCAGACATAATTACCCCTATTTGAAAATAGAGGAAACTGAAGTTCAGAGAGGCAGGGAGATTAGACCATGGTCCACAGCTAGTGTCAGAGGAGAGGTATCATCCTATTATTTTTAACAAGGCCTTTTTCTTATTTTCAGTTTTATTGATGTGTTTTGTTTTTGCACTATAATAGTTATAGATTGCTTCCACTTCATGAAAGTTCTCTTGTAACAAAGTAAAACAGTTAAGTAAAACTAAGAATGCAATGACCTCATCTGAAAATGAGCTCAATATTTTACATCTATAGCAAAACACTTGTATTAAAAAAATTTTAACTGATATCCAATTTATCTCCCTTCCAACCCCCACTCCATCCCACATGGGGAAGAAAAAGGAGGGAAATTTCTTGTAACAAATATGCATAACCAAGCAAAACAAATTGCACAAGTGTCTGTATACACAAACACACACATATACAAGTACATGTATATACATATGTGATATAGATATATACGTATACACACATATGTATGTCTCATTCAGCATTCTAAGTTCATCACTTCTCTGGGAGGGAAAAAAAGATGGAAGGAAGGAAGGAAAGAAGGAAGGGTAACTGGATACTTTAGTGGATTTGTGATCTCACTGATTCTAGTACTACTTTTCTATAGTGCAGATCACAATCAATCCAACCACCCCCACCTCCAACATATGAAACAAAAATTCTGTAAATGGAAAGACAGATGGATGGAGAAAACAACAACTAACATTTATATAGCACTTATATGTGGCAGGCATTGTTCCAAGAGCTTTACAACTACTATCTCATTTGACACAACAACCCTAGGAAGTAGGTGTCGTTATTAATTTCATTTTATAGATGAGGAAGCTGAAGCAAACAGACAGTAAGTGATTTGCCCTTTGTCGCATAGCTGGTAAGTATTTGAGGCCAGATTCTTGAACTCAGGCCATCCTGACTGTAGGACCAGCATTCTATCTACTGTGTCACCCAGAGAGAAGGAGGAAGGAAGGAAGGGATAACAGAAGGAAGGAAGGAAGGAAGAAAGGAAGGAAGAAGGAAAGAAGGAAGGGATAACAGAAGGAAAGAGGGAAGCAAGAAATGGAGGGAGGGAGAAAATTGGGGGGAGGGGAGAAGAAATACGGAAGGAAGAAATGACTAAATCATAATCTCCCTTTAAGATGCATTAGAACTCATTAAGAGTCAGGAAAAGGGCTTAAAGTGAAACCAAAAGGTTACACATATACTTTTGCCCAAGGTCAGTCAATTAGCATTTATTAATTCCTGTTCTGTGTCAGGCATTGTGCTAAGTGCTGGGGTTCAAAAGAAAGACAAAAATCAGTATCTGATCTCAAGAAACTCACTGCCTGCTACATGTATCTAAAATTCACTCATATATAAGCATGAATAAAAGTATAATGTGGCTCTATCCATGCTTAGGGTGGGTGGAGGTGAAGGAGGGGGAGAAAAGGTAAGGAAGGCAAAGTAACCCAAGGGCACTGATAGCAATTTGGATCTTTTGCCTTGTGGGGTCTGCAAGCTTCTGTGATTTAAGTACATGATGAGCAGCATATCCCCCTCAGTGTCTAGAGCACTGGAAGGAAGACCTGGAAATTCAGCCTCAGACACTTACTATCTGTGGGATACTGTGTAAATCATTTAACCTTTGTTTGCCTTAATCCACTGGAGAAGAAAATAGTGAACCACTCCAGGATCTTTGCCCAAGAAAACCCCATGAACAGTATGGTCCATGAAATCATGAAGAGTCAAATTTGAAAGACATGTTTTTAGAATCTGTTTTTTGACTACCTTAATGTCTTTCCAAGATAAACCACAAACCATGTTCACTGGTCTATTTACCATTCCTGTTCTTCAAATTATAGAGGAATCCAAGAGATTTAGAAGCTCTTGGGACCTACTCTTGATGTACTCATTGAGCTGATATGAAGCCTTAGGCAAATTGATTTCTCTTTGTGACTGTTTTCTTGTCTATTAAGTTGGAAGGGTGATAATTACCATCCAGCTCAACAGAACCCTGTGAGCAATTACTCATAACTATAAAATACTCAGTAAATAGCAGTACTCCCCTACAAGCTTTCTGCAGCACTCTTTCTTTATCAAATTGTTTTGTAAATGGTAGAGAGATAGCACAGGGCAGTGAAATAAGCTAGCTGAAGAGATAGAACTGCATTTAAATCCTAGCTACATCAGCAATGTTGCTGTGAGCAAGACATTATGCTTCTCTGCCTCAATTTCCTCATCTATAAAATGGAAAGAATAGATTAACCATCAAGAATAATCCTATGACCTTACTTGCACTATCTACCTCACAGGGTTGTCCCAAGGAGCAAATGGGACAATGCATAGAAATACTTTGAACGTAAGTCAAATACTAACATCATTACAGGACACAAGCTGTCTTTGATATTCAACTGGTTTTAAGAGCTCTAATTCTCTGGTCACTTATCTTCCAGAATGGAAGTTTATAATGTGATTATTTTGTGTTCTTATTATAGTCCACTAATGGGTAGCAAGGTTAATAGAGCAAGTATTCCTCTTGATGTTCTATTCGCCTCACTCCTTCATTTTTGACAGCTCTCTTTCTCATCTTACATTTTTTCAGAGAGAACTTCTACTCATGGATCAGCTTGAGTGCTAGTTTCATAGAGAGTAAACATCTGGGTTTATTTTCCAGTTTTATCTGCTTATTAATCATCAATCAATATGTACAGTGAGTAGCCTTAATCCTTATAGTGAAGACTTGTGTTCAAATCCAAACCTTGGCATTACCTAGTGACATGACCTTGGGCAAGGAATTTAAACTCTCAGTCTCAAGCTTCCTCACCTGCAAATTCAAGAGGTTGGACTAGATTGACCTCTAAAGTACCTTCTGCTCTAAATCTATGATCCATAAGATACTCATCCTTGAATTTCTATTTTTTACAGACAGAAACTAGTCTGAAAATTTTTTTTTCATGCTTATCATTTTCCTTCTTATTCCCTTCCTTTATATCCTATCTGACTCTATTTTTTTATAAAATTGTTTTGCCTCAGGGACAGTGGAATGATCAACAAACCGGCTCTACCTAGGTTCAACGACTGGCTCTCCTACTTGCTAGATGTGTGACTGTAGACAAGTCATTCAACTTCTCTGGGTCTCAGTATCCTCTTCAGCAAAATGAAGAGGTTGGACTCAGTGACCTCTAAGGTACCTACAGTTTTCATTCGATGATCGTTACACATTATTTGATTCCTGATTTGGCATCAAAACTTTGCTGGGAAAGTGCGAAGCAATTCTTTCTTCCTTACGCATAATCCTCATTTTTCTCATTAACAGGAGAATCAGGTTCCTGTTGGTCAACTCTTAGTTCTATAGTGTTCTAAGTTCTAAGTTATCAAGGCCCACCTGGGTCCTGCTCTCCTGACTAGTCAGATGCTAGTCACACCACTATTTCCTAAGGGGCCTTGGTCTTGCTCATTTCTCTTCCAAATCAACATAATCTCTGGTCTTCTCCACCTTCTAAACCATCAGCCTTGCTCTTCTTGAGATGCCTCTACTTTAGGTGTTGCTCTTTTTGTTGGAGAGTCCCTAGTAGGGACTACAATTTCATGGTGGGCATTGAACTTGCTCACTTCGCTCTCAACTCAACTCACTCTCCAGACATCTCAACCTCTTAGTCAGTAGCCTTATTCCCAGAGGGGGTACCCTCCCTGACTCTCTTTATAAATTCCTTTTATGTGTTTTCCCCCATTAAAATGTAGGCTCCTTGAGAGCATGGACTGTCCTTTGACTTGTATTTGTATCCCCAGTGCTTATCCTACTAATGCGGCACATAATACTCACTTATGACTGCTTTGTCTATATATCTAAATCATATAGGTGCACTAAGACTGTCTCCTCTTAAAGTATATGCTGCATAAATTTGCATTTCCATTTGTTTTAAGCAGTATATAGACAAAACTAGGATACCTCCCAAGGCTGCTGGACTCAATGTCCAAAGCCATGTGTATGGCTTTCAACTACTTGAAATCTGGAGGTAACTTGTACCTGTCAGAAGTAGTTTAAATCTAAAGCAATTCATCTCTCCATTTAGTTATTTCACTTCTTCCTTCCGTGTATGATAGTTTAAGTTCACAATGAAACACACAAAAAAACTCTATGCAGGAAAACCAAGTCTAGGATTGGGGTGGGGGCAGGGTAAGGGTTATGCCTTCCTAGAATTTTGTATACCACTTGATTCAATGCCTTCCTATTCACTAGGATTATTAGTTGAATTATAGTTTAAAGTCAATTTGTCTTACCTTCTACTGAACTGTAAGCTGCTTGAAGACAGCAGGTAGGGCATTTTAATATTTATCTTCCACAGGCCCTTGCTTTCTGCAAGTAAGTTTTCTAATTTGATTACTCTGAATTCTTATTATAGTTTATGACTGGGTAATATTATTGCGTTGCACATAGCAGGTACTTAACAAGTGTTTCTTGAATCCGAATTTCTTCTAATACCTTAGTACTCACTAGATGTACTCAACATCTACATATTTTCTCATTTACTACCACTGCCACTGCCAAACAGTATTTGTTAATACATCTATGCCTGTTGGATTATGTTTTGTGCAGGAAAGCAGAGATCTTTGCCCACTGTTGAAATAATTCTCACTTAACAATTTTTCCTTTGATTATATTTCTGATATTTGAATAAGTGAAGAAGAAAAATGGAACCACATATGCTATGCAGTAGTCACTTACTCCAGTGAATGTTATTTCATTAATGTGGATATTGCCACAATGCACCCATCTACATTTGTCCTTCTTGTGCCACCCTTGGTTATGTTCTCACATAAGTCAAAAAGTTCATCAGTAGGAGGTCCACTCAATGTTCTGGAAGTCCACTTCATTTTCTCTTGGCATCTTGAAAATATTGGTGGAACCCTGGGGCTATCAGTTTTCATTGCTCTCAACATACTTGGTCATACACTTCTCCTTCGAGCATACATTTCCCTAGTGATACCCTTTACTTTATGCAGTCCTTCTTCGTAGTCCCTTACTTGTTGTTTTGCAGCTGACTTACACCAACAATGTACCTACCCACAATGTACCTATCCATTGTCCTCTGAGTGACACTCATTTTTAAAATTCTTTGGAGACCATAGTGTTCCATGACTCACAATTCTACCCCCACTTTGGTAGAATATTGGTATTAAAAGAGATGGTCTTTATTTTCTGAAAGAAACTTAAGGTCTTCAAAAAAGTTTTACACTTTTCTGAAGATAGTCTAGCCTGCTTTCCTTCCACATAATTCTGAGTTGTTGTCCCAACTGTTTAATACCCTCTAAACATAAATACTATATCCATTAGTGGGCATATATGGAATAGCTATCTAGTACTAAGCTCCATGTCATTGGAGGCATTTTTACTACTTTAGACTGAAAAGCAAGTGAAGATTCAAGAAATGGTTATAACCTTTCCCTCTTCCGGTAAGACATTATAAGATACTACTATGAAATAGAAAGAGCTCTGGATTGGGAAAGAAGAGACTCAGGTCCTAGTCTTCGCCCTCACTTAAGTATAACCTTAGTCTAAGCAAATCATTTACTAGGGTTTACAACCTGGACTCCTTGAACTTAAAAAACTGATCATTGTGTTTCAAAATATTTTCTTTGTGATCCTATATATTTTACATTATGCATTTAAAAGCATTATTCTGAGAAGAGGTGCATAGACTTCACCAAACTGCCCAAGGGCTCAGAGATATGAAAAAAAAACATTAAGAATCCCTAAACCAGTGGTTTGTGTTCTACCAATATATGCTGTAGCTAGATCAACTTAGCACAAAGATCCATCTATGTTCATTAAAATTCCTAAAGATTATCACAATCCCCTAAATCTTTCTGAAGAAGCTAAACCAGATGATCTAACCCTAGCTTGTCTTCTAGTTTTAAAAAGTGACGGTTCTCTAAGTGGATGTGAAATGGCCAGGAAATCTATGTGGAGGTATGTCCTGCATCATGTTTCTACAGTGTTATACTGCTTCACTGAAGACATCATGGGCCAAGTTCTAGTTTGCCATTGTTTCAATGTCTGTATAGGGGTGGTACAGTCCATCCATGAACACTAACCAGGTTAGTTGCTCCTTCAGTGGTCAAGGAATTAGTGCTCACTTTTTCATTTCCGGTTGAAGCCGTTATATATTTACTACATGTCTGCTATGTTCAGTGCACTGTACTGGACACTTCAATTTATGGTAAATAAATTCATCCGCTTTTATTGACACTAGTTATTATATATTCATCTTTGTGACAAACACTATGAGAAATACAATAAAATACAAGATGTACATCTGGATCTCTAAAAGTTTAATACCTCATTCAAATCACCTCAATTCAATTTAATTCTATAAATACTTATTAAAAACCTACTACACATAAAGTACTGTGTTGTTAGGTTCTGGGGAGCAAAAGGCAAAATAGAAAACAGTTCTCACTATCTAGGAGATTTCATCTTATAGGATACAATCAAGTGTCTCTGAACCTTCCTACCTGTGTGACCTCAGACAAGTCACTTCATCTTTCTAGGTTTCACTTTCTTTATCTGTGGAGGGCACAGAAATGTGTGGAGGGCAACTAAATGATCTCTAAGGTCCCCCACCTAGCTCTAAATTCTAAAATCCCATGAAGTGTACTATAGACACAATTCAGACTGCAGATCATCTCAGCTCTTTTTAGTACAGAGACCAATGAGTGAAATGGATTGTGGGCATAGGTATGCATCTAGATTGTGCACACCTGGTCCACATTCATGTTGATTGGGAGTAGGTAAAAGACAATGGATGATTCTAATTAAGTCCTTTCCACTCTAATCATCTCATATACAAATCTGAGGGAGGGATGGTATAAAGTATAATACAGGAAATAAGTCAGAAACCCCTGCCGATTATGAAGGATATGACTCTGTGAAATAAGATCTATTTTATCTTTTTTGAATTTGTTCAGAAACCACTACCTTAAACTTAATCATAAATTTCATTCTAAAGTCATGAGTCACCCCAAAGATGTCTGTGATAATTGAGATAAAAGTAGGTCACTTATCCTACAGTTATGACTATCAGTGCCCAATGACTGGGCAGAAAAATGAGTTAGAATCCCTCGCCTGGCCTAGAACTCCTACCTCTGGAAAGAACCTTACAAGGTAATAAACACTCATTTTTCTTGAATTCTCGGTCTAAAGCAAATCAACCAAGACCAGGTTGTATCTTTGGAAAAGTAACCTCTTCTCTTAATTGGCTCATCAGAGAACAACCAAAATCCTTCTGGGTAATCTGTGTTCAGACAAACAAAATTAGTCAATTTTAAATGTTGTAATTCCCTGTGCCAGGGAAGAGAGCTGAGTCCCAGCTTGTCCACATGGTTTCTGGCATTCCATGCAATCAACAATCTTCAGTTTATCTTTCAGGAACTCCTCAGATACAAACACTTAGGAAAGGCATTTGAATAGAGTTTTCCCCAGAAGTTCTAGATATACAAAGAGCAAGACTGCCTCTATCAGATGCAAAAGCAAAAGAACATTCCTTTTCTTTTCTTTTTTTTTTTGTCTTTGTTTCAGAAGTCTGAAGTCTTCTTCAGGACTGCACAGAAGTTATCCCTTAACAGATCAAGCAACAAAATCAAGAAGTGAAACATGCCAGTTAAGATTTACCATATTCTGGGATTCAGAGAAACAAAGGGCAGCTGAGTACTTAGTGGTCAAAAAAGCTGAGTACAGGTGTTAAGTGCCAGCTGAAGTTCCTGAGAGATCCTGAAAATGGTCAATAAACAGAATGCATTCCAGCAGTCTTGCCTGGAGGTGATAAAGTAATGGGTTACACTTACAGAGAGGGTCTTGGCCACTTAAAACTGAAAGAATGTATTAATGGTAGCCGCTGCTCTCTCCTGGAACCTGGTGTTGTGATTTTAAGAGCTTAGGAGAAGCACTTAGCAGGACAAGCTACAGGCTGTTTTGATGAAAGAAAGGTAGTAAGTCATTACAATAGAGAAATTTATCTTCTCTAACAACTATTTGTCTTTCGTCCATGCAGTGGAAACTTTACCTTCAAATGTTCTGATATCTTTTTTAGTTAAGGAGTCAGACAGTCAGTCAATAAACACTTAGTAAGCCTACTATGTGGCAAGCATAATGCTAAATGTTGAAGATGGAAGGAAATGTAAAAGATTGTCCCTGTTCTCTAGGGGCTCACCATCTCATGGGAGAGAAAGCATGAATATAACTACATATAACAAGCTATGTACAATAGAAATCAGATATAATCAACAGAGAGAAAGCACTAGAACTGAGAAGGAGCCCAAAAGGCTTCTTGTAAAAAGTGGGATTTTTAGCTGGGACTTGAAAGAAGCCAGGAGGCAGAGATGAAGAGGGAGAACATTTCAGGCATAGGCAATAGCCAGTGAAAATGCCCAGAGTAACGAGATGGAAATTGAAACAAAAAACAGGTCAGAATCACTGAATTACAGACTATATTTGAGGCAGGGGGGAAGGGTATAAGATGTAGGAAGACTGGAAAGGTATGAAAGGGAAGGAGAGTAGCTTTGAGGTCCTAAACTTGAGCAGCAGGCAGCCTCATCTTTTCCCAGAGTTGCCAGGACAAGTACCACGCAGTACTCAGCCTATTGTATATTATGTTGTCTGGGAAAGTTTTGACTGCACAAGTAGTGTGTCCCATAGTGAGATAAAGAAAAGAGAGGGGAAGGAGAGGGGAAGGAAGAGGAGGGGAGGGGAAGGAAAGATCACAAGGAAATTTGTTCAAATAGTTCTAGTCTATAAGCTCAAAAGGGGCAGTTTTTTGGGCTGGTGAAATCTGAAGATCAACAAAAGATATTCTAGCCTATTTTTCTACTCAGCTAGTGATATTAAGAATGAATTAATTACTTTGGAAATAATTTATCCTTATGTTATACTGCTTTACAAATATTTTGGCAGTGCATGTGAACATAATATCCTTACGAATTTTGAGAAGGCTTGCTTTATTCTGAATGACCTTTTGGAAGGGGCATTTTGGAAAACATCTGAGAAAAACATAAGGGACATGTAGCTGGTGCAGTGGATAGAGCGCTGGCAATGAAAGCAAGAGGACCTGAGTTCAAGTCCAGCCTCTGACATTTACTGGCTGAGTGATGCTGGACAAGCCACTTAAACTCTATTTGCCTCAGTTTCTTCAACTGTAAAATGGGGTAATAGCACCTACCTCTTAGGGTTGTTATGAAAATCAAATGAGATCATAATTGTAAAGTGCTAAACACAGTGCCTGGCACAGAGTAAGTGCTCTCTAAATGTCATTTATTGTTATTCCTTAAGGGTACTGAACAGGATGACTTGCTACAAGAGGAAGCTGAAAGCCTATGTAGTGTTAATAAAGAAGCTGAACTGACAGAAGCCTTCTCCCTTGTGGATGTCATCATGTGGTATTTCACATACAGCCAATGTTCACTGTTTTCATGCCAGTGTTTATAACAATGTGAGATGGTATTTGTCTGGATTACTATTTTGCTAAACCATTCAGATCTACCTGAAAATGTTCTACTTTTCCAAAAGTGGATAAAAAATATTAATCAAACTATTTTAAAGGGGTTTGAACATTAGCTAAAAAAAATTTGCCTCTTCAGTATTCTTAAAGGTTGAATTATGTCGGTTTCTATTAATTTATTTGGTCTGTAAAAATTATGTAAATATGCATAAAATTGCAATCAGGAAACATTATTGTTTCTTTGCCACGGTCACCTGAAAGGAAGCTATATTTGCATCATCTTAGAATAAACATGATCATGTTTCAGTATGGTTTTACATAATCAAAGACTAGTACAATATTTCAGTATTTAGGGAATAAAAAAATTGACTGATTCAACCAAAATGATCAAAATTTTAATATTACCACTGAAACTTTATATGTATAAGTGTATTATATATTATAGAATATAATTCTATATAATTTATACTTATATAACATAACATAATATAATACATAATTGCAAATAAAAAATTATATCATGCAAGAATATATTATGTATTATAATATGTTATATATAATATTGAAAACTACATATCTTAAACTGGTAGCTTATTGAAAATGTTCATTTCTGTACAGTAATACTACATTAAAGAGCTAGTATATTAGAAAGTAGACAGATTGCTTTAATTCAAACAACCTGGTTTTATATTGACCATTGACTGAAGGTAGGAATTAAAGATACTACACTCAGATGTGAGCATACAATGTACAATATGAAAAATAGTTGAGACTGTTTTCAATGTGAGATTTTTTTAAGCATAATTATTTGCAGAAACTTGAATGAATTATTTTACGCCCCCAATACATTATACTGCCACAATTTCCTCAGTTCTCCATAGGCTGTGGAAAATGTTTACTTAAATAGCATTTTATATATTAAAATATTGATTTAACTTGGTAGTATTATTGTTTCAATGCTAAGTTTGGTCTGGATTCACAAAATGTCATGTAGATAAGTTTGGTCTAGTGTGGATATTGTTACTTGATTTGGTTAACTAAATTTCCCCTGTGCATTTTTGTAAAGTACCATTAATTTAAGGAATGTCCTTCTTTCATGCCATTCTCTGGAACTCAGAAAATATTTATGGCATAGCTTTCATGCTAGCTTTATATAGCACCTACTACGTTCCAGTCACTGTCTTAAATGCTTTACAATTATTTATCATTTGATCTTGACAACAACCCAGGAAGGTAAGTGACATATTTCCTTCCCATTTTACAGTTGAAGATTACACAGGCAAGAAAGCTGTTTGGATGTTGGCTTGTTTTCTTCTCCAGGCTAGTTGAATTAATTGTACATTCACAAGCTGAACAAAATTCGACTCTTAGAGAAATTTCAGTCAGGCACTGAAACCAAAGCTCATCATGTACCTAAAATGCACACAGGATGACTTTCATATGATCCATATGACCTGTTGTTGGATACAAACCTTTGTATTACAAAGAATTCAATATTCCTACCATACTTCTGGCCAGTGGCTTTCAAATTTTTGATAGCATTTCTCTTCCTGGGTTCAAAATTGAATCCTCTATTTTATTACTTAAAGTGTAAGTTCCGTGAACACAGGAGTTGTTTCATTTTTATATTTTTATCTCCAACACCTACTATGAGGGAGCCAAGAATTAGCCCTGGAAGGGACCTCAGAGGTCATATAAATCTAATCTCTTCATTTTATACATGAGGAAACTGAAGCCCATGGAGTTCACATGACATTCTCAAGGTCACATTCAGAAAACATGAGAAGCTGGTTTGGAACCGAAGTCCGGACTCAATCACTGTTGATTTCTAGATGATTACTATTCCTTCCACTTGTTACTGACAGAAAGATGGACTGAGGAAAGGCAGCAAGAAAAACAAAACCTAATTAGAATAAAATAAGAATTAGATGAGTAGCTCTCTGTTTTTGGTGGGTGATCATATGCTATTAATAACATAAGAGTCCAGCCCACAGGCCCCCTGGAGAACCTTCATCATTGGTCACCAGCCCATGCTTAAAGAACCATGGTTTTAAATGAAAAGCAAGTGAGGAGACCTTGCTAAAATCAGAACTCATTGTTCTAAGAATATTAGTCAGTAGACTCTTAAAACAGCTCCTTTGTCTTTTAGCGAGATTTCAGTTTAGTCAGGTTTGGTATTATTTTGATGGTGACATTCAAGTCTAGAATCACAGGGAAGCTGGAAACTGCTTATTGCAAATATGAGGAAACTGTTCCACATTGCCCATGGGCACATGTGTCACCCCATCTTCCCGGCACAGGATCTAGAGCTACATGTGGGGGTGTGATTAAAATAGGACAGTAAGGGACAAGCAATTACCTAGTTGTGGTGGGAATATGGAAGAGGAAGAAGATTCAGACTGGTATAGGAGCTGACTTTAGATGTAGATGAGAAAAATGATAACCTTCATGTAGCCCTTTTGGGTTTGCAAAGCACTTTACAAATACCACATTCGAGCTTCACAATAACCCCCCTAGGGGTAGATGTTACTATTATTCCCATTTTATAGATGAGGAAACTGAGGCAAATAGAGGTTAAATAGCTTAACCAGAACCATATAATATAATAAGTGTCTGAGGTTAGATTTGAGCTCAGGAATCCTGACTCCCAGTTCAGTACTCTATCCACTGTGCCACCTAACTGGATGGGATACACACACACACACACACACACACACACACACACACACACATACACACACATACACAAACACATCATCTTTAAATTTTATTTATGTAACATATATGTATGTGGATTTGCAAAGCCCTTTGTGCACATTGTCTCATTTGAGCCTTAAAACCCTGTTGCATAGGTATAATTATAATTTTATTTGGAAGCTGAGGAAGCTGAGACTCAAGGGATTGATGATCTTCCATAGTCACATAGCTTGCGGAATCAGAGGTGGGAATTCAAACCAAGATAACCTAACTCCACCTAACCCCAAGCCCAGCACTCTTCATTCTTCTTATCCTGCCTCCCATGGCTAAGCACCTTCTTTTAAGCCTATGACCCAAGGGCAACTCAAGACAAAAGAAGACAGTGGATACTCAGCAAATCATTCTACTTATTTAAGGCTCTATGGCTAGCTCTGGCCTTTGGAACCCCTAAATTCTGTTAATGCCTCTGCTCTAGCTCTTTCCCTTCCATTTTTGGTTTAATTCCTCTCATTTTGGTTTAATAACTAAGACAACTTGGAGTCAGGAAGATTCATCCTCATGGGTTCTAATCTGACCTCAGAAACTTACTAGCTTTGTGACTCTGGGCAACTCACTTCACCCTGTTTGCCTCAGTTCTGCATATGTAAAATAAACTGGAGAAAGAAGTGGCACACCCCTCCAATATCGCTGCCAAGAAAACCCCAAGTGGGGTCACAAAGAGTTGGAAATGAACAAGCAACGACAAAAAAGCATACTTGTAATAAGCAATATCCCCTTTAGTAGCTCAGTCCTTTTTTGGTGCCCACAGTCCACAAACAAATTCATAAGATCAAAGATTTACAGATAGAAGAAAACTCAGAGGTTACAAATATTTCAACTTCTCCCCTTACCCCCGCCCCACTCCCCTTTCCTCCACTTTTCTACAATGAGACATCTGAGAGCCAGAAAGGTTAAGAGACAAGCCTAAGATAACACAAGTAGGAATTGGCCAAGCTAAGAGTTCAACCTCGCTCCTCTTATGCCAAATCCCCTGTTCCATCCTGCCTCCCAGAAGCACTGAAGACAATTTACTTATCTTCCCACTGACAGAGCAGCCAGAGGTAGCACATCTTAGCTCCAGACATTGCTGAGAGAGGTAACAGGATTTAAAGTGATCAGTAGGACACTGCCCATCTCAATCTGTGTGTGATAGTTAGAAGGCTCCATGAAAATGGGGATGATGACACTGTGCCCATCCCCAAAGCCCATGACAGCTCTGAAGAGCTATACCTTAATAACTGGATGTGACCCAGGGACAGATCATCAGACTTTTGCAGTGTTCTTATGGACCAAACTCTATGTCTACCAGGTGAGATCATGCCAGAAGGGCAGAGATTCCAAGAATGGAGGGAAAGTAGAAAGTACATTAGACTAGTAATTGGAAGAGCTTGGTACATCTGAATTTGCCACTTACTGGCCTTTTGACTTTGGGCAAGTCCTTTAGCCTCATCTTTCACACATGGCAAGGCTGTGCTAGAGCCAGTTCTGGAGAATGGTTCAATTTTCAGTGTGAGCATTTAGACCTCAAAAATCAGCAAATACTATAAATCAGGACTTTGATTTATTGTTTTGTTAACTGTCTAGATTTAAGAAAATAATGAAGAAAATGGTTAATGATGAAGATGAAATATAAAAGGGTGTTGGAGAATAATTTTTCTCCCAAAGTTCTGGTTGTTAAATATTTATCAGCACACCCCTGGCAGGTGAGAATTTGGGGGGAAATGGAAAGGCTCAAAACATCATTGGTCACAGCTACTCATTAGGAGCTAGGGCACAACATCCGAGAGTGGTACAATGAAGGACACATATTTATTTTTCTAAATGTACAGAAATTTCTGCTCTCCATAGTTCATAGATATTTACTTTATGACAAGTCAAGTCACAAGTATTATAGTAAGGCAAAATACAAAATAATAGCACAAGGAAAGCAATTATTGAATTTTGTTTTGAGTGCACAAGTATCCTGTCCTAGATCCAGCTATCTTGCAAAAAAATCATTTTATGTATAAGCAGTTATGAATTATACCAGGTGTATGCCAGGAATTGTTTAACAACTGACTCTCAGGGAAGGTGGAAAGATGTATGCATGATGCTTTTTTTTTAGTTTAATCTGTATTGTTAATATTTTCTCCATAACTTTCTTAAGTATGCCTAAATGACAATGCATCAAGCTCTGATTTGTAGTCAGAAGTATAAATGCTTACACTTAAAATTTGACAATCAGTTCTCAAAAGTCAGCATACCTCTGATTGTGCCAACGTGGCATTTACTGAGGTATCTTCACAATGATTCTTTTTTTTGACAAAGATTTTATTGCTGTGTGAAGCTACTGGTAAGGATCTCCATCTGTCAATGAAATTTCACCTTCTTTGCATCAGAATTTCTAAGAAGTTAAGTGTCTTGCTCAGGGTATCACAGACAGTATGTGTCAGAGGCAGGATTAGAACCCAGGCCTTCCTGACTCTGAGGCCAATATTCTATGTGCTATGCTTCTCTGACTCTCTTTTCCACTGATTTTTACAAACAAATCATCGTGGGCAGTTGTAAGGGGTTCCTTAGAGTCCCAAGAAATCCTACTCAGATGTCCATTTTCTTCCACAAAATTAAGCCCATTATGAAAAACCCCCTTAGAAGAAAAACAAACAGACCATTGTAAGAAAGACACAGGTCTATTTTGGTAGTCATTTTAGCAGATTAGCATGGAAGCATTTGTGAAGCCACCAATTCCCTCTTTTGAGGAGGTATGGGGCTGATAAACACACTACCCAGGAAATTGTACACTAGCTGACTGGTAATGAAAGTTTTGATAACGTAGTTAAGTTGTACCCTTTTCTGCTCTTTGGTTGTAAAGTGATGTAAACACTCACTGAAAATTTGTTATTAAGCCCAGAGTATCCTTTTCTCTGGGTGTTGATTCATTTTTGTTTTGGATGCTTATTTAGTTTTAACTATACTCCTTTTTTCCAATGAGGAATTTTAAATGCTGCTTTCCCCCAAAGACTGAGATGGCCTTTGCCTGAAGGTTACATTAAGTTATTCCACCAAGCACATTGAGGTCTTTGTGATGACAGCAGGAAAGACCTGAGAAAAGGGAGAAACCTGCTGAAGGACATATGCCAGAGAGGGAATGGGAGTCTTTGTTTGGGGGGAAGGTAAGGGAAGGGACAGGTGGGGAAGGAAGTGGTGGAGGGAAGGGGAGGGAGAAAAGCAAAGAGTGAAGAAGATGAAGGAGTCCTGGAAGTGACTATTATTTCAAGAGATGGCTCTGATAAGCTTATAGTAGAGCATAGAGCATGGTCAGTGACCTTTAACTGGATTCCTGTTACACTGGCTGTCAGTCTTCAGTTGTGACAGAGAGAGGAACCTGCCTTTGAACACACACACACACACACACACACACACACACACACACACACACATACACACACACACACACACACACACACACACACACACACACACTGTAACACTTAACCATTGTAACTGCCAAAATAGCATTCAAACACAGTGTCTAGCATGTAGTAAGTGCTTGATAAATGTTTTATCAGTGTGTTTAATTTACTTTTTTTCGTTTACACCATTACACAATTATTCAAGTTAACTCTACCTGCTACATGTGCTTCTTCAGTTTATGAGGCACAATGCTGCTGTCACCAGCTTTACTATGTCCTTGACTGATGCTTGGGGGGTTGGGAGGGAAATGCCATGCCCACCATAACAGAGGTGGTTGGGTCTGGTTTGGGTTTAAATGCCATTCACCAGTAAAACTGAGGAGTTTCTCTATTTGTACTAGAGGATCTTTGGTGTTCCCTTTCATTGCCTAGTTACTTTGAATAAGTTGTTCCCTTTGTTTCCTTTTCCCCCCAAGAAGAGATGTAACCTTTTGCAAAATATGTTTTAGTGAAACTAAGTTAGGTGCTCCCCCTGGATCAGGATTAAAGCTATTAATTTTACTAAAGCTTTTATTTATGACAGAATGAGAACAAATTTTTTCCCTAGCATAATTCAATTCACCTGGTCTGGATGAACTAAATTCTCAAGTACCAAAAGGACTGGTAGATACTGCTTCTGGGACCATTTAAGTGACATTTTAAAGATACTATACTCTCATGATCTTCAAATATCACTTAAAATATCTCTTACTCTCATGATTAAAGGTACTGTAGAACTAGAGATCAAATGTCCTGATTTTCAAAAAAGGGAAGAGAATGGAATGTGAAAACTATGCCTGTAAACTGAACTTAATTTTCTGGAAAATTCTGGAATGTTTCATGCAAGAGATAGGGAATTTCTAGAAAAAGGAAGCACTAATCCCACAGAACGAGCATAGATAGCTTCATAAGGAACAAGGCATGACACAGGAACTTTATTTCCCTTTCTGAATGGGTCACTAAACTGGTAGATCAGTAGAATGGTATTTATAGAGTTTACCTAGAATGTTAACAAAGTATTTGCTATAATGATAACAAAGTACTTTGTGACATACTTTTTTGAAATACAATTTAATTTTATTTTCAACGGCAAATTCTCTCCCTCTCTTCATTCCCTCCCCAGTCACTGAGATGGCAAGAAAAACAAAACCCATTGCAAATATGTACAGTCATTTAAATAAATTTTCATATTTACTGAGTCAAGAAAGAAAGCAAGGAAGGAAGGAAAATGAAAGAAAGAAAGAAAGAAAGAGGAAAGAATAGGAAAGGAAAAAGAAAATAAAAGATGCTTCAGTCTATACTTTGAGTCCATCAGGTCTCTATCTGGGAGTGGATAGCATGTTTCTTCCTTGATGATATTTTTATGGAAAAGATGGAGAGATGTGTAGTAGACATAATACAGTTAGATTTTGGATTCGTTGAATGAGAAGACTCATGTAACTGTTAATGGGTCAATATCAACTTGGAAGATGTCTGGTGAAGAATCCTAAGAAATCTATACTTAACACTGTACTGTTTAACATTTTTGTAGATGAAATAGCTAAAAGCAGAGATTTCAGGTTTATCAAATTTGCAGATGATACTAAGCTAGCAAAGGTAGCAACATGGTAGATGAAAGAATTGTGAGCCAAAAAAGATCTTCAAGGGCTAAAATAGAGGTCTGAATTTAAGATGAAATTCAAAAGGGATAAATTTTAAGATCTTACACTTGGGTTCACAAAATGTCAACTTTACAAATACAAGATGGAGAAAGTATGGTTAGACAATAGTTTGACTAAAAAGTGACTGGAGAAGTTAAGTGGGCTTTGGACTCAAAATCAATCAATAGTGTGCATAGGAGTCATAAAAGATCATATAATGTGGGACTACATTAAAAGAGTCAGAGTTTCCAGGAGTTAAGGGGATTCTAGTTTCTCTGTACTCTGTCAGTCAGATGATATCTATTGGATTGTAGTCAACTCAGAGTACCATATTTAGGAAAGACATGAATGATCTAGAAAATGTTTAGAGGGAGACAACCAGGATGATTCCTTGAACTCATGCCGTATCAGTTATGGGAATGTGACTATCCAAGAAAAGGTAGAGGGATTAGATCTGCTCTATATGGTTCCAGAGAGAACTACAAACAATGCTTTTTCAGATATGAGTTGGACTAACAGGCTTCTGAGGTCCCTTCAGTCTCTAAAATTCTGTAATTATATAAAGTTGTTTTTAAAAATGTATTTTATTCCTCTTTTCCCTAATACAGGAGTTAACAGCTTTTGGGTCCTCCAAAAGAAAAGTGGTCCCACTAGCTCTATTTACAAAGATGATTAGGGAAAAATGAAAAGAACCTGTATCTTCTAAAATGTTTATAGAAGTTCTCTGTCTTAGCAAAGAACTGGAAATTGCAGGGATGTCTATTAATTAAGGAATGGGTGAACAAGCTTTGATATGATTGTGATGGAATAATACAGTACTATAAGAAATTATGAGCTCAACGATCTTAGAATAAATGGGAAGATTCGCATAAAATAATAAAGAGTGAAATGAGCAGAACCAAGACAACATTATATACAGTAACAGCAATATTGTTTTAAGAATGACTTTGAGCAAGTAAGTCATTTTGATGCCCAAATTAACTATAAAGGACATATGAGGAAAGACACTATCTCCATCTAGAGAAATAACTGATAAATAGAAATATGTATGGAATAATTTATATATATAAATTTATATATATGAATACACACACACACACACACATATACACACACACATACTTATTTGTGCCTAATGGTAGCCACCTCTGGGGGGAAGGAAAAAAGGGGGTAAAAGAAATTTACATTATAACTTTATGATATATTTAAAAGAAATAGCAAGTTGTACAGAATAGATTTGCAGTTTCATGTGGAGTCATCTTTTGTATTACACTGTTTTATGGAAATGTCTGTTTTATTCCATAATTAAAAAAAAAAGAAAAAAATCTAAGTAGTCAAAGGATATGAACAGGTTTCAAAAGAAGAAATACAAACTATCAACCGCCTTATGAAAAAAGCTCCCAATAATCAATAACAAAAGAAATTAAAATTAAAACAATTCTGTCATTTTACTTTGTACCTAGAAAATTGGAAAATATGATCAAAGACAGAAATAGTCAACGTTTGAAGGGCTGTGGAATAGATACACTAATCTACTTTTGCTGCAGCTGTGAATTGCTATGTTCAAAAAGTGATTAAATTTTGTGTACTCTTTGCCCTAGATATATCATTATTGAGTATATACCTTAAGGAGGTCAAATTCAGAGGTAAACATTCCTTACATATTGAAATATTTATAGCAGCCTTTTATGTGATAGTAAAAAAGTAAAAATGAAGTCAATAGGTATTAAGTGAGAATAATGGTATAAATTGTGGCATATGGTGTGGAATGTTCCACATTCATGATTGTAGGATATTATTTATTGCACTTCAAAAAAATGATTTTGAGAAATTCAGGAAAATGTGGGAAGAATAATATGAATTCATGAAAAGTTAACAAAGCCGAGAAAATGACATACACGATGGCCACAATAATGAATAGGAAAATAGCACAGCAAATATCAGTATCCAGATTAATTCAATGGCCAATCTTGCTTTTAGAGGACTGATTATGAAATATATCTCCCTTCCCTCAATAAAAAGGTGGTGGACTATAGGTACATAATTAGGCATATGTTTTGTGACATGATCAATTTGTCTGCTTTGATTAGTTACTCTTTGGTACAACAGAGTTCTATGGGATAGAGAGTAGTGGTGATTTAAATTTAAAATTAAACTTACATTTAAAAGAAATAGCAAGTTATATATAATAGATTTGCAGTTCTGTGTATAATCATCTTTTTTATTATACTATGTTATGGAAATGCTTTATTACATAAATTAAAAATAATAATTAATTTTTAAGTAGTGGTGATTTAAATGTTTTAAATATACAGACTACAGACCATCAAGAATACTATCGGGTTGCTGCAAAGGGTCCACATGTTGTCATGTATTTTCCCAATCAACAAATGCTAACTGTTATAAGCATCCAATAAATCTTCAGGCACTAAAAGGAGTCCACATACTCAATAAAGTTGGAAACCACTGCTCTAGGATAAACAATCTGAATTTCTTTAGCCTTTCCTCAGAGGTGCTATATTTCCTTCCTGAGAATGTGCTAGTGTGATTATAACATCAGTCAATGTTTATCAGGCACTTTATAACTTTCTAAATGATTTCTACATAATAACCCTTTATAATGGAAAGTACACATGATATTATCTCCAATTTAGAGATGAAATATCTGGAGTCAGAGAGACTAGTATTTATCTGTATTATATGGTTTGTAAGTGGTAAAGCTGGGATGAGAATCAGTCTTTAGATTCCAAGTTTAATGTATTTTCTGCAGAACTGCCTGTCCAGTGTAGAGAATTATGATTTGTAAGAACTGAACTGAAACTTTGAGACTTGATCTGTAAGAATGATTGGACTGAAACTGTAAAATGAGACTTTGAAAATAAGGAGCATCAAAAAATAGCAAAGAGATGAGACACTAACATGAGACTGCCCTGCTTTCAAAGACATTCTCATGTCCCCAGTGCTATAATCTTCAACAAACATTTAATAATAACTTGCTTTGTGTAACTCGTCCCACATCTAGAAGGTTTGGATTCCAAGTCCTATGACACATGCAGGCTCTCATTCAATAGTCAATAAGTACAAAGGAAAAGATTGAAAAATGCTATTAGAAATTTAAGGGAGGGGAATCGTTTCCATTCAGAAGGAACAAGTGAGGTTTCACGGAGGAAGTGATACTTAAATAGGGCCTTGAAGGAAGGAGAAAACACCAGTAGGTGAGATGGGAGGATGCCCAACAGAGACATCATAGACAGGAATAACATAGGCAGAGAAATACAAGAAGGTCACACAAGAATAGGGGAACACCCTATACCAGTTTAGGTGGAACATGGAGTAGGTAAAAGAGTAGTACGAAATAAGGTTGGACAGGTAGACAGTAGGCATCTTTGCCTGCAGACCAATGTTAGGGATGGGAAACCAGCTCGTGAGATGAAAATAAATGCCCATTGAACTGAATTGAATAAAGTAACACTTTAAGAAAACATCATTGCTATGATTTCTCCCATTTTTACAGAGAAGGAAGCTGAGAAATAATACAGGTATACAATTTATCTTCCCTTTCAACTTACGCACCAGACTGCTCTATCTCAATATTAACTGCCTGCTCCCCAAAGGGGAACATGTCTTAAGAATGTCCAGTCTCCCTGTTTTCACTCTCTACTTCTAGATCACTTTCCTACTTGCTCCACCACAAACTCCACACTGGCTTCCAAGTCCCTCGTGGGTACCCTCCTCCTCTGCTCTTCCCTCATAGTCTATTTTCTAGCTTCTCTTTGTTTTTGTTTCAAATCTTCCCCTATTAGAATTTAAGTGCCTTGAGAATAGAGAAAGTCTTGGTTACTTGTTTTTATAACCCCAGCATTTAGTTTAGTGCCTGGAACGTACTAAGTCCAATAAATGCTTCATCTATACATCTATCCATCTATATCTCTATCTCTCTCTAGCTCTAACTCTGTCTGTCTGTCTCTGTCCACCTGTGGCTCTCCATGATGGACACAAATATTTCAGGAAAAAGAAATAAATTGTCTCCCAATGACTTCATAGCCTTTCCCCTTGGTTCAGGATTCAGGAGATTCTCAATATGTGAGAAAACATTAGTTTTATTAACACAAACTTCCTTCCTCAGTCTAACCATTTGTTTTCCCTGAAAGCTACAGAAAACTCCTAAAGGTAAAGCAAAGTTTCATTAGGTAGCCTTTGAGCTGGATTCTAGCAAATGGGTAGTATTTGGATAAGCAGGAGAGGAGTAAGAAAATGCCTGATGGGAAAATCAGAATGAATGATATAAGGCTTAGAAATATAAAAAATGAGGGTGGGAATAGAGAGGAGACCAATGACAGAGACAGTACTGGACAGGAAGTTAGATCCTTAACTAGTGACCCTGGGCTAGTCATTTAGTCTCATTCAAGCGTCCGTTTCCTTATCTGTAAAACTTGGCAACAGATTAGATACAGGAGAGAAAGAGTAAGGAGTCCAAGATGACACCTAAGTTATCTAGATTGTCTAAGGCTTACTGTCTAGTTCAGGCCTGGGTGAGGGAGAGGAAGTAGTTTTCTTGACAGTAATAGGAAAGTTAAGAAGAGGAGGTTTGTTGGAGAAAGATAATGAGTTCTATTTTGGACAAAAGTTTTATTTAGAGGAATCTGTATCTGAATTAACATATATCTAACACAGAGATCATAATGTTTCTCTCAAATCTCCTTCATTCACTTTATAACCTAACCAACTACCTCTCATATTGTCTCACACATGACATTCTATCTCCTTCTGTCTCTGTGCCTTTGCACAAGAAAGAGTGTACACTTCTTACCTCTTAGAATCTCTACCTTCCTTTGAAACTCAGTTCAAGTACAATTTTCTCCTATATGAGACCTTTCATGATCTCTTCAGCTGGTAGAACATCACCTTCCCCACCACAATTGGTCTTTCTTCTTTCCCTACCCTATGTGAAATTACCTATTTAACCATGAATTTTTTAATTTAGTTTTTTATTTACTCATATGTACATGTTATTTCTGCAAATAGAACATAAGTTCCTTGAGGATAGTGCCCCACTTCATTTTTGTCTTTGTATAGCCTGCTGTTATACTTGATATTTAGTGTGTTTGTTGAGTGACTGATGTGCTAATAGTTGTTCCCTGTTTATAAGACCATTAGCCCAAACAGCTCTGTTCTCAGATCCTTCCCTTTCACTTAAGCAATGCACTTTTAGTTTCTCATGAGAACAGGACCCTGACACTGTTATTTTTAACAGGATAGTAATGGTGAAATTCACTCTATCAGGTTGTTGTTCCTTTAAGAACTATTCCAAAAATGATTTAGGCTTGACATTTGAAAAGTCAGTCACGTAGAATTGTTTCTGAAGAAGTATGTTCAATCAAATTTCTGTGAATTCTAGAATGTTAAAAGGATTAAAGAGGTTTGATATTTAAAGGAAATTCCTTTCTTGTGAAAGACAGTGTGGAACTTCTGGGTTATATGACTACAAAAACCAGAGAATTAGATATTTTCTCCCATCTTCATGTCCAAAATAGCAATTACAAACCAGAGAAAAAGTGTTTTCATCTGTCTCCATGACCTAAGACATCAAAGACCTAAAGGAGGTGAAAACGCTAACAGCAGAGAAGGTTAATTCCTAACTCTCACTCAACACCCCCTTCCCATCATCTACCAGGCTCCTAGAAGCAAAGCTGAATAAGTTGATCCACTCATTTGCAACAGAACTCAACTCTACATCCCAACCCCCTGACCTCCCAGTGCTGAGGAGATCCAAACTGCAGGGAAATATTAAGGGAAAGTGAGACAGAGATGAGGCACGAGAACACTCTATACTACAACAAAGCTCAGCCAGAGAACCAAGGACTTGTACACGGGGAAAAGAGCCCAGAATCCTTTTGGGGCCAATTTTATCACCACAGAATCTACTTGAAGCAGAGACTAGCTAGTGAACCATAAATTGCCCAGAGTGGAGGAAGGTTCAGACAACTTTGAGATCCAGCCCCTAGAGAAACTGTCATCAAAGAAGAAAGAATCAGAAAGTGAGAAATAAGGGAAAATAAGAGGGGCTGGGGGGGAAGATTGAAATTACCAAAGATCTCGGGAGGAAGAAAACTCAAGTAAAGTCCTAGTCAGGGGTGGGGTACCTGCAACTTTGAGGCCACATATGACCCTCTAGGTCCTCAAGTGTGGTCTTTTAACTGAATCCAAACTTTATAGAACATTTTAGATTCATTCAAAGTGCTGTACTTGAGGACCCAAGGGGCCACTTGAGGTTACAGGCCCCCCATCCCTGTAAAACTAACAGGAAAGATATCAATAGCAGAAAGGAAAATGACCTCTAGATCAGGGGAAAGAGATCACACATATCTGACTAAGTATTGCAAGACAAAGGAAAACAAATCAACATCTAATGAAGGACCTTGTGGCTTCCCAAGAGAGCATGGAACCAGAATTCATTGTTTCTGTGTGGTTTAAAAGGAAATAAAAATTGTGAAAACAGAATTCATGGATTACACAGCAGAAATAAATGGCAGAATAGAAAAAAAAATGAATTCATGGTAGCAAAGCTCACCAAAGAAATAAAGGAGGATAAGTGATTGGGTATTCAAATTCATGAAAATGGAGGACAATCTGGAAGAAGAAAAGCAATAAGCAATAACACTGAAAGAAAGCTTACTCTCCATTCAATTAAAACATTTTGATCTTGAAAACAGGAAGTTTATAGACAACATGAGGCTTATAAGTTTCTCAGAAGAACACAAGAACTAAAGACAAAAATTAAAAAAAAACATCTTAAGGCAAGAAATATTACAAGAAAATTGCCCAGAACTTCTGAAACTAGAAGACAAAGAGCCAGTTGGAATAATCTACAAACGACTTACAGAATAAACCCTAAGACATGTAATGGTTAAATTTGTCAATTTCCTTGACAAACAAGAAATTCTATTATGACTAGGGAAAAGATCTTCAAATATAAGGGAAAGGAAGTTTGAATAATACAAGAATATTCTGTACCCACCAAAGCACACAAGGGGGAATGCAATAATGTGTCCTGAAAAGTAAAGGAGCTTAAAATGCAACCTAAGGTGATCTGCTCTGCAAATCTAAATTTAACCTTAAATTTTAAAAAGTTAACACTCAATAATAAGAGGTGTTCAAAACATTCTTAGAAAGAAAACCAGACTTGAAGAAGTCATTTTCTTTTCAAACACTCCAAACAGCAGAAATACAAGGACAGTACACAACAGGAAGAAACCAAAGATGAGACCAACAAAATAATAAAAGACGGACAATCGATATATTTCTATGATTCTTTAGTAAAAATCAGACAATCACTTGTTGGAGTTGTTTTCAATGAAAGTCATGATTTGGGTAAAGATTGATAAAGGCAACTTCTGAGATCTCTTCTAAACTAGAGATTTAGGATTCTGTGAAAAGAACCCAACTGCTTAGACATATTAAAAATCCTTTTTTAAGTATTAAGATTTACTGTATTATTACTCTCAAATCAAAGGAAATAGTATCATAAATTCTCTTGGCAATTCAAGCTAGTATGTCTTCCTGGTTAGATCTTAATCCCTCATGAGACTATGGTTCATAATTGTTCTCCTGAGTTCTTATCCAGTGAATGTTCAAATACTTAAAGTGAGACAATAAGTTACAACGTATGCATTTAAGAAATCTAGAGGTGGGTAGGAAAAGGCAAAGGAAGGGAACGAAAGAGAAGACATTAAAATACCGTGTATGCATGTAAGAAGCCAAGAAACCCTACTCTTACTTGGATTAGTCTCAGATGTTTTTAGTTATAAATGAATAATAAACATACAGTACTTTAAAATTCACAACACATTTGCTTAAAACAACTCTGTGAATGAGGTAGCACAAATATCATTATCTCCATTTTTCTGATGAGGAGACTGAGCCTCTGAAAAAATGAAGGAACCTGTTCATGAGCTGTATCTGGAGTCAGAGGACATGGGCTTGAATATTGGCTGTCACTTTCTGGGCCTCAGTTTTATCATCCATGAAATGAGGAAGTTGGACTGGACCATCTCTAAGGTTCCTTTCAGCTAGAAAAGTATGATCCTATGACACAACTAGGAAGTACTGGAGGCAAAATTCGAACCCAGGTCTCATGAGTGTCTGCAATCTCTCAATCCTGAATTTTTTATTCATTTTCAACTTTCTTCTGAGTCCTCCAGAAATTCTGCACATCGTTTTTGAGGTGTGAGGCTCAAGGTTGTTCATATTACTCTGGTTAAGATCTGGCTAAGGCCTTCGGAGTTTCTATATACAATAATCGAAGATAACTGCCATAACAGCAACAATAACAAAAGTATTCCAAGATGCATAAAAAGGATGTAAACAGGACAACTGAGGCCCAATCCTGCTGGGGACCAGGGACCTAGACTAGATGATCTCCTTAGATTCCCCTTCTAGGATTTTATTTAAACACACAAACATTGGAATGTTCAATAGGGACATGACACTGGATAAGCACAGGACTAGTCAATTTTTTTTAGATTTACACAGACACACATACACACATGCACATAAACACCTTGGCACCTGATCTTTGAGAAATAACAAAGATTTCAGCAAGCAAGAAAAACACCCATGCCCAGATGTCATGGAGAAGGTTGCATTCCAGCATTTGTATTATGTAGTGGCCCTATGACTTTGATAGCCTTTGATCAGTCCATTGCACCGGAACAGCTTTCTAAGATAGGAAGGGAAATGTGGCCTCTCAGTAACCCTTCTCTTTTTTTGGGAGAGTAAGACAAGTTAATTGGGCTTGAAGCTACCGATGACCCTTTCAAGTCATGTAAAATGAGCCTGCTCTACTTATCTCAGGTAGATAACCATTAATATCACTTGTACCGTCTAAGGGGAGAGAAAGGGACTTGTTTGTTTTCGATGTTTTCTGAGCAAGGCAACAAAGAGTCCAAGCGAAGCCCTGACAAGACAATGATGCCATTGAGAATACACTGAAAGGGGAGACACAGGACCTCACTGATAAATCAATATTATTGATAACACTTCTTTTCCCCTTCATTTGGCTTCATTAGCAAAACTTAGACTAAGTGGCCCCAGTGCATATGCTTTAGACTTATATTTTTGTTAATTACCTCTAAAAGTAACTCATTTTCATGTATTAATTGTGAATTCAAAGCTTCATGCAATCCAAAAAAAGGCATTGTTCAAGTTGTATTAAATTTGTTCAATTGCTGACAAAGTTTGAGGAGCATTTTCCCCTTTGAGTTTGTGTGATCTCCTTTATGCTTAACAATGGAGAACTCTGTGTGTAGACAATGGAAAAGAGTCACAAAGGAAGGTAGGAATGGGTCACTAAGAGTGAGTGCAAAATTTTCTTCCTGAAAGATTTTGGAGATAAAAGTCACCCAAAGCTGATGTTAGAATCTTCCTCTCTTCTCTCTTCTCTCATTTGAGAGCCTATTTACATGAAGTCTATGTCTTAGCATTCAAATGTACATAGAAAGAGCATAAGAATATAGAATATATTCACTTGCATTTTTTTCTTTGAGTGCTTCCAGTTTTGGCAGACTCTCTGATATCCTTCTCATTCTAGAAAAGTACAGGAAGCAAAGGTTATTTACTAAATCAATAAAATGAAAAATCAATGCATTTTATTAAAGCACTTAGAGGCAGCCAAGTGCTATTGTGGCTGGGCTACTTGACTTGGAATCAGTAAGTCATAAGTTTACTACCTGTAGGACCCCAGGAAATCACTTGCTCTCTCACTGGCCCTCTGTTTCCTTACCTGTAAAATGGGGATAGTAATAGCATAAAGCCCACAGGGTTGTTGATGTGAGGTCACACATGTAAGACACTTTGCTAATCTTAAAGCTCCATATAAATGCTATCTGTTCTTACTACTTTTATTGTTGTCATTGCTACAATGTGCTAAGCACTGACTGCAAAGAAAAAGAATGAAAATGTCCCTACTGGAAAGGAGTTTGAATTCTTTCAGGAGAGACAACATGTACATGAATGAATATATGTGGAAGAGGAGAAACAATCAATCAACAAATATTTATTAAGTAACTACTATGTGCCAGGCACCGTGAGGGAGATGCAAGTATAAAGAATAAACCAATCTCTACCCTCAATAAGCTTACAGTCTATTGAGGTAGGGAACAAACACATATAAATACTATATGTGTATGCAGCCTAAATATAAAGTTAATATATATATATATATGTATTTACAAAGGTATTAACTAAAATAAATATAAGGTAGTTGAATGCAATATCATTAGGGAGAATAGGAATGGGTAGCTGTGGTGGTCAGGAGAAGCTTATATAGAAGGTAGTGCTTGAACTGCATCTTAAAGGAAGTGAGCAATTTTATTCTACTCCAAAATATGAGTTGTCAATTTCCCTTCAGAAAAAAAATGAAAGCAGAAGAAAACAAAACAGTGTTCATCCTTTCACCTGGCAGCAATGTTTCCAAAACTCAGAATGCTAAAAGAAATGAAAACTATTTCTTTAGATTTGTATCATTAAACAGAAAAGTATGACTCTAGAAAGTCAAATCAAAAAGATTGGAGAGGGCAGGATTTGTGAACATTCTCTACTGGATTTCCCTTTCCCTCAGGAACTAAAATGATCTCTGGCAGTTTCCTACAGATGGATGAACACCTAAAATGTTTTATGCCATCAACAAGAAGTGTCCTGGTCACATTCTAGATGAACCCATGAGAAATTTAATTTCTGGTGCGTCTAGCTATGATTGGTACTATGAGGACTCATTCTCATGTCAATATTAGAAAAAGGAGGGCTATGTGATAAAATTGTTTTAGGCACTGGGTGGACTAACCATCCTATAGAACATTTTTATATGATTCTTCAATCATCAAAGGTTTTAAGAATGGTTTACCTGATACCTTTGACAAGGGTAGGATGCTAGATTCAGTATCCTTCCTTCAGGGCATGATGAGAGGATAAGATTTTTTTCTTGGTCTCAAGAACTCATCATCTCACTGACTGAAGGTAGTGTCACCATGGGCAATTTCAGAGAGTGAGTGGCATTTCCCACTCAGTTACTATTTAAAAAATCTGGTGCAAGGATTGTTCAGATAAAATACAAAATTATAATCAGAAATTATCTACTTTAAATAATTTTTTTTAAGTTTCTTATTGAAACAGTAGGATATAGTGTGCTTTGGCTAGAAAAGCAATACATGATGATAGTTTGTTATTCATGTCTCTCAAAAGTATTTCATGATAACCATGAAGTCTTTTTCTCTTTCAGCTTGCTAAGCCAAGGTTTAAGCAAATATTTTAATTGTATTCTTATAGGTATTTTTTTATCACCTTCATTTCTGAATTATCCCATTTCCCCCAATCAGTTACCCATTGTCTTTAAAAAGTCTAAAAACAGTCAAAAAAACTAATCAAAACATCAACACATCTAACAATATGTGCAATATTCCATACCCATAGACCCCACTTCTGCAGAGAGGGGAAGGAGGCACCTTTTTTCAATACTTCTCTGAAGTCAAGTTTAAAAGTGGTTATCATACTTCTTTCAGTTCCTATTTACATTTACATTACATCAGATAATTTTTTTCACCTGGTTGAAGTTATGCCATAAAACTTTTAGAAAACAAATTAAAGATTAGGTGCATCTTTTGAAGAAAAGAACAAAGGAAAAATGGACACAAGAATAAAACTTCAAATAGTTAAATTATCATATATATTTATACATTTTAGCTAAAATAGTGTCATCTATTTCTCCCCTTATATTTCCCATCAAACACATTTTCAATATTAAAAGTCTTTTTGCTTCTTTTTTCTGCTGGAAAATGCCAGCCTCCCCTGAGTAAGAGTAGGTATCATATTTAAATTAAGTGATAAGGCTGTTGAATCAGGACATTTCTAAAGATTAGTGTGGGAGAGGAATTAGATAAAGTAGATACAGGAAGTATTGTAAAACCATACTCCCAGTAAAGAATCAAGCTAACCTCATCTAGGGCCAACTTTCAGCAGTAGTGATTTTCCATCCTAATTTCACAAAATGTGGCATTTTCCAGTCTCTTCTGACTACTTAAAAAGAAACACAAAGAAGGTTAACTCCCAAAATTCCTTTTCTCCTAGCAAATAGAATAAGTCACTGATTCCCATACACAGACATGAAAAGGCTAAGTCCTCTCGACAGCCATGCAGATTCACCTAAGAGGTGTTGAGTCAACACCGGAGGCACAAAGAATCCTGATTCACATGTTCCTAGAAACAAATCTCTTACAAAGCCAAAATGCTGTTCAATGATGATTTGTTACACATGAAGGAATAAAGAAACTTGGATCGCCAAAGTCTTTACTTTTTGCTAATGTTTATAGGCTGCTAGCTTGAATCAAGCTGTCATTCCTTGTTGTTCAGTGGTTTTTCAGTCATATTTGACTCTTTGTGACCCTGTTTGGGGGTTTCTTGGCAAGATACTGCAGCAGTCTGCCATTTCCTTATCCAGCTCATTCTGCAGATGAGGAAACTGAGGGAAAGTGGTTAAATGACTTGCCCAAGGTCACACAGTTAGTTACTGTCTGAGGCCAGATTTGACCTCAGGTCTTTCTGACCTGAAACTCTAACCACTGTACCACCTATCTATCCCTCAGTGTCACTACATCTCTTCTTTCTATTCTTACCTACAATTTATATTCTTTCTGACCAACCATATTTTATAGGTCTCTCTCCCAGTCTTTCTGTACTGAGTGGGACATAGTTTTCGCAAAGGACATTGTAGCTCAAACATCCACTAGGGATTTAGAAATTGTGAGGGAGGAACATATCAGTTCTGACAGTATCTGGAATTGAATCAAGTCAAATCAAGTCAACAAGAGTTTATTTATTAATCTCATACCATGTGCCAGGCACTGTGCTAAGTGCTAGGGAAAATAAATACCAATAATAATAGAACCGAAAGATAGTCTCTGTTCTTAAGAAGCTTGCAGTCTAATGGAGGGACAATATGCAAACAATTATGTACGAACAAGATTTATTCAGGAAAAACATGAATATGTAGTTAAGGATAGAAAGAAGAGACATAGAGACATGAATACTATAATGTCTGGGTATTTTTCAATGGGATATTTTTTCTGTTCCAATAAAATGTACTCCATGTTACCCCTTGGTGGCCATGAAAGCACAAACTTCCACAAATCTGCTCATGGCAAGAACACTTGATTTTTCCCTTATAGAGATAAACAGTCCTGTCTTTGATGTGTCTTGGTAATACTTTATCAATTTCTTGATTCAAAGTCAAGGATCCCAGTTGAATGGTGGCTAGACACAGGATTTACATGCTTGCTCCTTATCTTACTCAAGACTTTGAGTTAAGGTCTATGACACACCTCTTTATATCCCGAAAGAGGAAGGGTTCTTCTTTTCATAGAAACAGCCATCTCAATAAATAGTTATTACTTTTGGGGAATGGGAAACTTGGACAAGGAGACCTCATAGAAAGGAGAGCAAAGGCAGAAAGCATCATTCATGCATTTAACAAAGTAGGTATTGTAATGTGTGTGGGTGGGTAGGTTTTTGTTACTATAATACAGGCATTTCTACTTACCTGAAATCTCATGCAAGTAGAATATAGGAGCTTATTTATGGGGAATTTGTTGAGCAAGGAACATAGGATTATGGCTTTAAAACCGGAAGGGAACTTAGAAGTGATCTAATTCAACTCTCACATTTTATAGATGAGGATAAGAGGCCTCAGAAGGTTAAGTGTGATCATCCGTGGTCCTGAAGGTAGTAAATGGCAGAAAAAAGTTTTGTACTGAGTATCCCTTTATTTATTTTTGCAGATTCTGGAAACATAGGTTTAGATAAGAAGATTTAGGTTTTTGTATAATAATTCACATGTTACATTTATTTTTTTTTTGCCTCTTTAATTTATTTATTTTACCAGTAAATTCATCCATGTTTTATTTATAAAGCAATTGAAGTCATTTATTTTGAATGGATGTTTTGTTTTTGTGAACAAAAAATATATTATCCTAATCCGGCATTTTGGGGATAGGGAGGATGTAATGAAGACTATACTCTGTGGTCACAATTCAAGTGCATATGCAGTGTTTTTTTCTAATGGAATAATTATTTTGAGAACAGTGATAAAAATCTGGTACGCCTCAAACACTGACTGGCTTAGAAAACATACTTTTTCTGTGCAAAGAGAGAAATGGTGTATGTCTCTTTAAGTACAAAATATTTTAAACGTGCAGAATTCAATGACTCAGAAATATTTTCTTGACAAATCTTGCATACATAGCACTTACAAAGGGTTCCATTATAAGGCTGTTCAGAATGATTGGGGAGCCAGTCTACCATGAAGTTGTCCTAGGCAAAACTGTAGGCAGCAGGTGGCACAGTAGAGAGAACCCTGGTCCTGGAATCAGAAAGACCCAAGTTCAATTCCAGCATCAGACACCTAATAGCTGTGTGACTCTGAACAAGTCACTTAACTTCTATTTGCCTTAGTTTGCTGAACTGTAAAATGGAAACAACTAGTAGCACCTGCCTTCCAGGCTTCGCCCCCCCCCCCCCAGGATCAAACGAGACAACACCTGTAATGTTTTTGGTATAATGCCTGGCATGAAATGGGTGTTATATAAATCCTTATTTCCTCTTCCGTGTACCTGGGGAGTGGGGCAGCTAGGTGGTGCAGTGGAGAGAGCACCAGTGCAAAAGTCAGGAGGACCTGAGTTCAAATCTCACCTCAGACACTTGGCACTCACTGTGTGACCTTGGGCAAGTCACTTAACCCCAATGGCCTCATCCTAGGTCATCTCCAGTCATCCTGATGAATATCTGGTCACTGGATTCAGATGGCTCTGGAGGAGAAGTGAGGCTGGTGACCTGCACAGCCCTCTCTCACTCAAAACAAAGTCAAGCGCAAGTCATGTCATCATTTTCCTGATGGCACGGTCTTCTTCGGCAGTGAAGGATGAACACGCATACCTGGGGAGCATTACTTTAGTACATCAGTTAGAATACAACTTTTTTTTTTTCATTTTGGTTACTCCATTGCCCATTCATAGACCTCCATAGAATTTGATTTTTGAGCTGAGTAAAGCTATGTTCTTATATTATTTTTTGTTAATGTTTTAATCTTCATCCACATCCTTTGTTTTTACACATGTTACATTTAGAGGAGGACCAAACAGACTAGAGGCTAGATCTTATGCTATTTATTATTATATTTATATAATAATATATTTATTATTATTATATTTATTATTTTTATCAATGACTTGGATGCCTATACAGAAGGCACACTTATATTTACCAACAAAAGTACAGAAAGGAACCTTTCCCAAAAAATATAACACTTTCATTGCTATTATTAATGATACATTTCTTTTTAAAAACATATTTCTTAAGAACAGACTAGATTAAATGTACATTGTTTTTTGTATAATTTTTTCATATAATTCTTTTATTGTTCTATTAAGTCCCTAATTTTAAAAAAAGGATTTTTTTTAAAACAAAAATTAATTTTTAAAAAAGTCAGAAGGATAATTCATACCTAGGACAATATAATCAGGATTTTAAAAGACACAAGCTGAGATGACTTTCATGAATGTGTGTATGTGTGTGATGGTTATTAGAATCATATAATCTAAGATTCAAAAAGGATATTAACTTTTGCTGGAAGTTTAAGTCCCCATGACATTATCTCTGAAAAATGGTCAACCATCTTCCAAGTTCCAATGATGGAGAGAACTCATGACAATATCTCTATTTTGAATGGCTCTATTGCTAGAAATTGCTTCCTTACATTGAGCAGAATCTATCTCCCCATAACTTTCATCCACTGGTTGAAACCAAACAAAATAAATCTACTCCCTCTTAAACATTAAAATCTTACAAGTAATTAAGGAAAACAGTTATGTCCCTCTCCCCAAATCTTCTCTAGACATTCTGTTTTTTTATCTGAACCTCATTTGATATGGCTTTCACATGGTACCCCATTTCCAGACACTCTCTAGTTTGCCAGTGCTACTTCTGAACTATGGCACCCAGAATAATATACTCCAGAAAGACAGAGTACAATGGGACTATCATCTCCCTTGTTCTGAATACTTTACTTCCATTATTGCCATTTAATATTGTATTAGTCTTTTTCACTGTCATACCACAATACTGATTCATAATGAGCATGTAATCCACCATGGAAACATGGCTGTTTTCCCCCTCTAAGAATTATGTTGTTATTTCTCTTTTATCTCGTACTTCTGGCATTTGGGGATTTTTAAATAGTTTTTTCAATTGTTATCTTTTGGTTTTTGTATCCTGTAGACTTCCCACTATATTCTTCTTCCTCTTCTCAGAAAGTTCTTCCTTATAACACTGATTGACATGTTGGAACATATTTACCTTTCTAGGATCACTTTTTCTCCTGTGTTTGCATTTCTAAGATTCTACTCAGCTCTGGTGTTTTCATCAGAAATGCCTGAAAACCTTCTATTCCATTAAATATCCTTCCCTCTCTGTAATAAAATAAATAAATCAAAAATAAAATTATAATTTTTAAGAAAAAAAGAAAAAAATCACCAAAATCAATAAATAAAATAAAAAGAAACCAATGTTATATACAAGATTCCACATCTGTGGAAACTTACCTCTGAAAAAAAGCAGGGAGGAGGATGTCTTTACATAGCTTTTCTTTGGGGCCAAGTTTGTTAATACTAATACTTATAGCTAGCATTTATATAGTGCTTTAAATTTTCAAAATATTTAGATATCATCTCAATTTATCCCGCCACCATTTTCCCTCTTACATATAAAGAAATTAAAGCAAACAGAGTTTAAGTAACTTGTTCAGGGTCATGCACCTAGTGACTAAGGCTGAATTTGAACTCAGATCTTTTTGACTCCATATCCAGCACTCACCCACCATGACACCTAATGACCAAATATACTTTAATTTTGCAACATTCAGTTTTGATTGCTTTATGGTTCTCTTTAATTGCATTATTATTGTAATTTCATATACTGCATTCTTGACTTCATTTTGGAGCAGTTCGTGTAACTCCACATTTTTTGCTGTATTCATTATGCTTACTGTTTCTTATAACATAATAATATTCCATTAAATCTATATACCACAGTTTGTTTATCTAGGCATTAATTGATAGGCACATACTTTGTTTCCAGTTCTTTGCTACCATGAAAGTGATGCTCTAAATATTTTAGTGAACTTGGAGTCTTTCATACAGTAGAATCTTTGGACCAAAGGTATGAAAATTTCAGTAATATGATCAATGTCTCCACCTAAAGAGTAATTTCCTCTACAGTATTTGGCTCCAACTTTAAAATGGAAATCCTTTCCAGTCAAAGTCTTACATCACTGGATTAGTTCACCATTTGATACAACCCATGGATGGACTTCTATTTCCGTATGTTGGTTCAGGTATATGTCTGATTGAGGAAACTGGAAAATGTTTCCTTTCTGGTCATCATCTTCCCTCTCATTGAATGGCCAAAACCAGAATCTTATAATTTTCTCATATTATTCATAATTGATTTTACACTACTGATTAATTGATTTGACTGATTGAATGAAGCTGTCTAGACCTTCTATGATTACATTCATTGAGTGTAGAGTTCCCACTCTTACAGAATTAAGAAATACAATGAGTTAAGCCTAAGAAATAAACATAAAAGAATAAAATAACTGTAACAAGGAGAGCCTCAGAGAATAAAAATATCTTTGCTCCAAGGAATCCAAGAGTGACTGGAAAAATGAAACAAGATATTTTAGAAATTAGAGCTCCTGCTCTCGCTGGTTCCTCCTTTGAAAGGAGAAGAGTGAGCCTACTCTGCAACCGCTGCTGCTGCCTCCACCACAAGCAGCAGCTGGAAGTATGGTGGGCCAGAGTGGCATGATCACTGCAGTATGTGCAGAGCCCTCTTCAGGGCTATTTTGATCACAAGAGATGGAGCGACCCCAACTTCGAGAGCAGGCTCCGAGACCAAAGAAAGAAACAGAAGCTTGCTAAAGAAAGAACTGGGCTTTCCAAGTAACCTGACCTTGAAGATGCAGAAGCAGTTCACAAGTTCTTTCTTGAAGAAATACAACTTGGTGAGGAATTACTAGGCCAAGGTGAATATGAAAATGGTGTAGATCACTTGACAAATGTCATTGCTCTCTATGGGCAGCCACAGCAGATGTTGCAAGTTTTACTGCAAACTCTTGCATCACCAGCGTTCCAAATGCTTCTGACTAAGCTGCCAACAAATTAGAGAACTGTGAGTGTACAGAGCTTGGCCAAAGATGTGGGGGAAGAGAAACATGTCAATGTAATAAAATCTTAATAAAAAATTGTTTTACATAATTCATAACCCAGAAGATGAGCAGCAAGGGGGGAAGAGCAAACATGCTAATTATACTGAAATCTACCAAAGTTGATTCTAATTTTGTGTAGGTAGATTGGCTTGCATTATATTTATCTTAGTGAGAAGTGTATTTTGATTAAAAAAAATTCATTTTATAAATATACTATAAATTATCTAAGAATCAATAATTTCATTTGTTAGTAAAGTATGCAGTTGTAAGATACATATAACATGACACTATTACATGTTAAAAATACCCAGTGCTCATTTTTGAAAAATAAAACTTAAGGCAATAAAAATAATTCTGCACCCCATGTTAGAGAACTAATAGGTAGATTTAGTTTATGTTAGTAAATTTTGTAGTATAATTGAAAACTGCTAATTTTTTTTAAATTTACCACAGCTAACAAACTGTGAAAGTTACTAGATGTGAAGTATTTCCTATTCATAAAGGTAATCATGGATACTTTTAGGGGATATTTTTGGTGTATAGGAAAACAACTATCAACAACCAAAAAAAGCATTGAAAATAATTTTATTTAAAACAAGATTACAAGTTCTGGATATTTATCTTGAAAATCAGAGTTATTGGAAAGAGCACTGAACTAGTAATAGTCAAGAAACATGTGTTCTAGTTCTCCCCTTCCACTAGTGACTATGAGTATTATAAGACAGACTTCTTTATCACAGAACTGCTATAAAATGAGAGATTTATACTGAATAATCTGAGTTCTTTAAAAAAAAGAAATTAGAGCTCTTGAGGGGGAAAACAGAAGAATTATTTTAGAAACCCTTGCCAACATAGCAAACTCCCTGAAAAGGGAAATGGAATACATAGAACTCAAATTTTCCATAAGACAATGAGAAATATTAAAACAACATCCAAAGACTGAAAAATTAGAACATATAAGGTAAAACAATTCAAGGAGAGTTAATCTGAGAATCATTTAATATCCCCAAAATCACCCAACAAAAAACTTCAATATAGTTCCAAGAAATCATGAAATTTCTGACATGTATTAGAACCAAAAGGCAAAGTGCAAATATAAAGAATCCACTTAACACCTCTTGAAAGAAGTTGCAAATTGAAAACACTCAAGAACATTGTAGTCAAAATTGAGAAGGTTAAAGAAAAAAAAATCTGCAAATGATGAGGGCTGGAAGGGGGTGTGTGAGATCCCCCTTCCTTCCCCCCCCTTCCCCCGCAAAGACCAGGGTACCAGGGGCAGGTCGTCTGGAGAAGCATTCATGAACTCAAGCATTGTTGAAGTCAAGGTGGACCACTTTTCAGTGGTCAAGAGTTCTTAGGGAACCTACAACCTTAAAGGGTACAGGGAAAGTTTATATAAGATATTCTATAGTATCACTTGAACCAAATATGCTAACTAGGTGTTTTGGGGTGGGATTAGGGAGTGATTAAAGAGTGGTCAGTTCTTAAAGGAACATGCACTTTTGATATTTACTGCGCAGGTATTTTACCCAAAATTCATTGTGAAATAGTCCAAAGTGGGGCTAACTGGAAGTGTGGTTTTAGGCCTGAAACATCACTAAGTTAACCAACGGTCAGGGCTGACCAGGAAAAACCAGGTTGCTCTCATCAGTGTCTTGTTAGACAAGATAAATGTAAGGGAGTATAAGTATGTCCAAGTCTAGGATACATATGATTGGTCAGTGAGTAATAAATGTTGTTATGACCCAGTACGCAGCTAGTTCAAACTAATGAATTCTATAGGTGCAGTTGGCTACTATAGCAGGAAGGGAGATAATGGTTATTGCTAGGGAAGGCTGTATCCTTGGGCTGGGGAGAACTGCCTAAGGTAGTATTTTGAGGCCAGGGAGAAATGGGATTTTTAAAAAGAAATGTGATTTTAGAATTGGGGCCCAAGCATATGCCCCCAAGCATCCCATGACAAACAGCTCCCTCCGCAAAAAATATTTCAGGGACCAAGAAACTGTAGTCAGGCTCACACAGCACTTAAAATTTAAGTTTACAAAGGGAAAAGGAAAAGTGTTATAACCAAGAATAACATCTTGCAAAACTAAATATCATATTACAGAGGGAAGGGACATTTAGCGGAATAGAAGACTTTCAGGAATTCCTGATGAAAAGATCAGAGGTGGATAGAATAGAAGAAATGCAAACACAGGGAAAAGGTGACCCTAGAAAGGTAAGTGAGTTTAAGCATATGGATCAACAGAGAGAGAAGAAAGAAATGTCCCTTTAAAATCTCACTGTCTTCAAGGGTTATAGAAGGAGTAAAGAATAACAAAAAGTAGGACTTAGAGATGAATTTGTTCAGAGTAGAGAGGTTTACAGTTTGTTTTAATATGGGAAATTAAAAGGGAGAGAGAAATGAATGTTCTGTGGGAGAAACAAGGGTGAACATACTCCAGCTCATAATTGGGCTTAGCTGGAAGGAGAACATACCAAGACAGAGAAGGATGCGGTATGGACCAAGCATCTCATGAATGTCACTCTTATCTGAAGGAGACAAAAGGAGATTGGGGAAGGAAGAAGAGAGAGAGAGAGAGAAAGAGAGAGAGAGACAGAGACAGAGAGAGACAGAGAGACAGAGACAGAGAGACAGAGACAGACAGAGAGAAAGACAGGCAGACACAGAGAGAGATAGAGAGAGACAGAGAGAGACACACACAAAGAGAGAGACACACAAAGAGAGAGACACACACAGAGACAGAGAGACACACACAGAGACAGAGAGACAGACAGAGAGAAAGACAGAGACACAGAGACACACACAAAGAGAGAGAGACACAGAAAGAGACAGAGAGACAAAGAGAGACAGAGACAGAGAGAGAGTTTGGTGCTGAAATGCACTAAATTCAACACACAAATAAATATTTAAATATTCAGGGACAAGGAGAGGGAAGAGAAGAAGTATAAGTAAGAGAACAGAGTCAGGGTAGAAATGTTCACAGGCAAAATAAATTTCAACTTTGGAGGACAGATCACAAAAGGAGGAATTACAAGGAGAGGAGGAACGTAGAAGAACCAGTCAAGAAATTGAGTAAAGAAAGGAGGAGCAAAGGACTGGGACCAGACCACATCAATTACAAATTACTCATATTGATCAAGAAATATATGAATATAATGGAATGTTACTGTGATGGAAGAAATTATGAATATCATGAACACAGAAAAGCATGAGAAGGTATGAACTGATACAAAGTGAAGTAGAACTGGGGAAAACAATATACATGATAACTGTAAAGAAGATAAGTGGGAAAACAAACAAAACTGAATCTCTAAAATTATGACAAAATTTGACCCCAAAGAAGAGATGTGAGAAATCATGTCCCCTCAGTTCTTTGCAGATGTGGGAGATGATGGGTGTGGAACAATGAATACAGTGCCAAACTTACTTGGTAAGTCTAGTTTTGAACTATTTCTTCTCTTGTTCTTTGTTATAAGGGATAGTTCTCTGGGAGGGTAAAGGAAAGATATATTGGGAAACAGATAAAAACAAAAGCAACAACTGAAACTTATTAAAAATAGAAGGAAAAATTTCTTGCTAAAGGTATAGCTCTTTTATCCATTTTTTATAAAAAAAAATAGTTAACTAATCCACAGTGTTGTTTTAATAGGTTGTTTTTTTTTTTTCCAGAAGAAGCATTTTTGAAATGTGGAAGTCTGTGATTTTTGGTCTTCTGTTTCAGTCAAGCACAGCTGGAGAAATGCTTAATCACCTGTACAATACCACCTAGTGGTAGCTACTGTAGGCTTAGTGCCCAGGAGGAAATAGCAGGCCTGTAGGGGTCCCAATTTTGGACATTCAACCCATTTCAGAGATCTATTATAGTTGGGTAGCTACTAGAAAAATCATTTCCCATTTCAAGAAATTGAGTTATGGCTATCTAGGTGACTTTCACATCAGTGTTATAGTCAAGAAAGACCTCTTGACTACCACTTTGATACAAATTTGGAAGTGCAGTAAACTTCTAGGGTCACAGATTTAGTCCTGGAAGGGAACTATTTAAATTATATATAAATGTAAGTACCCAACTATTTAAATTCCCCGATTTTACATTTGAGGAAACTAGGACCCAGAAAGGTAAAGTAATTTTACCAATGTCACGCAGAAGGTAAATGGCAAAGCCACAATTCAAACATAGGTCATCTGACTCCAAAGAAGCATTCTCTGCAGTATACTATGTGATTTAATCTTTCATTTCATGTAAGTGAAAAGTCAAGTCAGTAATAGGTAGGTTTCATTGTGGGGAAAATACACTATATTAGGTAGTGAGTGATTCTAACTATGGCAGACAAAGGATGTCCAAAAGGTCAGAGCAATCTACCTGTCTGGATAAGCCCATCATTAGATACATCTGAAATACTCTAATAAAATTTCATTGTCCCAGCCACTAAAGATGTACATTTACTGCTACATAGACTTGCTCTCTGAACTACTTCATTTCATTAGGTTATAAAAAGGGTGAAACAGAGTTCATTTCAAATTGCACCTTATACCAAAAGAATTATTAAGTCAATTGCCATTTTTTTGATTTGACAGGTCCACACATTGGTTGCATTAATACCACCAGGCAGCAAAGAAGAAAGGACAACTATTTATATGAAAAGGGTGGTTCCTCGTAATTACATTAAGGAAATAATTTCCAGTAAAGAAATTTGCTTAAGATAATGAACACTGTGAACCCAAATTGTCTATCATTATTCTATATGTAGGTTTTATTTTTAAACATGGTGCCAAGATCATTCAGGAAAACTAATGGTGTGAAAGACAAATTACCTATAATTATTGCATATCATTCCCAATTCCTGACAAGATTCTGATAATACAAAAACACATACTATGAATGACGATGCAATATAATATGTCTCATTCATAGAAATAGAAAGAAAAATCCTGGCTGTATCACTTAGGAAAAAGGTACTTTTAAAAGAGAGTTCCACCAAGAGACAACATTAAAAAATACTGGTCTTGCAAGTTTCATTTCATGTGGTACACAAGCCACTTGTGTTGTAATGACTATTACTTAATATGTGAACTAAAAGGTTATAGTGACTGAAGAGATTGATTTGAGTGCAAAGATTTTGTCACATCCAAATGGAATGTAGTAGGTAGGATCTCCCTCACCATGAAAGCTACCCCAAAGTCAGAATATGTTGCAGGTCAGCATCTGCTCAAATTCATAGCTCATAAGCCCCCACTGATGGATGCTTTCTCCCCCAGCCAACCAGAGGATACATTAATTCAAAGTAAAAGGCATTTGGTAAAACAAAAGGGTAAAATAAACAAGAATATTTCCCTCTCTATATATACAAAGGAATATATTCTACTACAACAATAAAACACATTGGAATACATGTAATCAAGGCAACTTTCTTAAGACAGCATCACAGCTGGAAGCTTTCTCAGTCTTCTTTGCATTATCCTCCCCAGAACTGCAAATGTCTTCTGCTGTTATCATCAGACTTATGAGTTTTCTCTGGTAAGTTCGTCTTCTGATGATCCATTCCCTCTGCCACAATGCTCTCTGCTGGTATCTCTGGAGAACTGCTCACCTCTAATTACAGCTCTGCTGGCAGCAGCACTAAGGAGAGTTCTCTGGTCATAACACCATAACACTGCCAAGTACAGACTTTTTGGCAGTACACTTGCTGTGAGCCCTCACTTAAGTAAATCAATCAGCACTTGTTTTGATATTGAAGCTTTGTCTCAATAATCTTTTGATTGTGTTAATTAGAAAATTCTTGTGTTGACTTAGAAAAAAAATCCCACACAATCTGATGAAGATGGGTGTGGGGGTGGCACAGCAAACAATGGATGTATTTGTATTCAAGAAATGAGCAAAGAATTAGAAAGGGAATTTTCTACACAATCAGAAGTCTGAGCTTACAAGAGAAAAGATAAAAAGATTATAGAATCATAGAACGATAGGGTAAAAAAAATTATAATATCAGAATGATAGGGTCATAGATTTACACTTGAAAGTATCTTAGAGGCCATTAGAGTCAGCTAGGTAACACAGTACTATGGCGCTGAACCTAGAATCAAGATGACCTGAATTCAAATGCAGCTTCAAAATACTAGCTGTATGTTCCTGGACAAGTCACTTAACCTCTGCCTCAGGTTCCTCAACTGTAAAATGGAGATAATAACAGTACCTAACTCACAGGGTTTTTGTAAGACTCAAATGAGATGATATTTGTAAGTGCTTAGCTCAGTGCCTGGTACATAATAAGAGTCATATAAATGCTTATTTCCTCCCTCCCATCTATTTCAACACTCTCACCATAAAATATTAGTTATTCTTCATGCCTGCCTTGAACTCAGGAGGAGCTAAATGCACTAAAGGAATCCTATAACTAAGGTGATGTAATATACTAATATTTGTAAGAAACATGACATATATAAAGTTAGGTAATTATGATTCAACCTGATGCTAATCTATTTAGCTAAGATTTCTTGTAAGCAAAGCAAAGAAGAAAGAGAAATTGGTTGCATTCACTTCCAAGATGTCTCATTATACATTTTCCAGGCTTTCACAAGTTACAACTCATCTAAATTTCTTTTTATTTAAGGACTGTTTTAATGCAAAAGTGTTTAAATATCAGAATAGACTGCTACTAAAGATATCTTAAAATAAGTTAGTCACTATCTAGGCTTTTACTTGCCTAGAAACAAGGGATTTGAGAAAATGCCTTCAAAAGAGCCCCTTCTAGCTCTCAGATTCTAAATGTATATTCAATTCTCAAATACACATAGATATAGATATGGTCTATAGATCATCTCACTGGCAGATTATTCAAAAAAGCAATTATGTTTGGCTTTCAAAAGTGGTTGCTCTAAATATTTTAAAATAATGGCATTTTGATAAACTAGGAATTTACTTTATCAACATGATGAAAATTGTGTTGTAAGACCTGAGAAGCAGTTTCTTCTCCCTCAGCCTGATACCTGCTTCTGAACTCTTCCATGGGAATAGAAACCTTATATCATAGATAAAAAGAACCAGACTAACCAGAACTGAATTTTCTCAAAAGTTCTCTAGGCAGTGGAGGTGTTTTGATTTCAATAGCCTTCTTTTTTGAGAATTAGGTTATAACACATGCAAGAATGAGAAGAGAGCTAGATGACAAAGGAAAATGCCTTTGTATTAACTAAATGCCATTAATAGAAAATGTCAATACAGCATGTATTTAAGCAGACTACTATAGATGGTCTCATTCTTGGAAGCAAATTATGCCATCAATTTATAGTCAATTGCAGTAGGAAGACAGAGACTGAGGTAATTAACCAAGCAGTGAAACTCAGGCACCTCTGTACTAAAACTCAAATCATATAAATCAGGTTTTTAAAACTTCACTGACTTTCTCCTTTCTTTACAATGGGACAAATCAATTAATCAAGCAACAAGTATTTATTAAGCAACTAGAATGTGTCAGACACTAGTCAAGGTAATAGGGAGATGAATTAAAAAATAAGACAGTCTCTGCCTTCCAGGAGTTTATGTTTCTAATGGGGCATTGTTCTGAGAAGGAAAGAAGCTCAGGAGGAATTTAGAATTTTGAAATTATTTATATTTTAAGATGGGTACTAAAGTGAAAAATCCTAATATGCAAAATTCTATATGTACTATATAACTAAACTCAATGTCCACTATTATCTTTTAAAATATATATACACATGAAGTGTGTGTTTACATATATATGTATATATATATATAAAACTAATATATATCAGTTTTACATCAGTTATTATTTTCCTAATCTTGTAGTCTGCTTTCCTAATGGATGGGTAATAACTACAGCCTCTTTTAAAACAACATTAAGATGTTTGCATTGTACAAGAAATCAAATTAAAATATAAATTGATTAATGACATGACTAAATACCACAGATAGTTCTGATATATTAATCTACAGAATAAACATGAATAATACAATAGACCCGAGTAAAGAAATGCTATGCATCTGAGAGACATTCATAACAGATCAAAGGCACTTAATAAATGCTTGTTAATTGATTGTCTTCTAAGCATCAAGCTCTGTGGAAAGCCCTGAGAATACAAGCAAAAATGAAACAGTCTATGCAGCTATCAAGGATCTTACATTCTAACTAGGGAGGCAACATGAGTACATGGACAAAATTTCAAAAAGATGATTTGAGGAAGGAATACTCTAAGTAGCCAAAAAAAATTAAAAAGGCTTCTATAGGAAAATTTGTTCTTGAGCTGAGTCTTGAGGGAAAACATTAATTCCAAGAGGCAAAAATGAGGAGGGAGATTTCACAAAGGGAAGTAAAGTGTAAGAAGACAGGGAAGGTAGAAAGTCTCTGGGATATAAAGAGCTTTAAATGCCAAATACAGGAGTTTTTATTTTTATGCTAGTATTGATAGAGAGCCACAAGAGTTTATTAAATGGAGGGTAGAAAGAATAGTATGATCAGACCTGAGTTTAAGGATAGTCACTTTGGAAACATGCGTGAGAGTGAGGAGAATCTTGGTAGGGAGACCAAGAAATGGACTATGGCAACAGTTTAGATATGAGGTGATGAAATCTGAACTAGAGTGGAGGCTATGTGAGTATAAAGAAAAAGATGTAAGTGAAAGATAATGAGGAGATGGAAATTTAATAGTTGAATGGATGTGTGAGGTGAGTGACAGTCAAGAATGACACAAATATTCTAAAACTGGATTTTGGAAAGATGATGATACCCTAGAAAATAATAGGAAAGTTGGAAAGAGGTGATGATTTGGAAGAAAGCTAATCAATCCTACTTTAGACATGTTGAATTTTAGATGCCTATAGGATATTCAGATATCCAGTAGGCAGTTGGCAATGTGAGACTAGAACTCAAGAGAGAAAATGGGATTGGATTTGGGATTTGGGAATCATTTTCATAGTATTGATCGTTAAACTCATGGCAAATGATGAGGTCACCAAGTGAGAAAGTATGGAATGAAAGGAGACCCAAGAAAAGACTGTGGTTTATATTCACAATAATTGGCCATAACGTGAATGACAATCTACCCAAGGAAAGTGAGTCAAAGAGGTAGGAAGAAAATTAGGAGAGAGAAGTGTCACAAAAACCCAGACAGGAGAGAAAATTACAAGAGGAGAGAGTATCAACAATGTCAAATCCCACAGAGAGGTAAAGAATAATGAGGATTGAGAAAACATCGTTAGACTGGGCAGTTAAGAGTTAATGGATAACTTTGAAGAGAGAAATTTCATTTGAGAGATGAAGTTAGAAGTCAGACCTCAGAGGAAAGACTAAGAAGGAGGCAGAGGAACCCAGTATAGATGACTTTTTCAAGGAGTTTGGATGAGAAAGGGATGATAGGGAGCATGGTAGCATCTAGTGAAAGCCTTTTAAGGGTAGAGGGTATGTGGACTCAATTTCTTTTGGCAATCATGTATACACAAACAAAAAAAGATATGTATTATCATTGAAACAATATTTTGACTTTTATAAGAATTCTCAGCTATCAAAAAAAAGAATTCTCAGCTTCAAATTGTCATCAGTCATGACATTGAATCATAATGTCATTCTATACTTCAAATTTCAAACAAGACCCTTGCTAATGATTTATATGGTATTTCATGAATTTTCACGGAATGGCCTCCCTCTTTTACCTATAATATAGTAAGTTATTTGCATATTTTACATCTCATCTTCTCTGGAAAGTCCTCTTTTAATTATATGTCAATATCTGACCTTCAATTTAACTCCATAGTGATGAACTAAGCATATTGGACGCATTCTGATAGGTTTTGGAAAAACATGAAAATAAAACACAAACCCAGAATTCAAGAAGCTTGTTGCAGTCTAATATAGTTGGTAGGGTACATTAATAATACAAATTAGAATTCTAGATGAATAATAAAGGTTTATTTTAAGTAATATATATATGTATATATACATATTTGATGAGGGACAGATCTTATCTGGGAGTGGGGGATCATGGAAAACTTCCAGAAATAGGTATCTATATGTATCCTCCCCCTATCATTTTTTCTCCTTCTTTCTCTTTCTCTCCACCCCTTTCTTGCTCCACCTTCTCTTACACTCAATTTCTCTGTCATAATCTTACCCGTGATTCAGATAGTACTTCACCCATATTCTTTAAAAACTTGCCATAGGGATGGAGACAAGAAGGAAAATATTTGTCAGTTGTGAACAGATTAGACAGATTGTGTATACTTACATGCACATTATATATTCCCTGTCCAGTTATCTATCTTTCCCCAGAATTATTCACCTTACATAGAATACATGGAGTAAGACTGGAAGGGTAGATTAAAGGCAATTTCTAAAGTGTCAAAATACCAGTCAAAGGAATGAGAACTCTTTTCTACAGGCAATGAATGGTAGATTGATATGATCAGAGATATGTATTAGGAACAGGAATATGGTAGCAGTGAGGAGTATGGATTAGATCAACAAACCAGATGTGGGAAGAAAGAGTAGGAGACTTATTGCCCCAGTGTGAGTAAGAAGTAATGAGAGCTTAAAGTAGGATGGTGGTAGTAAGAATGACAAGGAAGGATATGTGAGAAATCTAGGGGAAATAACTTTGAAGGACTTATTAATGGATTGGTTGTATGGAATAAGAAAGGAAGAATTGTAACAAGTAAAAATGACACTAAGGCAAGATATGTTATTAACAGTAATGCATATACTATTAGTAAAACAGGTCACACTGGCACCTCAGCAAAAGCCAGGGACCTGAGTATGATCAATTTATTAGTTGGGCTAGCTATAACCATTGAGTCAATGGCCTCTCCCAAAGACCAGACCCCAACAGGATCTTTTAAACCTATGTCTTCTTTCTGACTGGCCTGACAGTACTTTATTTGGACCTCTACTGGCAAAGGTAAGACAATCCCAATTGGTAGGGGCGTTGACCTACAAATGTGGCTGATCATACCCCTCTCTGGCAATCCAGGAATGTTAATTGTTTGGTGAGCATCAATTGCCTCTAGCAATCTTGGCCAGGAAAAAAAAGCCTACCCCAATCAGGATTCCCCATCGTCTCCTTTATCCTTCCCCTTGGAGACCAAGTCACCCCTCACTTTGATGAGAACAGCAAGGACAGAAGAGTCATCTCCAGGGGAGGAGCCTCACTTACAGTGGTTTCTCTGTTTACTGGGGAGAGAGGGTGGAGTGATCCGCATTACTCAATCCCACCCTTTAGGACCTTTCTGGTGAGCTAAATTGAGAAGTGAGGTATGACAAAATGGTGAGGTCTGAGCAAAAGGATGGACTTCAGATAAACATGATACAGTATAATTAATATTAATTTTTCTCAGAGCCAAAAATAGTTTCAAGGTTACAAGTCTGTGTGACAAAGGAAATTGATAGAAATACTAGTAAACTCCAAAGTTCAGTTTTAAACATTGGATATCTAGGTGAAGAAGTCTAGAAGGCAGTTGGAGATGGGATTCTTGAGATTTGGAAAGTGATCTGACCTAAAGATATAGATTTAGGGTACATGTAGAGGTGGAAATTGAAGCATGAGAATGAATGAGTTTATGGAGGAGAAGAGACAGAAGATAAATTTTGCATACTTCTTCAGGTCAGGGAAAGAGACTAGGCTTGGGATTTTATTGACATAAGAAATTCCCAGGTGAGGAAATTCCCTCTACCAATGCAGGTTGGTGCTTTCTTTGCAACTTAAAGTCTTAGAAAGTTGCCTAAGTCATTGAAGAATTAAATGATCTGTCCATTGTTACATAACTAAGACATATCAGAGGCAGAAAATAAATCCAGGTCTTCCTGAATATGAGAGTTTCTATATTATATTAAACTACCTCTTTGACTCCTTCAAATTTGGGTATATGTAAAAGACTGTAAACTCACTCTATAGTATATTGCTGAAGAATATACTGCCAGTGTTTCTACTTTTTGAATAAGATTATCAAGTTCTTGATAGCAGGCCCCCTACTCCCCTTTCATGACCTCTGTGTTCAAGAGGTACTTGTTAATAGCATCTCATTCTATATATATATTAAATCTACCCCCCACTAACTTCCTGTTTCATTGCCTCATCAGTGCATGGAAATGATCCTTGGTTCTTGAAGTGAAAGGCAATTTCAACTAAGCTGGAAAGCCTTCATGGGAGGGCCTGGTTCTAATTGCTAATGGTAGAACTGGAATTTAAATGCAGGCCTTCTGACTTCAAGTCTGGCTTCAAGACTCTTCCCACTGTACCAAGCCTCCATCTTTTGAAGTACTGAGGGAGGATCAAATGAGATATTTGTGAAGTATTTAGCACAGTGCTTAATAAATGCTTATTCCCTTCCTTCCTCTTTCTTATTAAACAGTACAGCATCTAATTTTATCAGACTGTTCTATCTTTAAAGCTTTTTGAAGGAGAAATTTTATCAGACTGTTCTATCTTTAAAGGTTTTGCATGGTTTGGAATGTGATTAGTATTTTCAAAATCACTCAAATGTGCAACCTTGCTCTAACTCAGCTTTATAATATCTCTGTGATGTTCCCTAACTCTGAATTCCTATATACTATTTTTTGAATAAGCATCTAAAAGACTGATTACATTATTTAGCTTTAGGTTAAGTGATGAAGAAAACAAGCCTTGACCCTGGCCTATCCACTGGCAATACCTGGTGACCTGTAGCCTTTCAGTCCAATTGACCAAGAGACACTGCACATTTGGAAAAGACCCGACTGTAGAGAGTATTCTCAAAACAGAAACTGCTTTCAAGGACATTTGACTATTTACTGATCATTACATGAATGAGACTTGATTTTCCCCCCAAGAAAACAAAGGTACCCAGATTTTTTCCAGGAGTTTGATATTATTGGATTTTTTTCTACTTTCCTTTAGAGTAAAATGAGGGCATCTAGGAGATACAGTGGGAAGATGGCTGGAGATGGAATCAGGATGATCCAAATTCAAATGCTGTCTGTTAGTACTGTGTGATCCTGAGTAAGTCACTTAACTTTTCAGTACTTCTTTCTTCATCTCTAAAAGGAAAGGGATTGGATTGGATGGTCTTTAAGGTTCCTTCCTTTGAGCCTACTTCTTGCCTGTGTGACCTTGGGTAAGTCACGTTACCCTTTTGTTAAATGAAAGGGTTGAACTACATGACTCTCTTTCCTGCTTTAAAATGCTCTGATCCAAATGCTTGCTATAATATCTCTTCCACTCTAATATTTTTATAATGTTGACTCTTGGGCATGGGCAAGACTAGCCTGTCTCACTAAAGATTAGAGTTTTGCTGCCACCTGTTGACAAAGAATGTAAATAGCAACAACAAGAGAAAAAAAAAAAAAAAACCTTTCCTAGGACACATAGTGCTTAAGTGGGTCCATTGTCCTGGATCCTCCCTGCACTGCAATGGATTAGTCCCCTCCTCACCTTTTTATTCTATCCAATTCTTATCCCTATCATAGAAGTTAGGAAATTTTCAAAATTTAATGATGATTTTAAAGTAATTTAACCCATTTCAGTTTCTAAGTAGCAAATATTAACTCCATTCAGAATGATTGGAAGAAAAACAGCAAGTAAATATTAAAATAGGAGGCATCTAGGTGGCTCGATGGATAAAGCCTCAGGCCTGGAGTCAGGAAGACTTGAGTTCAAATGCAGCCTCAGACACTTACTAGCTGAGTGACCCTGGGCAAGTCACTTAACCTGCTAGCCTTAATCCACTGAAGAAGGAAATAGCAAACTATTCTGGGATTTTTGCCAAGAAAACCCCAATGAACTGTCCATAGGGTCACTAAGAGTCAGATGTAACTGAAAAACAAAATATATTAAAATGTATTATTTTAAATGTTTATAAAACATATAAATGTAGGTACTATTCTTTATAAGTTGTTTTAAATGTTAAAACAATGCCAGTGGGGGGTTTTTGGTTGTTTTAGTATAACCTATTTTCCCCTTACAGTATGGAACTACCATTGTGGAAACTCCCTTCACTGATTTAGATCTAACTCCTCTGCCTTAGAGAGCTGTCAGGAGGGAGTAAGCGACTTGCCCACGGTCACAAAGCTTGTATATGTTAGAGCAGAATGTCAACCTAGGTCTGTCTGACTCTGAAGCTTTAGACTTTTAGGTCAAGTACGAATAGTTAATATATTAAATACTATCAGATAAGGAATAAAAATTCAACTTAATGAGCTTAAATTCAGAAAAGAGTTGAGTTAAAAATAACTGCTGAATTTTTACCAGTTCTTTTCATCATAATATAGTCTAATCAAAATTTCAGGGATTTATAATAAGCTGCTTGTTTCTTCCTTCTTTCTTTCCTTGCTTTTTCTTTCTTTTTTCCTTTCTTTCCTTCTTTTTTTCTTTCCTTCTTTCCTTCTTTCTTTTTTCCTTTCTTATAGAATTGGTATGAACATTGCTCCAAAAAGTCAGATGGTTTCTATTAGTAAGTTGATCTCATTCACTGAGTTACTACTGTGGGCAAAACACTTGAGGAAGGGAGACGAAAGAAGAAGAAAAGATCCCCAAAAGTTCAGGAATGTGAATAAATACTGAAGGGATGCAAAAGAAAGGAGCAATCATAATCTAATGAAGTTTATTATGGAAGGCATCCTACTGGAGGTAAGTCTTAGAATAAGGCTTTGAAAAAAGAAAAGGACACGTTAGAAGAGAGGAGAAGTGGTGGCCATTGTTGGTCATCTTTGGATGTCATCTTTGTTGTTACTGTTTAGTCATTTTAGTTGTGGCTTACTCTTTGTGACTTCATTTGTGGATCTCTTGGCAATAATATTGGAGTATTTTGCCATTTACTTTTTAGCTCATTTTACAGATGAGGAATTGAGGCAAACAGAGTTAAGTGACTTGCCCAGGGTTATACAGCTAGTATGTATCTGAGGTGAGATTTGGACTCAGGAAGGTGAGTTGTCCTAACTTCAGGCCAGTACTCTATCCTTTGTGCTGTCTAGCTGCCCCAAGAAGAAAGTTCCCATTTTTGTTTTTGGTCATTTTCAGCTGTGTCCAACCCCATTCAGAGTCTTCTTGGCAAAAAATCAGAGTGGTTTGCCATTTCCTTTTCCAGCTCATTTTACAGATGAGAAAACTGAGGCAAACAGGGACAAGTGACTTACTCAGGGCCACATAGCTAGTACATATCTGAAGCCAGATTCGAACTCATGAAGATGAAACCTCATTCTAGGCTAGGTGCTCTATCCACTGTACCACCCAGCTGCCCTTGTCATTTTCATTGTCACATAGTAATAAGAATTTAATTTGCTAGAGTAAGAATAATGCTAGAATTTACATATTTTAATGTTTGCAAAGCAATTTTTGTTACCTTATTAGTTGTCTCAGAGCTGTTTGAGATAAACTAAGGACCATCTAGTCAACAATTATACTGAGACTGTTTATAAATTATATTTATAGATGATAAATTTAGATTGCAAAGAGACTTAGGAGGTCATCTGATCAAACCTCTTCATTTTGAAAACAAATGTAAATGACTTACTTGCTAGTGGACCTAGAGCTAGGAAGTATCAGAGCGGACTCTGAACATGGGATTTCCTGACTTCTGGTCCCGCATTCCACCCATGAT
>CM053770.1:381814765-381836559 GCA_028658325.1 Potorous gilbertii | reverse complement strand
TCTCTCTCATTTCTCTTCCCAGTTTTTCCTCTACCTGTCTAACTTGATTTTCAAAATCCTTTTTGAGCTCTTCCATGGCCTGTGCCCATTGGATATCTATTTCAGATGTTTGGGATACAGAGGCCTTGACTCCTATGTCTTTACGTGATGGTAAGCATTGGTCTTCCTCATCAGAGAGGAAGGGCGGAATCATCTGTTCATCAAGAAAGTAACCTTCTATGGTCATATTTTTTTCCCTTTTCTGGGCATTTTCCCAGCCAGTTACTTGACTTCTGAGATTCCTCTCCACCCCACCTTGCCTCTAGATCCGCCCAGCTAGTGCTTGGGGTCTGAGATTCAAATGCTGCTCCCCAGCCTCAGGGCTTTTGGTGGCAGGCCTGGCTGCTATTCAATGGGAGCTTAAGTTCTGGCTCAGTTTCCTCAGGGGGTTTGTGCAGAGACGTTCTGTAATAGAGCTCCTGCTCAGCTATTGCCTGCTACGGGAGCCTCTGGCTGCCTGCTGCCTCTGCCGCTGCCTCCTGAGGGGACCCAAGTCATGGAGACACCCCCGCGCCCCTCTCAGCCTGTCCAGATTTCTTTCTCACCAACCTGTGCATTTGTGGGTGGAGGGATCTTCGTGGCCGCTGGAGATTCTGTCCCTGAAGCCTGTTCAGCTCTGCCCACTCCTCTCTGTTACGTGTCTGGGGTAGGGCTGGGCTCCGCTCCCATCCAGTGCTTGACAGACCTTTGGGATCGGTTTTTCAGGGCTCTCTGCAACGGAAATCTCCTTCACTGTGTTGCTGCGTGGCTTCCACTGTTCCAGAATTTGGTTGGGAGTTCTTTTTAGAGGAAATCCATGGGCTGTGGGTTCGGAGCTAGCATATGTGAGTCTTTCTACTCCACCATCTTGGCTCCGCCCCCAAAGTCCATATATTTTTAATGAAAACATAGCTGAAATGTTGACATTTGACCCTCTATTTTAATTTTTTTACTGTGTCCATAACCTTCCACTCAAATCCTAGTTCAATGCCTTTCTGACATGGAAGTGGTCCTGGATTTTTAAAGACTAAATGTGAGCTCTACTCAGCTGTATCAAGTTGGAAATGTTTCAAATGAGGGTTTGGTTGATAAAGAAGTATCACCAAGTTGGCTGTTGGTTAATACAATTTTCAGTCATAGCTGTTCTTGGTGACCATCTACAAGCTGTACAGGAATTGTAATCTGTATCAGAGAAGGGAATGTCCACACAGATGAAAACTCAGCTCCCTGAGGAACTGAAATGTAAGTATGTCTATGTCATCCTGTACATGTTTTCCTCTTTATGGACAGGAAATCCAGTGTCCTCTCAGTATTTAAGAGAAAACAGAAAGAACAACGTGAATGTAGCATGAGACAAAAATAGGGAAAGTCCTTTGTGGCTAGTAAAGACAAGAAGAGAAATATTACAAGTCCCATAGGAATTCCAAGCTACCTTCACTATGAAGATCACAATTTTTTAAGCTTTCTAAGCTAGATGGTCTCATGAGTTGCTATGGCCAAAAAAAAAAAAGTATAACCTCATGGGTAAACTTAATACTGACTGGTTTTCCAATAAAAGGCATCTACAGTCTGTGTCTGGGTCTATATTCAAAATCTTTTCAAATTATCAGATACTAAAGGTACTAAAATGTGTACATTACTGACTTTTTTAGAGTCCAGAGTTGCCTGGGATTACAATTTTACTGGAGGATACAATCAACAATATTCAGAAAACATTTAAGTGCCTACTTAATAAGAGGCATAGGCAGCAGAGCATAGTAGCCTTAGAGTCAGTAAGACCAGGGTTCAAGTCCTCTTTATGATGCATATTAGCTGTGTGCCCCTTAGCTACTTAAACTCTTATTGCCCCTAAGCAGCTCTTTAAAAACACATTTTTAATCTGTATCATCAGTGGAAGCAGTTTTCTTAGTAGAAATTAAGGGTCAAAACCCTACCCCCAAATCCAGAAGCACACATACAAAAAAAGCATAAGGCACAATGTAGGGTGCTAAGAGAGAGGAGAGAAAAAAAGGAAGGAATTTGGAAAGGGTTCATTGAGGAGGTGGCTTTGGGACTGGACTTTGAAGGACAGACAGAATTTCCAAAGACTGAGATGGGTGAAAAGCATTTCAGGACATAAATTGAATAAAGCAAAAGAAAGTAGACAAGTGTTTGTCACAAGTGTTTGAGCTAAGAATTGGCATGAGAAGAGCAACCTAATAAAAAGATTAATGTACCATCTACATGTGGTATAAATTGGAGAGGAGTCAGATTGGAATAGGACCATAGCTTATGGAGCGATTACATTACTCTAGGAGAGAGGTAATAAGGGTTTGACCTAGAGTGGTGGCAGTGGAACTGGAAATGAGGGGGCAGAGACCAGTAATCATACAAAGATGGAGGGACTAGAATTGACAAATGATAAAATATACAGAATAAGGAAAAGAGAGGAATCAGAACTGCTACCTTCCAAATTTATCAGGGCTGTTAGGCAAAGGTTTGGCGCAGCAAGAATAATCCCCTGTTAAAACAAAACAAAATAAAAATGGTCAGTAGCCAGGTTTCTTTGTTGAGTGAAATTCAAGGGACTAAGAAGGTGAAGAGCAAATGTTTAGTCTGGATGGACATCAATCAGTACTGGATTAGAGCCTACAATAGAGAAATCTCTACTCTTTTAGAGAAATTGATCATTTACATTCTTTGCTTCAACTGACTGGATAGTCCTGGGACAAGTGCGCTTTGCTCCCCAGCTCTGTCCATAAAGCCAAGGGCTCAGACAAAACAAAACAAAATTAAAATCAGGCTATTGCTATGAGTTAATAGGAGAATGGTATTATGACTGACAGAAATGTTAGGCAGAAGCCACAAGCTCATGGCCCAGCTGATGCTAAGAAAGCTATAGCTAGAGGGAATGGTATATCTTCCCCACTCAAGTTGACATGAAACCATGAGCACATGGACCTAATGTTGCTCCTGTCCCTCTTGGGTCAATTCTTTCCTGCCTTGGATGAAGGAATACTAGAAAGCTTGTATGGTCATAATTTACTATGGTCACAACTACTTAAATGTACTTGTGAGTTCATGTGTTTATTGTAAGCTTTTCTGAATGAGTTTCATGCTGATATGGCACTGAATAAGTAAATTAATTTAGGTAAATTGTCATTTTCACTATATTAGCTTAACCTACCCATGAGCAATTTTACTGTTTCCCCAATTGTGTAGATCTCAATTTATTTCTATGAGTCCCATTTTGTACTTATGATATAGTTCCTTGGGATTGACTTGGCAGGCAGACTCCCAAGTGTATTATATTATCTACAGTTATTTTAAACAGAATTTCTCTTTCTATCTCTCGCTGCTGATAGAAATGTTGGTAATTTATGTAGGTTTATTTCATATCCTGGTACTTTGCTGTTGATTGTTTCAACTAGGTTTTTAATTTATTTTCTAAGGTTCTTTAAGTGTATCATCATATTATCTGAAAGAGTGATTTTTGCCTATTTTAATTCCTTCAATTTCTTTTTCTTTTCTTATTGCTACAGTTAGCATTTCTAGTACAATACTGAATAATAGTGGTGATAATGGGCACCCTTGCTTCTAGCTTATCCCCATTACAGGTGATGCTTGCTGATATTTTTAATTGATACTAACTATCATTTTAAGGAAAACTCCATTTATTCCTATGCTCTCTAGTGTTTTTAATAGGGATGAGTGTTGCATTTCATCTGAAGATTTTTCTGCATCTATTGAGAAATATCATATGATTTTTTTGTTTTTATATTCATGTGGTAAATTATGCTGACAGTTTTCCAAATATTACACAAACCCTGAATTCCTGGTATAAATCATGTCTGCTCATAGTGTATGATCTTTGTCATATATTGCTGCAATCTCCTTGATAGTATTTTATTTAAAAATTTTTGCATCGATATTCATTAGGGAAATTGACCTACAGTTTTCTTGTCCTGATTTGCTCTTCCTGATTTGAGGTGATGTTGGTCATTCATTCTTGGAGAGGACCAATGACATCATGAGGGTGATGTCTTCACTTGCATGAAATGGATATGAGTGAGGTCAAGCTGCATAAAGTTGTCAGCCTCACTCTCTCCTCCAGAGTTCAGTGTCAAGACAAAGATGTCTGACAATGGTCCAGGATACAGTGGGTGACTTGGCCTTTCTAAATTAAAGTCTTTCCCAAGTCTCAGTTTTTCTGAGGCCATGCCCATTCAATGACTGAGAGTTGAGGAAGACTTGAGACAAAAGGCGGTTCAATTTACCACCACAAAGATACCAGTCTGGGAGGGGAAGACTCTTAGAGTTTCTGTCTAGAACAGAAAACAAATCACTATTTACACTCATATATTTATACTATCCATGCTTAGGTTGTGGAAGTTATTGTCCATTTTGTTCTTTGAAGCAGTTGAAGTTATGGGGTGAAAGTAGAGTTGCCTAATAGGAAATCAGAAACGAGAGTCTAGAGCAGTCATCTCCAGAGTCTGAGCTGTGGCCTGACTCCAAGTAGTGTGTGATCACTATCAGAGGGGGAAAGATGAATCACCTCCTACCCTTTCTGCAATAGCCAAACACACCTGCTCTTACCACCTACAGTTACTGCCTTATTCCTTGGTTCCCCTCCTTTAGTTACACAAGCTTCCAACCTCACCTCTTCTGAGCTGGTTGTTGCTCCACAGTGTAGTAATAATCTAACCACTACCTAGGCACCCATAGTATTAACTTTACAAATTACATTGAAAATTCTGCCCCACCCCTCTTGCTTCATCCCTTCTTTGTTTATTCCCTAGATCTTTTCATGACTATAGCAGGCATTCTTCTGCACTCTGGACAGTAACCAATGAGTAAAATCTTCATTACTTCCTTTTTTGTTTGAATGGGACAATATAAGTATCATAGTCTACACAGGCAAAAACATATTGTGATGTACATCAAAGATCTCCATATATTATCTTTCTGTATCCAAGTCCACCTTTATTCCAAACTTCCCTATTTTGCCAAAACTACCACCATCTTTCTAGTCATCTAGGTTTGCAACCTCAGTATTATCTTCAACAACTCAATTTCCTTCATTCTATATATACCAATTACTTGCCAGATCTTACCATTTATCTATCCACAATACCCCTCCTCTCAGTCCCTTTCTTTCTACTTACCTGCTCTCTACTTTCCACCATCTTACTTCAGGCTTTCATTCCTTCAGGTCTATAGTATTTCAATAGCTTTTTAACTGGTCCCTTTACCTCCAATTTCTCCCACCTTCAACCCATCTACCGCAAAATTTCCAAAGTGGTTTTCCTAATGTACAGATCCAACAATGTCATTCCCTTTTTCAATAAACTCTAGTGGCTCCCTACTGACTCTAGGATCAATTACTATATATATGTATTATTTATATGTATATATATATTATTTTATCCTTCTAAATTTTCTATTTTATATGATCTAGAATATATATATTATTTATAAAGTTCAACATGTATATATGTATAAATAAGCAAATATCCACATATTATGAATGGATGCATGCTGTTTTTTTCTTTTTCTTCTTGCTGATAGCAGTATGAAATCAAACAGGTTTAGAAATTGCTGTCCTAGAAGTTGAGAGAAACCAGGATTGCAAATATCAATTTGAAAATCATCCATATAGAAATGAACCTGAAAGTCAGATATACTAGCTTCTTGATCTAATTTTAGTAAGCCTACTTGGAGATACTTCTGTTTCTACTTCTAACCTTTTCCCTCTCCTTTTTGTGTTTGTTAGTCCTCTTTTGTGTTCATCTTCAGACATCTGAACATATGACAATATCTATAACCTACAATTACCTTTCCATGTCTCTGATAATGTTGACTTTGCCTGACCTCTAGCCATACTTTCACTCTATCATTTGACTTTGAGGATTTATTTACACCCTGAGTTTCTTCTCTAGACTAGATGTCCTATCCTGAGTAATTCCCAGAAAGTAGTTGGTTTGAGTCCACAATAAGCAGTCTAGCTTCCTTCCTCTCCTTTCCTTCCCCAATTGGTTGCCTCTAACACAAGTCCAGTTGTGCCAAATGTAGTGGAAGTTAAATTGGGCATGCTACCATTGACCATGTTTGGTGGTGGGCCTGTAGGTACTACCTGACAGCACATGTGGAGTCAAAATATATTTCCCTGGCCATTTCTGGTGAAACATGTACTCTTATTTGGTACTGAAGCTTTGTGATGACACAGCAACCCCTTTTCAGTTACAGTTTGCTTTAGGATGAAGAAACAATCCCCTTACTGCTCACCTAATCCTCATGACAAACGTTTGGGTTGTGGAATTCTGTGTCAAATGGAAATAGTCACTGAGCTGCCTATTCAAGATATTTTCAAAACAACTTCAGTTTTCATTATTAAAAAAAAACCCTTCTTTTATTTTCTCTCTCTTCCCACCCATTGAATGTGTCTGGACACTTTTCTTTTCTTGATCTTCCATCTAATGAGTGTAGGGGAAGAAATATTTCTCCCCTCCCCCTTTCTTTGCAGCATCTATAGTGACCACTTACACATGGCAACAGAAGCATGTGCTGGTCTAGATGAGCCTAAAACCTCAAGACTCTAGTTGCCTCTTCTGCTTCGTGTTTCTTTCCTTGAGTATAGATGACTTGCAGAACAGGGATTCTGAAATACATGCTCCTAATTATAGTGGCAATCTGGTACATTTGAAAAGTCAGAAGTTCTGGCAGTAGCAAAGAACTGAAAACAAAGTGAATGCCCATCAGCTGAGGAATGGTTAAACAAAGCAGTGGTACATAATGTAATGGAATATTTCTGGTCTGTAAGAAACAACTAGCACGAAGAATTCAGAAAAATATGGGAAGCCTTATTTTGTGCACTATATGCACTGATGCATTGAAATAAGCAGAATCAGGAAAACAATATACACAATGAATGAAGAAAAGATATGTTGTGGTTTCATGGTGTGTTGTGAGATTGTCTTGAAAGAATTCAAGACTCAGTCCATCTCCAACCCAAGTAAAGGCATTTATTGAGCACTACACTTTCTAGTGGGCTAGGCTCTTTAGAGGAACCAGAAGCTTAGCAGAGCAAGACAAGGATTTTTATGGAGTAAAAGATGTAATTATATCATTACAGAATATACAAATATTAAAATATAGGAGGGTTTTATAGATATGGAAGGGGTCCTAGCCTTGGTGGAATTATGCATGTAGTTACCCAGAATGCATAGAGAAAAGGGATATTTATGTATGATAATGGTAGCATAATAACCCTTTCTATGTCATAAGTTCACCTTAGCACCGTTGTTTGCTATTACTGTGCAGGAATCCACTCAGGCTATGAAGTTGTCAAACATCCTGCTCTATGTCCTGTTGGTGCTGCTTTCTAATTGACTGACTTTTGTAGTGCTGTCTAAAACTAGATTGATGTGGTTGACACAGTTGCTATCCTAGTGAGCCATGAGTTTATGGACATACCAGCTATCCTAGTGAGGCCACGAGGCATATGAAGAAGTTAAGGTTTAGGGTCTGGGGGCAGTGGTTAGTTGGGGCTGGGGCGGTAATTAGAGTCCATCAGAAAGAGGGACAGAGAAGGGGAGAGAGAGAGAGAGAGAGAGAGAGAGAGAGAGAGAAGTACTTATTAAGCACTTACAATATACAAAGAGCTATGCTAAGTGTAAGTGATACAAATAGAAAAGTAAGACAGTTTCTCTTCTCAAGGAGTTCACATTCTAATCTGGGAGAAAACACATATGGAAAGTTTCAGCTGCAAGTCAGATGGAAAAAGCCCATGGTCCTTAGGTTGCAATGGCAAATCAGATAGTAATGCTTCTTCTTTCATATCATTTCCATTGATAAATTCACATCAGTTTCTGATTCTTTTCTGAGTCCTCAGTAGATGTGGTTATAGCATCCTTAAGAGTAGCTGACAGGTTATATCACTACAGGGTTTGTTTGGGGTATATGGGATATTAAGGAAGGATTAGCCTCTCTGATGTGAAGGCTGCTTATATACCTTTGGTGTCCAACTTCACCCAACTCTCACCTGTAGCTCCAAGAAGTTGTAGTATGTTCAGTGGTCATACCCCAGATAAACCATTTTGGCAGATGGGCTAAACCAGGTTGAGGGTAACCCATTGGTGAGCCAGGGGAATGTCTACCATGATGATGGGATGAAGTGAAGACTTCCCCAGGGGAATGGGTAGAGGAGAACAATTTTTCCAATTGCCATGAAAGTGGTGGAAGCAGGTGGTGTGGAGCATTTAGAACTTGGTCAGGCATTGAAGATAGCAAGGCCATCCACTGCATCCTGGACCTTCACCAGTTGTCTTGGCTTTTTTCCTGCCACTGGACATGGATGACTCTGGATGAGAGAGTGAGGCTGATATCTTTGTGCAACTCTGCTTCACTTAAATCAAATTCACAGGTAAGTCAAGACATCACCCTTTGATGTCACTGGTCCTCTTCAAAAAGCACAATATTCCCATGGAGTATGAGTCCCAGGATAATGGCTGTGGACACTGCCAGAAGCATTGCTATTCTAAGACTTTTATGGTCAGGGTTCTGAGATGTTACCATAGGTATATGGGGAGATGGTGGTCAAGTTGGTGGTTATGGTTTGATTTGGCTGACACATTCTGTATCTCTGTCTCTCTTGAGATGTCTTACTGCTTCAGCTAGGTTGGCTTGCCTGCCTTGTGGATGGAAGTTGGTGAGGATGGCTAATTACTTCTCCATAGGAACCGCTTGATGGGTTTGAGAGCTAGACTGGAAGAAAGATCCTTTTTTTCTGTCACAACCTGTTGCCCAGCAATACTGGTCTAGGGTGAGAAGGGTGTGTGTGTGTGTGTGTGTGCGTGTGTGTGTGTGATGTCTAAGGCTTTTGTGCTTATCTACCTATTGGTGGTAATTTATTGGCCAATGTTAGTAGTGGTAGGTAAGACCCTCCAGCTTAAATGAATATGTACTAAAATATAATAATTTTAAGTTATGATATTAGAGTAAATGACAGAACAAAAAAACCTGAACATAGAATAATTATATGATAAAGTTGAACTTGGAGAAGAGATGAAAAATGTACTTCTTTACAGAAATGGGGAACTATTATTGTATAATCTTTCATGCACTATCAAACATGGTTCATATGTTTCATGATTTTGCTGAATTAAATTTTTCTAAAAATCCTTATAGCACATGTAACAATCACTATGTAGGCAAGGGAGAAGAATATATTTAAAAATAAAGGTGATAGGGAAATGAAAAGTATCAAATTTTTAAGAAAAATAATTTTGTAGCAAAATGAAAATGTAATGCTAACTTCAGAAGATAGTAGGATTAAGGAACTTTTTTAAAGTGTTTTGTTTTTATAATAGGGGAGTCTGAGTGCATCTACTGGCAGAAAAGAAGCCTGTGAAGGAAATATTTTTTTAAATTGTATTTCTTTTGCCATCTGTAACTTGTAGCACATTTTTACATAGTCATTTATAATTTGAAAATCTTTTCACAACTATTTAATCACTAATTTATTAGGACGTGACTTTTAGTGCTTCAATTTAGTATTTCAATTCCAAGAGGAAGAAACTGACACAAGAGAAAGATAAAGTATAATTGGTGGAGCAAAGCCTCTGAAGAGCGGGCTGTCAAGAGCATATGTGATAGAATTAATTAGCCTTAGCCAGAAAGAAAGCTGTCTCTTCTCCTGAGACAGAAAGGAAAAAGGAATCTAGTAGTATGGTAAGGTGAATAGAATACTATAGGCATCAATGGAAAAGAAGACTTTTGTGATATCTCACACAGTATGCAAAAGATTTCCCTGAGACATTCTCCATCATTAGGTCTGCCAGAAACTTGTAAATTTAAAGGATACTGTTTGTATTGATACCATCAGTGAAATATTATGGAGAGCCTTCTGGTGGGGAGTCTAGGACTTCCGGGCAATTTTCCTTGATGATTTCTTGGATGATATTGTCCAGGCACGGTTTTTCATCATGACTTTCTGGTAGGTCAATAATCCTTAGATTTTCTTTCCTGGATCTATTTTCCAGGTCAGTTGTTTTTCCAATGAGATAGTTTATATTTTCTTCTTTCTTTTCATTCTTTAGATTCTATTTGACTGATTCTTGATGTTTCATAGATTCATTAGCTTCTACTTTCCCAATTCTATTTTTTATCAAATTGTTTTCTTCAATTAACTTTTGCATCTCCTTTTCCATCTGTCCAATCATTCCTTTTAAAGAGTTATTTTCACCAAGTAGGTTTTGTACTTCCTTTTCCATTTGTCCAATTTTCCTTTTTAAGGAGCTGTTTTCTTCAGTGAATTCTTCTTTCATATTTTTAAAATCATTGGCCAGTTTTTCTTCTATTTCTCTAATTTTGGTTTTAAAATACTTCCAGAGCTCCTCCAAGAAGGCTCTTTGTGCTTTCAACCAGTTCACATTCCTTTCTGAAGTTTCAGGTATGTGTACAGTCTCAATGCTGACCTCTTTGGTATTTGTGTTTTGGTCCTTGTCCCCATAGAAAGATTCTATGGTCTTTTCTTTTCTGCTTTACCTTTTAACTCATGATAATAACCCTTTTCCTGACTTTTAAGGTAGATCTCTCCATCTGTGGCACAGGGAGCTCTATCCCACAGTTCTTGTGCCTAAAACTTGAGGCTTTGTCTGTTGTGGCCTCTGAGTTTTTCAGCTAGAAATTAAATGCTGCAGCTTACCTGGTACTGAGCTGTCTGGTGTTTGTAAACAGAGGCTGGTTAGGTCTTTTGGGGTTTCCCTGGAAGTAGCTCATTAAGTGTGGGAGAGGCATGGTCTGGATGCTGGAGGTTCCTCTGCTGAGCTAGAGCATAGGCAAGCTCAGCTTTCTGCACTAGTGACTTCTGATTCCACTGGGTTGCTGAGGCATGCCTGGGGTCCTGGTGTTGGCAGTTGCTGACTTCACCCCCTGGGATTCAGGATTTTCTCCCGGTTTGGTGAGGTGGGGTTATCTGGGACAGCTCTTATCCTTCACTGGACACCTTTGGCCACAGCAAGAAGAGCCCTTCTTAAGCGATCTTTCTAGCTTCCTGGACTGAGAGTCTGTTTACCCCTTCTGCTGTTCCCACTGTTTTTCCTGGAGAGATTATCTCTGGGTTGGTCAAGGTCAACAAGGGGAGGAAGATAGCAATTACCAATCACTCCACCATCTTGGTTCCCTGGGAGTTATGGTAACCTTTTATTGTGTTGAATGTGGAAGGAGGAGTTGAGAAAAATGTATTCTTCAGTCACTATGTGGGTCTGGGGTAGGTGGTCATACTGTTCCAGTGGCCAGATACACCATGTACAAGAATTAAAGTATGTGACAGGTAGCTGTGTCTAGCTAGCCTAGAACTGTATCTCCTAATTGTATTAATTGAACTTACTCCCTAGAAAAAGAGTGCTAGGCCACAGACTAGGACAGAAAAGATGTATAAAGTGATAGAGAGGTTTTAGGGAGGAAGTGGAAACTGAAAATTAAGGAATCCCACATTGTATAGCTACAATATTAATACACTGTAGGAGTTAAGGTCAACCTGTTGAAATCACGTGTTGAGGGTTTTCTGAGTAAATCAAATACTTGAAATAGTATCCATGAATATGAATTTGGGTTACAAGACATATTGAGGGAGAATTAGTACCTCTGGTGTGAGGGCTGCTTATCCACCTTTGGTGTCCATTTGCCACCCAGCTCTCTCCTATGGCTCCAAGAAAGTATAGCATGCACAGAGGCTACATCCAGGTAAACTGTCTGGGATGACAGGCTAAACCAAGTTGAGGGTAACCAACTGGCCTCAAACCCATCAGGAAATCAAGCATGTGAAGATTTCCATGGTTGGAAGAGGCAGATGTGAACATTTTGTTTTAATGAACCATGAAGGTGATAGAAGAGGCACTGTGAAATGCTTAGAGCTTGTTCAGACACTGAAGACTCCAAGGTCATCCACCTGATCCATGGCCATCACCAGCCATCTTGACTTTTGTTAGTCCACTGGACTTCAATGACTCTAAGAGAGAAAGTTGTGCTTCCCACAACTCTGCCTTATTTAAATTCAATGTATACAAAGCCAAAAGTCATCACCCATGCCATTTTACTATTTCATTATTTTATTATTCAATAATTTTACAATATTATCATTTTATTATTTTTCTATGTTACTATTTTATTATCTTACAATTTGACCTATCTCAAAGTCCTGTGGCAATGGGCCAGTGAGTAAAAAAGCAACAGGTGTGCATATACTGGGAGCTGTAGTCACAACCCTGCACAAAGGCGGCCCAGACTAAAGACTTGTCTTCTCACTGTACTAAAGCAGCGGTGGGATTCAGTAGCTCCCTGGGTGTCTGAGCATTCTTATTAAGTACTATACTGTTCACCTTCTGATGTGAGGAAGGAGCTAAAAAAGGTGCTTTAAAAATTGTCTTCTTCACCTAACCCTGGGCTGCTTATTAAGGCAGGGGAGATCCTACCCTGTTGTCAAAACACAAGAAAAATATACAAAAAATACAAAAATATGTATTTCACAAATATGAGTCTACTCACCATTGGTACATGGAATGTGAACATGCTTATGAACAACATGAAATCCAGTAGACCTGAGAGACAAACAGCTGTTGTGATAGAACTCAGCAAGTATTGCATCCAAATAGCAGTCCTGAGTGAAATATGGCTTGCAAATGAAGGGCAGTTTACCAAAGGTGGAACTGGGTACACCTTTTTTTCTTTTCTATAGAGGTCACCATGATGAGGAATGCAGTGAAGCTGGTGAAGGTTTTGCAATCAAAACTAATCTAGTCAACAACTTTGTTTGCCTCCCAAAAGGAGTAAATGACAGTTTCATGACAATGAGACTGTCATTTGCAGGAAAATACCATGCTACCATCATCAGGGTTCATACTCCAAACATAATGAGCCCTGATGAGGTCAAATAAAAATTTATGAAGACCTGGAGACCTTCATTATCATAGTAGTAAAAGAGAACAAGCCTGTAATTGACCCAGAATATCAGACATGACAGGGAGTCATTGGGAGGAATGGAGGCGGAAACAGCAACCTTGACTTACTATTGAAGATTTGGGCGTCTCACAACTTTCTCATCACCAATATTGTCTTCCATTTATCTAAATGCAATAAAACTTCTTGGGTGCATCCTTGAAGCAAAATTATCACTTAATACACTATGTCATTAAGTCGAGAAGAGACAAACAGGATGCGATGAAGGCTTGTGGAGCAGAGAACTAGACCTATCATAGACTTATCCTTTGCAAGGTAAACCTTCACATTCTATAAAAGCAGTGGCCCCAAGGCATGATGACTATCAGAGGACTTAAAGTCAACAGATTCTCCCTTCTCCACACTGAATAGTTTGTTATTGACTTGGAGGGAAAGCTGAGCCAACACACTGTTGGTAATAGTGGAGGCCTTTGATACTATAAGTTGCAAGGACCAGTAGAAGATCATGGCAAAATCTGGTGACCTGGAGAAGTTTGGTACTCTGGTTTCATAACAGCATGCTTGCATGGGTTCTAGATAATGGACAATGCTCTTGTGCTTTCCCAGTCACCAATGGAGTGTAGCAGGGGTATATGCTAGCACCCATGTATGATGTTCTTCCCAAAGATGCTTATCAAATGCCTTTAATGAGACCAAAAATGGCTTCAAGGTCAAATACCACACTGATAGTAAATTATTTATTTTGGAAAGATTACAAAACAAGAATAAAGACTTTTTGTTCACAAATGATTGTGCACTCAATGCAGCCTCTGAAGCTGAGATGCAGCTAAGTATGAATTGATTCTCCACCCTTGTGCTAATTTTGGCTTAACAAGTAACACCAAGAAAATAGAGGTTCTCCACCAGTCAGCACTGCACTCATCTATGCCTGGAACCACTGTTTACAGCAAATGGAGAAATTTTGAATGCTGTGCATCAGCTCACTTACTTTAGCAGTATATTTTCCAGGGATGTGCACATAGGTAATGAGGTGTATGCACAAATTGCCAGAGCTAGCTCAACATATAGGAGGCTCTGAAAGAAGGTGTAGGAGAGAAAAGACATTAGAATGCTTACCAAACTGAAGATGTGTAGAGCCGTCGTGATGACCCCATTACTATATATACCTCTTTCTCACTCCTTCATATTTTGGGGAAGATAATTCCAACAGGATTGGCTCACATGGATGTCCTCTGTCCATGTAAATTTGACAAACTGAGACCTGGGAAAGACCTTAGCTTAAAAAGACCAAGGTCTCCCACTGCATGCAGGGCCATTGCCAGTTGTCTTGACTTATCTTGCCACTGGACTCCAATGAGTCTGGAGGAGAAAGTGATGCTCATGATTATGCACATCTCTTCCTCACTTAAATCCAGCTCACTTGCAAACTAAGACATCACCTTCCTGATGTCATTGGTTCTCTCTGAGAATGAGAAGGAAGGATGAAAAGAACAAGTAATGCCTGTGAAACCTGGACATTCTACCAGTGCCACGTCAGAAAACTGAACCATTTGAATTTTCTTAGGAAGATTCTGAAGATCATCGGGCAAGACCAGGTACTAACCTAAACACTGAGGTCCTTTCTGGAGCTCAAGTGCTAAGCATTGAAATGCTACTGCAGAGAGTGCAATTACAATGTGCTGGTCACATTGTTCAAATGCCAAGTGTATATTTGTCTAAAAGAATATTTTATGGAAAACTCACACAAAGCAGACACTCGCATACAAGAACACTCTCAAACTGTCTGAAAAACTTTGGCATCAACTGTGAGACATGGGAGACACTAACACAGGATCATCTAGCATTGCATGCCCACATCAAAGAAGGCACCATGCTCTATGAATTAAGCAGAATTTTGGTAGCTCAAAAGAAACATAAGATGCAAAAATTTAAAGACATCTCCCTCCCAAATTGTCATACAAAGTATTTGTGCTCAAGCTATTGTAGAGCAAAGCCTTCTGATCTTGTATTAGTGTGATCAGCCACAGTGACCCTGATATCATGATATCATGGTCTTCTTTGAGCCCAATGTACAAACAAGAACAGCAAGATAAATATGGATTTAATGGATCATCTAATTAGTGAATGATTAATTCATATTTACTAATGTTTTATATTAATCCAATTCTATTCTAAAGATTAAAAAGATGCTGGTCTCTCTATTTGAGAACAGAGTGATGGTGATTATTCAGTTGTGGTGACACGCTTAGCATGGCAAAGAAAGGTTCAGAGGAAATGTGTCTGTCTATGTAACTCCAGCATGCAGAGGTATATGTGCAGGGCAGGGCATCTTTAAAAGGAAGAACTCCTTGTCATGACATCTAGATGTAAGAGCAGAAACTTCTGGGAAAGATTGGTTTCTTTTCATCACCAGAATATTTATTGTTTCCTAATAATTGACATGACTATCTCATTCTTAAAACGTGACCTTTGATAATGTGCTTCCTTCTTTTCTCTGCTAATACAGTCTAAATGAACAGAAAACATACAAATATTCCATGTTGTACTACCTTTAAGGTTACATTATAGAGCATTTTTATTATGGGGAAAGATTGTAGCATAGATCTAATCTTAAATTAGCCTTAAGACATAAACTCTCAGGAAGTTTGAGAGGGGAGATAGTTGGAAGTAGCTAAGAAAATATCAACATTGTGTCATAATTAATGGATAGCCTGCCTGCACCCTTTCCTTGTGCCACTGATCACATCCCTCAACTAACTGAATATTCCTCCACCTCAGGAATTGCTAACTGTGCCTAACCTAAAAATTATCTGCTGATGATTAAATCCAAAAGATTTGGTATTCTTCACAAGTAACTGATAGGTTATTGGTAAAAATAACCCCCACCACACCATCTTTATAGTCTTCTTATACCTCACACTGCCTCCCTCCCCTCATGTAATCTGTGATCCAGTGAAACTGGCCTCTTTATTGTTCCTCAAAGAATATTCCATCTTTAGAGTCTGGGCATCTCATTGGCTCTCTTCCATGCCTGGAATGCTCTTTCCTCCTGGCTTTTTGGATTCCTTCAAGAACTAGATAAAATTGTACCTTTTATACGAAGGCTTTTCCAATCCCCCTTAATTCTAGTGCCTTCCCTTTGTTGGTTATTTCCAATTTATCCTGTATGTAGCTTGGTTGTACATCGTTATTTGCCTGTCATCTCTTTCATCAAGTTTTGAGTTCCTTGAGAAGAGGGAGAGACTATCTTTTACCTTCCTTGTGTTCCTAGCACACAGCACAATACTTGACACATAGTAGGCACTTAATAAATGTTTATTGACTAAACTGATTGACTAGAGGAATTCCTTTTTCCAAACCTCAGCAACCAGACAAAGATGTAAATAAGGATGGGAGGCCAAATGAGCGAAAAGAAATGGATCTATTTATCATCTATCTATCTATCTCCATATGTCTGTCTATATCTAGAAATAAATCTATAGATAAATAGGAGCCTATCTACAGATATAAATGAAAGAAATTATTTTTCTCTTGTATTAATAACAAATTATTGAATTAGGATGAAGATTTTTCCCTTTTCTATTTCCTCATTCAAAAATCAGCCTTGTTAAGTTTTTCAAGCAGACTTTGAAGTGCAGGGCTGATCCTGAGCGGAAGAATCAAATCTGTTCAAAAGATAAAGTTAGGTGAATTGATGTATTCAGATCCATTGTGTTTTACTCAGATAGGTCTGGGGAAAATGTAGATTCTCTCTTTCATCAGATAGGTGACATGAATACAAATAATTCTCTTTGACCCAAACTGAGTGATCCCCGTCACATCTCCTAGCCCCTCATAGAATGAATTTACCTCTCATTATAATATTCACTATTCTCATAATTTGTTATCCAATCAGAGTTGAATTCCACCCTCAGAAACACCCTCTCTTCCAATGGCATATGAGCATTCAATGAGTTCAACTCTGATTGGCGTGTTCTAAGAGAGACAGCCAAATGGCTATATATATACATATATATATATATATATATACATATATATATATGCTAGCATTATTAGTAAAATGATTAAATACCAAGAAATTATGTCTCTCAAACTTTTTATACGTCACAGATAGATATATATTATATTATTACCTCATTTCTCTACACCCATAACCATAGATATAGACAGGCAGGTAGATGGATAATGATTGGCTATGAGATATAATTAACAGGATGTCTTGTGAGGGAAAAAACCAACAGCAAAGTTACAGACCTGACTGAAGTTTTAACATGCCTCCTTATCTGAAATAGGGACTATACTCTCATCCCTTTTCCCTTCATGCCTCGTGATTTAGAGGTGACAGAACAAACTCTGTCAGACCCTATCAAACTGGAAAAGCTTTAAGAACAGTCCTAGTGATGGAATGTGTGCCTGTTGTCCAAAAATTTAGCCTGAGGGTCAACCACTTGGGCCTACTAATGATTCCTCAATTTCCATAACACACAATTCACTTCCCATCTCTGTGCCTTTCAATAGGCTGTCCCCCCTATACCTGGTAAGCACTCCTTTTTTCCCTCCACTCTATTAGAATCCCAAGTTTTGACCAAAACTTATCTCTCACATGCCATCTCTTACATAGGCCTTTCCTGATTCTCCCAGCTGCTTTTTCCCTGTCCCCATCCTGAAATGACCTTGAATTCACTTTGTATATCATCTTGTGTCTGCTTATACGTGTACAGGCTTTGTTCTCTGACATAACTTCAGCTATTTGAGGGTAAGAACCTTTTGGTTTTGGTTTTTGTATCCTAGGGGCCTAACACAGTGCTATATAGCAGGCACTTAATAGATTCTTGTTGACTGATGTATTGGCCTACTATAAATTACAAACAAGTTCTTCACCACAAAAAGTTTGTACCAGATGATCTTTTGTTTTGGTGGCACTCCAACTCATAAGCTCATGATTTATAGTTCCAAAGTTTCTTAGAGATAATCTAGTCCAATCCCTTTATTTATTAGTTCAACCCTCCTTTCAAGATTCTTCCCACCCCCCTTTATTTAGACTAGGTTTCCCTGTCTTACCCAGGCTGGAGGTGTAGAGGCTACTCACAGGCTCTATCTCACTGATGATTGACAAAGAAGCTTTGCCCTGTTCCAACTTGGGTTGGTTCATCCCTCTTAAGGCCAGCTAGTAGGCCCTTGCTCTTGGGAAGAGGTCAAACCACTTTTTAATTTATAAGAGTTTTGAATAACTTATTTTTTTCTGTGGGTCAGATATCCTCAATATAGAAAAAAATTTTTTTTTCAAAGTAATTCATCTATAAAAGCATTTAGCTTATAAACCTCAATGGAACATGGAATCACATGTTCCCTGAACTATGTCAAATCTTACTTCACTTCATCTAGCCACATTTTTTCTAGCATTAGTTCATTCTTATCTTGATTGACTTTCTTATGGAGGAGGAGAAGGAAGAGGAAGAAGAAGGTGTTGAGTAGCTGCTTTCACTAATTAAGGGATAAAGTTAAAATGCATTCAGTATTGAAAGAACTGTTGACGGGTATCTAGCTTAGCACACTGCCTGCCAAATAGTAAGCATTTAATAAATATTTATTGACTGCCTACCTGCCTTTTCTCCCACAGGTGATTCTGGGGTTGGGATAAAGGGAGAGGAAACATCTGGAACCTTAACAGAACAACTGGGCTACCTCCTATTTCATTCCCATTTTTCTCTCAAAAAAAGAGCCCTGGCAGAGAATGTTTTTGCTTAGTGAATTTTTGGTCATGTCTAACTTTTCATGACCCCATTTGATGTTTTCTTGGCAAAGATATTGGAGTGGTTTGCCATTTCCTTCTCCAGCTTATTTTTACAGATGAGGAAACTGAGGCAAACAAGGTTAAGTGACTTGCCCAGCGTCATACAGCTAGTAAGTGTCTGAGGCCAGATTTGAACTCAGGAAGATGAATCTACCTGACTCCAGGGCTAGCACTTTATCCACTGTGCCACCTAGATGCCCAGGCAGAGAACCAAGTAAGAGGTAATGGAAAGATTAAGTGCGACAATAGTCAACATATGTTCCTGAGTAAGTAATTTTTAATCTCTAGGTCTTAGCTTCTTTCTCTGTCAAATAAAAGAATTAGATTAGATGATTCTTGATGACCTTCCATTGATAACATTCATAACTGACATTTACTTAGAGCTTTAAAATTTTCAAAGCATTTTATATATATCATTTTGTCTTCACAGCAGAACTGTTAGAGTCTGCAAGTATTTTAATCCTCATTTTATAGATAAGTAAACCAAGACTCAATGAGTTGAAATGACTTGCTTTTGATCATGCAGCTAATAAATATCAGTGGCAAAATTTTAATCAAAGTCGTCTTGACTCCAATGAAGAACTCAATCTACTACCAATGCTACAGCACCTCCCAACTCAATTCTGAATTCTCACTACCCAATATCACGATCGGTGATTTTTCCACAGAAACCATGAGAGCATAGATTAGCCATGGAGAGAAACTTAGAAGCAATTTAGCCCAAATCCTTCATTTTACAGATTAGGAAACTGAAGCTTAGAATGGTTATGTGAATTGCCCAAGGCCATAAGACTAGTAAGTGGCAAGATGTATCTATAAAGCAACTCCATTCATTACCTTCAAAAGAAAATATGAAGAGTCATGTTACATTTATTCTTATTTCACTATTTACTTTCTATTGTGATTTACCTCATGTGACACATCTTCCTGTCACATTACCTTGCTACTGTTACTACTAGAATTCCAAATGTGTAAATTTAGAGACATCTTCACCCCAAATGCTCATGCAGACTATCTGTGGTAGAACCTTCCAAACTCTTATTATTCTGATTAGCCACAATTAGACACACTGTATCCTTACCCCAACATAGCGATATCATCTGGGTCCTCTTTGAGAATGAGGGACCACCACCACTAGGATGGCAGTATAACTCAGAGCTGTTCTATTGTGATTGGCGAGAACCTATGATGTATTTAGCTGTTCCCAGACCTTCCCTAACTCCTCATTCTCTCTTACCACCTCTATTCAATTTGTTGCCAAGGTCTACTGATTTTACCTTTGTAGCACTCCTTGAATATAATTCCTTTTCTCTTCCAATACTGCTATATTCATCACTTCATTCCTGGACTTCCTGTTGTTTGGTTTCCCTGCCTCAAGTCTTTCTCCACTCTAGTTCATTCTCCATTCAGTTATCAAAGTGATTTTTCTAAAGTACAGATTTCACTGTGTCACCCTCTTATTCAATAAGCTTCATTGGATCTTATCCAGGATCAAATATAAATCCTAACCTGGCCTCTTCCTACCTACAGTCTTCTTAAACCTTAAAATCCATTCCATCCCTCCCCATTTACTCTTATGATCCAGTGATTCCTGTTTCCTTGACATTTTGTGTAAAACAGTCCACCTGCTGATTCCAGGTAGTTTGGTTACTGTCCCCCATTCCTCTAATTCTCTATTTTCTAGCTTCCATCACATCCCAGATGAAATCCTTTTTCTAAAAGAAGCCTTTCCTGATCCCTTAATGTTAGTGTTTTCCTCTGCTGATTTTTTCCAATTTTTCTTCCCTTCTGTTCCCTTCCCTTGTTTTCTTCTCTCCTCTCCTCTTCCTTTCCTTCTCTCTCTCTATGTAAATATATACATACATACACATGTATACGTGTGTGAGTGTTTTTGTGTATGGATCTTGTTTGTGTATAGTTCATTTCATGTTGCTTCCCCCCTTTAGAATCTGAGCTTCTTGAAAGCAAGAATTGTCTTTTGCCTTTTTGTCTCCAATGCTTACCATATGGGTAGGCATTTAATAAATGCTTACTAAACGGCTGACTATCTATTGAATTTCTGTTTTCTTCTCCACACTTTTAAGATGATTAATATTCTTTTTTATCACTATCATTGCCTACTAATGTACTCCCTAAACCCAAATAATCATGTGATTACTTCATTCATTAGCACATGATCAATTTTTATGAAAGTACCATATAATCCTGAGATATATATATATTCTTTAATATTATTATTTAATGGTTACCTTAAGTCAAATCTATTTTTTCCTACATTTTGTTTAGTTTAACATTTTCCTGCTTGTTTATTTTCTGCTTGATTTATCTAGCTCTCAAAGTTTCCTATTATCATCATGTAGGAGGTCTTGCTGTTACAGTGTTGTTCTTAATGTATTTTTGCAATTCATCTAGCATTTTTAAAGAGTTTAAAGAAAAAATCAGCAGAGGAAACAATGACAATCTTGTCATTGTTTATAGTGTCTTTAAGCATAATTTTATTGTTCATCTCTTTTAACATCAGTTTTTATTATTTTCTCATTTGAAATTATAATCAACTTTTTAGAGTTGTCTAAAACATAATAGATTCATTCACTTTTCACTTTGTATTTGTCTAGATGTTTTAAATGTTTTTTGTATATAGCAAATTATTGGGTTTTATTTTTAATCCATTCCTCCATTCTTTTAACTTTTATCCAATGAGATATTTCACATCATCTTCGATTTTTTCATTCTTTTGGTTTTGTTTTGTGATTTCTTAGTTTCTCATAAAGTCATTAGCCTCCATCTGTTCCATTCTAATTTTTAAAGAACTATTTTCTTCAGTGAGCTTTTAGACTTCCTTTCCCATTTGGCTAATTCTGCTTTTCTCCTCATTGGCTTTTTGAACCTCTTTTGCCAATTAAGTTAGCCTATTTTTCAAGGTGTTATTTTCTTCAGCACTTTTTGGCTCTCCTTTAGCAAAGTGTCAACCTGCTTTTCATGTTTTTCTTGCATCTCTCTCATTTCTCTTCCTAGTTTTTTCTCCACCTCTCTCACTTGATTT
>CM053770.1:381735612-381814665 GCA_028658325.1 Potorous gilbertii | reverse complement strand
CTTCTATGTCCTTCCCTGATGGTAAGCATTGTTCTTCCTCATCTGAAAGGAAGGGAGGAGATATCTGTTCACCAAGAAAGTAACCTTCTATAGTCTTATTTTTTTTCCCTTTATTGGGCATTTTCCCAACCAGTTACTTGACTTTTGGGTCCTTTGTCAAGAGTAGGGTATACTCTGGGAATCTGTAAGATCGCAGTTCCTCCAAGGTGGCACAATCAGGCGTGTACTGGTCTGGACACGGAGAGGGATTTTTGTGCCCAGAATCTTAGCAGATACCTCTCCACAACCACTTGGCCTCCAGTTCCCAAGTCAGCACGGGGCTGATTTTCAGATAAGCTGGATGGACAGGGCCACCATTCAGTTTGAGACAAAGACCAGTTGGGCCAGGGCCTCCACCCAGGGCTGAGGTCAGACTCATCTCTTCAATGCCCCCATGGGTTTTTACGCTCCAACAATGGAGCTTCCATACAGGCTGCTGTGCTGGCTCTGTGGCCACTGCCTGCTGCCAGAGGTATGGGAAGGCCCTTGTCCCTTCCTGGCCTGTTGATAAAACCCCATCACTGACCTTTGGCACCTGTGGGCCGAGGGATCTAAGGACCCGCTGCTGAGACTGGAGATTCTGCCCCCGAGGTGTCATCTTCCCAGAGTCTTGTTGTGCCACACTGCTCAGCCAAGGCTGGGCTGGGCTCTGTGCACAGCTCCCGAGTCTGGCGCAACCGATGTTTCCGTGGGGCTTTCAGGTCACCATGGGCTGGAAATCTCCTCCACTCTGTTGTTCTCCACTTCTGCTGCTCCAAAATTTGTTGAGAGTCCCTCTCTACAGGTATTTTATGGGCTGTGGGGAGGACCCTGTGTAAGTGTGTCTTTCTAATCTGCCATCTTGGCTCCGCCCTCTTTTAACTTTTATTAGGAAATTTTTATCCATTCACATGTAAAGTTATTATATAATATTTCTGTCTTTCATTAAATATATGTATACATATAGATGTAACAAACACATATTTTTCCTCTTTTAATTGGCTCTTAACCCCTAGAGATTGTTTTGGTTACACTAATCTATAGTATTCTTTTCCCCTCCCTTCTGGCACCTTTTTATTATCCTGCCCAATCCCAAACATCTCTTTTTTTATTTTTATGGTTACATGCTCTTCCTTTCTTTTAACTCTTTCCATATCCCAGGTCAAATAAAAGTGCAATACATAATCCTGCCTGTCCCTCTCTCTACTCCATCCATTCTTCTATTCAGTGACATGAATTTGTAATATCCCTTTCCAAGAAATGTTGCTTTCACTACAGCTCTTCTAGGATGCTCTAGAATAAGAAATATTAACTTTTTTTTTCATGGCCACTTTTGGCAGTCTGATAAAATCTATGGACTTCTTAGAATAATGTTTTTAAATGTGTAAGATTATAAAAGGAACCAATTACATTGAGTTACACAAAAGTCAATACAACTATCAAAATTTATTTTATTTATTATTTTTTATTTTAAAAGATCTGTAAAAGATCTCAGGTTAATAACTTTAGAATTGATTCCTGGAAAGAAAGTTAGGACTATTCTTTATCTGTTGCCTTGCTGCCTGTCCCTGCTCAACTTTCTCCTACCACTGCCTTCCCCTTACTTCATGTGGGTTCCAAGTCACTTAGCACCCATGGGGAGAAGCTAATCTCTCCAGGAGATTAGTCTCTAATCCTCTTGAACTAATGGTATTTCTCTAGATTCACATTTTCAACTTTTCTTAGTCCTTTTTATGTTTACTACACAAGTTCATAGAGTCAACATTGTAGAATCATGACTCTCTGATTCTGTAGCATAAAATCTTATCATAGAATCTTGGAGGTGGAAGGAGTTTGGGGCCAGTTTAGACCAATGAGTATCTGAGTAAGAATTTCTACCATCATGAACTTGACGAGTGACCATTCACACTTTGCTTGAAGACCTCCATTGAAAGGGAAGCCATTACATCCAGGAACTCACACTGTTTTAGGGAAGCTTTAACTAGTGGGAATTTCTTCCTTACTTTGAAACTATTTGAAACCCATTGTCCTTAGTTCTGCCCTTGGAGACCAAGCAAAATAATTCCACATATAGCCCTTCCTTGGCAAAGAAATTGATCACGATTGCAAGGTTTCTCAGCTGGAAGGAGGAACCCAAGGGAATTTTTGCTCTCTGCAAGGAGGGGAAGGACCCAGTGGTGAGCAGGACAGGGAAGGATGCTACTCAATTATGAGCAGCTGGGGTTCTGTCTGGTGCACTGCCCCAGTATAGGGGTAGATCTGCTTGCACTAAATTTGCTGTTTTCCTGAATGTACTGTTTACTTTGCTGTGGGGTATGGTGAAGAAAGCATTTGGTTGATGAAGGTTTTGTGAAGTGATACAAGCCAAGAAACTAGGTGGTGAAGAAAAGGACTCATGTGGATGAATTTAAGATATTTGGGCACAACTTTCTCATGAGTGCACAGTTGACTTGACAGCATAGGATGTGTCATAGTCAGAAGCTTTATGATTATAATTAATGTGAAAAGCCTTCTACCAGAATAGAGAACTTGCCTAAACATCAGACCATTTATACTCTACGAATGTAACAAATGTAGGAAGGCAATTCTGTGTTAGCACACTACTTATGCAATATCTGAGAATTTACCTTATGAATGGAAAGAGTGATAGGACCTCTGCCAGGGCAAACACTACATTCAACATCAGACAGTTCATACTAGAGAGAGAAAAATATGTGAACTATTCAGACAGAAGTCACACCTTTCCTTCTTTCTTTAATAACAAAAACATACCTTTTGCCATTTTATAAACAAAAAGGATTATTGCATGTAGGTGCAGAAAGAATTTATTTTCTGACTTGTAAAAGCAGTCATTAGTTTTCAAAATATTTTTGTTACATATGCAGCAACTTTTAAAAATAATCAGTCCATCCCTCTGCTCCCCCATTGACTCGCTCCAAAAAAAAATTCTGAAAAATAAATTTCTTATCATGAACATGCATAGTCCAGCAAAACAAATTTCCACATTGGCCATGTCTGAAAATATATGTTTCTTGCTACATTTTAATTTCTAGTAGGAAATGAGTAGCATGGTTTATTTTCAATATTCTGGGCTCATAGTTTGTCAACTGTTCAATTACTTTCTTCTCTTGATACTCTTTTCTTTCTAGGTTGGTTTTCTTCCTGCTTCTCTGACTTCTCTTTCTCAATCTCCTTTGCTTAATCTTCATTAAAGTCCACTAATTGTGGATGTTCCTTAAGGCTCTGTCCTAAGCCCTCTCATGTTTTCTCTTTATACTATTTCACTTGATGATCACATCAGTTTTCATGGAATAAATTATCATCTCTCTACTGATGTTCTTAGATCTACTTGTCCAGCTCTAACTTCTATCCCAATATCCAGACTCACCTTTCCAGCTGTCTGTTAGACATCTCACATTGGATGTCCCTTAGACGTCTTAAACTCAATATGACAAAAACTGAACTCATTTCTCATTATCCCCATTACCTCTTTCCCTTTCCAAACTTATTCTTTTTGAGGGTACCATCATCTTCCCATTTACCTATCTCACAACTGAGGTGTCATCCTTGACTCCTCATTCTCTCTCATTTACCATATTCAATCTCTTGTCCGGGTTTATAGATTTTACCTTTGTAACATCTCTTATATGTACCTCTTTCTCTCCTCTAACACTGCCATAACCCTGCTGGAAGCCCTCATCATCTCATAGCAGGACTGTGTCAGTAGCCTTCTGGTCGATCTCCCTGCCTCGTGTTTCTTCCTAATCTAGTACCTCCTCTATTCAGCTGTCAAAGTGATCTTCCTAAAGCATATATCTGACCACACCACTTTCTTACTCAATAAATTCCATAAACTCATTTTAAGCCCTCTGATTGGCATTTAAAGCCTCTCAAAACCTGTTTCTCCTCCCCTCCAACCTTTCCAGTCTTTATACTTTATGCATATGTATAAATATATACACATGTACTCTAGGATTCAGTGACACCAGATTGTTGGTTGTTCCTTAAACAAGACATTATCTTCTGACTCTTGGAATTTTCTCCAACTGTTCCCCATACTTGGAATGCTCTCTCTCCTTGTTGCTACCCCTTGGCTTCCCTGACTACCTTCAAATCCCAGTTAAAAACACATCTTCAACAGGAAGTTTTCCTCATTATTCCTTAATTCTAATGTTATCCCAGTTGATAATTTAAAATTTATCTTGTATGTAGCTTGTTTGTAGATAGTTGTTTGCATGTTGTCTTATCCCACTGGACTTGGAGTGAGTTTCTCAAGAGCAAATATGATCTTCTACCTTTCTATCCCTAGTACTTAGCACAGTGTATGACCCACATAATAGGTACATAATCAATGTTTATTGACTGACTGACTGATTTGGGAGCTAAAGTTTTTCAAAATTGTTTTTTCTCTACTATGCTATGATCATTGAATAGATGTTTCCAGTTCTACTCACTTCACTATTCTGCCCCAAAAAGACTTCCCAGTTTCCTCTCAGTTTACTCTAATATTTCTTATGGCACAATAATATTCCATTCCCTTCATATACCATAATTTGCTTAGTTATTTTCCATTAGGATAGCCCCTTAATTTCTCATTTTTTAGCTTCTCCAAAAGGAGATGCCATATCATTGTACATATAGGTCCTTTTTCTCTTTCACTTAACTCTGGGTATAGGTCTAGTAGTAGAATTGCTAGGTCAAAAAATGTCACAGTTTAGTAACTGTAGGGGCATAGTTCCAAATTGCTTTTCAGAATGACTTGACCTGTTCACTTCTCCACCAATAGTGCACAAGTGTACCTGTTTCCTAGAAACACTTCCAATATTTGTAACTTTCAAATTTTTTCAAATTTTCAAAAATTTGTAAATTTTCTCTTTTGTTATCTTTGCCAGTCATTTATGAGAGTAAGCTAAATACTCAACGTTTCTTTTATTTAAACCTAATTATTGAGGATTTAGAATGTTTATTTTATCACATGTGCCAACTTACACATTTTTACAATCCTAGTGTATGTGTCCAATTCCTGGATTCCTTTAAGAATCAGCTCATGTCCCACCTCCTGAAGGAGGCCTTTTTTTGATCCCACCAACTGCTAATTTCATCCTTTCTAATGTTGCAGCCCATCTGCATTTATTCTTTATTTTCTGCCTTTTGAATATAGGTTCCTTGAGGGCACAGGCTGTTTTTTTTTCTTTTTCTTTGTATCACCAGGACTTCATACAGAGCCTGAGAGAGGATTCTGGGAAGATGGCTGCATAGCTCAGAAAACTGCAAACTCTCCAGATTTCATCCCCAAACAAGATAAAATATTATCTCAGAATGAACATCAAGCAATCAAAGAAGACCTAAAGAAAAATCCCACCTAGGTTTGGTCCCTGTGAAGAGTAAACACCTCCAGGCTAGTTCAACCTGGAGCCCTAAGGTTAACTTTGCTGGGAGGTATCCTCTGCCTTAGCCACTTCCCTGACAGTGTTGGGAGTCTGAGCCCAAGAAGATTAAGAAAGCCTCAGCAGATAAACTGTGCTGCCTAGATGTAGCCCTGGGCCAGAAGGAACCAGCATATGCCTGGTAAGTGTAGAAGCAATGAGGCAGAGATGCCACTGGCTGTAAGAACTTACAGGAGGACTTGGTTTGGTTCCAGGCTAGAAGGGAGACCTGAAGGAGGATCTGAGGTCAGAGGCACCATCCCCCATACCCCAGGACTAGAGGTGATTACAAAAAATAAACTGCTATAAAAAAAAATGAGCAGGCAAAAGAGAAAAAACCTAATTATAGAAAGTTACTATGGGAATAGAGAAGACCATGGTTAATCTTCAGAGGGGGACACTGAAGTAATAAAAGTCTCTCCCACCCCAAATAATAATGTCAAATGATCATCTTCCCGAAAAGAATTCATAGAACTTAAAAAAGATTTTAAAAATAAAAAGAAACTGAGGAAAATAAGAACAATCTAAGAAAAGCAAGTAGATTATGAAGAGAAATTCAACCAGTTAGAAGAGGAGATTCAGAATCTTAAGGAAGAAAACTATTTCTTGAAAATCAGAATTGGGCAAAGATAAGTTAGCAAAGTTATAAGAGATCAAGAAGTAATAAACAAAATACAAAGAATGAAAAAATAAAAGAGAATGTGAAACATTTGATAAGAAAAACATCTGATCAAGAGAATGTATCAAGAAAACAGAAGAATAATCAGACTACCTGAAAGCTATGATCAAAAATAGAATCTTGATACAATACAAGAAATACTTTTTTAAAACTGTCCTGATGTATTAGAAGAGGGGAAAGTAGAACTAGAAAAAATTCACCAATCATCACCTAGATTTACAAGAAAAATTTATAGGAATCAGTTAAATTCATAGTTAATTTTATCATAGTTAAATTCAAAACCCCCAGCTCAAGGATAAAGTATTATGAGCAACAAGGAAAAAAACCAATTTAAATATGGTAGTGCCACAATTAGAATTACACAAAACCTAGCAGTGACAACATAAAAGACTGTAGATTTTAGAACACTATATATAGAAGAGCAAAAGAACTGGGGTTGCAGCCAAAAATATCATATCCAGCAAAGTTAAGCATAATCCTAAATGGAAAAAAAGGATATTTAATCAATTGTCTGACTTTCAGGATTTTATTTTAGGAAAAAAACTCTGAATGTAATAGATGATTTGACATGTAAGAGCCAACAAAAATATAAGGTACATATCAAAGACTAATTATAGGGAACTTAGGAAAGACTGGGATAGATCTAAGTATGATATGATTTTTAAAAGTAAAACCATTTAGGACAGGTAAAAAGAGTAATTATTCTATGCAAGTGAGGTGTGAAAGAAAGAAATGACATGGAGGAATTAGATGGGGGAAGAGGGCTGGTAGTTCTGGAACCCTACTTTCATTGGGAATGGGTTTGAGAGGAAACAATACATACATATTTAGAAAGGTACAAAAGTCTTCTACATTCAGAAAGAAATAAAAAGAAAAGGATAAGGGGATAGGGAAAGGGGAGAGGATATGGGAGGAAATTTTTTAGAAGGGAGGGTGAGGAAATAGGGTAAGGGGGGCTAATAGGAGGGTGTTTAGATCAACAGGATTGGGAGTATAAGGGAGAGATTCTTGGAAGGGAGATAGGTTAAGTAATAGGAGGACAAGGTAGTAGTAGAGGAATTAGGAGGAATAGGAAATAAAAGATATATACAAACATAAAATAAAGATCATCAGTAGAATTTTATTAGGGAAAAAAAGCAGGGGTAGAAATACGATCTCAGACAAAGTTGAAGCTAAAATAGATTTAATCATAAGAGAAAAATAAGGAAACTAGATTATATGTCAGCCATATTAATCAATGTTGTTTTAGACCATTTAAAATAATTAGACAATAAGATTGGAATATTGCTGTGGTGTAGGAAATGACAAATTGGTGGACTTAGAAAAATATGGAAAGACTCAGACTTCTGAAGAAAGAGGTTATTGACTCTCAGAGAGACACAGACAAATAACAGTATGGTCTTACATACATGCATATGAATGGATATGTCTATATATTAGTAGGATTATAGATATCTAAGTACATGCAAGCATACATATGTATGTGTATAAGCATGTAAGCACATAACATGTATTTGTATGAGTATATATGTATGTATGTGTGTAAATGTATATTATATATGTATGTGGGTATATATGTACACATATACACCCAAATATATCTGCACTTAATTTTACCTTCTTGGAAGGGAGGGAGGAGAAATGGGGAGAAAAAGAACAATGTAAAAAGTGTACAGCAGAGACCAAAAGAAAACTTACAAGGAAGCAAAGAAAAGATGGATAGCTCTGAACACAATAAATAGTATTTATTATATAGGATTTCTTGAAAGGGAAATTTATTGCTGTATGTTTTGAATCCTCTTACATGCTGCTGTACACATGGCAATGCTGTTTGTTTATTTTCTTATCTTGTATTTGTTTTAATATTTAAATTTACAATGTTTTTTTCTTTTCTTATTGTGTATTCAAGTTTTTAAATTTAAGTTTAAAAAAAAATGAGTATATTAAAAAAAAACCCAGAACCTGGCACATAGTATGTGCTCATTGACTTGATTTAGCCTAATATATACTTTTTATTCATTGGTTGAAGTGATAGTCTTCTGAAAGCAACACCGTTGAGACAATAGTAGAAGTTAACTATACAAAAGAAAGAATGCTGCTTGCTATACGGAAATTTTTCTATAATTTAAATGTCTGTGTTACCTGATTGTTTCAATAAATCACAAGGTTATTAAGAACAAACTGAGAAGAGGGAGGTAGAGAAAATAAATGTTTATTAATTTTAAAAAATTAACAATTAAAAAAGTAAATCATCAAATCTTATGAACTGGGCACCATGAATGAGGAAGGAGAAATCCAACAATAATTTGAGGATTTATAGAGAAGAAATGGAAGATATTCCTTGTTTTGGTAATTTGGAGAACATATTCCACATCATGCCTCTAGACAGTTATTGAACCTAGGTGCCAGCTGCTGCCTCATCTTGTTCACTGAGTTAACTGTTGTTACAGTTCAATCATTTCAGTCACGTCTGACTCTTTGTGACCTCATCTGGGGTTTTCTTAGCAAAGATCCTGGAGTGGTTTGCCATTTCCTTCTCTAGCTTATTTTATAGGTGAGGAACTCACGCAAACAGGGTTAAGCAATTTGCCTAGGGTCACCCAGGTAATAAGTGTCTCAGGCCATATTTGAATTCATGAAGATGAGTCTTCCTGTTTCCAAACCCAAGTTTCTATCCACTGTGCCACCCAGCTGCCTACTGAATTATATGCTCCCAGGTATTTGTGGAGCCATCTTGTTGCAAAGCAATTTTTTACAAAATTGAAGACAAGAAGAATGGAGTTTTGTGATAAGTATTGCCTTATAAACAGGTAAATGCAGTGGAGAAGAAAACAAGCCTGCTGAAGCTTGTCAGCACGGTTAGCTAAACTACACACAAACTTGAGAACATTTGTGATGAAAAATAAGCTTTTGATTCAGTGGTACAAAGTGCAATCTTGGAGGTTCATAGTATCACAGGATTCAAGGAGTCATTGGATCACTGATTTAGAAACAGAAGGGACCTCAGATGCCACCTAGTTCAACACCCTCATTTTATAAATAAGGAAATTGAAGCACATTCTCTTTAAATGAGAAGTATCTGATGCACATGTCAATATCATTCAAGATTCTTGGCTAGATGCTTTAGGCCTGGATCACACAGCTTATTTGTACTCTATCCTTGGCCTGGAACTCACACATCGTGAGTACCCTCTGTGAGGAGAAGGGGGAGAAGGGGGAGGCTCTTCCTTCTCTCTGATTGGAGGGTAGAGAGCTTTTCCCAGAACCACCACTTAAGGAGGATATCATTTCTTCATTTCCCACTAGGTTGTACTCCTGAACTTCTCCACTATGTTCCAGCTAAGTAGCTTTCCTTCCTTGCCTCCAGTTTGCAGTTCCTTTTTTGTGTTTTATCTTCCTTCATTAGACTGTAAACTCCTTAAGAGCAAGAAATATTGTTTGCCTTTCTTTGCATCTCCAGTTTGTGGTACATAATTGGTGCTTAATAAATGTTTATTGACTGTGAGAGATAACTTTGTTCAGTAATCTTCTTAATATTAACATAATGCAAATAAATAACCAAAGGTGTTCATCTCTGTCATGTGGGTGACTCAACACAAGACCCAAACAGACGAGGAATTCCTTTAGATCATGTGTGTCATGTACCCCTTTGGCAGTCTGGTGAAGTCAAGGAACTCCTTAAAATATAGTTTTTAAATGCATAAAATAAAATGTATAGAATTACAAAGGAAATCAATTATGAAGAAAAGCATCTAATGGAAAGTTATTGAAATAAAAAAAATCATGACAATGGTTAAAAATCCCTTTTTTAGAGAGTGAGGTTCTTTAGATGCTCCTATTAGGAGATGGATGGCATTGCACTCCCTGCACCAATTCCAAGAACATTGCAGGGTTTTTTCAATAAAATCCACAGTCACTTAAAAACTATAGCCCCAGCAATCTGTATTGGAAAACAAAGAAACAAGAATGAAGAATGTATTTCCCTCATATTATAACATGTTGCTGGATGAGTAAACCATCAGTACATTTATCCTAGAAAGACACTGCAGGTGGATAATGAGCTGAGTCCAGAGCTAACAAGAGGAAAACCAAGAACTATACTACATTTTAGGAAATCATGTAGTGCTTTTAATGATCCAATCTGTTGCTCCCCATTGCAAAATGACTCTCAAACCAATATTCTTCATGCAACAAATTGAAGACTAGTACTCTAACAGAATTCAGAGTAACAGGTAATTCAAAGGGTGATAAAAAGGTGTCTAGTAGGAAGGGAACAGTCATTAAGTACCTACTGGGTACCAGGCACTAATGCTAAGTGTTTTACAAATATTTTAAGTATTGAGCCTCACAACAACCTTGAGATGTAGGGACTCTGAATATCCTCACTTTGTAGTTGAGGAAACTGAGGCAGACAGTGGTTAAGTGACTTAGCCAGGGTTAAACAGGTACTGTCAGAGACCAGATTTGAACTCAGGTCTTCCAGACTCCAGATCCAGCGCTCTGTCCATTGTACCACCTAGTTGTTCCTGCAGCATATTACCGACAATGGTTTGCCTCTTCCATTGAGCACTTGTATGACTGGAAAGATAAGTGGGCAAGCTGCAAGTGAGAAGGAAGGGCAACAGAGAGACAGCCTGAGTGCTCCTCTAAGATGAATAAAATATTTAAGGATCTGGAAGGAGTCCTTTATTGGGCTGAATAGACTGGAATTGTAAAAGATGAGGATGTTTGAGATCTACCTTCTGTAATCTGACTTCCAGCTTCATCACTTGACTGAAACTACTCTCTTCAAAGTTACCAATGATCCTTTAATTATCCAATCTGATGGCCCTCATCCTTAATCTGGACTATTGCAACAGACTCTTAACTAAACTCTGTAGGGGATGGCCCTCGTCCCCAAGTGGCTCAGTGATGCAGTGGTGAAGAAAGACATGGGCAGGTGGAAGAAAATAGGACAACTCTGTTTACTGATCCAAGGGTCAGGATTTTTAAAGACAAAAACCACAAGTATACATGACAAGCTGCTTGTCCTCAGTCCTAGTCTTTTTGGCTAGTTCTTTGTTCTCTGGAATGTTATCCTTGAGGACATTTGTTGACTTTATCTCCTTGTACTCTGCATGTTCTCTGTTTCCTTCACAGTTATAGCAAAATCCAGAGGTCATGGAGAGCAATACCAAATGATAGTGAGCACAGTCTCAGAGAACAGGCTTCATCTAAGTTCTGGCTTGGATCTGGTACTTCACTCCATCCTTGCCCTCAACAGAACTCTCTTCTCTAATTCATCTCACTGTATCAGCAAGGACCCCGACATACACAGGAGGGCCTGCTGCACAACTTCTTAGATCTACTTTTCTAAAAGGAAAGTAATTGTTAAGGAGTCAACAATCTACTTTAATCAAGCACATATATCATTCACTTAGTTCAGGGGAAAAGTCAGCACCTTGAACTTCAGAAAAAACACAGACAGAAATTACAAGCAGAAATGACAAACAGAAAGACCAACAGACAGGGCTTCCAAGTGTCTGACCATAGATAACACATACATCATTACCAGAGAGAGAAGCACCAACAGGTGGGTTTTCAAAGGAGGGGGTCTAATCTGGCACAAGAACCTTCTTTCAAAAAATAAGCCCCAAAGCAAAACCTTACCTCAGTGAGGGCTGGAGGGCACAACCCTCTGACCTAGTGCCTCATCAGAAATTAACAAAAGGTGTCTGAGGTCTATTAATGGATGAGGAAGATCTTTAACTCTTCTCCCTATCCACCATTTTCCTTACACCCACTTAGCTGTCAAAGTGATTTCCCTAATGCACAGGTCTAAGTCACTCCTCTGCTCAATTAACTCCATTGATTCCATTTCCTCTAGGGTCAAATATAAACTTGGACATTTGACTTTTAAATCCATTTATAACGTGGACTCAACATGTACTTCTAAACTTTTAAAACATTGCTTCCTAGGTTCTATGGTCTAACTAGATTGGCCTTTTTACTGTTCCTCACATAGGATACTTTAAACCCTCTCAGTGGCTTTGCACTATCTTCCAGGCCTTGAATGCACTCTTCCTCCTCACTACCAATTCTTAGAATCTCTTGTTTCTCTCAAAGCTCAAAAAAAAAGACATATGGAGCCTTTCAAGAATCCTCCAGATGCTTGTGCCTTTTGTTGACAAAAAATACCATGTATTAACATGTATTTACATACAAGTTGCCTCCTCTTATAGAATGTAAGCAGGACTGTTTTTTGTAATGCCTGTTGACTGACAGATGTCAGCAGAGAATCCAGCATATTATCCCACAATAAGATTATGGGGCCCATTGCTCTCTACTTTTTCTTTTTTTTCCTTTGTTGTCTATGTGGGACTCAGAACTCTGTAAACTCGGGTATAAAGTCAATCAAGGTTTCCCCAATAAGGACACCAGTGCCACCCAGGCAATCACAGACTTCTCAATAACTCTAACAACTGCATAAGACTCACATACTGTTAGACCCACCTGGATCCATCCTCATCCCCATAAACACCCATAGGAACAGACCCAGAACTCTGTTCTGAGATTCTGCAGTGCTGGGGTTGGCACCTATATACTGACTGCAGGATTTGTACTCGAGTCCTTCACAAATACCCTACCTGCTTTTCTAACCTTTCAGGGCACTCAGGACAAACTCTCTTCTAAACTGTGGGATTTGGAGGTGAAAGAAAATCATTTATGTCATAGCAACTTTAAATCTAACAATCTCTCCATTTTAACAGAGGAACATATAGGTTACAACTCTTACTGCTATAGGGGGTGATCTATGAGGAAGAGAGGAACAATGTATCAAAGAATTACTGTATTTAAGACTTAGCTAGGAATTTTTGCACAACAATCCTCTGAAGTGGATGCCAATAGTTATTTATACTAACACCAATAGGAAACTTATGATTTCATTGGTATTGGGAACATCTGGATGAGGAAACTTCCTTTACCGATGCCAGTCAGTATATTCTCTGTAATTTATACTCTTAGAAAATTGCCTTGAGCAATGAAAGAAAAAGTGACTGCCCAGAGTCACAGATGGTGTCAGAGGCAGAAATGAATTCATATCCTTCTGCCTTTGAGACCAACTCTCTCCAAGCTGTGTCTCACATTCAAACAGATAATATATTATTACCCCATTTTACCAAGGAGAAATCTGAAGTTCCCTAGTGAGTAAATGACTTGACCAGGGTCACACTTATCAAGTTAGTGTGGGAACTGGATTTCAAACTCATGTCCTTAAATGCTAATCTCAGTCATCTAAGATTTCATCAGTGGGTACTTCATTCAGCAACCTAAATGCTCTATGACTTAACGGATTGTCTTTGAGAATTGTTGTGGCCAAAAAATTCCTCATCCTGAAACTGACCTGATGATTATATCCTTCAGATTTAGCCATGATAATCCTTAGAGGAAAGATAATTTATCCCTGGACCTACAGCTTAAAACCTTTACAACCTGGTAGGGTATTTACAGCTTGTATTCTCCTAGTGTAATTTTTAAAAGCCTAAGGTTACCTCCATACCAGTTCAGGCCTCAGAGAAAGACTTCCCACAACGTAAGATCCAGGAGGATTAATGATCTGCAATACAGACAGTACATAGAGTAATAGACAACACTCAGAAAATATAATTAGTAAAGATTACATTTTGCTTTCCCATGGGATCTACAATGCCCTGGGATTGCTAAATGGAGGTTCGGAGGATTCGATAATCAGCTCGGGGACTCAGCACTCACAATCATTTGGGATCCTTTTCACTACTTTAGGAAGTTTTGTGGAGCCTGGAGAATCTGGGAGCTGCAGGGAACATCAACAAGTCAGTTCTGGGAATCCCTGGCAATATTGTCCACTGGACCAAGTTAGAAATGTGAAGGTTCTGGAAGGCAAGAGAAGAGAGGGAATTTTTAATTTCACTTCCACATAGTTGCAACTTGTTCCTAAAGAAACAAGTTCTTTTTCTTTCCCCTTAAACTAGAATATCTGGCTGAAACTAAAAGTTATGAATGACTCTTCCCTTATTTACTGAAAATATGGGGACCAGCACAGAGAAAAACACCTACTTACTTTTGTAAGTTTGTAGACAAGCAAACTTATATGAAAGTACATAGGTTCTAGCGAAATGCAGACAATCACTTTCATACAAATCCTTGGCTGTGACTAGAGATAAGAGACAAAGCTCAGAGACAGAGGACACAACTAGTTTAGAGGAAGAGGAGTTCTTTCACTCATTCACTTAACCAGTTTTTCATGTATTAATACATCCTGGGACAGGCCTGAAGCAAAAAGGCTACATATAGATTCACTCCACACAAACTTATGTGTCTTTGGGGGGCATAATTTGTCCCAAACTTGCTTGTTGTTGCTCACCTGAATCTTTGTCAGAATAGATCTTTGGTATACTCCATTAATTCTAGGTAACTTCTGGAATTCACTTCTCGACTGATGGCTTCTGCTGGAACAAGCAATCCTCAGCAGCCCTCTAAGCAGAAGAATCCCAAAGAAGCAAAGTGCGTGGGAGGTCATCCTATGGAATATAACATAACTATTAGGTCATTTTCTTCCTAGCTATGCTTCTGACTTTCATGGCTTCACCACCCATGACTCACCTGCTTTCCTGCTCTGAAACTGAGCTTGAAGAACCTTGAGCATCCCTATAAGGTGCCAGCTCCTTCTCCCTTCCAATTGCTGATTATGGACCCAGGATGGCCATACTTCATTCCCCTACTAGCTGTACTTATGACTCCCAGGACTTCACCGTCTCTCCCAGGTATTTTCTCTTTCTCCTCCACTCCCAATTCTTCTGTTCCCTTCTGTGTATTGTCTTCCCCCTTAGAATTTAAATCCCTTTTGGGGGGGGATTGTGTTTCTTTTTGCTCATATTTGCATCTCTAGAACCTAGTACAGTGTCTCACACATAGTAAGTTATTAATAAATGCTTGTTGTCTTTTTTCTGCCATATAAGTTAACAACACCGATCAAATACCTTACTATATGCCCCACACTATGCTAGGTGATAGGGATAGTGATTTGACCTTTGATTTTTTTGGAATAGGGAACTTCAGGAGAAGAAAACTCTTTTTACCAGAACATATAAGCACTTTCTTTGCAACTTAGAGTTTTAAAGACCTGCCTAGAGCATTGAAAGATTGAGTTATTTGCCCACGGTTGCAGAGTCACTCTGTGTCAATCAGTACTTGAACTCAAATCTTTTTCACTCCAAAAACAGCTCTCTACTATGCTGTCTCCCTGTACTAAGTGATAGGCGACAATACTAAGAAAGAAATACTTTCCCCTCTAGTCAGTTCTGCTGCTACACCTCTGTTCCAAACAACTTTTCCTTCACAAGCAGAGAGGCCCTTTTTTGGGGCTTTTTGTAAGAACTGGAGTACTAAGTCTACCATAGGACTGAATATGGAGATAAGGAGTTCCTAAGATTTAAAGTGGGAAAGAACCTGCTAGGTCAATTCGTCTATCCCCTTTAGTTTACAGATGAAATCCAGAGATTCTGAGGAGCATAGATTTAAGAGTTATAAGGCATCCTTCAGGTTGTCTGAATTACCTTTCTTATTTTAAAGACTAGTAATTGAAGCCTGAATTAAGGAAATTGCCTAAGGTTACTCAGGTAACCTAACTCAGATAAGTAATAAGAGACCAAAAGAAGTGTTCTTAGACAAAGCGGTCAGGGGCATAAAGTCTTCCTTGGCTTAGAAAAGGCTCCAGTTCCTAAAAGAGACTCAACTATAAGTTTCTTCATCTCTTTCTCCTTTCTTGAACCTTGAATGAAGCTAGAGATTCTCTAAGGAGGTAAAGAAGGAATGCTTTCCATGCATGGAAAATGGACTACACAAATGTAGAGTATGGAGATGAAATCTTATATCTGGAGAACAGCAAGTTGGAAGTTTGGTTGCAACATATAATGCATAAATTATGCAATAAATCTGAAAAGAGAATGATCTGAAAGGGTGGAGGATTCTAAATGCCAAATAGAGGAATTTAATTTTCTCTTAGGAGGAAAAGAGATACACTGGAATTTCTTGATCTAGGGAGAGTGACATGACCAGACTTATATTTTAATATCAATTTGTGTGGAGGATGGATTAAAAATTTGAGGCAGAAATGTCAGTGAAGAAGCTATTGCAATGGTCCAAGGAAAGAGGTGATCCGTGAGCTAGCCCTGAGTAGAGGGAAAAGGATAGATGCAAAAAATATGGTGGTAGACCTGACAAGATTTGATAACTGAGTAGCAAGTGATTTTGAGGTTGAAAATCTGAGTGATGGCAAAGATGATGATGCTTTCAACAGTAATAAGGAAATAAAATAATGGAGGATGGTGTGAGGCAGAAATGAGTTATTTTCGGTGTGTTGAGCTTAATTTGCCTATGGAACATGCAGTTTAAAATGTCCGATTCAGCTGGGGCTGAAAGACTGGAGCTCAGCAGAGAAACAAGGCTGGATATATAACTGGTAGTCATCTGCATAGAAATGATAGTTGAATCTATAAAAGGGGACCCAGGCCAGAGGCCTGTATATTGATCATGATCAGACAGAGATTGTTGGAGGAGAATCAGGATACAGTAAAGTAGTGAAAACACATGGAAGAGAGCTCAGGGCAAAAAAAAGATTTCAAACTCAGATACTCTTACTTCACACTCAGCAATCTTTTAACTATAAAACATAGAAATACAAAAACTCAAATCCATTTTTTTTTGCCAGAAATAGGATCATTGATTTAAAGTTTGAAATACACTCTAAAACTTCACATAACAGAGAAGGGAAGTTTACTCTCAAAAAATGTTTAAATGACTTACCTAAGTTCATATAATAATTTTGAGTAACAGAAAAGTGGAATTCTAGCCCAAGAACCCCGATTTTTCTTTTTTACTGTGGTATAGAGGAAAAAGTATTGGATCTACCTGGGTTCAAATGCTGCCTTTGTGATCTTACTCCCTCTGTGTGATCTAAGCTAGTCATTTAACTACTCTGGGGTTGTTTCCTCCTCTGTAAAATGAGGGGTTGGTTTAGATGGTCTCTAGGGTTCCTTCCAGCTCAATCTATCATCCTAGGGAACTCTTCAGGCCTCATTTCCTCAACTATAAAATGAGGCTAGACTTTCCAGCTCCAAATCTATGACCCTCTGCGCATCTGCGGGCCTCAGTTTCCTTACCTGTAAAATGAAGCGTTGGTTTAGATGACCTCTAAGGTCCCTTCCAGCTCAATCTATCATCCTAGGGAACTCTTTAGGCCTCATTTCCTCAACTATATAATGAGGCTAGACTTTCCAGCTCCAAATCTATGACCCTCTGCGCATCTGCGGGCCTCAGTTTCCTTACCTGTAAAATGAAGCGTTGGTTTAGATGACCTCTAAGGTCCCTTCCAGCTCAATCTATCATCCTAGGGAACTCTTTAGGCCTCATTTTCTCAACTATAAAATGAGGCTAGACTTTCCAGCTCCAAATCTATGACCCTCTGCACATCTCTGGGCCTGAGCCTCCTTACCTGTAAAACGAGGGGACTGCATTAAATGGCCACGAAGGTTCCCTCCGGCTCGGTAAGCCTCTGTGGCCCCAGTTCCTCAGCTATAAAATTAAGGGGTTGTACTAAAAGACCTCCATGATCCTTTCCAGCTCCAAACCTATGGTTGGATGACCTCTACATCATGCATTCAGTCCATGCTACCTCAGTCAAGAGAGACTTGACTTCTCATGAAAAGGGTAAGAAGAAATTGGGAAAAAAGAAGGAAATCAGAAAGGAAAGGACAGATGGAAGGAAAGGAGGGAAGGAAGAAAAAGAGGAAGAAAAAAGGAAAGGAAGAAGGAGAAGAGAGAAAAAGGAAGAGAGGAAGGAAGGAAGGAGAAAAGAAAGGAAGAGAGGAAGGCGAGAGAGAGAGAGAGAGAGAGAGAGAGAGAGAGAGAGAGAGAGAGAGCGAGCTCCTTCGGTAAGCAGGAAGGCAGCCCCGGGAACCTGCACAGCTGGCTCCCACTCCCAGCCTGGGGCTTAGGGGGCGGGGAAGAAAAGGCGAATCGGAGGGCGGGGTCTGAGCGCGCGTGCGCAGGGGCTCCCGCGACTGCGCCGCCTGGGCCGCCGATCCCGGCGCTCCCGGCAGGGGGAGCTGTGCGCCGCCCGCCTCCGCCGCTAGGCCCCGCCCGCCTCCCTCTTGCTTTGCCTGGGAGGGGCTCCCGGCTCGGTCCGACCGCCGCTTCCTGCTCCGACAGCTTAGCCGCTCGCCGACGCTCGCTCGTTTCGCTCCGGGTCTTCCCGAACCGACCCGTGCCAAGAAGCCTCCCCGAGCCGTGCTGCGCCCGCCGCCGCCGCTTCCCCCGCACCCCGGCTCCGTAGGGAGGGCCTGGTCCGCCGCCTCTGCCCGCGTCCCGCCTGCCCCACCTGCCCCACCACTCCCCGGCCATGCTGTCCTTCCAGTACCCCGACGTGTACCGCGACGAGACCGCGGTGAGTGCGACCCCCGGCCCCACCGAACCCCGCCGAGGCGGGTGGGGGCCATTCATTCCCGGGCGACGGCTTGAGGCTGCCGTGCCGCCCCCTCCACTTGGTGCCCGTCCTCCGGCCCCCCCGCCTCGTCCCCTTCCTCGTGCCTTTTGTTTGCGAGGAAACGTGCTGGGGCGCCCGGGCCGGAGGCTTCTGCAAACGGGCTCTGCTGCTGGGGAGCTGCGGGGCCGCGCGCTGTCCTGGGAGGCCCAGCGTGGGGTCGGCCTCGGAAAGCGCAGGGGTCAGGGCTAGGGTGGCGGGCGGGGAGGTCCCTGGCCCCGAAGCTGGCTCCTGTTGGGAGGTTAGCAGAAGAGCTCGCCTCAATGCCTGGAGAAAGTGTGCTTTTGAACAGTTGTACAAGCGTGCGCGTGCGCGTGCGTGCGTGTGTCTGAAATAGACTCGTATTTTAAACAGTTTGAAACAAAGATGCACGTCTTCAGTAACAAAGTATACCTGCGGTCCCCTCGCTGAAGTTTGCCCAAACCAGAGGGACCGGCGGTGAAGGAGGAGAGACGTAGCAGTAGAAACACACACAGGGAAAGCGATTTCCTTCCCCTTTCCTCTCCCCCGTTTCCCCTCCACTTCTCTCCCCCCAATCCTCTAATCCGGGGGTCTCTTTTGCTCCGAGTGAAGTTAGGGGCTTGACTTTTGAGATTCTCCCCTCCCCACAATCTTTCCTGGAAGGATTTGGCATTTAGGTTTGGATCGGGTCCACAAATTGTGTGGCACACTATGGAAACGAGAAGTAGGGGTAGTTTTGGCTAAAGCTGTCAATCTAGACCAATCCCAAAAGCATTTATTTAGCATCTTTTATGTGCAAGGTTCCAAGCTAGGTGAGGGTTGGATAAAAAACAAAGCAAAAACTAGTTTCTTCCTCCAAGGAGTTTATTTTCTGCTGGGGTAAGACGAATAAGTATATAAAGATAATTCAGGAGAGAAGGTGCTAACAGTTGAATCAGAATTAGTGTTAATTTGGCAGTGGGTTTTATGAAGTTCTCTTTAAGTGATATTAATAGCCAAATATACCGTTTGAGGTTTTAAATTTTCTTTGAGTCATTTGATGTTATAGTCTTCCACTTTAAAGAAAATCTTCCTTTATTGTGATTGAAAGGGGCTAATACTTTAAAAATAGTGTAATGTGTGTTTATATTTAAAATGTTTTCAGGTAGTTCTTATACAGAGATTTGTTTGAACAGTAATTATTTAGTAACCATATTTTGGCAAGTTTCTTGACTAATTTTTTTTTAACTTGACCTAATATTGCAAAAATCCAAAGAACACTGCAATACTGGAATTTCAATTAGTGTTTTCTTTTCCCTAAGGAAATGGAGTTGTCCTGTGAAGTGTACTTCTTTTGGTATCCAGATGTGCATTCCACTTTCCTAAGTGGCTAAGTCCCTGGCTTTGATTCCAGTCTCCTTCCGTGGTGACTTTGGCCATAACATGTTTGATGTTTGTACTTTTTAAAATCTAGTATATTAAATATTATGAATTCATTCAGGAATCATTTCTTGAGCTCAAGTACAGAATGGGGAATACAACAAATATGATCCTTTCTAAGAGCACAGAATAGGTATAGGACATATAAGGAAGTATCAGCAGTTTGTTCAATATGGGGAACTCATTGTGTGGAAACTCTCAACCCATACATATCATAACCTCTTTATGATTTAAATTGATAAATTCTAGGAGGTTGCCTGAGACACAGGTTAGGTGACTTGCTTAGAGTCTTAGGATCATACACTTAGATCTGGAAACAGACCTTAGAAGTAATCTGGTCCAACACTTCTAAGATCTTTTTCCAACTTTAGATGAGGAAACAGACTCATAAAGATTATAACTTTACCAAAGTTTTATAAATTGCAAATGGCAGAGTTATGGTTTGAACTTTGATCTTGCAACTCCAAAGCCATTCTACTTTCCACCACATCATGCTATGGACAGAAGTCTGTAAATGTCAGTGGAAGAGTTGAACTCAGATTTTTCAGACTGCAAGCCTAACACTCCTATCCACAATGCCACACCAAACATAAATGTAATAGAGGAGAGTGTAACAAGTGCCTCATGAGTGCCAAGTTCTTTGAGTTCAGAGGAGGGAGAAAGAATCTTTTATGGAAAGATTAGGGAATGTTTCATGGATTAGGTGGCACTTGAAGTAGGCTTTGAATTTCAACATTTGGGAATGTCTGGGTGGAGTGGCAAGAGATCTTTCAATAGGTAGAAAATTGTGATAGTACTTGTAGATGATGATATGTTTTCACAGTAATTTATAATGTAATTATATATCATTTTATAAATGCTTCCGCAGCCTGGAATTTAAGGTCTTCAACAGTCTGGCCCCAACCTACTTTTCTATCCTTATTTCCTTGTCTTCTTCAGTGTTTCATGTTCCAGTCAGAATGTTCCATTAGCTAGTCTTTGCCCTCTACTTGTTTTCCTACATCTATGCATTTGTGCCACTTGTCACGCTGGACTAGAACACATTCCCTCTTCACCTCCTCCTGTGGAAATTTTCACTTTTTTCAAAGCCAGCTCAGTGACCATGTCTTCTGTGAAACTTTTTCTTATCTTTTCCAGGTTAAAAGTACTTTTTCTCTCAATTTTTCTTAAAAGTATTTTGTGTAGATCTCTTCTTTGTCCATATTATAGTCTGCCTTCTTTGTATACCTGTTACGTCTTTCCTTTTAAACTATAAGTTTTTTGTGGTGTCAGAGACATTTTTTTAGAGGGTCATTTTTTTTTATCATGGTATACCTAGCAAATGCCTTGTGTATAGTAATTAACAAATGTTTTGTGATATTGAATATGTATCATCATCCACAATAGTTTAAAATATTTTGTATTTCCTTCAGGCTGACATCACTGTGAGAATGTGGGCATAATGGATACCTTTTCATATGGAAACTGAGACACTATTGATTGGCCTTCAGTGTTTTGGAATGCTCTTTTGAGTTTTGATAAAGCAACATCATCATTTTGCACAAGGATTTAGGGTCATGATTTTAGAGTTGAAAGGGGTCCTAGGGATAATCTAATCTAAATTCTTCATTTGACAGGTGAAGAAACTGAGATTCAGAGAGTTGAAACAATTTGCATAAAATAACACAGTTAACCTTGGCAGAGCTGGAATTTGAACCTAATTCTAACTCTGAATCATCCCAAGACTTAATTTTGCCTATGTCTTTCAAGTATGAATTGTAAACTCTCTAGGAGTTTAGAGTCTAAATTCAACAGTACTTAGGGAGGAGGTGGGAGCCAGGTGGTATGGTGGATAGAGTGCTTGATCTGGAATCAGGAAAACCTAAGTTTAAATATGATCTCATACTTAACCAGCAGAGTGACCCTAGGCAAGTCTGTTAAACTTTGTGTGTCTCAGTTTACAAAATGGGGATAGTAGCACCCACCTCCCAGAATTATTGTAATGATAAAATGAGATATTTGTACGGTAATTTGCAAACTTTAAATTGCTATATAAATACTGACCATTCTTGTTATTATTAACATAAACATACAGTTGAGATTATGAAATAAGTATTAAAACAAATGAATATGTAGCAGAGATACTTCCGGAAAATTAGAATAAACTTTTATTCCCTGGCTTCTTTCAGGCCTCCCCTCAGATCTCTGCAATAGGCCATTCACAGTCCTCAGTGCTAGAACCTTTTCTCTGAGATTACCTCCAATTTACTTTATATGTACACAATTATTTGTATGTTTGTATGTTTCCTTGAGGGTTCAGATTGTTTGCTTTTCTTTATCTCTCCAGGGCCCTGGTACTTAATAAATGTTTGTTGACTTTAGAAGATGCATTTCCATACATGGTGAGAAACACTGGGCATTGATAAAGTCATTCTTTATCTTTCAGTTTTACATCAACAGCCATTTTTGATGCAGAGGTGTCCTGGGTTTTCTAAGGCTGTACCACCCCAGGTCAAACATTCATGGTTTGGTTCCATGTAGGTAGAAAGACTTTGAGTGAATCTGTTGAATAACTCTGTCTGTTGCCTGAAAACTGGCCTAGTTAATTTAAATTCAGAGTCAATAATAGTTTGGTGATAATGTGACATTTTTAACTACAGTAATTCAAAAACCATTTCCTAAGATGTAGAAGAATAAAGATTATTATACCACTCCCTCCCCATTGATGAAATTACTATCTGGGAAGTATAAAAGTAAGCATCCCCTTACTAGATTATAAAACCTGTCTTATTTAATCTTTGTATTTCCTCTGCCCTGGATACCTAGAGTAGCCACTTAATAAATATTTGTTTAGTTGAATTAATTACTTCACCAACACAGAACAGAATATTTTGTCCATACTTTGAGGATGTTAGTGGGCCTGTGGATGCCAAAATTTAATCCTAGCTCCACCATTAAGTCACTGTTTCATGTTGGCCAGTTTCTTTAGAAGGAAGCATCTGTTAATATGAATGCCTCACATGGATATTTGTGGGTTAACTATTGCCCAGTATAAATAATAATGATGCTGTCATTGCTTTAGAGGCTTCTAAAGGTTTCCAAGTGGAGACATGCAGTTCAGCAAACGTTTATTGCACACCTACTTTGTACCAGGGATTGTAGGAAACTGAGGATACATAGACAAAAATAAAAATAATCATTGTGCTCAGGGACCTTAATTTTTTTTTTTTAGGGACCTTAACTTTTAACAAAACCCTTCTACTCCATCCTTATCAAATCCATTTTTTGGTTCCACCAGGAATTGTTCCAGACTTTAAGTCTCAACTCTTAGACACTCCTGTTACCCTTTCCTTCATTGCTAAATTTCCTGAAAAAGATGTTAATTCTCAGTTCTTCCACTTCTTTATTACCTTTTCAATCTGACTTCTGCACCCATTACTCTGATACAAAAATTACTCTCTCCCAAAGATTATTTATGATTTCCAGTGCTTTGGGTTTTTTTTTTCCCCAATCTTTATTCTCCTTTAATACTTGATGAACATCGACTGAAATTTTCTTTTCTTTTACTTTCAGCTCATCACACACTCCCTTGATTCTCTTTTCATCTCTAGCTATTCCTTTTCTTTCTTCTTGGTTGACTCTTCATCTTCTCACTGATCCCTTAAAATGGATCTCCTTTTCAGGGTCTTTTTTATGGCCTTCTCTACATACTCCTCCTTAATACTCTTCATGCCTTCAGCTACCACTACTTATGCAAGTAACTCTAGAATTTCCAGTTCCTACTTCTCTTCTGAGCTCCAAAGCCACACCTCTGATACCCTCTAAGATATCCCACTATAACTTCAACCTCATCATGTCTAGAACCAAGCTTCTCTTAAAGTTGCTTTTTTGACTTTGCAATTTTTTTTTTTTAAAGAATAGATTCCCCTCATCTGACTCAGCATGGTCAAAGTTCGGGGGCTACTCATATTGGTGCAGAAGCTTTCATGACTGTTTTCCAACTTTGACCAGTTCACGTCTCTATAGGCAAACCTGAGTTTCTTCCCCATCCCCTTTTCCTGAAGCTTTCATGTTAATACTCTTGTTGTTTATCCTCAGTTCTCAAAGAGGACTCTGACATCAGGAAGGTGCATATTAATGCTGAATTTGGTGTGGACATTTGATTGGTTTAGTCCATGTCAGTCAGAGCTCCCAAGCTCGCCTTAGAAATACTGGTAGCAGTGATTATGGGTGAATACTATTACATCTGCCTTTCATTATTTTCTTCAAAACTAGCTTCATTTTCCCCTTTCTTTGATTACAACCTTGGAGCTATCCTTGACTTGTTCTTTTTGCTTAATTTATATCCGTTCAGGTACCTGGCACCATCTTTCTCATCTGCGCCTTTCTCTCTCTTCTCACTGCCAGCACCATACTTTAGGCCCTTACTACCATCCAACTTGTACATTATTATAATAGCTTCCTAACGGGCTCTTCCTTTTTGTATGCCATCTTTTACAATCTCTTTTTTTCATTTCACTGTTAGGTTAATCTTTTTCATGTAGAAGTTTACTCATGTGGTTGTTCCCATCACCTTTTTTTTACTCATGCTATTCGTTGAAATAACATTTTTTTAAAGATCATAGAAATGTTTGAAAAGCACACTGAATTAGAAACTAGGAACTCTGAATTCTAGTTTATGTTCTGATAACTGTTATCTGTGTGTGTGTGTGTGTGTGTGTGTGTGTGTGTGTATAAACGTATGTTCTCTATTAACCTTGCAGGATTTCATTTCTCTAAAAGATGAGGGGGTTGGAACTAAGTAAACTCATTTTTTTTTTTATAAGCTCCAGACTTCTTTATGCCATAATTTCTTCCACAGTGAATTGCCAGGTAGAATTTTTAAAAATAAAATTCTTAATTGAAAATTTTTTTGCCATAAGATATATAGATTTTTGTCAGACTTATTGAGAGAGTCAGCACAGTTGTATCAAGGATAGAGGCCTGGCCTTGGAGCCAGGAAGACATGCTTCTGATATATATTATGTCACCCTGCTAAAGTCATTTTATCACTTATTTGCAGATAAATCTGATAAGTCTAGAAAAGTTACTGTTCTTCATCAGTAGAGGAATCAATCAAGCATTTATTAAGGTTCTGCTATGTGCCAGACCTTGCTAGGCACTGGAGATATAACAACAATATTATCTTGGGAAGTTTACATTTTAATAGGGGAGTGACTGTGTGTGTGTGTGTGTGTGTGTGTGTGTCTACACACATACAAGTATATACAAGATACATGTATAGGTATATAAAAACAGATAAAGCAGATACAAGGTAACTTTGTAGGGGAAGGCACTTGCAGCTATGGAGTCTAGGAAAGGATTCATGTAAAAGGACATATTTGTCTTGATTATTGAAGAAACCCAGAGATTTCAAGAAATAGAGGTGAGGAAAGAGAGTATTGGAGCACTGGGGGACAGTCATTGGAAAGGCACAGGGAGGAGAAATTGATAATAGGTACAGCAAGTAGCCAGTATATCTAGACTGTACAATGCATGGAAGGGAATAATGTGTTTTGAAGGTTAAAAGGGTAGGATGCAGCGAGGCTCTGGAGAGCTTTAAATGCCATAGAGGAGTTTATATTTGAGTCTGTAGTCAATATGGAGCTACTGGGATTTATTGAAGAGTTGAGGGACGAGAAGGCCTATCGATATCATTATATTACTTTTGTAGCTTATATAGAGTGTGTTGGAGTGGGGAGAGGTTTGAGGCAGGAAAAATAATTACGATGATATTGCCTAGATTCATATGAAAGGTGATGAGGGCCTAAACTTAAGGTTGTAAATATATGAATGGAGAAGAGAGGGCATATGAGAGCAGTGCTGCTGAGGTAGAAATGGGAAATTTTGGTACCTGAGAAGTGAGGGAGAATGAGGAGCCAAGGATGATACTAAAGTTGTAATCCTTGTAAACGTTGGTGATACCCTTTGTGCACCCAGTGCACATTGTATAGCTAAGGATAATTTGATTCTGGCCTGTAATGAACTAGGCATCTTGAGAAGACTGTATCACAAATCATAGATTACTTAAGTAGTTTCTATAACTGAAGTTCCATGTTGTTGTTAGGGTTTGTCCTTTCTTCCTTCCCTTTCTTACAAAATTAAGGAAGAAAATATGAATTAATATGAAAATTAGTTTCAGTAAAGGATTAAAAAGGTCTTAAAAGTTCCTGTTAGTTTCTTTGACATTTAGTAATGTGAGTATGGTACAGGTTTTAATTTCTTCTTTATTTCTTATCTACTGATTATCTAATGAGAGCATGATTTTCCTTGATTAGATCAATGCTGATTATCATAAATAACATTGCTTTAAATGTCCTTAGTCCATTTATATACTTTTGTGCTTTTTGGGAGTAGTTGTGGACATAAGAGGATCCTCTGTGGAAAACAGGAACCTGTTGCTAGAGCAACATTCTCTCTTGTTAGATGTCCAATAAAACCTGCTGCTGATAGAGAAGTCCCAGCCATTCTTCTAGCAGTGATCCATTTCACTGGGACCCGGTGTGCCATTTTGGGTGGGCTATGATTCTGACAGCATATTGCCTGCTTCTCATATTCTGGAGTAAGCAGTAGCTATCAGCTCAAGGTCAAACAACTTTGTAGAGAGAGTGGTCCTAGCATTACTGCCAGATTCAGCGTGTGCTTTGGTGAAAGCAAGTTCCAGTAGCGTTTCCCCTCCTGGTGACATGATTACTGACTAGCGCCAAGCTTAACATTTTTTATGCATCATTGACAATGCCTAGTTATTCTTTGGGGGAAGTAGTGTACTTTTTTGATGAATGAATGTTGCTTTATCAGTGTTATAGAACAAAAGATGTGAGCCAGGTGAAATAGTTGTTCATATACTGATCAGCTTCCCCTCAACAAACTGAAACCTTGTTGCAAAAGTCAGAATGTTCATAGAGACTGTGTTGGAAAGAAATGGCCATTTCAAAATGTGCAAGCTAGAGAGAGTTTCTAATATTTTTTTCCTGCTGAATGAGTCATTTAAGCATCATCGCTAATATCCAGAAGATTATATTGCTATCAGATCCCTGTCACTCTTAAGAATTTCTCTCATTTCCTCAAAGATGATGACAATCTGAATGGATAATGTTGGGATAACTTTTTCTTTTTTAAGAAAACACTTTACCATTCCAATACAGTGACTCAAATCTTTGAAATACTCTTGCACTAAATGAGTTAGATTTTTCAATTGGTGTCAAGAAAAGATGTACTGGTAAGCCAACATGTTGTTCATGGCAACTTTTGTTTTCCTGTGTTTTAAACTCATTTTTTAGAAATTTTGTTCACATGACATAATGTGGGCATGTTTCCTTTATATTTAAGTCATTAATAAGCATGAAATGAAGAACAGTAAAGTATGTCTGTTTTCATAAACATGTCCCACCCACCCCCCAGCCATTCTCCTTATATTGTATAACTATGTGCCTCTTCAGGGAGGAAGGATTTTTAGCTTTCATTAGCACAGCAGAAGGTTTTTCTATTGCATTGTTTTGCCCAAGCGTTTTCTGTTCTGACAATTTGTCTCTCTTCTCTGAGCATCCCTCTACCTCCCACCCTCATCACCAGCTGCCTTGACACCTTTCAGAAGCTGCCAAATCTGTCTTCATGTGGTAATCAGCCAAAAGAGAAGCCATTGAGTTGATGAAGGCATTCTGTCTCTCCACAGGCCTTTAGTATAAATTTCCTCATATATTCAATTCTCTAGGAAAATTTCCTTTGAAGCAGTCACTAATTATTTCATGCTTTATTTTGTTTGCAGGTACAAGATTACCATGGGTCTAAGATTTGTGACCCCTATGTTTGGCTTGAAGACCCAGATAGTGAACAGACAAAGGTAATTAATGATCTTTAAAGAAGAGAACACCTTGAAAAACATGAATTGACTTTGGAGCTAGTGGCCAGGATTTGGCATAAGAACTTCATATTCCTTTTTTGTATTCTCCTTTTGTCCTTCTTTACCTTTCTGTCCTTTTCTGCTTCCCATTTTAGGAGCCTTTAAGCACTTGACCATTAGAGACATATGTAAATGAGATTGATCTGACTGCTGTATTAAGATATAACCCTCAATCTCTCATCTAAATTATCTTAGTAACTCAATAATGTTAAGTTATGCCAGTTTTAGTGATTATTTGTAGGCCTGTGTGTGTCTGTATACACTCAGTTTTTCCTTTATATGTAATGTGTTGCTTCATTGGGTGGTAAACTGAGACCCTCTCTCATAGATGAACTCTTGTCATTAGAGCTTTAATGATTACAGGAAAAGTAACAGGTATCTTGGGATTGACAGCTACCAGCTGCAAAAACCAATGGGACCAGCAGTTTAAGGATGTTGTTTTTAGGTTTTCTTCTAAGTATTTATAGGAAAATATTTAGCAAAAGATAAAGTGAAGTCACCAAACAGGAAAGCTTGAGTTCTGGTGAACTCTCAGAAACATTGAATGTGCACAATTATTCTTGTATTTGAAAGGCAAACTCAGCTATTTTTCCCAATGCCATTTTATTCATACAGCTAATACTTAAATTGCTTAGAGTTTTAAGTGGACCGTTCCTTTGAAAATCTTTAGTTTAGAGGGAAAAATGAAGGCATTCTTCATTTTCATCACAGGGTGCCGCAAGACAGCTGACTTTTTTTCCCCAGTGGATGTTTTAGCACTGTCTAGTGTATTTGTTGCATTGTTGCTAAGAGATACTCATGGTAGCATCTGAATAACATTAATAGACTTCATCAATAACTTGTGAACACCTATCCCATTCTGTTTTCCTTTGTGTAGAGCAAAAAAAAAAAGGAATCAGCATAGTGGATATCCAACACCATATCTCCTTTGTCCTTATGTTGACTTGATATGTTTTATGCATGTTTGTGGACTACGTATTTTTAAGCTGCAAAAGTTCACGGACCTAGACCCTGAACTGCGACCCTGGTCAATATGGTCACTTAATCCATATTGGCCCCAGAACAACTGGGAAACACTCACTCTAATTGAGACCCTTCTTCTGGACACAAACCTGAAACCACTTACAGATTTAGGAGAAAATTTAGGTATGAAGTGACTTTACTCTCTATATCGCTACCAGGAGTAACTTATATTTACAAAGTGCTTGAAGTTTTATAGAGTGCTTTCCACAAAACAATTTGGTGAATTATTTCCGTTTGTCATATTATTATATTGACTTTCTTGGGGTTCAGTGACTTTTCTAGGATTGACAGTTATTGTCAGAATCAGAATTCAAACCCGCATCTCCAGACCTCATCCAAGCCTAGTACCCCTAGACCCTTTTTCCCCATTTTACGGGTGAGAGAAGTGAGGCTTCATGAAGACGTCTGAGGTCATCAAACCAAAGCTAGGACAGAGGTCTGGGCTCCTTCTCAGGCCCCACATGCTGTCCTTTTCTGTAAATGGGAGTTCAGTTGAACTGGTATAAGTTTACTGGGATCTGGTGCAGTAAACCTTGGACAGACTAAAGAAGTTTTGCTTTTTAAAAAATGAAGAAAAAGTATTCATTCCTCCACCAAGCAATGATCAAGTGCCTACTGTGTGCCATACACTGTGCTTGGTGCTGGATATCAGCAGTAGTATGAAGTAGTATGAAGTCCTTCCCACTTGAAAAACTCAGGCAGATGTGTGTTAGAATATGGAGGATCTTTGTGTCCTCTAAGGCTTAAATGTTTGTCACTGAATTCTGAGAACCAAAATGCTTATGTAGTGGGGTTTTTAATTTGAGTTACGTATCATCGAGAATGTCTAACATTTCCAGAATAAGGATGAACTTTGGTCTTAAAAGATGGTAGAAACACAAAGCTTGCTCCACCAAGAGCTTGTTCATGTTATCATCAGTTTGCCTTTGACAAAGTTAAACCTCAGAATAATGTTGAGATTTTCCCAGGGTCAGACATCTGTTCTGTCTACAACATCACTGGCCATCCCACTCCTCCCACTCAACAGTAACACCATTGAGCATGAGAGACTCTTAATAAATGGTTGTTAAAAAGAATAATAGCTAGTAGCACATTTATAGAGGACTTTAAAGCACTTTATATACATTATCTTATGAGTTTCTTACCATTCCTCTGTGGTTTAGTGCTATAGGTATTCTTATCTCTGTTTTACAGATGATGAAACTCAGACTCAGAGAGGCTAAATAACTTGCCAGTACACAGACGATAAATGTCATAGACAGATTGTGGGCTCAGGTTTTTCCTTGGTCCAGGTATAACCCTTGTTCTACTATACTACGCTTCTTTTGATCATAAATCTCTCAGTTACCAACTAGGTCTCAGGAATTTCTAAAGAGAAAAATGTCATATCAGCTTTGTGGCATTGGAAGCTTGAGATTAGTTGATGACTAAATTACTTTTCCCTTTCCCCATTTCCTTACCCTCACCCCCAATAATCACTATTTTTCCTTCCCTTGACATTTACATGCTTCCATACTCTCTGAAAGGAGTATGTGGTATATAGCAAGAAGAGTCCTGAACTTACAGTCACCACATTTGTTTTCAAGTCCTGGTTTTATTACTTTGGTAACTATGAACCTGGACAAGATAATTAACCTCTCTGAGATTCAGTTTCCCAAACCAATTTTTCAAGTTAACAAATATATAAAAAATAATAATCTGTCCCTTTGCCCCACTGAGCAAATTAAAAAAAAAACATTAATCCACAACAAATTCTTCAGTTTATCTCTACATAGTATAGCAAAACAAATTCCAACATTAGCCATGTCTAAAAATAGGTATTTCTTTCTCCATTTTAAGTTTATCAGTGTTTTATTAGGAGGTGAGTTGTGTGTTTCCTCTTCATTCTTTTGGACTCATGGTTTATCAGTTCATTGATCGTGGTTCTAAAGTCTTTGAAAGTTGTTTTTCTCAATAATGTTCTTATTGTATAAATCATTCTTCTAATTCCATTCAACTTGCTCAACATTATTAAGGTTTCCTTTGAAATTGTCCATTTCATCATTTCTTAGAGCACAATAACAATCCTTTAAATTTTTATGCCACAGTTGGTTTAACTATTTCCTAATGGGAGGATTCCACTATAGTTTTCAGTTTTTGGCTTGCCACAAAAAGAGCTGCTATAAATATATTTGTACATATACATCTTTTTCTTCTTTTTCCTCTTTCTTTGGAGTTACTTCTTAGAAGTGGTATATCTTGGTCAAAAGATGTGCAAAGATTGGTAACTCTGAACATGGTTCCAAAATGCTTTCCAGAATAGATTTTGTAGCTCCACCAACAATGGCCCTAGCATACCTGTTTTCCCATAGCTCATTTTATTCTTTTATTCCTTTGTGTTAGATCCTCTTATCTAAAAATGAAGATGATATTTTAACTATCTGTCTTTCAGGGTTGTTATGAGGAAAGTATTTTGTTAGTCATACAATCTTGTACAGATGTTGGTAGTTTTAATTTCCTGATCAGCTTCCTTCTTCTTGCTTATCTTTGATTTTTTTCTTCTGTTATTAACTTCTTTCAACTATTATCCCCACTTAGGTTTTCATGCCAAATGTATCTCAGCTCCGGTCTTCTCCATTTTAGTTTTCCACCTTGGCTAGCATATTCCTGTGTTCCCTATCAAACCTTTTTTGTGAGTAAACTTACTTTTATTCAGTCTTTTTCACATGGATTCTATCTCTTGCTTTACTTTGAAGCCAAATATCATAGGATTAAGGGTTAGAAGCTACCATAGCCTAGAAATCATCCAAAATATGGGTTCTTTTTTGTGTTAAGGACCCCATCGGCAGTTTGTAAAGCTACATTCTCAGGTCTTGAAACCTACAGATTCATTCTCAGAATAATATTTGTTGCCTACATTTATAATTGAAGGACATGCTAAATTTCTGTTAGAGGTTAATAAAAGTAAAGATACCATTTTTTTACCCTACCCAACTTCAAATCTTGAAATCTATCCTTGGATCCAAGGTTAAGAACCCTTGAAGAAACTCAGACCCAAAGAGTTGAATTGTGATCAAATGGGTATAAATGGCAGAGCTAAGTTTTAAACTAATAAATTACAATCTTCTGACTTTCCTCAAAGGATACCATGACTCCTAAGGTCATAGACCTCTCCAATGGAAAGGTCATTTTTTTCCCTTGATCTTTTTGCCTCAAAAAGAGATAGGGCGGAGCTAGTCTATTCCTTACTTTCTGTTGCCACTTCTAAACCAAGGGTGTCTCATTTTCTCTTGGCTTCTTATCATGTCTTTATTTAAGATAATTTTTATTGTAATATTTTTATATCATCTACATTTTGCAATGTATCCCTTCCCTCTCCCTTTTGAAGAGAGCCATTCCTTATGAATATGAATAAAAGAAAGAAAAAAAAACAGTTTGAAGCTAATGTGTTAAAAAAAAAAATCTGACATCATGTGCGGAACCTTTTTTTTTTGAGAAGTATTATCTTACCAGTCACTTGACTTGAAGTATTTCTTCTCTATCTAATCAGTCTGTGAATCAAGTATTTGTTAAGGTACTGTGCTGGAGATTCAAAGGTTAAAAAAAACCAGTTCCTTCTCTCAGGGAGCTCACAGACTAATTGGATAGTCAGTCATCCAGTCCTATTGATTCCTCTTTTGTAATATTTCTTGTGCAATGGAAAGAATACTAGTTCTGGAGCTGGAATCTAAGCCTTCCTCTTGTGTTTAGCACCTGTATGACTTTGGACAAGTCAGGTATCCTCAATGAGGCATTCATACTAGATTACTTCTGAGATCACTTCTGGCTCTAGATGTGTGTTCTCGAAACCTTTTCATTCTCAATCCTTCATTATAGTCTAGGTTTTCATCACTTGGTGTTTGGACCACTGTAAATGTTTCCTAGTTGTCCTCCCTGTCTCTAGACTCCTTTGCCTTTGATTCATTCTTTTCCGTACAGACAACTTTAGACTTGATACACTGGATTTGATCTCAGTGATATGGGTATACCCTTCAGTCGTGCAGATACAGGTATACTCTCCAGTTGTGTAGATCTCAATCTGTCCATATCTTATAACTGTGTAATCCTTGTCACTGTCATCCTGCCAGTCTTTCATGATGGATCTATCCAGGATCCCTGGAGTCCTTTTTTTAGATGTTTTAATATGTTAGGGACTAATGCAGCAATTGTGCACTCCATCTTTTCCTCTTGCTTTTTGACTGTTCTGCTCCCTTTTCTGATCATACCATTCTGGTATGATGCCTTTTGTATCATTTCTTATGCACTAGTTGTTGTTGCCAGTATGTTGTATCCATTGCCATTCAATTCACCCACAATTTTGACTCTTCAGAAATTGTGGTACTCTGTGATTCACAACCATATAGCATCACTGGGAGTGTATTGTTTGTGTCAACAAGTAGCTGACCTTACTGAAAGCACTAAATATATTTCCCTAAATATACTCCATCCCATTTTCACCTCTTATTCATTTCTAGGCCCAGCTCATTGATCTTTTGATCCAACAGATCTATATTAAGCACCTATTAAGTATAAGGCATGAATATTGTATCTGTCCAAGGTACTGATGGACTCTTTCATTGTGCTCATCATAACATGTTATAGTTGGACAATAGGCATTTGCTGTCCCTTTGGAATTTTTGTTTGTTTTCCCTTTGGAAATATTTAGGATAAGTCTCATTAGATGTTCCCAATAGTACTGTGAGTTGCTGTTATTATTCCCAGAATTTAAACCCAGGTCTTTCTGACACCCATGTTTAGCACCTTATCATGTATGTCACATTGACTCTCAGATGATTAATTGTAGGGTGCCAAGTACATAGGTATTTGGTAAATGTCTGTACACTGGTTTTTAAATTTCAATTTTATTTGTAATAACATTAGTTTCCCCATAGGTAAATAGTTTTACATATTTAGCACCGTATTAAGACAGAAAGGCTCAGAGATAATATGTTCAGAATAATAGTAATCACAGAGCAAATTGAACTTCATTTTGGATGTTAATATTAGCAAGTCAATCCAGAATGGGTGGTGTTCATAAGATCATATATTTATAGCTAGTAGATACTAGACTTGAAAGGCCATTCAGTCTACCTCCCTCATTTTGTAAATAAGTAAACTGGGAACCAGGGAGGTGAAGTGACAAATCAAGATCAAGAACTGGAAGGGACTTTAGAGTAAATGCAGTGTTTTGGGAAAAATGTAAAAGGTCTGCTCCCTTAAAGGAGAGAGAGACTGACAGGGAAGAAGAGGGTGAGTGTTTCCTGCTGCACAGAATTTGGAGCCTTCTGTATAACATGTTGCCATGGTAATTTCCTACTTTGGAAAGTTTCCTTTTTGCTCATTGAGAAATTTTACATTATACCTTTCTCTTACAGTAGTGTAGAAGAGAGGAAAAGTTTTAAAATTTTAGTAGAACTACGTTTGCTTGGGTCTCTGTCAGTGGTGATTTGTCGGTATTACTGTGTCTAGCTGTTGACTTTCTGCCTGTCATATTGATCTGGTATTTATGAAGGTCTTGCTTAAAAGATACATGGCCAGGAGAATTTTCCAGAATGTTTCGAATGTTCTTCATAGGGCAGGGACAAACTATTGCGAAATAGATTGTGAAGTAGGAGAATTCAGTTTAAAAGATAAGCAATAAAGCCTCTCTGACTTCTGGGTCACAAACCTCACTAGGGAAAGTAATGAAAGAGAGGAACTTGTTTGTGTAGTGATGATAAAATATTAGTCTTTACATTGGGAGTTCAAGGTCCTAGGGATTTTGATAGGAAGATAATCAGAAAACAAAAGTGCAAGAAATTTAGCGAACGCTAAGCAAAAACTTTCTTGTACTTTGTCTAGATCACTCCAACCCTCTTGGAAGCTGAATGTTTGGTAGTTGGGTAGTTAGGCCCTAATGGGAGGGGACTTTCTTTAGCCAATCACATTCTTTTCTCCTCCCACCCCATACACACATATACATAGACAAGTCGGGCTTCTAGTACATCTCCATTCCCCTTCTCCTCTTCCTTCTAGTTTATCCCCTTTGTGCCTTTGACTTTTGCTTTCAGGTCTGCTGGCAGTCCTCTTGCCCACTCTGCCCTGGTTCTAAGAACTCATTGCCCCCTTACAGGCAGGACTCTGCTACCTGGTCTAGCAGGATCTGAGCATAAAACTAAGAAAAAACTTCAGTTGCTTGTAGAAAATGTTTTTACGGGGAAAAAAAAATCAGAGTGCATTACATTTAAGGTTTTAGAAGAGATGAGACAAGAGGGGAGGGGAGGGGCGAGGAGAGGAGAGGAACTAGCCAGTAAAAGCCAGTCAACTGGGTGTCTTTTGGCCATCCAAATTTGCCTTCCTTTGGAGAAGAGAAGGAAGGGGAGGAGGAGGCACACAGGAGAGGAGGAGCTGAGTTACCAGCTAGCTGGGTCACCATTCAACCAGCTGTGTCAACTCACAGGACTGTGTTTGTCCTTCATTGCTGAAGAAGACCATGTCATCAGAGAAATGGTGACATGACTTGCACTTGACTTTGTTTTGAGTGAGGAAGGGCTGTTCAAGGTCACCAGCCTCACTTCTCCAGAGTCATCTGATATGCCATCCTTATAGTTAAAATGGAGAGATGGGTTAGATGATTGTGTTATTAATTGGTCAATGTTGACTGAATGATTAGCTGGACCCAAGGAGCACTATGAAAAGGCAGACTTTAGGGGAGGGCCTAAAAGATCTGTTCTTGGGCTCTGTGTTGCTTCCTTTTTGATAGGTATCTTAGAAAGAGACAGAGTTTGACACTCATCACATTTGCAAATGATATAAAACTGGAAGGCATAGCTAGCACATGTATTTTGTGGCCGCATCAAGAAACCAAAAACATGGTGATAACCTAAGAGGGATATCTTAAATATAACATTTAATTTTAGAGAAAAAAATAACAAAGTCTGAACTTAGGTTTAAAAAAAGAGTCAGTTTTATATATATAAAATAGGTGAAACTAGCTCTTACCTTCATATGCAAAATATCTAGAGATTCTAATAAGCTTAATATGAGATAACGCTGCAGCATGGAAGCCCCCCAAAATCAATGTGATTAATTACAAGAGGCTTACATTGTTTCCAAAAAAGTACAGGTAACTGCCCTACTGTACTTTGCCCTTTACATACCATATACGTCTTAAAATATTGTATTCAGTTCTGGGTACCACATTTTAAAAAGGAGATTAATAAGTAAGGGTGTTGTTTTAAAGCATTGTATGATAGAAAAGGTGATATTCTAATCATGTGGAGAGAGTGAAGGATGACAGCTGGGTGGCCAGAGTGCTCCACTGATGCCCTTGCCATTTTGGAAGAAATCTGGTGAGGTCTCCAGCATATTGTGAAGATCCCCTGTGGTGAATTTTATTTATTAATACACGATGTTGAATATGGGAACATCAAGGTGGCCAGCTTAGCTGGGAGATCAGTTAGGAAAGGTAGGTTAGAAATGGAAATTGAGAAGTTAATATGCCCAGAAGCCGTAGAGCTGATGTGTATCAAGGTTTGCCATCTGTTCTACTTTTCTCATTTATAGATGAGGAAACTGAGACTCAGAGAGATTGACTTACCCAAGGTCATATAGGTAGTGAAGTAGCAGAGTCAAGATTGGAACACATAGTTTGATGACTCTAATGCCAGAACTCTTTTTATTATATACTATATTAATCCAGGATCATCTAAGAATACTCCTATATACATCTAGGATACTAGAAAAGTAAACATTTTTTTTATGCTTTTGCATGTCTTGGTTTGGGGTAAATACTTTTTTGAAAACAAACTTTATGCTCTTTGTATTTTTATGTGTACTTACTATATCTTCCATCAGAATCTCAACTCCTCGAGTTGAGAGTGTTTTATTCTCCATACTTCTGTCTCAAGTACCTAGCACCTGACATATAGTAGGTACTTGATAAATACTTTTTGACTGATTTAATTCTGTTTCTGTGGGATTTTAACAAAGATTCAGCCTCAAAAAAATTTCAGATTTTCAAACCTAAGTCTGAAAAAATGAATAGTGCAGATAATAAGTCATAAATACCTGTTTGGTTTAGTTTATGGGGAAGATGAGCACTGTTTTTTAGCTATAAATTGAATTTTTGGTGAGATAGCCTAATAAAATTGTTTTCATGTAGCTTAAAAATACAAAGCCTGAATCTCACTAGGTTTGTCAGGACTAGAGAGCAGTATCGAGAGTCATTCTTTTTGAGCAGACTGTTGAAGCTTCAGGAATAGATAAGATTGCCAATGGAGATAGTTTGGAGAAACAAGAGGACAAAGAAAAGAATCTGGTGTAATGCCTCTACTTATGGAACAAGGAAGAGGTTCTTCCTTCCCTTCCTTCCTCCTCCCTCCCTTTTCTCTCTTTCTCTCTCTCTCTCTCTCTCTTTCTCTTTCTCTCTCTTTCTCTCTGTCTTTTTTTTCCCTCTTTTCAAGTCATTATGTAAAGAGAAGACAGAGGGAGGAAATTGAAGACAGAGGATGCATGTGTACAGAAATGGACATTATAACCTACCCGTCTCCTACCTCCCTCTCCATGCTATAAGATAGCATGATATAATGGAATAAATATTGGATTTAGAATTAGAAGACCTAGGTTTGAATCCCATTTCTCCATTTTTTCACTCTAGTACTTGTATGACCTTGGTCAGTTGACTCAGTATCTCTGAGCCTTTGTTTTTTCATCTGTATAATAGGAAGGGTGGGGGGAATGAGGGAGAAGTATAACCTTTAAGGTCCATTTCAGTTACAAATATGATTCTTTCATTAAAGTTACCTGGAAGAAATTTTTGCCTCAACTTGGGGACAAACTTTCTAATGATTAAAACTGACTAAAAATGGAATTGCTCCCTTGGATGTTACTAATCTTTACCCTGTTTTTGAAGTTGTTTATGAAAAACTGTTGGAAAACCACTTGTTGGGAATGTTGTAAATGGGGTTCATGCTTTTGGAATGGGTTGTACCAGATGGCCTTGGAGGTTCCTTTCAGATTTGATAGTTCTATGATTCTGCCAAGCAGAAAAGACTAATGCTCATGAGCCAAATGTCAGTCAGTTATGTAAGACCTATTCTGGAGGCAGTAAACACAGTATTTGTTTGTAAGAACAAAATACATATACTTTGAAGATGGTCATTCAATAACCTATCACCTTGAAGCAAAGAAAACTTGTTTATCTTTTGAGGGACTGTCAGTTATAGAACACAGCTAGAGGTAATCTTAATAATTATCTAATTCAACTTATTTGTTTCACAGATGAAGGAATTGATTTGCCTAGGTCTGTAGTTCTAGGAAATCTCCCAAATGGCATATATTTTGCTAAAATCAAACTTGGACATGCCTCATAGGGTCTTTCTAAGCAAATCAATGGTTTTTAAGTAATTTTTTCTATCAGCAAAACATCCCAAACCAAAAAGTGGTACAGAGGAAAGAAGAAAACCAAATTTGGTTAATTGAAGATATGAGAAACTTCAGATATTCAAAGCTAAATTTTGGAAGATGAATAGCTTTTTTTTTTTTTAAAGATTGGTTGCATAAAGTGTGATTTGGCTCAGTGATGAATTTTTTTACAAAATCCTTTTACTGTACTAGAAAAGCTTTTAAAATACCTCAGTGCTGACATTTATAGCATGGAGTCTGCTTCAGAAATTGAAGCCACCCACTTTAATATTAATTCTTTTTCAGAATCATGAAGGGAAAATTAGAAAGATAGTGTTGTATGACCAGAAATCTCAGATCCTTTATTTTAGCTTTCCTTCCCCCTCCCACCCACCATCCCCCACCCCCATTCACATTCTGTTTTCTTAAAACTATTTCTCTTCTCATATTCTTCTATGTTTTTCACCATAATCAGCCAGCCTGTAAATTATTCTTGCAGACTAAGCAGACCGTTTGGGTGGATGCATGGATTCTTTTAGATCACTTCAGTATCTTTCCGGCAGACAGTCACCTTTCTTTTACAGCTATACTATATCCACAGACTTTCTATCCATTTTCTAATTTGCCATCCTGGTTGTTAGTCCTCTCCTTACATATTTACCATTAGGTGGACAGTCCTAGAAGGCAGCGTCTGTTGCAGTAACTACTTTGCAGATAACATTTCAATGAGCTGATGGGGTTGCCGTCTTGCTACTAAGCGGATGAAGTTGGACAGTAGGTTAGGGAGGGAATGAGGTTGGAGAAGAGGAGTAACATTAGAAGTCCAAGGAGGAGTTCGGGAGCTGGAGGCAAGTATGAGCCAGGCAGGAAGTATCCATTATATTTGAAGTGTCAGAGTGTGCAGAGCGTTCTATGAAAACACTGTACTCCATGTAGCTGGGAAGTAACCCGAGTTCTTAAAGGAGGTAGATACCAATAGATCACCTCATCCAGCTTCCAGCTTTATAAAGTCATAGAAAATAATTTGGATTGGTGGTTCTGATGCTGTTTATTACGAAGGAATCTGAGATCATTAGGAGACTAAACATTGTCCTTGGGCAGCTTTTGAGCTGGGAATGGTCATTCTCAAAATTTTAACTGAAATTTGTGGGGTAAGTGGTGGTAAAATATTGGAAGCAAAAATCTAATATTTACTTATTTTTTTATTAATTTATTTTAAACTTAAATACTAAAACTTAAAAACAAAATAAGAAAATCAAAAAAAGCATTGCCATGTGCATAGCAGAACATGAGAGGATTCAAAATATACAACAATAAATTTCCATTTCAAGAATGCCTATATAATAAATACTACACATTATGTTCAAAGCTGTCCATCTTTGTTTCCTTGCAGTTTTTCTTTTGTTCTCTGCTGTGCACTTTTTACTTTGTTCTTTTTCCTCCTTTCCTCCCCATTCCCGAAGAAGGTTACCATTAAGTATTTGTGTGTGTATATACATACACACACACACACATTCATATATTTAGATATCTATAATCATACTCATCCATAGACATATACATGCATCTATGTAAAACCATATTATACTTCACTTGTCCTCTGTTTCTTTGAGAGTGGATTGCATCTTCCTTCATAAGTCCAAATCTTTCTATGTAAGTCCACCAGCTCATCATTTTCTACACAACAGCAATATTCTAACCTTATACTGTCTGATTATTTTAAACAGTCCAGAACAATATTGATTAATATGGTTGACATAGTGCAATTTCCCTATTTTTCTCTTTTGATTAAATCTATTTTAGCTTTACCTGTGTTTTCTCTTAATAAATTCTACTCTTGATCTTTATTTTATGTTTATGTGTATCTCTCATTTTTGTAGGTTTCTCTAATAAGGAAAGGATAAGTATCTTTTGTTAATGCTTTGATTGTATTGATGAATGGCACTTCTTATTGGAAACTTCTATGTTTGACTTGTTTTGTATCCTGTTTTATTTTTTAATCCAGGCTTTTGTGGAGGCCCAAAATAAGCTTACAGTGCCCTTTCTTGAGCAATGCCCTGTTAGAGGCTTATACAAAGAAAGAATGACTGAATTATATGACTATCCCAAGTATAGCTGCCACTTCAAGAAAGGAAAAAGGTATATGTGATTTTATTTTTAATTTGTTATTGAAAATTGTTTTTCTAGACTATAGAAAAATGGTTCAACAAAAACAGCATTTTATAAAAATTCATGCATTTATAAATTTTATATGTGAGAATAACATCTCTTTGGCCTATGAGATAATTCTCCAGTTATAGAACTGTCCCTGAAAAATGACTGACTAGAAAAAATGTTTGCCAGGTGACAAGGGTCTGGATCTAGATTCTGAGGAAAAGTAAGACAAATTTCAATTTAAGTCATTGTAGTGCTAGTGTGATGCCTACAGCAGCTGCCATGGTATCTAAGGTAAATTCGTAAAATATAAACTCTCTTACTCAAAGAGGAAACCAAAATATTTATTCAGATATCAGAAAGCCAATTCCACCATGATAACAAGGAAGTTTGTGCATGTTACTAGTAGAAGGAAGACTGCCATCCCCAAGCCTTCCACTCCTTCAGGCCTCCCCACATACCGGCAAAATGCACTTCTCTCACCCAGGCTAGCTCTATGCTCTGCTGCCTCTCTCCCAGCTGCACTCAATCTCTCTTCCTGCTGCAACTTTGCTGCTTCACTTACCATGGATTTCACATGACTCAGGCTATGGGCTGTGCCAAAGCTCAAAGCAGGTCACATGGGCCTATTAAGGGACAGGGAAGTTCTTTAAATTCCCTTAACGTTACAGTCATTACACATATGTTGAGTACCTATTACATGTTTGCAGTAGCGTATTGTGTCAGCACTGAAGCAGCTGTGTAAGTTGATTACTTATGCTCCTGTAGATTTATACCTAAGTTGTGTGATTTAAAAAATTTTGTTTTTGCTTCATTTTTTTTGTTTGTGTTGTATGTTAGATACAGAAATATTAACAAAACTACATAATGATCTTATCTGTGTTCCAGGTATTTTCATTTTTATAATACAGGACTGCAAAACCAACGAGTATTATATGTACAAGATTCTTTAGATGATGAAGCCAGAGTATTCCTTGATCCAAACAAGCTTTCTGATGATGGCACTGTGGCCCTTCGAGGTGAGCAAGCCTCAGAGAATATCTTGTTGAATTCACAACAGCTTAGAATTCGATCTGAGCTGGAAAGACTCTTATAAAATCTTCTTTTTCAGTTGTGCAGATGAGAAAACTGTGACTTAGAGGGATTAATTGGCTTGTACAAGGTCCTAGGTCATATGTGTCTAAGCCAAGGTTAGGATTTAGGTCCTCTGACTTCATGTCCAGTGCTTTTTAAAAAGCAGATACAGGCTTCTATGTTATTGGGAGTATGGATATTAGTTTTTGGGGTTTTTTTGGATGTCTTCATTCCATATCAGAAAGACAAAATTTCATCTGATACAACCAAAATAAAATTTCAGGTCATGCTTTTCCGTATTGATGGTATGAAGTAGAAATGGGAATCATTCACATGCTTTGTATAGAAACTTTTAAAGAACAGTATGTCTCAACATGGAAAAAAATCAACACATTCTCTTTCCTTCTCTTACAATTGGCTCCCAACTTTGATTTGCAATTCAGTGATAGGGTGCTCTAAGGTTAGTTGTTTGTACAGGAGAAGCCATTCATGCTGCAGTTAATGCATTGGTACAGGGAAATAGGGATATTGAGGGATCCAGAGAGAAGGGCTACACCTCACTTGAATCTTAAATGTTTGGGCCATGGCTACCAAATGATTTTTATAATATGTAGAATTATTTTTATTTCCTATAGATACTTAGGCCTGTTTAGCTCTGTGACTTTCATTCTTGTGACATGGGAAAAAACCTAGAGGCAGACTTTTAAGTGTAGGAAGAGAAAATTTTATGCAAGGAAATATGAAAGAGATGTCTTACGCTTGGGAGCATGGGCTATTAGTTGAGCATAGTTTCTGGTGTGAAAATGTAGGAAAAAAGTAGCAGTCTTTGAAAGAAATCTCTTCTGTTAGCAGTGACCCACCTCATCCCAGGAATTCTAGGGTGACCAGTTTTTACTAAGTCTGCATTTTGCAGATGTAATTCAGATTGCTAAAAAGGTGATTCCTCTGATGTCCTCCTTGAGGGTACAGATTTTTTCCCCCATACTAGTATATTTTTTTATAATTACATGTAAAGATAATTTTTGACATTCATTTTTGTAAAATTTTGAATTCCAATTTTTTTCTCCCTCCCTCCTTTCCCCCTCCAAGACAACAAGCAATCTGATAAAGGTTTAACATGTACAGTCATGTGAAACATTTCCACATTAGTTGTGCTGTGAAAAAAGTAGAATCAGAACAAAAGGAGCAGCCATGAGAAAGAAAAAAACAGACCAAAAAAAGTGAAAATAGGATGCTTTGATTTGTATTCAGATTCCCTAGTTTCTTTCTCTGGATATGGTTAGCATTTTCCATCATGAGTCTTTTGGTGTTGTCTTGAATTGTTATATTGTATTGCTGACAAGAGCTAAGGCTATCATAGTTAACACAATGTTATTGTTGCTATGTGTAATGTTCTCCTGGTTCTGCTCACTTCACTCAGCTTCAGTTCATGTAAGTCTTTACAGGTTTTTCTGAAATCAGCTGTTCATCACTTCTTATAGCACAACAGTATTCCATTACATTTACATACCACAACTTGTTCAGCCATTCCCCAGTTGATGGGAATCCCCTGCATTTCCAATTTTTTGCCACCACAATAAGAAGAGCTGCTATAAATACTTTTGTACATGTGAGTCCTTTTCCTTTTTTATGGTGATCTCTTTGGGATATAGAACTTGTAGTGGTATTGTTGGATCAAAGGGTATGCAATAGTTTTATAACCCTTTTGGTATAGTACCAAATTGTTCTCCAGAATGATTGGATCAGTTCACAACTCCACCAACAGTGCATTAGTGTTCCAGTTTTCTCACATCTTCTCCAATATTTATCGCCTTTTTTGTCATATTAGCTAATCCTGGTAGATATGAGATAGTACTTCAAAATTGTTTTAATTTGCATTTCTCTAATCAATGGTGATTGAAAGCATTTTTTCATAGAATTATGGGAGTATAGATTTTTAAGGAAAAATTAATAAATGGGCTTGATAGTGTTTTATTCTTTTGGGCCACATATGTGATTTCTTTGATATAAGGAATTCCCTATGAGGAAATGCCCCCTGTCAATGTACATCAGCAGCTCTTTTTCAAAATTATAGTTTTAGAGTTTCCTGAAGCACCAAAAAGTTAAAAGACTTGCCCAGCTCACATCCTTTGTGTGTCATAGTCAGAACTTGAACCGAGGTTTTCTTGACTTTCAGGCAGCTCTACCCACTATTCTTTTCTACTTCTCCTGATTATTATTTCTAAAGAGGCCTTTCTCACCAGCTGATAGGGAGGACACGTTGCCTCAGGCTTGACCCAATCCTAAGTGAAAGAATAGGTATTTCTGGTCACCCTCATATACTCTTAAGGGTTTATCCAGTAGAAAGTGGGAAATTTTAATTTGAGTTAAAATTCTAGCATACTTGTCAGTGGAAAAAAGTAGATTCCTTTGTTTTTTGGAATTGCAGCTGGCATAGATTCAACCTTTCAGAATTTGAGATTTGGCATACTAGAGGAATTCTTGAAAATTGGGTAGGTGTCATAGGCCCTTGTTTCATCAGGTATTTTCAGAGGTCCTTTTTTTCCTGCAAATGAATTACTGCTTTGAGGCATTTTTCTCCAAAAACACCTTTTTCTAAACTACTGTTCATTTAATATGTGCCAGTATATAGATGATAATCACTGATCAGTGTTGAAAGTAAAATTTCAACTTGAATTTGCATCTGAAGTTTTAATACCTCATGTAATTTGATATTTGAGGATATAATTTGATATTTGAGGATGTAATGAAAAGCCAAAAAACAGTCCCTGCTCTCAAGGACTTCTCAGTCTAATGGGGCAAACAGCATACAAATAATTATGTACAAACAAAATATATTGGTGATAATCTCAAAGGGAAAAACAAAAGGAATTTCCATTACATTTAAGATTAAGACACAGCAGGTAATGTGTAACTATTTATATTGTTTCCAATCAAAACATTTTTAGCTTTTATAATTATTGAATGATGATAGCATCATAGAATGTTAGTTTCAAGAGACCTTAGAAATCATCTGATTCTCAGACATCTAATGCCTAATATTTGTTGCTTGCCTTGCCTTTGCCCTGTTTGAGATAATTATTGATTTTTAAAAAAAGAATCAAAGTACCTAGTATTCAATGAATTAGACAAGTAGGGTCTAACAGCTTGAAATTTCTTACTTTGTGGGCATACTACATTGTTTGGTCTACTTTGCTTATTTTATAATATGTTCTTTATCATTAAAAAACTAAAGCAGAAATTTGTGTGGCCTGCAGACATAAGGATTTTGAGCTTTCTGTTAATTTCTTTCACTACTGAGAGACTTAGATACTGCTGATCTAGTCCATCCCACTATTTTATAGATGAAGACACTGGGGCTCAGAAAGGTATACTGATATATACCCAATCTATGGCAGAGATCACTTATCAGGTGAAATTTTTCTTTCCAATTAAGTCATCTTCCCATGACCAGAAAGTCAGTATAAAGAGATGCAAAATGTCTGAAACCATAAATTTTGTTTATGGTAACTTTCACCTGCTGGACAACCTGGACAAAAGGGTAAATGTCCAGTTCCATTATTCTTAATTGAATTCCAACTGTGAGTGATGTGGTACTAGGGGATTATATAGATACATAGAAATATTATATATTAAATTGTGCTGTTATAGTACATATATATGTTATAATTATTATATGTTATTTACATGTTAGCAAGAAAAATATAAAAATATTATATATCTTAATTTATTAACTATTAACATTAAATGAAAATTGAAGGAAAAAGTTACAGTTCACTTCTACAGATGAATTACTTACCTACATGTGCAAGGCACTTTATTTGCTAAGATAAAAAAGAAGATTCCCTCAAGGAATGTTTTTACACACACACACACACACACACACACCACACTTTAAAAAAACTTTGCTTATTGATTGGCTCTTTCTTCCCATGATCCTAAAAAACTAGCCATTATATCACCAAACAGTGCTGTTTTTTCTTTTTTTTTTTCCCAGTTGAAGTGAACACTATTCGAATGCTTGTTTTTGCTTTAAATGTGGATTGTATAGTCAGAGGTAATGGGCCATAAAATGTTATGAAGAGAAATCCCAGTGAGTTTGGAATCCATTCTCCAAATTACACAATGGCTACAAATAGTTTCTTTTATTTGATATGCCTCATAATTCACTCATTAATTCCAAGACTGTTGCCTTATTCCCTTTACAGTATAAATAAAAGATTCTAAAAAAAAAATCTTAGAAATGTTTTACTTTAAATATGTATTTTATATCTGAGATCAGTGTAAAGATACCAATAGTAGGAAGATTTTTGGTTTTAGAGGGCAAAATGTATGTTGAAAAATGCTGACAATATTGTATGCTTCTACTGACTTTCCCTCATAATCCCACAGGCTATGCATTCAGTGAAGATGGTGAATATTTTGCCTATGGCCTAAGTTCCAGTGGTTCGGACTGGGTAACCATCAAATTTATGAAAGTTGATGGACCCAAGGATCTTCCAGATGTTCTAGAAAGAGTCAAGTTCAGTTGCATGGCTTGGACCCATGATGGAAGGGGAATGTTCTACAACTGCTATCCCAAACAGGATGGAAAAAGTGATGGTAAGATCATGATGGAAATGATGCACATCACAAAAGGAGGCTTTTTGGAGTAGTTGATGACAAAAATAGCTAAGTATCTTCCAAGGTTACTTCAGTCTAGGGTAATATTTCACGAGTACCAAGAGGGTTTTGAGAAGATTATTATAAAACCTGGCAGTTGTTTTAGTGTTGGTTTTGATATAGCATGTCCTCACCTGCTCTTTTTGACCATCAACATACATGTAGTATGTTAGGAAGGTAATATGAAATGTCACCAATCTCAAGTAGACTTACCTACTCTTCCTTTTCCTTTTTCTGCAGCGAGGAAGGATCATGGCTTGCTTGTTATCCCTTGATAAGAGGAACCATCACAGTGAAAGTTGTACCCTGTCATATTTCAGAAATCACTGGCTTGTCCAGCTACATTGACTATGATGTCGTAGTGTTTTTCCTTTGCTTTCAGCTTTTGCTCTCTCTGGGTTGCAACATCTTTGTCTAGAGGCTGCCTTTGAAGTAAAAGAGAGGTCGTTGGGCAGCAGGACAAGAATTTTGGTTGTAAGATGGTTGGTTGCTATGCAGCAGTTACCTTTGTTATGGGTGCAAAGTGGTCAAGAAATGCTGGAAATTTAGAAATTACTAGCTATATCAAATGTGTGTAGTTGTCATATGGTCTGTTGCACAGAGTGATTTTGTCGTTGTGAAAAGAATAGCAGTTATTATTTACTCTTAATCTTCCATTACAGTAGTAATGATGGTTAGTGATGATTAAGCTGGAGAATGCTGGTGTCCTTTTCTACTCCCTATTAGACTGTACTATTTATCAACACTATTTCAAATGCATTTTCATGCTGTTAGATGGCAGGGTCCTTTAAAATACCAAAGGCAGTGCTGTAAGTGGTCTTATTACAAAAACCTGGAATGGAAACCTGGACTGGTAAACCACTAAGTATCCTAAAGTTGATTAAGTGAGAATATTATATCAGTTTTGTATTCATTTAACAGGTAGGATTGCTGTTTTTATAGAACAAAAAGTATTAGGCTAAATGCTACTTGATAACTCTCAGCAATTAAGTATAAATAATATCTGGACTAACTTCCATCTGTATGATAGATGGAAAATAGTGGTGCACACATTACTCACCTTTCTAACTGTAGGGCATTATCTGGAATGAATAGAAGAGGTCATAGATGATGGCTTTCAACTGCATTGCTTAATTCTTTCAGGCACTGAAACATCCACAAATCTTCACCAGAAGCTGTTTTACCACGTTTTGGGGACTGATCAAGCAGAGGATATTTTGTGTGCCGAGTTTCCTGATGAGCCAAAGTGGATGGGTGGAGCTGAGGTATTGTGAAACCCCTTGGAGCAGACAGTTTTACCCAGATTCCAACAACAGAACCCATCTTGTGGATTCTTTATATGGATGTATTTCTGATACTGCATGCTAACTTTTGTCCTCTCTCCTTTTGAGTCACCTAACCAGACCTCTACTCTCATTCCTGGCTGTTTTCCTTCCTCACTCCTTCCCTTTCTTTTCATAGGCTCTTTCATTTCAAAATATCACTAATTAAAGTGGACTTTGTTTACTGTCACATTGAAGCAATGAGCATTACAAACCGTCCTCAGTGATCATGCTGACAACAACAAGCCTGTGATGAAATTTGACTCCTTAGGCTATGCCATTGATATTGAACTCATTTTTTAACTTGGCATTTCACTCACAGTCTCTGGAAAGAATCCAAAAAAATGCTTACAGTACAAATTATACCCATGAGTCTCAGTTTTGTTCTGGGTAATAAGCAGTGAGTTTGTTGTTGTTTTTGAAGTATTTTCTCATTGTGAATAAATTAAATTATATGTCTTATTTTTGTAAAATGTAAATGGAGAGTAATTTTTCTTCCCTTAGGATCCTAGGATTTTAGAATTCAAAGGAACTTTTAAGGTCATCTAAGTCATTTTATAGGTGAGGAAACTGAGGCCCAGAGAAGGAATATAAGTAATAAATGACAACTATCATTCAAACACAGGTCCCCTGAAGCCAGATAGTGCTCTTCAGCTCTACCACAGTTTATCACCAAAAAGTAGAGGAAACATTTGAAATCTTTTGTTTTCTACCAAGAGTGCAGTAGTACCTCTAACTGTGCTATTTTGATTCCTTCTTACTTGTTCGTACCAGAGATATTTGGTGCTAAGGTAGAAGAAGAGTGTTTTTAGCTGGAAAGGCAAATCTGCTGCTGCTAAAAGCAAAGACAGAAGTGATGGAGGGTCTTTCAAGGAGTATTCCAAAATCAGATGCACATTGATCTTTCTTTGTGAATGATTCTAGAAAATTACCTACAAATCAAACTTTTTCAGTCAAATCCTACTTCCCACATACTCATGTTTTTTTTAAAAATCCAGATTATATTATTTCCATGAAGCAATTTTTTGAGGTGACAAAAACAAATGTAGCATATTCTTAATCACCTGGTGAAGGGAAGTATATTGGTACTATAGTGGTAGGAATTAAACCTGTGGTTTAATTGATAGAGAAAGCTCCCTTTATCAGTGAAGGTCATCACCTTTTCTGCAATTTTTATTCTTGAAGAGTTGCCTAAAGCACTGAGAGGTGAAGCTACTTGGAAAGGGTCACACAGGCACTATGTTTTAGAGATAGAGCTAGAATCTAAGTGTTCTTGACTCTGGTCAGCTTTCTATCCACCATACCAATTTATCTGTTACATAGAATGTCCAGTTTTAAGCTCTGATAGCCTATTGTAGTGACCCTATAATAATATTATCAAAAAGTGGTAGATTATTAGTACAAATTATCATAAAGATCTGAAAGAAAGGTTCTTAACCGTTTTTGTGTGTCATGAACCCCCTTAGCAAGCAGTCTGGTGAAGTCAGTAGACTCCTCAGAATAAGGTTTTTAAAACGTAATAAAATGTATAGGATTACAAAAGAAATCAATTATATTGAAGTACAGCTATCAAACTATTTAAAAAAACAACTTCACAGACCCAAGGTTAAGAACCTTAGCCATAAGGGAAGACACCCTCAGCTTAATTGAAACAGAACAGCAAACTGGGTTGAAAATCCCTAATAACTTGGCTACTGGTATCGCATGCAGCTTTTTGGTCATTCAGATCCTGTTTGTGATCATTTTGAAGAAACTACTGATTTTTAGATGCTAGAAGCTGTTTTGATCTAGGCAAGAGGGAAGAGAAAGAACACATACATGTAGACAGACAGTAATTCAGAATGCATCAGTAAATGAATAAACCAAAGGGCATGTTTACTGGACTGCACGCACACTGTCATAAATCAAGTAGTGGCAGGGGCACATTGACTGGAACACATAGTTTAATAAGACTTGTAAAGTGAGTGTCATTAAAAGATACATATAGGATCAGTGCCCTAAGTGATGGAGTAGATTTACATCAGTCCAGATGGGCTATTCCTGCCCTGCATTTCTCAAGGCTTCCTAACCTGAAATGATTGGGTGAAGTAGTTATAGACCTGCTAACCACAGAAAATTTACAATGGAGTATAACAAACCACATCTTTAACTAGGAGTCCTTTCATGTTCACCAAAGTATGACAGTCCCAGAAGCTCAGGAATCAAATCTGAGGGCAGACCAGAAGCATCCATTGTTGACATGCAATAGTAGGCATCATGTATTTTGGAATGACCTACACTTGAGGGAGAAGCAGTGGCTCTTTTGCCTATTCCCTGGAGGGTGCTCAATTTTCAGCCACACAAATAAATCAAATAGTTACAGTTTTCATTTCTAAAACACTCCTGATGGTTCTTTTTTCTGAGATAGCATTTGGTTTGGAAAACTCTAACTGGGTTAATGAATTTAGATTTTCTTGTTGTTGTTTGGCAGCATCTTACAGTTTTGATGTCGAGGATTGGGTATTGGTTTTAAGAGTCAAACAGCCTGAGGTTGAATTGTAGTTCTGTTCCATACTATTTGTCATGCCACCCCTCTGGATCTCAGTTTCCACATTTATAAAATAAGGGTATTGCACTTAGCTACAAATTCTTTGACTCTATAAATATATCCATTGGACTCAAGGAAGATAATTTGTTAGATCTTTTGCCTGCCACTTATATTTGTGTAATTCTCTACTATCTAGTCAGATTGGGTCCATTCATTAGTAGGTTCCAGCCTTATGTCAGCCTATAATGTAAGTTCTTTGAAGGCATACAGACTTTCTTTTGTCTTTGTAATGTTAGCATCCAAAGCATTGCCTACAACATAGGTACTTAACAAATGCTTGCTGGTTGGTAAGTCACTCAAACCTTTCTGAGGTTAGGTTCCTCATCTTTACAGTACAAGTGATTGAAACAGATGGCCTGGGATCTCCTTAGCTCTAGAGCTATGTCCTATGAGGTCCTGTGATTAGATGTCCTTGAAGTTCCCTTTTCAGCCTGAAATCTGCAATTCCACCTTTCCAACTTGGAGCTACTCCCCTTTATGTACCCTGTATTCCAACCAAATTCAACTACTTGTAGTTTTCTGAAGGTTACTTTTCCACCTTTGTTTTATTGCTTACATTGTTCCTTATGCATAAAGTGCCCCCATTCAACATATACCTCCCTTTTAAAATAAAAAATTATTTATTTTTAGTTTTCAATATTCACTTTCATAAGATTTTGAGTTTAATTTTTCCCCATCTCCGCCCTTCCCCCACCTCAAGACAACATGCAGTTTGATGTGTACTGTGTGTCTACATTCAGATTAAGCCTATTTTCACATTAGTCATGTTTAAAAGAAGCATTAGAATCAATGGGAGAAACCAAGATAAAGAAGAAACAAATGAAAAAAGAGAGAGACCAAATAATATCCTTCAATCTGTATTCAGACGCCATAGAACCTTTTCCATCCTGAGTCCTTTGGAGCTATCTTAGATCCTTGCATTGCTAAGAAAAGGTGTCTTTCAAAGTTAATCATTGCATATTGTGGCTGTTACTGTGTACAGTGTTCTCCTGGTTCTGCTCATTTCCCTTCTGAAATGTACCAGCTCATCATTTTTTATGACACAATAGTATTCCATTATAGTCATATACCACAACTTATATACCTCCTTCAAGGTCCAGTTAAACTGCTACCTTCTTTCTGAAATCTTTCTTTATACCCTGGTTAAAAGTCAGGTTTCTTTCTGCTAAACTCTGCTGGCACTTGATACACCTTATGTACATTTTTCTCATTCTTTATTCATTTGTGTACTTGTCTTTTCCTTCATTCAGTTTTGAGTTTCTTGAGAGCAGGAAACTTGCCTTATTTATCTTTACATGGATAGGAAGAGTTATCAGCATGTCCAGCTTTTTAACTTGATGAGATATTAGAGCATAATCCTTTCTGTATGATCACACTGGCTGAGGCCCTGCTGTATCCTTTCTTTGCTGAACTGACAGTATAGGAGAGGATCTGATGTTGCCAGAACTTGAGCAGATGGCAGGTGTTGACTGGGGTGGGGTGAGGTGGAAAGGAAAGAGTGATGAGGAAGAAGAGGGGGAAGGCAGCAAGAAAGTGTCTCTACCTTCCCTCATTCATCCTTTGACATCAGGAAAGAGCTACCAGTGCAAAGTAAAGGTAAAGAGGCCTAAGGGAGTCCAGGATGTGGGGAGGGGGAAGTAAAAGCAAAACTAACAGAAAACGTAAGTTTGACATGATGTTTCTATATTTTCTATCTAGTTAGTGTTTCTTACTGATCGATCAAAATAAACCCCAAATTATTGAAAAAATAAATTCCATTTGCAAATGATAGCTACAGGCTTTCATGTTTGATGAAACTTCAGAAATATAGGTTCTTTTTTACAGCATTCATTTACAGATGAAGCACAGTGTGACTTGTTTGATAGAGAGCTTGCCTATAATGAATGAGTAGAAAAGCATTTAAGTACTTTTTATGTATGAGGCGCTATGAAATGTACTGGGCTTACAAGTAAATTTAAGCGAGATGAGCCTCGCCTTCAAGCAGCTTGAACTCTAAACGAGGAAGACAGCACATAAAGTGGAACCAGTGTTAGAAAGTGAGCTGACTAGGAATGACCAGCAGTGGTATTGTAGCTTCATTCCAAAGGGGAGAAAAGGTGAGGTGACCACAGTGAAGATGGTTTTGAAATGACTTGGAAAGAAAGATTGTTTCAAGTTCTGCTTTTGAAACGGCCTTTGTTACCTAGTGCAGGTCACTTAATTTCAGTATTCCAAGTGACTTCCTAAGACTTTCTAAGATAGTAAGTTGCAGATAGTACCTATCTGCATAGGTAGAGGGAGTTCCTTTACGTAAGAGTGCCTTATTGTCTGTCATTAAGCATTTATTAATCACCTACAACTACTGTGTACCAGGCATTGTGTACATACAAATCACCTCCATAATAGTCATGTTGTTAAAGACTAACTATATTTCCTCCATCCTATTCCACCCCTCCCCCCCCAACTATTCTATTTTCTTCTTTGCCCTGTCCCTTTCCTAAAAAGTTTGCTTCTGACTACTCCCTCCCCATTCTGCCTGCCTTTTTATCATCGCCCTTACTTCTCCCTTCCCCCCGCTACTTCTCTGTAGGGTAAGATACCCAAGTGACTCTGTATGTTATTCCCTCCTGAAGCCAAATCCTGTGAGAATAAAGTTCGCTCATTCCTTCTTACCTCCCCCTCTTCCACTCCATTGTAAAACCTTTTTCTTGCCTCTTTTATATGAGACAAGTTACCCCACTCTATCTCTCCCTTTCTCCTCCCAAGATATTCCTCTCTCTCCTTAGTGTCATTTTTTAGATATCAGCCCTTCATAGTCACCTCATCTTGTGCCATCTATCTCTCTGTCTGTCTACCCATGTATTTCTTCCACCTACCCTAATACTGAGAAAGCTCTCATGAGTCTTTTCATGTGGGAATATAAACAGTTCAACTTTAATAAGTCTCTTATGCTTTCTGATTCTCTAGGTTCTTATATTTGAAAGTCAGATTTTCTATTCAGCTCTGATCTTTTCATCAAGAATGCTTGAAAGAAAGTCCTCTATTTCATTGAATTGTCCATTTTTTCCCCTCATGGATTATACCTAGTTTTTGCTGGATAGGTGATTCTTGGTTTTAATCCTAACTCCTCTGACCTCCAGAATATCATATTCCAAGTCCTCCTATCCCTTAATGTAGGAGCTGCTAGATCTTGTGTTACCCTGATTGTATTTAGATAGTACTCAAATTGCTTCTTTCTGGCTACTTGCAATATGTTCTCTTGACTTGGAAACTCTGGAATATGGCTACAATATTTCTTGGAGTTTACTTTTTAGGATGTCTTTCCAGTGGTGATCAGTGGATTCTTTCAATTTCTGTTTTACCCTCTGATTCTAGAATATCAGAGCAGTTTTCCTTGATAATTTCTTATGATATCTGGGAGATACATGGCTTTCAGGTAGTCCAGTAATTTTTAAATCATCTCTCCTGGATCTGTTTTTCTAGGCCAGTGGTTTTTCCAGTGAGATAGTTCACATTGTCTTCTACTTTTTTTAATTTTTTTGGTTCTTTTTAATTTTTTGATTTCTCATAAAGTCATTAGCTTCCATGTGCTCCATTTTAATTTTGAAGGAAATATTTTCTTCAGTGAACTTTTGGACTTCCTTTTCTATTTGACCAGTTCCACTTTTTTAAGGCATTCTTCTGCTCATTGACTTTTTGGACTTCTTTTGCCATTTGGGTTAGTTTATTTTTTAAGATGTTAATTTCTTCTTTTTTGGGGTCTCCTTTAGTAAGCTGTTGATTTGTTTTTCATGATTTTCTTACATCATTCTCATTTTTCTTCCCAATCCCCTCTTCTTCTTTTACTTGATTTTCAAAATCCTTTTTGAGCTCCTCCTTGGTCTGCAACCAGTTCATGTTCCTCTTGGAGTCTTTTGATGTAGGAGCTTTGACTCTGCTGTCCTGTTTGTATGCTCCGATATTCCTTGTCACCAAAGTAAGATTCTATAGTCTGAATTCTTTTATATTTACTCATCTTCGCAGCCAAACACTTGACTTTCTAACTCTGTCACAGTAAGACTCTGCTTTCAGTGGGAGTTGGGGTGGGTGTTCTGTCTCAGGCTTCAGGGATTTTATATCAGCTGCGGGTTCCCCCACTGTCTGTGGGCTTAGAGCTCTGGAAGCAGCCTCTGTTGCTCCTACTGCTACCACTGGCCGCCACTATCACCCTAACTGCCCTGGGGCTGAGGCTGACCTGACCAGACCATATTCTCCTCTTTCACCCAGGTCCTAGAGTTTTCCCATTGACCTTTTTGGTGTTTGTGGGTTGAGAAGTTTGGAGACCACCACAGCTGCCAATGATTCAGTCCCTAGAGGTCTGCTCAGGTCCATTTGTGTCATTGCGGCCCATGCCAGATTGGGCTGTACTCCCTTTCCAGTGTGAAAGACTCTTCCTCTCAACTTTCCAAGTGGCCATGGGCTGGGGATTTGTTTCACTCTGCCTTTTTGTGGGTTCTGTAGCTCTGGAATTTATTTAGAGTCATTTTTTACAGGTATTTAGAGGGCTTTGTGGGAGAGCTCAGGGAAGTCCCTGCTTTTATTCCACTGTCTTGGCTCCAGTTCTCATTATTATTAACAAGTTTTTCCATACATCAGTCTTAAATCTGCCTCTCTACACTTCTACCTTTTTGTTATTCCTGGTGCTGCCTGTCTTCTGGGACTAAGAAGAACCAGTTGAATCTTGTTTCCACATGACAACCCTACAGATAGATATTTGAATACAACTATCAGATGTCCCCTAAGTTTTCTTTTCCAGGGTAACATTTCTAGACCCTCCTGCTTCCTATCTTTTCATCTTATGGTTCAGTATAGAGCTAGAAGGAATCTTAGAAGCTGTGAAGTCCAGCCCCCTCAACTTACACATATAGAAACAGACCAAGAGGTTAACTGACTTGCCCAAGGCCAGTTGCCAATCTGAATTAGGATTCAAACTCAGATCTTTCCGACTCTAAAACTAGTATTCTCTCCAGTTTACCATCTAGCTTCCAATCCAACCTTCCTAAAAAGATTACATTTTTTGCCTGTGTGTGCTAGAAAACTTTGTAGATAAAAATAATTGTTAATGATTTTATATAGAATTTCAAAAGTATTGGTGGGGGCAATTCTTGTCTTTCTGAATCTGTGAATGATGTAGTATCTTTTCTTTTAAAGTTGATTGCATTTTGTTTAAGGAGCTAGAAATAAAAGAAATGAAATGTTTTTTAGTTCCTTTTCCAGCAGAGGGTGCTCTGTAATGAAGATTTCTAAAATATGTCAAGTTTCTTGTAGAAGAATTAAGGAGATAATATCTCACTGTTCTTAGTTTCATAATTATCCAACTAAATCTTGCAGATTTTTTTTTCAAATTTACCAGATATTTATATACACCGCCTACTGTTGAGCTAATTGATATAGATCATTTATTTATATATTTGTATGTTAATCTTAATGTGTATTTATATACATACATACATACACACATGTAAAACTTTGTACTGTGGGACACGAGCAGCTAATTCTGTTAAATGATGTTCCCAAGACCATTTAGAGAGTAAGAACAGCTTAGATTGGAATTCTTAACCTTCAAGTGTCCCATGTGTCCCACCTTCTCCTTAAGTGAAGAACAATTGAAATGAATTATCAGATATTTCTTGATCACATCTAGTGTGCTTTCCATTGTGCTACTTTCTGTAAACACTTAGTTGGTTCAATTTTTTCTTGTAATCAGTTGTACTAGTATTATCTGAGCCTTCAGGGGCTCTGACATTCCACTCGCTGGCATACACTATTCTCAGTAGCCATTGTGAACTATTAGATTCGTGTATATTCTTATATAATAGAAGTTTCAGGCCCCGTGAAGGATTTTCTCCCTGAAGTGAATTGTCTTTTTACCCTTCCTGCTATTTCAAAGGTATTGTATTATATTCTGTCTACCTACCTCTGTTTCTTTTCTCCTTTTTTCTCTCTTCTCTAATAATTTTACATGATAACAGATGTAAACTTTTGTCCAGTTGGTGACCACTTTCACTTCCTTGTTCTGTCCCCGAAAGTCCAGAGGTTTCCTTCCACTTCTTAAAATATGTTTAGTTCTTCATAGTTGGGACTTCTCTGTTTGCTTTCTCATGATATTGAATTTGTTTCCTGATATGAGTGCTTTACTTTCTGTGAAGCTTAATGTTCATTTCTCTGATTAGCACACTAGATGCCATGATAGTCCATCACTCTGATTAGTATTGGAATTCTACTTTTGTGGAAATTAAAATAGCACAGTCTAAAGCTTCTGAAGTTCTTAACTTTGTATCATGGGCATCTTTGCAATCTAATGAAGTCAATGGACCCTTTCTCAAAATCATGTTTTCAAAAACATAAATTTAGAGGATTATAAAGCAAACGAGTGAAATTGAAATACAGTTGTTAATTTTTTTTTTTTTTTAAGAGGGAGCAAGTTCACAATCCCCATGTTAAGAACTTCTGGCTATAAAGCTGGCATGCTCCAAGAGGAGTTTTTTCTACTACTCAGAATGAAATTGTGCTGGTTTGTCATGTTACCCCTTGTGCCTCCTTGTGATAAATAACATACATTTTCCAGGAAGCTTATAGAAATCGGATGTGTACATGGGGTCTCGGAAACAAATTGAAAGTAACTGACCCATATAGTGATTGCACCTGCAAACCTGGCCCTTTTTGCAATTTAGCTAACTGACCAAAGTGTATGAGTTCTGTAGAGGAAACAAGGGATTTCAGATATTTTTCTATATGTTGGATGGGTTTTTGCCTCCCTGAGAATTGTATTTTTTTTCTTAGATCAATGTGCTCTCATTTCAAATAATGCTTGAATTATTTTTTTTTCAGTATGGTTGTGCCAGGGAGACCAGATGATTTAGTTTAATCTCTGTAGAAGCTTATAACAGGCTAGTAGAAATATGCATGTTAATGCATTGTCATGTGATTACATCATCACTTAGGTTTATTCTACTGAAATTGTCTCCCTAGTTTTATCCTAAAACCTTGTGTTAGAGGGTTTGGAAATGGATTCTACAGCTTTGTAGGAACCTACTTAGTATATTGAATTGACATTTCAAAACCTTTTTGAGACATGTAAGCCCCATGGCAGTAGTCTGAGTCCTAAATTACCTTTGGGGCAAATACATAAAATTAAATGGATTTTTTTTTTTAGTGATTTAATACTATTGTGAAAATAATCTGAAGTCTTTTTTTTGCACATAATATTATCATCTCTCTCAAAGCTATCAAAGAATATTTTTTATTCTTTGTCAATCATTTCTTAGTACCACACAAGACAATTTGAAGTGTTAACTACTTTTAAAGCTATTTCCCATAGGGTCACTTAATGCTTCTAGCACAGCACACACACAAAAAATCCTTACATCATTCTAAAGTGGGTGTATATATAAATATGTTGATTTCAAATCTTGAAAACTCTTTTTACCCTCTACTAGTTCATTGACAAATAATAAAAAATACCTATATTTAAGAAATGGCATGTATGTGGAGATTGGGTTTAATGGAAGACGATGTATTTGGAATTTAGTAGCTCTTTGAATACAATTTTATATTGCTTTTTTTATTGTAAGTAGTATATATGCTTAATGAAAGGACAAAGGCTCATTTTTTCAAATGTCAACTATCAGATACAGTTTGGAAAATAGTCTTAGTTGATTAGCACTTATATCTTCAAAAGAAAAGTTGCTTTTCGATTTGTTTTTGAGACTGAATCTCCCTCTTGTGCTCTGGCTGGAAGTGCAATAGCCACTTAAGGGCCTAATGCCAGGACCAAGTGGTACAGAAACTTCAAACTGCACTGTTGTGACTTGGGCTGGTTCATCTCTCCTTACGCAACCTGGTGATGCTTCAGTCCCACAGGTTCATCATATTGGTGTCAGACTTTGTACAGATGATTGGATTGGCTTTAGCTCTGCTGTAGCTCAGAATCCTGAGATGAAGAGGTCGCCCAGCTTTAATTTTTTCTGGTAGGAGAGGTTACAGGCGTGCATTGCCACACTCAGCTTATTTTGTTTTTAAAGTGTTCGTTGATAATTCTTTTACAAATATCCCTGTCACTTCTAACTAATTCTGGTTCCTTCCTTCTTTTAATTATTTCCTGTTTATCCTGTCTGTAGCTTTGTTTGTTCATATTTATTTCTTTGTTGTCTCCCCCTTTTGAATGTAAGTTCCTTGAATACAGGAACATTATTTTTTGTCAATTTTTATGTCTCCAGCTCTTAAAACAGTACATGGCACATAGTAGGGGCTTAATAAATGTTTATTTATTAATAATTATATATTTATATATAATTATATATATAATATTATATATAATATAAATATATTATATAATATATAATAATATGTAATATAATGTATATATAAATTATATAATAAATTTACCAATTATACTCACTTATACTCCTTGTTCATCTTTTCCCACACCCAACCCCCCTGATTTTCCTCTCCCACAATTAGAACTTTTCCTTATAATAAGTATAATTAAATAAAACATAGTTGAACGTGGTCAGGACTAAAGATGTTTGCCTCTTTCCACACCTCTATCCCACAGCTTCTCCAATTAGAAGTAGTCTAAAGTCACGATTGGTCATGTTTTGTTTTTCAGGTTGAAAATAACTGACAGATTTACTTATTTTGATTTTACTTAGGAGGTACAGGCATTTATACACTGTAGAAGATTTGGATTCCTTTACAATTTACTATAAAGTGAATTTTTAAAATGTTAATATAAATTTCCTGTATCCCCCTGGTAGAAATTTTGATCAAAAGACACTAAAAAATAACAATACAATAATTCAGTAAGCATTTCTGATATACTTTTTCAAAGCCCTGCGCCAGGGAAAGACACAAAGTCAAATGACATCTTCTTTTGTTCTTAGTGAGCTTGCAATGATGAAACAAAAAAATTCTATTAAAAACTCTTAGTTAACTTTTTAACTAAGTCATGCCTTTAAATTGAATTTATTCTTATGACACAAGAGTTTAAAAAGTTGGAATAGTCAAACCACAATTTGGCTTTAGAATGTACTAGTGGGCCAGGGCCTACTAAATTTTTAGCAAAGACTAGAGAGCAGTGAAGCGCTGAATGTTAGTTTTTGTTTCTATCTGTCCCCGAGATGATTAAAAGAGACAGTGTTCAATACCAATTCTCCTGTCTAGTGGCCATTCTTGTTACAAAGAGAAAAAGCATTGTTGAGCCGCCGGCACAGCCCTAGCATCCCTGGCTAACCAGTGGTGGTGATTCTCATCTGCTCCGAACAAAGAGCATCTTGTACCTTTCTTCCTAGAATTTCATATTGCATCTTATTACATACATTATATGTGTGGGTCGTACAAGCATCTAACCTTCTTTAGTTGAAGAGGCAACAAAAAATAAGAAGGCTCAAAGAGGCAAAGCTCCAAGGATATAGTGTAAGGGCATTGTATAGGCGCTACAGGTTTGTCAAGCCTTTTATGTCCTTTACCTCATTTGAACCTCACCACGACTCTGCAGTACAGATACAACACAGGTGAGGTGTGCACACCCACTCACACCATTTCTTTTTTAAACTAAAGAGGAAACTGAAACAGAGAAGTCAGAAGACTTGCCAATTTTCACACAGTTGTCAGAGGTAGGATCTAAAGCCAGATCTATCTGACTTGAAAATCTGGCACTGTTCACTTGGTAAGGAGAGGAGTTAAAGTCTCAGAGCTGCAGCCAAGACTTCATTTGGTGAAAAGGAGAGTTTTGAGATGTGGAATTAAGAAGGGAGAGGGTGCTTGTCATGTATGACTAACTCTGAAGGGTAGGAATTGGGAGTATTGTGGCACTTGAGGTGTGAAACAGTCTGCATGGAGTTTGATAGGGAAATTAATCAGGGAAGAATAGATTGCTGAGCAACAGGTGAGATTCTTGAAGTTAGAATGTGTAGACCTGCTTAGCATGGTTGTACAACTTGCTGTAGCAGGCAATATTCAGCAACGAAGTAGGAACAGTGAAGGCAGATATTGGAAAGATACAGAGTTGAAGGTTAGCACAGGAAAAGTGGGAAAAAAAACAAAGGGGCATAGGATTCAAGGTTGAGGATAATATATATTTGAATCTATTAACACAAAGGGTCAAGATTGAAAAGGAAAAGAAATGAGTCTAGAGCAGGAGACCAGAACAGGGAGTGAATGGTGCCGTAAGAATGAAAACTAAATTTGGGAGGAATAAGACAGGAAGAGGTGGAAGGACAGGAAATTATGGTCAGGAAGTGAAATTTTAGAGTTCCTTGATGAAGGTGACACCGTTTGGGGTGATGAGGTAAGATTTAAAATGAACTTGGCCTTTTATGGTACAGAATTCTTGAACATTTTTGGGGGTAAAAGGAAGTCAAAAGACTTGGGTTCACATCCTTGTGATAACATGTGCTCTCTCTCTTAGCTTCATGTTTCTCACTTGTAAACTGAAGGTAATTGCATTTGAGTATAAAATTGCAGAAGATCCTTTATAAAAGAACTCTATAGATGGTTTAGTATTACTAGAATAAAGAAAAGTATGAGAGAGAATCTTTTGGTTTTCCTTAAACAAAATATTGTCTTTGTATGTGAAAAACCATAAAAGAGTCTATAACAGATCTGGAAAGGAATGAGTAACCAGGGTGCTTAAAGGTCTTGGAATCATGCTGTCCTGAAATTCATTAAAGACTCATGGGGTATTGCTTGGACATGAAAAGAAGAGACATGATAGCCAAGTATTTGAAGGGTTAAGAAGTGAAAAAGGAGTAACTCGAGAGCAGAACAAGAAGCAGTGGGTAAAAGTTGCAGAGAGACAGATTAATCTTGTGAGGGAAAGTTTGTTAATAATTAGAGCTATCCACAAATTGAATGGAGCTGCCTTAAAGCTTCTTCTCCTGGGAGATCTTTGAACAAAGACTGAATGACCACTTACTAGGGATGTTAGAGAGTGCATTGTAATTCAGGTATGGGTTGGACTAGATGATCTGTGAAGTTGCCTTCCCTCAGTGGAATTCTATGATTCTGTGTTACTATCAGTGACTTTTTTTGTGCATTAAAGACTTGTTGATGGTGTTTTTTTCCTGGTAATACATTTCTGCTTTATCTTTTAAGGGTGTGCCAAATAGTATACATCAGTGACTGTCAAGTAGTGCCCTCCTGTACTCTTTGCATACTTCTTTGCTATTTCCAATAGTTATTTAACCAGGACAGATGTAATGACTGTTCTGTTTTTGCTCCTCTGTAATTAATTTTTTCTAATTACTAAATCTAATCAGTACATTTTATTCCAGGTTGTTAAATTGAGAATGTTGCCATACTTAATCACAAACTTTAGGCTTCATAAATGTTACTTTGTCATCATAAAATTTTAATCATGAAATTTTAATCAAAACTGCCTATATTCATTATTTAATGAACACATACATTATGCTGAGAATGGAAGGAGATACAAAATTTGGAAAAGGGCCATTATGGGCCTTTTAATCTAATCAGGAAATAGAAACAAAATAATTATAATTATATCAGGAGCAAAATAGTGAATTGTATAAATAAACATTTTTTGAAGACTATATAAATATGTATGTGTGTGACTATATGTATATGTGAATACATATATACCTGTACACGTGTGTGTGTGTGTGTGTGTGTGTGTGTGTGTGTGTGTGTGTGACTAAACTGGAAATCCTTTTTATACTTTGAGCTCATTTAGGAGATTATCTGATATCAGAATTCAAGTGTATTAAGTAGTTTTTATAAGCAAAAATGCAAGTGATGATTTCCAAATCAATATATGCATTTATTTTGATGGGCAATTATTTAGAATTTGATTTGAGTGATTTTTAAAATATTAATCTAGAAATACATTATAGGTTTTGATTATTATGTTTTACCTTAGGAAGAAATATATTTAAGAAGAAAGATGTAAAGTAGTAAAAAGTTCTGACACTTTGAAGTTATGGATCATTTTGTTATTGTCAAGACTATATTCCTGGTGCAACACTTGGCTTAGATTAATGTTTCTCAGAATCATGTACTGCCTCAAAGAATTAGTTATTTTAGTCTATCTCAATTTGGGTAAAAAATTCCAACTTGTGGTTGAGTATAAAATTGGAAATCATTCTGTATCCTAAGAATCCTGTGTGCGTTTTCAGCTTTTTCTGTTTACTTCTTACATGGTTTCCTTAAGTCACTAATTTTCTGTGGCTTGGCACTGTCCCTTTAGTGTAGGCCATACTGTTATTAGTTCTCCATATTGTTTACCTCTGATGTTTCAGAAATGTTTTGAAATTCCTTGAATGTCAGGCTATATGTAAAGGTTTAAATTTTGTGTTGGATTTTAGTTTTTAATGTTCAGGAATACACAGAGTTTACAATCTAATCTTTAAAAGTTTAGAAGTAAAGGTCCAAATAAACTGATGCTCAAAATGTTGCAATTAGAAAGCACTTTATAATATTGACTAGTCCAGAAGTGGGGAACCTGCAGCCTCAAGGGCACATGTGACCCTGGTAGGTTCCTAGGTGCCGCCTTTTGACTGAGCACAAGTTTTACAGAACAAATCCTTTTATTAAGGGGATTTTTCTGTGAAATTTGGTTGTTGTCCTTTGTTCTCAAAGAGGATGAAAATGATATCACCATGATAAAGTCAAGTTTCAGTGTGTGTCGGACTCTGGCTGATCAGACCAATACGAGCTCAAATGCGTTACCACAGATTGGGCACAGATAATCCATGTAAACATTTGGGGTGTATACTTTAATTCCTCATCCTATGTTTCCTTTGAACTGTTTCAATTCTCCTTTGCTCATAGGGTATAGGACCTTTCCTTATGTGGACATGCCATGCTGAGCAGTCCTGTACCTGTGTCTCTCATGTCACACAATCTATTCCAAAGTTCTTGAGAGAGACTTGGGAGTATCCCTGTGTCTTCTCTTTTGACCACCATGTGAGCGAGTTTTCCATAAAGTAGTCTTTTTGGCAAGCATGCATTTTGTATTTGAACCACATGGCCAGCCCATCAGAGTTGTACTCTCTGAAACATAGTTTGAATGCTTGGCAGTTTAGTTCAAATCAAGACCTCAGTATCGGGTACCTTATCCTGACAGGGGATCTTCAGACTCTTCCTAAGACAATTCAAATGGGAGCGATTCAGTTTCCTGGCATGGCGCTGGTAGACTATCCATGTTTCACAGGCATACAACAATGAGGTCAGCACAACAACCCTGTAGACTTTCAGTTTGGTAGTCTTTTGTCTCCCATACTTTTCTTTGGAGCCTCCCAAACACTGAGCTAGCTCTGGGAATGTGTGTGTCAACCTCATTATCAATTTGTACATCCCTGGAAAGTACACTACCAACAGAAGTGAACTTATCTACAACATTCAAAACTTTTCCGTTTGTTGTAACTGATGGTTCCACAGATGGATGATGTGGTGGTGGCTGATGGAGCACCTGTGTTTTCTTGATGTTAATTATTAGGCCAAAATTAGCACAGGCTGCAGAGAATTGATCTATACTTTGCTGCATTTCAATTTCAGAGGCTGCATTGAGTGTACAGTCATCTGCAAACAGAAAATCATGAACTAACACTCCTTCCACTTTGGTCTTGACTTGTAGCCTTTTCAAACTGAAGAACTTACCATCAGTATGGTAGTTGACCTTGATGCCGTGTTTATCCTCATTGAAAGCATTTCACAACATGGCTGAAAACATCATGCTAAAAGTACGGGAACAAGCACACAGCTGTGTTTTACTCCACTGGTGACAGGGAAGGCACAAAAGCATTGTCCACTATCCAAAACCTGGACAAAACATGTCAGCATGAAATTGATGCACAATATTGATGAACTTCTTTGAATTGTTACTATCAGCATAAAAATGAATTTCATCTGCCTTCTTACTGAGCCAGGAATCCTACATCTTTCTAAGCTTTGCTCATACTTTGCTTTTGGTGGAATTAAATGCTGCCTTCTTAGAGGTGGATGCACTATCCTGCTGGTAAATCCTGTGGAGTTGTTTTTTGTTTAGCAGCTTCTGAATTTCCTCATCATTTTCATCAAACCAGTCTTGGTGTTTGCAAGTATTCTGACCCAGATGAGCAAATGCAGTGCTGTACACCAAATCTCTGAATGCCTGCCCACTCCTTTTCTCCTCTGCTGTTGCCAACTGTGTGTTGACTTAACTTTCCCTCCAAGTCAGCAGCAAACTGTTCACGCTCAGAGAAGAGCTCTAACTTGTCATTAATTCTTCTGGTAGTCATTTTGTCTTGGGGGCAGCATTTGATGAATGAGAATATTTAGCTTGGAAAGGATAAGTCTGTGATCAGTCCAGCACTCTGTATGACCAGTCCAGCACTCTGCACCACACATTGCCTTTGGCACTCTCATATCTTGTCTATCTTTTCTCTTTACAGTCACATAATCTATTAGATGCCAGTGTTTGCTGTGAGGGTGCATCCATGAAGTTTTATTACGTTTAGGTACACAGAAAACAGTGTTGGTGATGAGAAGGTCATATGATGCACAAGTCTTCAGTAGTAAGTGATCATTGCTGTTGCTGTTTCCAACTCCATTCCTTCCTAGGACTCTGCCAAGTCTGGTAGCCTGAGCCTACTCTAGCATTAAAGTTACCCCAAATTATAATCTTGTCTTCTTGCAGCATGTTGATGATAAGGTTCCCTAGGTCTTCATAAAATTTTTGACTTCATCAGGGTTCGTAATGGTGGGAGCAAAGTGGCATGACATTTCCCTGAAAGTGGCAATTTTATTGTCATGAGTCTGTCATTCACTCCTTTTGCCAGGCATACCAGCTTGCTGACTAGATTAGTTTTGATTGCAAAATCTGTGCCAACTTCACAGCACTTGCCTTCGAAAAATGTGTATCCAGCTCCGACTTCAGTAAGCTGGCCTTCATTTGCCAGCCTTGTTTCACTCGGGGCTACTCTTTGGATGAAATACCTGTTGAGTTCTCTTGCAACAAGAACAGTTCATCTTTCAGGTCTACTGGATTTTGTGAAGTTTGGGAACCTCTGAAGTCTTATACCTTCATTTTACAAATGGTCATTATTTTTCTATAATAGTAGAATAGAAGAATACTTTCATTTTTGGTATCAAAGAATTATAGACTTGCACCAGGAAATGACCTTGGAAACCATTTAGTCCAAACTTCTTATTTTACATATGAGCAAATTAAGTCCGATGACAGTTAAGTGACTTGCCAAAATCACACAGGAAACAAACTTTGGAAGTGGGATATTTGAATCCATTTCCTCAGGAAGGAGATTCACTTTTATTGGACAGATCATAGGGCATAGAGACGGGATAATCTAGTTCACATGTTTGACCTTGGGCAGTAGTATACTTTTGCCTCAGGTAACTCCTTAGGACTTACCTACTGAGTTTTAGAATGATTTGAAAGTCTGGAGATAGAAAGTTTCCACTCCAGGAATATCATGGGAATTGAATATTCTCTTTGTATTTTTATATTCTTTCAGGAGTGGTTTTGAAGCAGGGAATTTTGATATGTGCAGAATGAGGTGCTGGTTACATTTTAGTACATTTTGTCTTACTAGTCTTGGCATTTGATTGAGTGAAAAATGGAAGAACTCTGATGGTTATAGCAAACCTAATTGACATCTCTCAGGAATGTGGCTTGGGAGTTCTTGTTTCTGATTAAGTATCAACTGTTATCCTGTTTTTGGACTTGCCACTTTGGCATCCTGAGAAAAGCCTGCTAAAATGTACTTGATATAGTTGTCATCAAATCTTTTTGGTCACTCTTGCAAAACATTTTTGTAGCCTACGGTTTCAGTAGTTGAATAACATCTCCCTCTTTGACAAAACCACCAGGGAATAATAAAACATCAAAACCATAAAATAATTGATGCAAGTTCTGTCCCATATTTTAATTATCAAAAAACAAAATTAGGAAAGATGACTGATCACCACGTCTCATTTATAACAGCGTTGCAAATATGTATGTTTTTCATCAAAGAAAGAAACTGTGCTTCATGGCTTGCTAACTTAACATTTTTTAAAATCTACCAACAGTTTTCAGAGAAAAATAAAAAAGAAAAGAAAAAAGTTGATCAGAACTAAGAATGTCTTTAAAACAGAATGTTTTTATACTACGACCTTGAGGCTAACTGGAATAATTGAATGTTTTGTTTTTTTAAAAAAGATGACACAAAGTGGTTTTTACCTTTTTTTCTTTAAAGAAATTTCTAAAGGCTTTCCATCAGCAGCAGAATATTGATGATTCAGTACATTGCTTAAAGAATTTAAGGGTTATATGATATAGCAGAATTAATACTGGACTTGGAGTCAAGGATATCCAAGTTTGAATTTTACCTCTGACGCTACTACATAGAAGTGTCTTAAGTTTGGACTTTTAGTTCATAGGATCATAGTCTTGGGTCTAGAAGGGTCTATAAATGTTAGGGTGATAGGTTTAGAGCTGGAAGAGATGTTGGAGATCATCTATACCAAATAAGGAGACTAAATCCCAGAGAGGTTATGACTTACCTAGGGACACTGTCTTAGTAAAACAATGATGTTTGATAACAGGGCAAAGCGACCATCATCAGATATCTACAAGAAATGAGAATCAGGCCCTTTTGACTCCAAATCAAGCACTCTTTCCATGCTCATATTTTATGACAGAAAATGAATAAGAATCTACTCCCCACAGACATTTTATTTAATTAAGCATGTATTTGATCAGAAGGGCAGATTTTATGTTGTCTTTAGTTGAAATTTAATGAAAAATGTCACAGATATTCAATGTGTGATATTTATGTTGTGTTCACTGATGTTTTAGCACAGCAATCTGTCTTGTCTCATGTAATTATATAATGATACATTGCACTTTCAGTTATGGGGTGTTTTTGTGGGAGAACCATAGGGTGAGGAGTGTTTGGACTTGTGATTTCATCAGTATAGGGAAATCTAGGTATAGAAACTCCATCTATGGATATGGATACAATATCTAGTTTTAAGTGATTTTCCTGGGACATTGCAGGATGTTATTATTTTTCCCCAAATTAAAGAGTTAATATATGTTAGAGGAGAATTTAAACCCAGCTCTTCCTGGCTACAAGACTAGTCCTCTAACCATTATGCTAAAAGCCTTTCATTATTTAAGATAGGAATAAATACAAATTTGGTTGGATTCAAAGGTGTGTTGTTGCTGCTATTATTTTAAGTAGCATGAGATTAAAATTTGCTGTACATCTAGTTTTTATGACAGTACTGAAAGGTAATTGAGATTCAGGTTCTGTTTTATAGATACCAGAAGTTTATTGTATTTAACATCAGCCTTGAACTCGCTTTTGAATTTTATAGTAGTAGTGAGCTATCAAAGACTGCATTCTGATTCTTTATTATTTCTTGTAGTTATCTGATGATGGTCGTTATGTCTTGTTGTCAATAAGACAAGGCTGTGATCCAGTTAACAGACTCTGGTATTGTGATCTACAGCAGGAATCTAATGGCATAACAGGTAAGTTCTGTTTAAAAACTAAGGAAACCAGATGCCCAGAAGTTTCATTAAAAAAGTTGTAATTTTGACTTTAGAATTGATTTCTAAGGATGCTTTCTTCTCTTGATTATATAATCCTCCTCTCTCTCTCTCTCTCTCTCTCTCTATCTATCTATCTCACGTTATCCTAAAAATTAAAGTGAATAATGAGTCAACTAAATATTAATGTTTTGTTGTACAACATAGTTCTAGACTAATGTTGAGTAAATTGTATTCTTATTACATGTCACTAGTTCAGTAATCTACTGAGCTTATCATTGTGGATGAAGCAGAACTACAAAAGTAGCCCATCCCCGCCTGCTCTTGCTATATACACATATATACATACACACACACACACACAAACACATGTAAGTTATAAGTACCAGTTTGGTAGTAATTATTTCATTAATTTGATCAAAGTACCTAGCCAATTACATGAACTTTTTTTTGATAATTTTTTATTAAAAGATACACAGTACACCAAATAGTTCATAATAGTCAGTGAACATAACTTTTCAGCAAGAGTTACGTTTCTTTATGTGTAGATAGTCACCATATAGAGTGCAAAAATGAGACAGAAATGAACTTTCTACTTTCAACTTAGCAGAAACTATTCAATATAAATCCATTCTTCTTTTCTCCCCCCATAGTTTTGCTAGAGAGGTAGCATAGTAAAGTGTAAAGAACACTGACTCTCAGGTCTGGGAACCTGGATTCAAATTCTGTCTTTTATAAACTTTTTCTGCCTGTGCAACTTTAAATAAATCACTTAACTTCCCTCAGCTTTTCTTTCATCCTCTGTAAAGTATGAAGAGTTTGGGTTACCTGGATTCTCATGATTACTTTTCTCTTCTGGTGATTAATATGAACACAAATGAGATTGCCAGGATGCATCTGAAAAGCATTGCTAAGAGACGTGATGTCTAGGGTAAGAAACTGTAAATTTTAGGTGAATAGGAGATCTTCTCATCGTTCTTACCAGTTGAAAGAAGGCACTTCAAAGAGAGAAGCAGGTATAAGAACCGAACATGTGGTTAAAAAGATAGTTTCTGAGAATAGTCTTGGATCTCTGGAAATCCATATAAAACCTATACAGAAAATGAGTTCTTGATCAGGGATAGAGTCTTAATACAGACTGATAAGTATGTATTTGCCTTGACTATTGAATATCTAATTAAAAGTGCTTTAAATTGGCAGAGATGATAAGAGAACAGAGGAAACTTTGTATACCTACCAAGTTAGGTACCATGGAAAATATTTATAGTGTATAAACAAAAATAATAATAGAAAAACCCAGAAATTCACAGACAACCAAATTCAGAAACGCAATTATCATTAAAATCTGGCTTCAGATGTTAATGCAGCAATGTACAGCGTAATAGTAGCAAGGAAAGTAAACTAGAGATTTGAAGACAAGGAGGTAAATTTGACCCAATGAGATTCATTAGGATTTGGTGAGATGGGACCAGTGATCTGAACATTGTTCTGGAGGGATAGATTGTCTCCAAAAGAAGTATAGGCAAAAAAGGATGGAGGGAGGAAAGGGTTGAGAGAGATTAGAGCAGCACTGTATAGTCGGTGACACGCTACAGTTTCTGTTGCTGAGAGTTTGTTCTTGTATTTCATATTAACTTTTTTCAGAAATACTTGGTAAATCACCTTTATTGTGTCATATGAAATCAATGGTAAAGAACAGACAATTTTATTATGTACTACTAGTGAGTATTTAGTACTTTCATTAAGAGTCATCAGACTCCCTTCCAAAGGGCAGAGACAGGTCCTCATTTTGTACAAGGAGTAAAATAAGTGCTTGGTGCTGAATTATTAACAATCTGGTCGTCAAGGGGATTCTGCTGTGTTACTCAGAATGAGGGGGGGATATTCTTAAATAAGCCATATATTTGATATTTGTAATTGTTAATCATCAGTAACATTCATTTTCATCATGTTGTATTTTCTATCTACTTCGTTTTCCTCCAGGTTCCAGAAAAATATAAGGGAGAAAAATTTTACAGTATTTACAGATATTTACCATTTGCTACTTATTTAACAAAAATGTATTTGCATAGGTAAAAATTTGTAAATTATACATTTAGTTAGACACGTATATAATGGTCTTTGGATCTGTACCTTTTTCTAGTGTCTTTCAAGTTACTTGGGTCAGTGTTGTCTGTTTTAGGTTCTATGCTTCTTGAGGGTAAAAATTGTGTCTGTTTAGCTTTGAGGTTGGGGCTTCCAAATTGTTCTTTGATACAAGTGTCTCTTGTGAGGTAGTCAGAAGAGGATTTGTATTCTAGCTATACATTGAACATATCCTCCCAGGTCCAAACTATTTCAAGAAAACTCTGCCCTCTTTCTTCCCTTCTTATAAGTTTTATGAAATGATCTACTCCCTAAACAATTCATTGAAAATTAATTAAGAATGCTAGATTAAGGTATTAGCTTATAGTTGTGTCATGGTATATCAGAAAGAACTTTTAGTCTTATTGCCAGAAAACCTGGTGTTAAGTCCAGTTTTGACACTTTTTACTCACCATGTGAGCATGGTAAGTCATTTTAAGTTCTGAATACCTCAGTTATTTTCCTTGTAAAATGAAAATAAAATTTACACTACCTAACGCAAAGACTTTTTATGGAGAAAGCATTTTGTAAATCTTAAACCATTATATATAGGATTGTGTCATCATTATAATCATTTAAAGCACCCGTTAAGTACCAGAGCCTCTGTTTCTACAGTATCTGTTAGACCCTCAGGATACACAGTTGCAAAATTCTGAAGGAAAATCCTTAAACAGTGTTTAAGATGCCTACCCTAATAACACATTAGATTGTAACAAGCACATAGGAAAAGTTGAAGAGGGGTGACAGATCCAGGGAAAGAACATCTCTGAGAAAGAATATCCTTTTTCTACATTGAGGAATTAAGAAAGGCCTCTTGGAACATGTACCACCTGAATTGGACCTTAAAGGAAGAAAAGAATTTTAACAGTCATAGTCATGGAAGGAACCTGTTCCAAGAATAAGGATTAACCTGTGCAAGTGCAGAGCTGGATATGATGAGAGAGCAATTAGCAGTCCAGTTTGGATGAAAAAGTGCACAGGGTGAAGTACTGTGAAACAAGGCTAGAAGGGTGTGCTGGAGGTAGTTTGTGTTGGGACTGAAGTACCAGCCTAAGAAATTGGTACTTCATGTTCATCAAAGGTTTTTGAGCCAGGTAATGTAGCCTTATGATATCTGTGCATTGGCAAAATTGCTTTGGTAACTTTGTAAAGGGCAGTTGAGAAAGGTGAAAACAAGTAGAACCATTCAGGAACTTTTATGTTAGACTAAATGTGAACTAATGAAGGCCAGAACTAATAATCTTCCATAGTTATATAATTCTTTAAGGCTTATGAGCTTTTTTTTTTTTTTAACAACAGCCCTGTGAGGAAAGATGGTAGAAATGCTTATTATACCCCTTTTCCAGGTGAAGAAACAACCTTTAAGAAATCAAGTAATTTTTCCCAAGGAAACCACAATTTCAAGTAAGTTCAGCTTGGATTTGAGTTGAGGCCTCCTGACTCCCAAGTCCAGTGCTTCTTCCACTGTGAGACACTGTCATTTAAAATGTGTGAATAGAAAAGAGGAAAAGGTCCAAGTAATATTATATAGAATAACTTTAATGAATAGGCCTGACCATATCACTGAGATTCACAAAATTAGTGTCTTGGAGTTTGAAAAGACTCAGAAGCCATCTCTTTTGACCTGCCATCCCTAACAAGTGGTGATCCCTCCATTTCTTGAAGAACTCTAGTCAGGTCCATCTCCATTCAGAAATCTTCAGTGACTCCTCATTCCTAATTGATAAAAGTTCAGTTCTTTTTCAGAATTGAAGGCTGTGTATAGTCCATTACTATCCTCCCTTTCTAGCTTTATACAGTTATCTTTTCTATGTGACAACTTTCTCCATCATGTTTTTGATGTATTGCAGGTTGGCATAAGAAAGAAAATGAGAATATTTTGTGGAAGATTCACGAAGGCCAGCAGATGACAGAAAAGTTTAGAAACTCAGAAATGCTTAAAATATATGTATAGTATTATATAATATAATATAGTTTATGTTTTAATATCATAATAATTTGAACTTCTTCTCTGGTATGAAGGGAGGGCCAAAAAATACGTGGCTTTTCCAGATCGTGGGGTGCCACACTTTTAATGCCCTTGATGTGGAAAGGGTAACTGTATGTATCATCCCCTTCCATAAACTGTATGCTATAAATTGGATTATTCTTTGCTCCTGTAAAAGTGATCATCTAGCATAGCCCTTCATTTTGCAGTCAGTGAAAACTGACTCAGGGAGATTAAAGGTCTTGACCAAGGTAGCAATTGGCAGAGCTGGGATCTGAATCCAGCCCCTCCAGTTCCAATTCTTAACACTTTTTCCTCCTGTATTACACAGGTAACCTCCCACTACCTTTTCTCCATTTAATTCTTAGCAATCTTTTAAAGCTAGTCTTAGGATCGCAGGATTTAGAACTGGGAAGAGACTTTGAAGATTATTTAGTCAGACATGTCATTTTACAAATGAGGGTGGCTGAGGGTATAGTTCAGCCTTTGAGGAGAAAGGAGTTTTAGAAAGGCTTCAGTGGAAAATGTTGTCATAGATAAGATAATGAGTAAAGAATTGACTTTCCCCTAAGAATGCCTAGTTGAGGCTAGATGGTATGAATCTATACTTTGTTCATTCTTTTCCTTTTATGTTTTTAGTTGCCTCACTACCCTATTGAATGCCTTCCCCATCCCCTACTCCCTGCTCTTGAAACTCAAAGAACTTATATCTTTCTTGCCATTTCAATTTTCTTACCTGGCCATTACAAGGGGAACACACAGTCTTCTGATAACAGGCAGCAGTTTCTCCTCTCATTCTTCTTTACTACAGTTTCCTCTTCTTCCCCACAATGCTCTTGCACCCATTCTCCTCTCCACACAAAGGATATATAAATCTTATATGAAGACAGATTTATCCTCATATTTTTCCAGACTTATTTAAGAAAACCTCTCATTTTACAGCTTTACAGTTTACTTGAGGAAATGAAAACATTTTCATTTTTTAAAAAATCTTCAAAATTAAAAAAGAAAAGCTTGTCAGAATTTTACTTTGTAAAGCATGATTTCCACATAATTTCCACTTTACAATTTAGTATCTAGTCTACTCACAAATTCATGACGATAATTTTGAATTAAGAACAGATTCTGTTCTTTTGCATTGCAAGTCAATTAAAACCAGCCTTGTCCTTTATTTGACACCTAGAGTTTTATTAGACTACTTTGTCACAGATTGCATTTTTCTTATCCTCTGTTTCTGTGTGTGAGCTTTACGTTTCTACTTATTGACTCTGTTCTCTAAACTCTTCAGTGAAGAGATAAGGGTGTCATTGAAGGCACTGGACAAGTATGTCATTTTTAGTTCAGCTGTAGAGGAGGCAGCTGTGTCTTAGTTTCAGTAATTCTGCCTGTGAATTAGTTGAATATTAGTTCATTCTGTACCCTTTTGGATAATGATTTACCTGGATTTTTTTCAGTTCTGTGCATTCTTTTGTTTCATAAAATTATGAGTGCAGTACTTTATTATATACACATTGTATTTAATTTTAAATTTTTAATGATTCTTTTCTTTTTATATCACCTATATATCCCCATATAGCCTATCTCTCTCAAACAGGCCATCCCTTATAAGAAAAGAATAAAAGGGAGTTGAGAAGAATTCAGCAAAACTAACCAAGGCATCAGCCAAATTTGACATATAGCCATATTCCCCTTCCTCCGCAAAGATGTTGAAGTATATTCTCATATCTTCTTTGGGGCCACACTTGATCATAATATTTTGTAGTATTCAGTTTCTTTTGTTTGGTTGTTGTTTTCAGTTTCCATTGTTATAGTTCTTGTGTAAGTTGTTTTTCTGATTCTTCTTAACTTCACTTTGCATCAGTCACATAGGTACCTCTTCCTATGCTTTTTTACTCATAAAAATTTTATTTTTGAACACTTAACTAAAAAAGAGTATAAATGTACAACATTCATTCTTAGAACTTTTCTATAATAAAATTAAAATTGAGTGTCATATGTCTGAGAATCAGCCTGGGGAGTCAGTCAGTTATCAAAATTCATTAAGCACTTACTTTGTACCTTGTATGCTGTGTGCTAAATGCTGGGGATACAAAGAAAGGCAAACACATGGTTCCTCATAGAGTGTTCACATTCTAACAGGGAAGACAACATGCATTAACTTCATACAGGATATATCCAATGCAAATAAAATCTTAGAGATGCTAGTAGTTAGCTATTAGTTGAAAAATTTTGGAGACATGACAAATCATGAGTTCTGGTCCAGTTCTCCCTAACACGTAATGAATTTAATTAAATTTACTTGGAAGTTAAATTAATTTGCACCAAAAAAATACTTAATAACAATTGACAATGTCTTATACATCTATAATTAAGTAGATACTGTATTTCAAAGAATCTCTGCTAGAAAACTTGAGAAGATAGCTATTTGGATGATTTTTAAGTTCTTTAAAATTCTAAAAGGATTTATTTGTGTAATAGTAAAATTCCCCACACAACGCAGGTCAGCAGCTGTACTATAATGTACAATCTTAGAGGATTGTTTGGGACACTGAGGAGTTAAGTGACTTGGCCAGAGTCTCACAGTTAGTGGTTGGATTTGCACACATATCTTTTTGACTCAGCATCTAGCTTTCTCACCACTATATCCTGCTGCTTTTAGTAAAAGAATGTCTAATTATTATTGCTAACTTTATAGCAGCTATGTAAAAGAAACTCATGTGAACTTATTTTTTTAAAACACCTGTAAATATCCTTTTGGGTGGTAGGATGGGAATAAAGGAAAGGAGTTAGGCAATTCTGAATAAACCTGAAGCTCTATCCCAAGATACCTAGTGAAGACGAGAAACTGAAAAGAAACCTGTGGGAATCTAAAGGCACTGTTACTGGTTAACTTCCTTGTGATTCAGTTTTCCTACCTTTAATATAGATCTGAAAGCTCTCACTGACATAGGCTTTTGCAGCATTGAACTTACTGGTTGGTATTGTTGAAAGTGCTTGATGGTGCAGTTCAGTACCATCTCCTCTGTTCAGTTTTGACCTCAGCTGATAGATAGATAGATAGATAGATAGATAAGGTTCCTCACTGCTCTTGAATTCGTATGAGGAGAGCCTCTCCTTTATTTGTTTTATTGGGAGCTTTACATTTACATTTAGCTTCAGTAGCTTTTTTTTATGGTTTCCTGTATAGTGAGATTGACTTTGACAAAGTTCAATGAATATAATTCAGTTCCTCCAGGCATATGTTAGTTTCTTGGTCATTTAGGAAGGATAACACAAAAATGTTTGCCAATGGTTTAATACTTGTAGAAGATCTAAAAGGGGCATGTTTCCTTTTCCCCTTTTCTGCCATTTTATCACCATCATTTTGGAAACACAGAAGATAGTATCAGTGAATAAGAGAGAAACGAAGCAGCTATAAGGCTCAGTGGTTAAAGTGCTGGGCCTGAAATAAGAAAGACCCAAGTTCAGATTCAGCCTGAGACACTTACTAGCTATGTGACCCTGGGCAAGTCATTTAACTCTGTTTGCTTTAATCCAGTGGAGAAGGAAATGGCAAACTATTCTGATCTCCTTGCCAAGAAAACCCCATGAGGGTCACAAAGAGTTGCACACAACTGAACAACAACAAGGAGAACAAAGTAACTTCAGTGACTGCCAACTTGGAACTTGAATTTTTGTATAGGAGACCCTTAACAGTTTTCCTTTATTTTGTTATTTCTCTGCTGATCCTTCTGCAGTGTGCATTTATGAGATGTTAGGTGAGGATTGAGGGCAAACTGTGGCCAAAGGCAGTGACCACAAACCTCATGTTGCATTTCTATTTTCTACAAGAGGTTTATTTAATTGTAAATGTGGTACCTCTTTTGTGTGGATGATTTATAACTATTTGATTAAATCTTGGTTTTCTTTTTAGGATGATTTTTAATCCATTGTACAGAAAATGATCTCTTATAGAACTAGAGCCAATGTCTTTTTCATAGATGTTTTGTACAGCTCACTAGGCCATGTTGAGTACTTAGAATTAAAGGAAAGCTGCAATAATGGAAATAAAATGTTCATTGCAATTTAATCTTGGAGGATACTGAAGTTAAACTATCTCTTTTTCCACCCTTCTTGGTCACTATAAACATCCCTTCTTAGGAAGACAGATGCAACTAAGGAGTGCAAATAAAGTGTTCCTTTTTATGCAGAAGCCATGTGGAGGGAGGTTATATTAGAAAATTTAAAAGAAAAAGATTTCAAGTCAGTAAATGTACCCTTTGTTAAAAGACCAGTTAGAGACTTGACATTTTACTATACTACTCTGCAAATGTCACAGTCTAGAAAACTGTATTTCACAATTCCCTTTATAAGCAAATGCTTCTTCCTGCTTATTTCTGGCACTGCCTGATGGCAACCCACATTGTTTTCCTGGTGTAAGAGATGGCCAGGTTCTGTCAGCTTCATGTTTTGTGTGGCTAAACCACCATCATGGAAATAAGCAATTATCTTAGCCTTTTGTGATGTGGGATAGGAGCAGAGCATTGAAAAATATATTTAACTTAGGGTCAGAATTTTGCTTATTTTTTTTAAATCTTGCCATTTCTATAGCCTTTTTTGAGCATAATCTCTGAATACTTAACCATGAATATTTTGACAACTGTGAATTGAGGTAGTTTGAATTTTTCTCCCATTGTAGGATTTTTTTTTAATTCTCATTTTGTCTGGGTAAGGTAGCATTGTTTTCCTTGTGTAGTAAAGGTTTGTTTTTAGTGTGTGTTCTTTAGTTATCTCACCATGTGATCACTTGCTTTTGATTTGAAGTGTTAGAATAATATGGGCAGCTAGGTGTTGCAGTGGAGACAGCTCTGGACCTCAGGCCAGAATTCAGAAAGACCTGAGTTCAAATTCTGCTTTAGATAGCTGTGTGATCCTGGGCAGATCTCATACTTGAGTGTGCCTCACAATTCCTCACCTGTAAAATGCAGGTAATAATAGTATTACCTCATAGTATTGTTGTAGTCACAGGGTCAACGCTGGTAATAGATAAAAAGCACTTTGCCAACCCTAAAGTGCTGTGTAAATGCTAGCGATTGCTACCATCATTATTAATATTTATTCTCAAGAGGAGATGCTTTTCCTAGAGTTTCTAAGTATATTTCTTACAGAATGCCTCCACATTTTTAAGCTACTTCATTCTTGTGTAATTGAACTAAAGAAAAAACTAGAAGATTGTGCTACTTGGCATCTCAAGTGTCATTGTTACTTAGTAAAAATGAATAGGTATGTGTTGTTAGAAATTCACAAAACTTGTTACATTGCTGAAATTAAATTATTTGTTCAGGTTATAATTGTTGTTTAGTAATTACTCTTACCCAAAAAGGACCCAGAAATTCTTGGTCTTTCCGTAAGTCTCTTCATTAATGAAAGAAACCTAAGTTATAAGCTTTTATATTTGCTAAATTTTCATTGATTTTAAGTTACAATAACATATTTGAATACTGGAAAACTTTGTCTCCCTTCTATGCTTTATATTTACAAGCATCTTTCCCTATGGGTGACATTTCCTGTAGTAAAACTCCGACAAAAAAAAAAATCAATTTTCTGAAAGCAGAACTATCTGTTGTTTGATATATATGTTGCTTTGAACGGAAAGATTTCTGCATGTGTGATTTTTAAGTGTTTGTGTGTTTAAAAATGGTGATTATGGATAGGCAGGGTTTGTAAAATTTGTTCTGTTTAAGGGATTGTGCTGATGATCAAACATAATATAGTCTATTGCACGTTAGGATGCAAATCATAGAAATTCATTTGCATGTAATGAACAAATAAATGCCACAGCATGAAACTTAAGAAAATTCTCCAAAGATTCAGGAGTTAAAACATGCTATTTGGGGAAGGAGGAAAATTGGTTTTTTTTGGAAATCTCAGGGTTTGAAGATAGGTAAAAAAAAGTGATGGATTTTTAAAAATATCTATGGTATAAATTATCCCTCTGTTTTTTAGTTTCCCTGTTTAAAAAGAAAGGAAATAATACCTGGTCCAACAACTTTAAAATAGGTGTTAAATAAATGAGGAAATAAATAAGAAATTGCTTCATCAACTTCAGAAATTTTAACTGTCTGAAATTAATACAGCAATTTTTTTATTGTGTCATTTAAGGTAGTAACTAGTTTTATTTCTAGAGTTAAACACATGGATTCCTGGCATCCTACCTCTTCTTTTTGGTAATTGCAACCCTTTGAGGTCAGTGCACCTGGATTCGGAATAAAATTTCTTGTGTCTATTCTTCAAGAGTGTTCCAGTAGATCTGTGATTTCATTGATGTGGTCCATGCCTGCTTATCCTATGACATTCTGGCCCATGACCTTCCCTAAGTTTGCTCTAGAGACCCTGCCTCATTTACTGGGAACCTATCTTCAGCTTTTCCAGTATCCTGAGCACTGGAACACTTTGATGCTTGTCAGTTATCTCTCATAGCCACGCTTGCAGTGTGATCAGCCTATTGATTTTTTTTTTATTCTTCTGTGCTTCTTTTCTTTTTTGTATATTAAAAAAAGTTTTATTACCCCTGATCCAATTTTTGTCTCATAACAAATGCATATAATCCAGTAAAACATAACATGACATTGCCATTCTAAGAATATGATGTTGGCTGTATCATATTCTACATCTCTAGTACACTATCTCTCTAGGATAAGGTAGAAAGGAAGTTTATCAGTCTTTTAAAGTCACTGTTGTTTACTGGGTTGATCAGAGTTCTGAAATCTTTCAAAACTCTTTACCTTTTTATTATCATTGTTGTCATTGCATAAATTGTTCTCCTGGTTCCACCCATACAAATTTCCCATGTTTCCTCTGAATCTATCATTTGTCACTGCTTGTAATACAGTAATTTTCTATTGCATTCATATATTAAATTTTGTTCAACCATTTTCTAATTGATGGACACACCTCTTTTGTCTCCAGGTCTTTGCTACCACAAAAAGTTTAGCTATGTTCTTTAACAGAACATTTATTATATTTATATTATTCTTTTATATGGTTATTCTTGTACATATCAGTCCTTCCTTTCTGTCCTTAATTTCTTTAGGATATATATCTAATAGTAGTATTGCTGTCATTTTAAATTGTTTTCCAGAATAGTTCAGTCAGTTTGCATCCCTAGGAGCACTGTGGTAGTGTGCCTGTTCTCCCATATCCTGTCCAACAATTGCTTTCTTCTTCTATCATCTTTGCCAATC
>CM053770.1:381691997-381735112 GCA_028658325.1 Potorous gilbertii | reverse complement strand
TGGCCACTTCTCTAGCAAGCATGCAAACAAGCATTTATTTAAATTTCATTGGTGTGTTTTGTTTTTACGTTACAAACATATACAGATTACTCCGGCTATATGAGAGGTCTCTTGTAATAAGGTAAAATTAATAATACAGTGACTTCATCTGAAAGTTAAAGCAGTATGTCATACTCTAGAACCTTCACTATCAATTTAAAAAATTTAACAGACCTCCTACTCCGTTGAAAAAAGAGAAAATCAAATTTCTTGTAACAAATCTGCATACTTGAGCAAAATAAATTTCATTAGTGGCTGTATACAGAAACACATGCCTTATTTTGTACCCTAAATCTATCACCTTTCTGTAAGAAATAGCGTATTTCCTAATTCAGGACTCATGAATGGTTATTTATATTGATCATAATTCTTACAGTCTTCAGAGATGTTTCTTTTTTACAGTGTTGCTTTTGCATACATTATCCTCCTGGTTCTACTCATTTCATTATTCATCAGCATATTAAAGTCTTCAGAATTGTTTATTTTTATAACATTGATATTATAGGATAAATTGTTCTTATTCTTCTTACTTCACTATGTATTAGTTTATGTAAGTCATCTATTTCATTATTTCTTACAACACAATAGTATACCACTGAGATGAATGAAATGTCCAAGAGACATAGTTTCTGGGTAATTAAAAATAAATTTACTAATTAGGCTACTAGATAATCAATAAATATCAATAAAAATGAGGTCACTCGTTCTATAGGAAATCAAAGACCCTGAATGGAGACTACTTAAATGTTTAAATACCTTTGGGAAATGAATTGTCCCTGATGGGTGTAAAGCAATTCTGACTGGTTAACAATTAATGAGAATGAATATTATAATAAGAGGTGGGCTTATTCTAAAGAGGATCTGTTTAGTCCTCTCTCAGCAACCTATACAAAGGAATCGATCTGTACCCAGTCCTACCTGAGATGGATAATGGATACAGTAGAAATTCCACTTAGATAAGGTACCCTGGATGGGGTGAATTCTTTGCTCAAGATCAGATATGGCCTTGAGAGACTGGCTGTGACTATCAAAGCAAAAAAAGAGGATCTTTTGGTCCCTTCATATACTACAACTTATTGGACAACTTCTTAGTTTCTAGTTTTTCTCGCCCCAAAAGGAACTGTTGTAAATTTTTTTGTACATAAAAGACCTTTTCCTGCTAAGCAGTGGTATGACTGGGTCAAAAAGCATATACTATTTAGTAACTTTCTATATATATATAGTAAATCCAAATTGCTTTCCAGAATGGTTTTGCATACTCACAGATCTGTCAGTGTGTTTGTTTTCCAGGAGCCCCTCCAACATTTATTTTCCTTTTTTGTCATCTTTGCCATTTTGATATTTTTGAGGTAGAAACTCAAAATTTTATTAATTTGTATTTCTTTTATTAGTAGTGATTTGGAGGATATTTTCTTTTTACTTATTTATTCTTAAATTATGACATTAATTTCCACAAAATTTTGAGTTCCATTTTTTCTCTCCATCTGTCCCCTTCCCCTACTCCATAACACCTTGCATTCTGATTACCCTTTCCCTCAATATACCCTCCCTTCTATCACACCCCATCCTTCCCTTATCCTCATCTTCTCTCTTTTCTTGTAGGTCAAGATAAATTTCTATACCCCATTGCCTGTATTTCTTATTTCCCAGTTACATGCAATAATAATTCTCAACATTCGTTTCTGATACTTTGAATTCCAACTTCTCTCCATTTCTCCCTCCCCACCCATCCCCACTGAGAAGGCAAGCAATTCAATACAGGCCATATATGTCATTTTGAAAAAAAGACTTCCATGTAAGACTGACTGTATTTCTCTCCATCCTACTCTATCCTCCCTTTATTCTATTCTCTCCTTTGACCTTGTCCCTTCCCCAAAATGTTTACTTCTAATTACTCCCTTCTCCCATTTGCCCTCCCTTCTAACATCCCCTTCATCCCACTTGTCCCCTTCTCCTCTACTTTCCTGTAGTGTCAGATAGATTTTCATATCAAATTTAGTAAGCATGTCATTCACTCCTTAAGCCATATGTGACAAGAGTAAGCTTCACTTTTCCCCTCTCACCTCCTCCCTTTTCTCCTCCATTGAAAAAGATTTTTCTTATCTCTTTTATGAGTGATAATTTACTCCATTCCATTTCTCCCTTTTTCCTCCCAATACATTCCTCTTTTACCCTTTAATTTTATTTTTTTATAGATATCATCCCTTCTGATTCAACTCAGCCTGTGTTCTGTGGGTGTGTGTGTGTGTGTGTGTGTGTGATCCCTTCACTCACTCAATACTGAGAAAAGTCTCAAGAGTTACAAATATTATCTTTCCATGTAGGAATGTAAACAGTTCAGCCTTAGGAAGTCCTTTATGATTTCTCTTTCCTGTTTATCTTTTCATGCTTCTCTTGATTTTTGTGCTTGAAAGCCAAATTTTCTATTCAGTTCTGGTCTTTTCATCAGGAATGCTTGAAAGTCCTCTACATAATTGAGTGACCATTTTTTCCCTTGAAGTACTATACTCAGCTTTGGTGGTTAAGTGATTCTTGATTTTAATCCCAGTTCCTTTGACTTCTGGAATATCCTGTTTCAAGCCCTTCGATCCCTTAATGTAGAAGCTGCCAGATCCTGTGTTATCCTGATTGTATTTCCACAATACTCAAATTGCTTCTTTCTAGCTGCTTGCTATATTTTCTCCTTGACCTGGGAACTCTGAAATTGGCCACAGAATTCCTAGGAGTCTCTCTGTTTGGGTCTCTTTCAGGAGGTGATCAGAAGATTCTTTCAATATTTATTTTGCCTTCTGGTTCTAGAATATCAAGACAGGTTTCCTTGATAATTTCATGAAAGATAATGTCTAGGTTCCTTTTTTGATCATGACTTTCAGGTAGTCCCATAATTTTTAAATTGTCTCTCCTGGATCTATTTTCCAGTTCATTTGTTTTTCCAGTGAGATATTTTACATTATCTTCTATTTTTTTCATTCTTTTGGTTTTGTTTTGAAATTTCTTGGTTTCTCTTAAAGTCATTAGATTCCCTCAGCTCCACTTTTCATTTTTAAAGAACTATTTTCTTCAGTGAGATTTTGAACCTTCTTTTCCGTTTAACTAATTCTGCTTTTTAAAGCATTCTTCTCATTGGCTTTTTGGACCTCTTTTTCCATTTGAGTTAGCCTATTTTAAAGGTGTTATCTTCTTCAGCATTTTTTGGGGTTTCCTTTAACAAGCTGTTGACTCACTTTTCAAGCTCTTCCATGACCTGAGCCCATTGTATATTCATTTTGGAGGTTCTGGATGCAGAAGCCTTGACTTCCTCTGACAGTATGCATTGTTTTTCCTTATCCAAAAGGATGAAAGGAAATACCTGTTCACCAAGAAAGTAACCTTCTATAGTCTTATTTTTTTTCCGTTTTTTGGGCATTTTCCCAGGCAGTTACTTGACTTCTGAATCCTTTGTCAAGAGGAGGGTCCTAGTGCTCTTCCTTACCTCAGGGCTAAGATTCAGATCACCTGCTTGACTCCCCCAGGGGCTTTAGGCAGAGGTGGGGGTAGGGCCTTCACTGACTGCCAAAGTTCAGATCAGCTGCTCAATTCAGGGGGGTGGGATGGGGTACCTGCTACCCTTTTACCCAGTTGGGAAAGTCTTTTCTCTGACCTTTGATGCTTGTGGGTTGACAGATCTGAGACCCTCCCTGCTGGGGAGCCTGTTCTGGTCCTGTTCCTCCCAGTGCCATGCTGCCAGGGCTGGGCTCCACTCACCTTAATGTCCTGTGGGATAGACCTTTCCTGTCAGCCTTCCAGGTTACCTTTGGCTGAACATCTCTTTCACTCCATCATTGTGTGGCTTCTGCTGCTCTAGAATTTGTTGAGAGTCATTTTTTACAGGTATTTTATGAGCTATGGGGGAAGAGCATCTTTCTACTGGAGCATATTTTCATTTGACTGTTGATAACCTGGATATCTTTCCTTAAGAACTGTCTGATCCTTAGATCATTTATCAATTGGGGGATTACTCTTTTTTGTATAAATTTATATTGAACTTTTCTTTTAAATTTATACTGCTTGTAAATTTATAATGTATAAATTTATACAAGTATTGTTAATGCCTGCTATGTTGTAGGCACTGTGTGAAGTACTGGGGACACAAATAGTAAAATGAAAAACAGTCCTTACCTGCAAGGAGCTTATATTCTATTGCAAAAGGACAACACAAAAAGGAGCTAAAAATATGGGGAACAGGGGAAGTATCCACATGGGGATTTGGTAATGAAATACTATGATCAGAAGCATATGTGGCTTGGATGCATCTCCAAAGTAGAGACTCCTCTGTGGGCATACTAGAGTTAATTTTTACTGGTTTGTGAGCTGATGTTTAAATTGTCATTGTAAATATTTATACCACAAAAGTTAGCATATACTACAAATCATAACTTGATTTATTGTTTTGCTGGTCATCTAGACTTAAGAAAGTGATAAAAAAATTAATAATTCTATTCAGTTTTAAAGTGTCTCCTGTGTACATTTTTCTTCTGGAGAGTCATTTTACCAGCACACATCTATCTCTGAGTAACTCACCATTAGGAGTAGGTAGGAGAGGCAGAAGATGTTCAAGGGCAAAAGAGGTCCCAAGTGCTGAGGGAATTACAGGGTTAAAGGGAAGCTTTGGCATGATTACCAAATTTTGAGAGTCCGAATTAGCTAGGAGAAGAATCTTATCTACTATGGAATGATTCTTACTCTTAGATACTTGTGCTAGTCCTTTATATAGCTCGGATATTAGGCCTTTGTTAGAGAAAAAATTAATAGCTAAAATATACTAATTTTAGAAATGTTTAAGATTGAATCTATAATTTCATTGCTACTAGGGAACTTCTTGTAAGGGAACACCCCAACTATCATTGGATGTCAAGGACAGCCCTACAGCTGTTCTTTGGGGCACACAGCGACTGTGTGTCAGAGGCCAATGACAGCCTATCTCCGAGGGCTTAAAGTGGTTATGGTGAATATATTTTAAATCTTCAGTCATGACCATATCTACAATGGTCTTGAGGATAGGTCATTCATTGCCACCTGACCCCATCTCTAGTTTCCCTAAAGGAAAATATATTTATATTCTAGCATAGTAGTTTTCTAATTTTTCTTTAAATTCCCTTAAAGAATATACACAATGTATCCCCAACTGCCTTATAAGTCTTGGTGTGCAATTGTTCCAAATATTTACGTTGTGTTGTAGTTTTTAAAGTGATACCCCCTTCTTCGTCCCCTAACCCCCCAATTTTATCATCCTTTAATATTGGAGAATTGACAGGAGTAACGTTTCTTTTCTTTTAGGGTAAAAAAAATGTTGTCTTTGCCATCTTGATTTCCAAATATATCCTTTCCAATAAGTCATTCCTTTTCACAAAGAGTAAGGTGGAAAGGTATATAGGATGTGGGGGTGTAGAGTTCAACAAAACTAACCCATTGATCTTTCTTATCAGGAATTTTGAATTGGGTGAAGTTGATAGACAATTTTGATGGAGAATATGATTACGTGACAAATGAGGGGACAGTTTTCACCTTCAAGACAAATCTTCATTCTCCTAACTATCGGCTAATCAACATTGACTTCAAGGATCCAGATGAATCCAAATGGAAAGTGCTTGTTCCTGAGCATGAAAAGGATGTTCTTGGTAAGAAAGCTCACTTCTCAAACAATATCCTTTATTTTTGTTGAAATCATAGCAACATTAACAACCTCGTCATTCGCTAGCCTATCTAAAATGTTACAAAGGTAAATTTTTTTTCAACTCCTAAACAACTATTGCAAGGGGAGGCGGGGGAGGGTTGGAGGATGAAGCTGGAGTAAGAGAACAATACATTGTAAAATTAACTGCAAAAGATTTTAGACAGAGGAAAATGTGCCAAAACCCACTTTTACTTCTGAAGGTATAAATAAACAATGAATAAATGAAAATAATAGAACTTGATGAAATTGGAATCTTTCATCCTTGAATTTTATCAGTGGTATCAAGAGAGATCAATCAGTTTACATCTAGATGTAACATACAGCTTTTGAAAATATGAAATTAAAGCAAAAAGCAGTTAATATATTTTTGGAAAATCAATAAATCAAATGATTTTGATTTCAGGTCTTAAAAAGATGGTGTGATAATGCAACACTCCATAAAAGCTATTGAACATATGAATTTTAAAAGATCATTGTCTTTTTTCTAATTGGCTAGGTATTCATTGGCAAATTGTAATCACTAATGTATTTAAAAAACATTTTATTTTCAGAGAACCTAAGCTTTCAACATTTTGAAATCTTAGATTAAATTTCAAGTTATTTTATATTACTTATTGTTAAAGAGCTTGTATGTATATTTAAATTTTGGTAATGAGAAAGAGGTTAAGTTATCATAAATTTTAGATGAGGCCATTGAAAATACTCTTTACATTGAAATTTGTTTAATTTTTTGATACAGTAATTGTTCTATATCAGTAATTTTTAAAAGTGCCCTTAACTGCCATTTTTCATTTCTTTCAACATTCTGAAAATTGAGATTCTTTTTAAAAAATTCAAAATGAACTAATTTTTTTTAGATTTTTCACACGAAAAGAGTTGAGATCATTAGACACTAACCTACAAATAATAATGGATGCCTTTTTTTTCTGCAAAACCTCACATTGTCACTTGTTTTGCCTCTTTAAACTGAAGAGAAAAGATAATTTTACTTTTTTTTGGCTAATGTTTAAGTGAGCAGATTTATAGGTAATTTTGGTCACATATTATATTTTATAGGGATTAATAATTAAAGACAAATACCTGTACTTTACCTTAACATTTATTGGGCTAAGAAGGTATTTCCTTTTGATTGTATTCAAGGTCCTTCCTTGCAAATTTCTGACTCTTATTTGACTAAATATTAAAGAATATAGGTTTTGTAGGGAAGAGGCACAGATTATTCTGTGCATCTTTGTAAGATCACAAACACTTATCATGTGATTGGCTGTAGCCCTACTTCAACTGCATAAAGGAGAATTGTCATTTTCATTAGAGAACTAGTAAGGAGCATTATACCAGATCAAAATAATTACCTAATAACTTTTTCCTGATGAAAACATTTTTTAAAATGTATATTCCCAAATTCTAAGCACTGTTTTTATTTACAATTCCTTATCATCAAAACTATAGTGAATCCATATCCCAAAGAAACTTTTGATCACCGTAACAGAAGAAAAATAGGATTAAGGAAATTGGGTTAATTATAGGAATCAGGTGATTATTTTTTCAGTAACTACTGAAAAGATTAAAGTTCTTCAGTTTGAAAAAAAATGAGGAGTGAGAGGAGATCTCCTTACCAAAATAAGGAATACTGGAATTCAGGGGAAAGCATAAATATTAGACAATTATAATAAGTTCAAAAGTTGTGAAGCCTTTCACACATGATATATGTAATACAAGCTAACAAGATGAATGGGTTCAAAAATTAGTGTATTTTTATTCCACAGTTAGTTATTCAGATAAAGTAGGATGTTTGAGGGATGCTGATTAAGATAACCATGCCTTTCTATAAAATAGCTTTTGTGCCCTTGACAAAGACAAAAATGTATGGTCTCTTTTCTCGTCCCCTCCCTATAATATCATCCAGGAAATATTCTTTTAGAATAGATTGGTACTTTCTCATAGATTCTTATAAAACTGATAATGGCAGCCAGATACCTTGGTTGATTTAAGAACAGTGCTTATCATATCAGGGTTACATTCTGTTTCACTCTAAAACTGTTTTGCTCTCAAAAGTTGCATGCCATGTTCATGATAATAAAAACAAAAACATTACCTAGCGCTTTAAGGTTTATAGAGAACTTTATGTAAATCTGAGATCTCATTTGACCATCACAGCAGCCCTCTGAAGGAGCTCCTCTTATTTTTCCCATTTTATTTATGAGGAAGCTGAGACAGATAGAGGTTAAATGAATTGTTGAGGGTCACACAGCTAATACACATCTGTGACTGGGTCCAGTACTCTACCCAATGTCCCACTTAACTGTGAGGGTTCACAAATGAGATGACTATCATCAGAGAGTCAGAATGGGCTAAAATTGAAAATTATTCTAAATGGAGTAGAATTTTCTAGCCATTTCAGTTTTTAGATGTGTATCTGTTATAGAAATGAAAATAATTTCTCTTGAAGAGATGGCAGCAGTCGGTTTTGTTTTTTTTTTTTAGTGTTACCAGCTATTCTCAAGACTCCTTCTCATATAACCTAACTGTATTCCTGCACAATTTCACTTCAGACCTTTGTAGATTATAATATGTGCTTATTTGAATTATGTAACCTTTGCAAAAGGAGAGAACTGACTTTAAAAAATTGTTATTCAAACACACACACCATTTTCTCAGTTCTTGTATCTATTCATAGACCACTTTTGCCCCTGTATACTGCTTCATGAAACAATACTATTTTTAAAATATTACAAATTGCATATAAACCACATTGCTCATTGAACTATTTCAGAGTCATTCAAATTTTTACCATTAATGATAGGGATTGAGTTTGATGTACTTAAATTTTTTAGTCATCTAATGGTAGGCTATGAAGGCTGTTGATATAGGACAACAGAAAGAAGAAATATCAGAGTTGATATCGCGAAAGTGAGCATATGGAAGAATAGAAAAAATAATGTTGGAAAACTTGGTTCAAGAGTAAGAAACAAGCTACAAGAGCTTATAGACCAAAAGTCTTATACCTCCATATCAGAAACAGTATCTCTTTAAAAAGAGAAAGTTGGAAGAGCTGTTAGATAACAAACATTGAACAGCATCATAAAAAATGAAATTGACAGTATCCTGTCTGAGAAAACAACAGGTTGCCTAGTCAGGAGTTCTGTCCAAATCAATTATCAGGCCATAGATAGCCATGATAGAGCAAAAATCAAAGTAAATACCAAATTGCAAGAAAAGATAAAGATGAGGAAGATATAGCAAGGAAGTGTAGCAACTTTATACTGATTCATTTAAATACTCTCTAGATGCTAAAAAGTGGAAAACATAAAAAGAACAGATATCACATTTCCAAAGTAAATTAAGTTACCCTAATAGGAAACTGCCTCAGCCAGCTCTCCTTGCCAGAGAGAAAGATAGCAACTCAAGGCTATCTCTTGTAGCTCTTACATCTTTTGTTACTCTTTTGTAAAATTTTCTGGAGGATGATAGTGTAAAATTTTGAGTGTCACCTTGTAATAGTGAAGAAACACGAGTTTGCTGAAAGCTAGATTCTCCCAAGTAGTTAAGAATAAAATTTAGATTTTGATGGAAAACTGTTTTCTGCATAGGTAACGTCTGGATTCTACCAACAGTATTGGATATATTTAGATGACAAAAAGAAATCCAAGTTGCAATCAAAACAAATAGCCTGGCCTAAATCAAGTACACACAGAGGAGTCTTAGGTTCTCTTGAAGGTTGTGAGAACACTGAGAGATGACATCATGAGAAATCTTAAGGAGGGGAAGATGACCAAATGCTAAGGAAAAGTTGTGGATTTTCTTGTTACCTAATGCAGTCAGTTGAGAGAATATCAACAGCTGTTGATCCAAATGCTTATTTTTTCATCTCTACAAAACTTTTATGAGAATAATCCATATATAATAAGAGCCTGAGACATGAAAAGAGGACAGGAAAGCTTTCATAATCTTCTACAGCGGATCCCACAGTTGACTGAAGGATATAGAGAATGCAAGAACCTACTGTGCTTAACTCTTTAAACAATAAAATAATTTTGATTTGGGAGAGCAAAATTCCACATTAAAGGCTCTTCTTCCTCAAGTTATCTTCCTTGAATGTGTCAAAACCATTCAAGATTTCTTGAAAGAAGTTATAAAATATCTTCATTTAGTTGCGCTCTGGTTGTTAATACCAAGTGAGGCATGAAACAGAGAATTATGACTATCAAAAGTGTCATATGAAGGAAAGATTTCCTATAAATGATGAGGTCTTCCAGATGCTTCTGTTGGCATGTGCATCAAACTTTGGGTTTTTGCAGAGCTTCTTAAATGACATGTATGATCACTCAAAATAAAATGACCCACACTTGAAAAAACAAGCAAGTGAAGAGAGCCTATCTTCCAGATTGTGATGTGCAGTTTTAGAGACTGTTGAACCAGTCTATCAATGTATATATCTTTGATGGATGCTAGTAGTGAAGAGTAAATTGGCTTCATCATTGAATTAGAATGTGGTGGACTGGATTGTACATTATTTCTACTGACCACCGTGTTTCTTCTTGAAACAGACTCAGCTTTTTTTTTTAAACATTAGCATTTTTAATAGGATTGTGAATTGGAGAGTTAGTTGACTAGTTAAAAAAAGTAAGCTGATCATGAAATGAGTGTGAGAGTGAATTTGTAGACAATTTATGTGCTCCACAATGTTGAGATTTAAAGGGAGGCCTGGTTTATATTGACAATACCTTCTGGAGAACTTATGGGAAGACAGACAAGATTTGCACAGGTGAAGAAATCATTAATAGTTTACAATTTGCACTGTTGGAAAGAGAACCCAAAGTAGCAACATAGAGAACTAAGTAATTGAATTATAATTTATTATAATAAAATACCTAGCATTAATATAGTGTTTTTTTAATCTCATTTTACCTTCACAATAAGAAATATGTGCTAGTTTGAATGGACGGAGAATTGTCTTCAGAATCAGAAGACCTAAGTTCAAGGGTCCCACACCCCTTTCTCCCCACATGTTGTCTGTGATCCCTGGGCAAGTCACTTAATCTCTTGATGCCCCAGGAATCCTAGACAATTGCAGAGAAGTTGCCAGCCTTCATTGGAAGGGTAGGGTTTCCTTATCTAGGAGTTCCCCATATAAGGAAATAATAAGTCTAGTCCCAATCCCCTCCCCAATATTAACAGACTCATTAATGTAACATACCAAATAATTCTCAATCCTTGCTCCCTACCCAAATCAACTCTATATTGAATTCTGAGGAATAGATATTAAATGAATACTATTCAGATGTCTAGCCCAAAATAAGTAACAGTTATCACAGATAGGATTGTCAGTCCCTACTAAAACTTGTTCCCTTGCTCTATCTATAAGTATGAATTCCAGAGAATTTTCTCTGCAGCTTTCCTGGGTGATATCTCTGAATGAATAATGTTCTTCCTCATTTTTTTAAATGTTTACTTATTTATTTTTAGTTTTCTACATTCCACAAAATTTTGAGTTCCAGATTTTCTCTCCACCCCTCCCCTCCTCCCACCCCATAATGCCTTGCATTCTGATTGCCCTTTCCCTCAATATACCCTCTCTTCTATCACACCCCTCCCTTCCCTTATTCCCATCTTCTCTCGTTTTCTTGTAGGGCAAGATAGATTTCTATACCCCATTACCTGTATTTCTTACTTCCTAGTTGTATGCAGAAACAATTCTCAACATTTGTTCCTAAAACTTTGAGTTCCAACTTATCTCCCTTCCTCCCTTCCCACCCATCCCCACTGAGAGAAGACGAGCAATTTAATACAGGCTGTATATGTGTAGTTTTGTAAAAGACTTTCATAATAGTCATGTTGTGTAAGACTAACTATATTTCCTTACATCCTATCCTGCTCCCCCATTTATCCTATTCTCTCTTTTGACCTTGTCCCTCCCCAAAAGTGTTTACTTCTAATTACTCCCTTCTCCCATTTGCCCTTATAATCCCCCCACCCCATTTGTCTGCTTCTCCCCTGCTTTTCCTGTAGTGTAAGATAGATTTTCATACCAGATTGAGTGAGCATGTTATTTCCTCCTCAAGCCAGATGTGAAAACAGTAAGCTTCACTTTTCCCCTCTCACCTCCTCTCTTTTCTCCTCCATTGAAAAATCTTTCTCTTGCTTCTTTTATAAGAGATAATTTGCCCCATTCCACTTCTCCCTTTCTCCTCCCAATATATTCCTCTCATCCCTTAATTTTATTTTTTATAAATATCATCCCTTCTTATTCAGCTCACCCTGTGCTCTGTGTGTGTGTCTGTGTGTGTGTGTGTGTGATCCCTCTAACTATCCAAATACTGAGAAAAGTCTCAAGAGTTACAAATATTAGCTTTCTCTGTAGGAATGTAAACAGTTCAACTTTAGAAAGTCCCTTATGATTTCTCTTTCCTGTTTACTTTTTCATGCTTCTTCTCATTCTTGTGTTTGAAAATCAGATTTTCTTTTCAGTTCTGGTCTTTTCATTAAGAATGCTTGAAAATCCTCTATTTCATTGAAAGATCAGTTTTTCCCCTGAAGTATTATACTCAATTTTGCTGAGTAGGTAATTCTTGGTTTTAATCCTAGTTCATTTGACTTCTGGAATCTCATATTCCAAGCCCTTCGATCCCTTAATGTAGAAACTGCTAGATCTTGTGTTATCCTGATTGTATTTCCATAATACTCGAATTGTTTCTTTTTAGCTACTTGCAATATTTTCTTCTTGGCCTGGAAACTCTGGAATTTGACTACAATATTCCTAGGAGTTTCTCTTTTCAGATCTCTTTCAGTAGGTGATTGGTGGCTTCTTTCAGTATTTATTTTGCCCTCTAGTTCTAGAATATCAAGGCAGTCCAGTCTGTGTTCCCTTCTCCTGGGTGAAGGAGCTTTCTCACTGACCTTTGAAGCTGTCTTTAGCGTTTATGGGTTGAGCAACCTGGGAACTGCTGCTGGTGGTGGCTCCCTGAAGCCCTTTACGGGTCCTGTCCTTGCCGTGCTGCACGACCCATGCTGGACTGCTCGCCACTCTGCACCCAGTGCCATAGACCTTCCTGTCGACCCTTCCAGGCTGTCTTGAGCTAGAAATCTCTTTCACTCTATCTTTTTGTGGCTTCTGTTCCACTAGAATTTGTTTAGAGTCATTTTTTGCAGGTATTTATGGGCTATGTCGGGGAGTTTCTACAGGTCCATCTCTTTACTCTGCCGTCTTGGCTCCACACCATTCTGCCTCATTTGACCCCAGATATTCCTTCCTCAATCTTAAACTGATTGCAGTCATTTTCCTCACACTTCTCTTAGATTTCTCTGTGGTATTCTAGTTCCTCATCCCTGGTCTGTTTCATTCTGACATATTATGTTATATTTTGTTTGCTTGCAGTTTGTTTCCTAGTTAGTAAAGGCTGTTTTTGCCTTTCATAAAATTTTAAGTCTCTGTTATAAATGAAGAAAATGGGGCCAGAAGATGGAGTGACTTTACCCAAGGTCACAGTGTTAATTAAGATAAGCAGGATTTGAAACTTAAGTTCCCTAACTTTAAATCCAATTTCCTAGTACCTTTCCTTCTTAACCAAAAGTTGAAGTTCTGGACCTCTTCTTGCTGGGAGCTATGTGGCCTCTGCATTGATGGCCGTCTTTTGGAGAAGTACAGAATTGCATTTTAGGAGAGCTCTGTATCTACCTACTTCCCTTGATTCTCTCTTATGGTTCATTCACTCACAGAATCACAGAATTTCAAAGGAAGAAAGTTTCTTTCCTTGTAGCAAGCTTAAATTTGTCTCTCTACAACTTCTGCCTAGTTCTATTCTGTGAGGCCGTTAGAACAAGTTAAATCTTTCTTCTTCATCATTGCCTTTCAAGTACTTGAAAACAACTATTGTGTCCTCAATAAACTGTTTTCTCCTCCTCCAGACTCTCTTTCAGTTGATTCCCATATGGCATGTCCTAGGTGCCCTGCCTTTGAATGCTCTCCTATTTATTAATGTCCATTTTAAACTTTGGCACTCAGCTGAACTCAGTACCCCAGGTGTGGTTTGACCAGTGTAGAGAATGAAAGGACTATCACTTTCTTATTCTGGGAATCCATGCCTCCTTTTGATATATCTCGAGAGTTTGATAGATATTTTGGCTGCCATACCTAAGAGTTGAATCCTATTGAACTTGGTGTCCAGTTAAGCCCTCTGGGCTTTTTCAGACAGTTGCTGCTAACCATGCTTGCCCTAACTTTTACTTGTAAAGTAGATTCCTTTAATGCAAATTTAAGATGTTAATTTTATCCCTATCCAATTCAGTCTTATTAGATTCATTTCAGTTTTTTAGCCTGCTTTTAGGACAAGCTGTTGAGTCATTGTGTGTTTGACTTATCCTAGATTAAGTTGAAAAAATATTTTGCATGAATTGACTTAGTGACAAGAACGTCACAAAGTTGAAAATTACGAATATTAATCTAAAGTGGTTTCCTAACATGTAAAGAAAATAGTCTGATTGTCAGTGATTAATTAAACCACTATAACATTCATAGTTATTTCTATAATTAAGCTCTTTTTATTCCATAACTCCTTGCTATAAATATGAATAACATTCAGATCCAACTTTTAACTTAGAGATCATGTTTTAAACAGCGTATACAGAATCCTTTTTCATATGCCTCTGATAGAGTCAAATGAGTTTTTAAATTATATGGGCTTTCATATTGGATGTTTGGCTTTTATATTCTTTTTAGTCATATGTTTCTGTAGAATATCAACTCTTACATAGGAAGAAATCATGAAATTTGGAAAGGTTAAATATAGGAAATGCTGTGGATTTCCCCAACCATCCAAGAACATTTTTGACATATATAATAAAGTGGCCTCTCCAGTTGCATTTGTAGGAAAGGGGCAAGTCACTCAATTTTTCATACTTTACATCTTCGTCATTTGTAAAATGAAGATAAGCATTATTCCACTGATAAGAGCATCAAGTGAGATCATCTGCATAAAGTACTTTATTAGTTAAGTTATACATCAATATGAAATACCAATGAAATGGGACTAAAAAATATCCCAGTCTGTTTTGGTGATTTAGAGATATTCACAAGTCAGCCGAGCCAATGATGCTCAGTTTTACTGGCCTGCACTTTTTACGTCTTGCAAGAGAGGACTTGAGGCTTAAGGAGGCACCTAGGGATAGGAACACGGAAGTCAAGGATGCAACCAGAGTGGCCTTCAGGTTACAGGAGAACAAGGATGATTTTTGTGGAGAGGCTGTTCCTCAGTTTTCTCTGGAGCCAAAAACTAACATTGAGCTGCTATATCAGAGCCACAAACCAATCCCCAATGCTATGACCACCCTTTGTATTAGGGTAGCCTATCACAGCCTTTGAACAGCCACAGAACATCAGTAAAACTGGGGATTTATGGAGAAGATTAATGTCTTTACCATCTGAATCTTGAGTGATTTCCTTCTCTCTCATTTCACAGATAGAGAGGTGCTGATTTTGGAGGTTGCATAGAATTGTACAAGTTTCTTGCATGGTAGTTTTTCGGGATAGATTGTTTTAGAAAAGAAAAGGTGTCCCTATAGGAGTAGAAGGCATGCGTAGAACAGTCAGCTGAATCTTTCCTAGCTATCAAGGTAATAATGAATTTTTCAGAAGTGGTAAATTTTTGTGAACACACTTAGTGAAAAAGAGTCATTATGATATGCTGGTAACAACCTCCTAAGCCATCTACTCCAACCCCCTCATTTTATAGATTGAGAAAACTCAGATCCCTTAAAGATAAGTAATTTGCCCAGGGTCACTTAAGTAGTAAGTGTCAGAGAGGAATTTGAACCCATATCCTTTGACTAGAAAGGAGATGTTTTTTCATCTTTTTTATAAAGTCCTATCCTTGTCTTTAGTTTTTAAAGGGTGAGACTTGAAGTACTTATGAAATTAAACACAAGTACAGTTGACTTCATTAAATATCATTAGCTGTGAAATAGATTTTAAATATTTTTCTAAAGATTGAAAGGAAATCACAAAGTACAGATATAAAAGAATTCTTATTAACGATAGTGTCCAAAGTAGCTTATTTTCTTTTTCTTATGACTTATACCATACTCTTACTATCTGCCTCTGATTTCATCTAGGCTTTATGATCTTTTGAGTCCTGATGAAATAGCACTGATGATGATTCTTTGTCAGAAATATTTTATTTGAAGAAGTATCCATATTCATTACATATTATAATAATTTCTTTTATTCCTACTGTGACATTCAGAGACCAAAATTGAAGTAGTCATGAGGAAAGAACCACTTAATACAACTTTCATCAAAATTTACTTCATTTTCACTCCCTTGAAAAAAATTTTTTTTAGAAAATTACAGTAGTTGAAAAAGTATCTTTGGATGAGATTCAGGTTTTAAACATGTTTAGATAATGAGAACAGATTGCCCAGCTAAGACTTACTTTGTGGAATGAAAAGTCCTCAAAGTTCATACCTTGTAAAAATAGACTATAAATAACTCATGAGGGGTTAGATTTTTGGATAAATCATGATCATCGAAAGGTTTTCCAGGCAGTTGTCATGCTGGTCTGATATTCATGTTGATTATGATGAGAAGTTTTTTTTAAATGTGCTTCAAAAAAAAAACTGACTTTATTGCCACCTCAGAAATATTATGCAATTTATCCCATCAGATCCGGTTAAGTTTTTTGTTTTTCTGTATGTGATAACAATATCTTACTTACATCTTCCTCCAAGATGTCTTCAAATGGATGTCCTACTTTTAATGTATTATGTCCAAAATTGAGTACTTTATCATTTTCCCTACCCCCAAACTAGCTTCTCAACTTCCCTAGCTTTGTCAACAACCCCATCATTAGCTAGTTTAGAAATATTGGTCTCATTTTGGACTCACTTTGCCCTTTAGGTCCACTCTTGCCCCCAAATGCTGTGAATTCTCTAACGTATAGAATTCTTAATTATATCTTTCCTTCCTTCTCTATTCCTGCTACCCTGGACTAGCTCACTTGTTCCTCAGGATCTGCATGATTCTAGCAGCTGCCTTATTCTTCCTTTTTGCTAACAATCTCTTCCCTACTCATCTCCTTGTCCCCTTCTTCCACCCCATCCTGTATGTCTGCCAGATTAAGCTTATTAAAATTTGTCTTTGAATCCCTAGTGCCCAATATAGTGTACATAGTATATTATTCTTTTTTCTTTCTTTTCAGGGGTCAGGCCTGGGGTGGATTTGTTATTTCATTAGTATAGGGAATTAATTCCAGATGAGAAAAAAAATCCCTGTATGAATGCAAATCTATATCTGTTCTCTAACTTACTATCTTAGAGAGTTGACTGGGGCATTAAGAGGTTAAGTGACTAACCTAGGGACAATAGTCTCTATCTGGTCTGTACTAGACACCAGATCTTTTTGACTCTTGGCTTGCTATCCACGGAGCCATGCTGCCTGTATTATACATGCATATTGAACTCAGTGTTTGTTGTGTTTTGTTTTGTTTTTTTGTCTGATCAGGAACCTGTAATGGCACCCCTTTACTATCTACCAAATCAAGTTAAAATTTCTTATCATTGTACTTAAAACCCAGGATGCTAGTGATCCAACAAAATTCACTAGATTGGAGACATGGGTTCGTATCTGACTTTGCTGCTTACTCTGTGGCAATGGACAAATAACCTCTTTGAGCGTCAGTTTCCTCATCTGTAAAATAGGAGTATATATAAAATATAATAATAATAACTATCCTTCTTACTTAAGAGTGTGGCATTGAGCATCAAATGAAATAGGACATAAGGTATTTATGACCATGAATCACTACTGAGCACTGCCATATGTAGATATGAGGTGATAAGAGTTTTGTTATTTTTTTTTCCTACTGTTTCCTGCTTCCTCCTAATTGCTGCCTCTTTCTCTAGGACTTTGCTCATGCTGTTGTACTTCCCACCACTGCTTTTTCCCACCCAAGAACTCTCTCACCTTTCAAGGCCCAAAAGCAAGTCGTTTCTCTTCGTGAAGCTTTTCTCTATTACAACTACCAGGGAAATTTCACTTTCCTGTTCCTACTTTTGCCACAGACTTCTCTCACTGTTTATGTACTCTGCTTTCCAGTTGTTACATGTATGCTATTATCTCTTCCGCTAAAATATCAGTATCTGGAGGCCAGAAAACCCCATCTTACATTTCAGCTTTTCCTCCAAGCATCCTAGTGCGTAGGATGTTTTGCCATGCAGAAATGACCCATGGGTCCAAAATACTTGAAAAATCACTTTCCTGAGTTTGAAGACATTTCACTTTAAATTTCTTTTTGGTTTGTTAACCATGACATTGATTTCTAAAGAAATAAGCTGAGAACTAGTAAAAAAAAAAAAAAAAAAAGAATAAAATTACATACTAAATAATTATGGCTTATGTTGTTTTCATCCTTTTCTAATTTTAATGGAATTTTTTTCTCTGTTTTATCTTATCAGAATGGGTAGCTTGTGTCAGGTCCAACTTTTTGGTGTTGTCCTACCTCCATGATGTAAAAAACATCCTACAGTTGCATGATCTTGCCACTGGTTCACTCCTCAAGACATTTCCACTAGAGGTCGGCAGCATTGTGGGATATAGTGGCCAAAAGAAAGACACTGAAATCTTCTATCAGTTTACTTCCTTCTTATCTCCAGGTGAGTGTTTGTTTGTTTTTCCCCTCACATTTGCTGAGGAACTGTTTAGGTTTCTCTTAATAGAGGAAATTGGAATTTAGTGATGTATACTTGCATCTTTAAAAATTAATTTATTGATTTTTAGTTTTTAGTATGTGCTTCTATAAGATTTTGAATTCTAAATTTTACTCCCCTCTCTCCATTCCCTCTTTCCCAAGAGGGTATGCAATCTTACATACGTACAGGCAATACTTGTATGATCATGTTAAACATGTTTCCACATTAGTTATGTTATACAGTTGCATTTTTAAAAATGATGAGCTCCAAATAAAAATAAATTATAGAATTAGAATAAACAATAGAATTGGAAACTCAGGATGAAGGAACATGTAAAAGGATAATGACTGAATTTGTTAACTTTTCATTTTAAGCTGCTGTTTCTTTGAAGATAGAAAGACTTTCCTAGATCTCTACCAAGATTTTAATGGACAGACAGCTCTGAGATAATAAGTGTTTGTGTGTGTGTGTGTGTGTGTGTGTGTGTGTGTGTGTGTGTGTGTGTATGTTTATACACAAGGGCACTCAGTCTAGAGTTAAAAGATCTGAGTTCACATTCTAACTCTGTCAGCTTATGTCTCTGTCAGCTCTGTGTCAAAATTTCATGATGCTGTGTGTATGTGTGCCTAGGTCTGGGATTTCATCAGTGTTGGGACCTCCTAGTTGGAAATTTCCTTCATTATCAGTAACCCAGTTTTAACTGGAGTAAGTTGATCCAATCAGACAGTTTTTCCTTGGAGATCTTTGAAAGATTCCTCAGTAAACTAACGACATGATCCTTCTGAAGAAAAGAGCAGGGGGAAACTGGCTTGTGATGGACAATATGTATATGGGGAAAAGGGGAAGTAAGGAAAATATGGTGACCTCCCTGAGAGAGCCACCAGACACGCCTGGGACAGCAGGAAAACCATTGGCACTTGAGTCCAGAAGACTTGGATTCAAATTCTATTTCTGGTGTTGATAGCTCTGCAACCTTAGGCACACAAACCACTTACCTTCCTGGGTCTCACTTCCTCATCTGTAAAATGAGGGGCTTGTGAGGCCCCTTCATTTGTTAGGTCTGTGAGGCCAACAACATGCAAACTTGAAATAACTTAGAGTCTTAAGAGATTTGACCCTAGTCACCCAGCTAGTATGTACGCACCAGGAATGACCGAACTGAAGTCTGACTGATTGCAGGATCTGAAACACACACATGCACATAGGCAGATTGGAAAACACTGTTGGTTAATTTCGAAAAAAAATAAAGTAAACCACAACCTAGAATTAGATTAATGTTTCTAAGAAAAAGCATGTAATTAACCCATTCTTTTGATATGTCCTTTTGTTCCTGTTAATTCTTATATAGTCTTCAGGATGGACAGTTCCACCTGGTTTGAAATAGTACCTCTCTCTCCTGGTTCTAGGCAGCATGAGGTTATCAGATGTTATAGAGTTGCATCCTAAGGAGGCCAAGTCTTCCTAGCATATGAGTTTTATTGTAATACTTTAGTTTCTGGAAAATGAAGTGAAATCTTGGGGAAAGGTAAGGGGGTGTAGGGCTGGTCTTCAGGGCAACATGAGATTTAATCAGGTGATTGAGGGCCGGGCTGTGTTCTTTCTGCCTGTGACTGAATAAGTAGTCCCATTGGAATCTTCAATCTTGTGGGCGGTTTTTGAAATTTTAAAAATGGCCAAGATTATTGAAATGACAAGAATGATCTGGAGGGACTGATTGTACACTAAAAAGCCCAGACCATTTTTCTTTCTAGAATCTTTTCAGAGCAACTGCAGAGATCAGAGACCAGGGACTGAAGCTGCCAGGTACACTGAGTCAGAGAACCCCAGTGCTGCCTCAAGTTGCTTATATAGAGAAGATTGTAATGAATTAGAAGAGGTGAGAATGTTTTTCCCCTGACTTCATGACCCCTGCAGTAGGTAGTTGGTAGTGGGAAAAGTTTACTCAAACTTAAACTCCAAGGGAAATTTTTCTTTTGCAAATCCTTAAGACTTTGCCTTTTTTTTATCTTTATCACTATTTGCAACCCTGCCCCCCCCCATACACATACACTCATACCTTGTGCATGCACATATATCCACAACTGCAAATCTCACTATCTGCTGTTATATGAGGGAAGATACTTAGTAGACTGTAGACTTCATCACTTGCAATAAAAAGCTGTTAGCACAAGAAATTGTTTTACTAGCTTTCGAAATGCAGAACTGTACCTGAACATTTGCCTGTCTTTACCAGATAAGTTATGGAAAGGACAATGCAAAGCATAGACTGAGCATGACTCACCTGCTCTTGATAGAAGTCAGAGTCCCAAAAGGCCTGTAAGCCTCCATGAAATGACACCATGTGATCAGTTATTTCAGGAACACACTCATCATTACCTCCTGAAGAAAGGGCTCATTGTCCTAATGCAAAATGAAAGATTGGGTGCCAGGCAGTGAAGAATTCTTCATGACTTTAGCTGTAAAGATTGAAAACAGGAGCCTAGTTCCTAATTTCTTTAGATTTGAAGTTGGTTGATACAACACTTCTGAAGCCTGTGCATCTCTCCTTTTGATTGACTTTGCTTCCCTTCTCATCTTTTTCCCTACCTAAGCACTATCTGATGTCTCAAACCAGGGAGGGAAAAAAGGTTTTAAATTACAGAGTTTCACCTAAGATCCAAATATAACAACATTTAATTAAAGTGCATCAAATAGAAGGAATAATTGTCAGGTTCTATAAATGTTGATGAAACTTTGATAAGGCCTTGGCATTCCTCAGCCTGGAGGATTCCATCTCAGAGGGCCCAGAATTGTAAGGAAGGCCCCTGCTTCACAGAAAACATTACACACTCTCCACTTCCCATTAAGAATGTTGGGGTGTTTCATTTGTTCTGATTTGTTGTTGCAGAACTTATGGGCACTATTCAATTAAACAAGCATTTCTGAAGAAATTATTGCGGAAATTATTTCTGAAAGCATTGCTGTTCAAAGAGGAACTCAAGCACCTTGAGATAGAAAGGCAAATAAAACTACTCTGTCTTTAAGAAGCTTAGATTCTGTTGGGGTTTGGGAACTGCGAAGGCCCTTGAAGTCCAACCTCTCTCCTTTTACAGATGAGAACACTAAGGACCAAGGAGGCAAGGTCCCTGGCCCAGCGCTACACAGCTGATAGCAGCAGAGTTGATATTAAAACCCATGTTTCCAAACTAGTGCGCTAATACCAGATTGCCTCATAATGCATTACAAATAAATCATCAGGGCAATAATGAGTACTGGTATATTTATACCATGTCTCAAACCACTTACTAGTTCAGTTGCCACAAGTTTCACTAGTTGGAAGTTCTAGGAAATTTTCAAGATTATCTGTAGCAGATCCAATGCAGTCTTACAAGTCCAGTCCAATAGCGCAGATGCTTTGATGTTAGCAACAGAGATCCATGGTGAAAGAAGCTGCCATGATATTTATGTTAAACACAGATGTCTTTGAGAAGACATTTATCTTTTTGATAACATTGGAGCAAATTCTTCAGCCCAATCAATAATCAAAGGAGAATCCAAATGGATATTGTCTTTGAGGTTTCTTCTTCTATACCAACATATCACCAAGGCCTATTAAGTCTTTGTAGTAGCTCTCAGATTTCTCTGTTCATTCTCACTGCCACTGCTGTAATCCAGTTCTTTATTATTTCATATCTAGATTTCCAGTCTTTCACCTCTTCTGTCCTGCGTACCTCTGAGTAGTTTGTTCTCCTTCCCTGAGTCCCTTTTTCCCCTCCTTCCTTTTCTCTTTCTCCCTCTGTCACTCTTGTCACAGTTCTACAACAACACACACACGCATAGCTTTTTATGTATGTTGTGTTCAGTCATTTGAATCTTGTCTAACTCTTCATGACTCCCTTTGAGGACTTCTTGGCAAAGATGCTAAAGTAGTTTGCCATTTCCAGGAAACTGGCAGACAGGGTAAAGTGACTTGCCCTGGTTGCACAACTAGTAAGTGTCTGAGGCCGAATTTGAATTCACAAAAATGAGTCTTTCTGACTCCAGGCCTGGCGCTCTATCCACTGCACCACCTAGTTGCCAATTTTGATGTTAAGCTTTAATCCAGTTTTTACACTCTCCTCCTTATTGTCCATGGGATTTTCTTGGCAAAGATACCAAAGTGGTGCGCTATTTCCTATTCTAGCAGATTAAGGCAAGCAGAAGTTAAGTGACTTAACCAGGGTCACATAGCTAGTAAGTATTTGAGGTCACATTTGAATTCAGATCTTCCTCATTCCAGTCTCAGCACTCCATTCACTGTGCCACCTAGTTGCCCCTAGCTAAGAGGTAGAGAGAGACTATGTGTGTATATATGTATATACATATATATATGTTCATATATAAGAGTGTGTTTACATCTGTATATACAAATGCATATATGTGTACGTTTGTATAGTTTTGTTTGAGAGAGAGAGAGTGTGTGTGTGTGTGTGTGTGTGTGTGTGTGTGTGTGTGTGTGTGTATGTAGACATACATATCTACTTTTGTCATTCCTCTGTACAAAGCTTTCTGGTAGCTTTCCATTCCTACCATATCAAGCCCTTACCTGCTTTCAAAGCCATCCTCCTTTATCTGGCCATACCGTTACTATCTAATCTTTCTGTCATAAACTTAATCTAGACCAGCCATTTACTGTATTCTCCATCACAAATGATGTGCTAATTCTTTTAGTGGTGCCACATACCATTTTGTCTCAAGTACTTCTCTGTTATGCTTTTTATTTTTAATTGTAATTTTATTTTTATTTTCATGATCATCCTTGGCACCTGATGCCTTTTCTGGAAATCTTGGCATTTAGCCATATTCAGTTTAGTTCTCTGGCCAACTCATATTATCCCCTTGCCTTAAGATCTCACTGCTGTACGTTGTTTTCTCTGTGCTCAGAGTATACTAAATACTTTTTCAATGCAATCTATAATAGTTAGGTTTGTTGTTGTTCCCATGTTTCCCCCAATCTAAATTCCTTACAGAAATGATTAATCTTTCTTAACTTAACCATTCCATTAATTAAAAGACTTTATTTTCCCAGCCATACTGGTTAGGCAGCTAGATGGTGCAATAGGTGGAGTGCTAGGCCTGTAGTAAGAAGAACAGAGTTCAATTCAGCTTCAGACACTTAGTAGCTATGCAGCCTTGGGCAGATCACTTAATAATTCTGTTTATTAGTTTCTTTAATTGTAAAATGGAGAGTTATAATAGCACCTACCTCTTAGGATTGTGAAGATCAATTGAGATAATACTTGTGAAGCGCTTAGCACTGTGCCTGACACATAGTAGGTACTATATTGTTATTGTTATTATGTTAGTCAATTAGTCAACAAGCATTTATTAAATACCAAAGTGGAAGAAAGAAAGATTGTTCCTGCCCTTTAAGGAGTTTAAATTCTAATGCTAGCCTGCACAGCATTCAGCCTGAGACACACTTGTGAGAGACACTCTGCTTGCAGCCCTTGAAAGGATTTCAGACAGCCTTTGAACAGTTTTGGAGATGTAAAACTGGCGTGCACGGCATACTGCCTGTGGGTCATATGTTATGCAGGCCTTTCCTAACGGGAGAAGACAACACATGGTGGGGAAGGAAGAGTGGAATGAAGATACCTGACTAGGTCCTGGCAGAAAAAGTCAAAGTCCAGGGTGTATCCCTGAGAAGAGTGAAAAGTGACTGACGCGGGCACCCTTCTTATGCAGAAGTTCTGAGAAGAACTAGGAAGATACTACGGTACCAGAGTATGTTTCCATGGCTAGAGTCATCTTCAGAATGATAAAGGAAGTACCTAGTACAGACTGGAGAGGAAGGAACACCAAGTGGATTCTTACAACATGTGTATAATTTGTCCCATTTTATCAGAGTAACATGCACCAAAAAACAGAAACATGGCCCAAAGTCACATAGCAAGTTACTGGTAGACACAGAACAAACACTAGGTTATTCTTATTCATATTTCTGTTATCTTTAACATTGGCTTTGAACTCAGTACACATTTGTCAACAAGATGTTAAACAGTTATTAAGCATTACTCTGTGCCAGGTATTGTGTTAAAAAGAAAGACAGTCCCTGATGCCAAGGAGCTTACATTTTAACTGGAGAAGACAACACTTAAAAAGCTGAAAAGCAGAAGAGTAGGGATGAAGTTACTCCCACAACGGGGATGGTGAAGGAAGTCCAGATTCAGAAGCAGTACAGAAAGAAGAATGAACGATAACTGGCCACGGGCCTTACTCATAATGAAGGTTCAACCATGTTGCTGTTCTTACCTAGTTATTATTAGATTTCTCATTTTATAAATGAGAAAATAGGTTCAAAAAGTTTGAGGCTTGCCCAGGGTTCAGTAGCCAGTCAAAGGAGAAGGAGAATGGCCCCAGTGGCAAATGCAGCCCCATGGATCTTGTATAACCTGAGGATGGAGGGAAGCAGAGGAGGAAAGAAAGAAGAATATCCCTTTTGGGAGGTCATAGGCAAAAACATGGCCTGGGAGTCAGGATACTTCATTTCCAGTCTTTTTAAAGAGAACTTTAAAAGTTTTAAAAGAAAGAAAACTTTAAAATGTAATGTAATGATAGTAAGAGTGCAAAATTGACATAAAATTATTAGAGATATCTGTACATCTATTTTAGCCTTTTAAATTATATCCTGAAAGGTACATTTTCATTTCATAACTTATCCTTTTACAAATTTTGTTTTGTTTTTATTTTAAAGACTGAAGATGAATTGTTTAGGCCTGTTTGTGTGAAGCCTGAGTTTTTCACTCATCCCCATCTCCCAGACAAAAGGCTGGGACTTTAACCTGTTATTTAACATAGACTTGTATATTTTATTTGTATTTGTGTATGTATGCAGTCATGCGTATGTACACATACGTGAAAAGAGAAGGGAGAACTCATGTTTTAATACTTAACGAGGCCATCTAAATGTGCCCCATGAGCAGAATCATTCATTTCTGTCTTTCCAGCTTGTATTGGGAATACTAAATTGATTTTAATGTGCTTGACAGCATATGTTAAAAAAAAAAAGTATTATGTGGTGAGATGCTGTTTCATTGCCAGCCACCCTGTGGATTACCAAGTCTTGTTTCATAAACCACAGCAGTATAATTGTTTTATTTATTGTCTTATTTATTGTTGATTTTTATTTAGTTCATTTTTTCTTCTTGGATAGTAAATTACAGCTGCATTAGATTCAGGGAATGGAATTGTGATTATTAATGTTATTTAAATAAGTCAGTCATATAGAATGTTGTGTAATGTACATCTACCAGGAAAACAGAAATAGATGTTTCCAGAGTAGTTACTTGTGATCTCATAACTTCCTATAAGACTATTCCCACTAAAATGTTAGCTTCTTATGGACCCAGACTGTTTCAGGTTTTTCTCTTTGTATTCCCACTGACCTAGTAGAATGCTTGGCACATAGTGTGTGCTAATAAATGCTTATGGAATGATTTATTAAGTCTCGCGTCTGAATGTGTGTACATATAGTCTGTGAGTATCTAGCTTGAAGGAGACAGTGGCCATATAGGGTAAGTATGTGTATTTGATCATTTCTGTTTCTTCATTTTTCCCAACTATAAAATGGTGATAAATCTCTCTTCCACCAAAGGGTTCATTTGAAGCCAGCAGACTTTATAGCATAATGAAAAGGATACTAGAGTTGGAGTCAGTGGACCTGGGTTCAAATCCTGGCTCTATACATGCAATCCTGGGCAAATCCTTTAGCCTCTCTAGATTTAGGTTTCCCCTGTTGGATTAAATAACCTTCCACATCTGTGAATAATAGGGTTTTTTCTATTTGAACTATAGAAAGATGAAATAAGAGATATAGAGGTACTTACAAAAGTAAAACAGTATCTATTAATGAAAAGCACTGTTATACTTAATAAATAATACCTTATATATATATATATATATATATATGTATATATATATATATATATATACACAGCACTTTATCTTGAACAAAATGCTTTGTGAATATTCCTTTGAAGTAGGTAGGGCCTAGTTATTATTAGATTTCTCATTTTATAAATGAGAAAATAGGTTGAGAAAGTTTGAAGTTTGCCCAAGGTTCAATAGCAAGTAAAATGATTGAGTAAGGACTAAAACCAGAACCGAGTATTTTCTGGCTTTGGATATACATATATATATGCACACATATATGTATGTCTATGCATGTATGTTATATACATATATCTACACAGCATATACAAAGAAGATATGTGGATATAGAAATGTACATATATGTCTTTAATTCTATTTTTATCTTTCTACTTATATTCATATATTTTTAACTATATTTTAATTTTTCTATTTTTTATCTGACTTTCTTCTTCTTCGGTCTCATTGAAAAATATTAAGCAGTAGTAATTAAAAGTAAATGAAATAAAATGTGTGCATTGTTATATCCAACTGAGAATGTGTTCAGTGCATCACTCTTTCCTTTTTCATCCCAGTATTATTTCTTTAATGAATTCCTTTTATTCATCTGTGACTTTAACTCTGTTTCAGGTATTATTTATCACTGTGATCTTACCAGAGAGGAGTTAGAGCCCAGAATTTTCCGAGAGGTGACTGTGAAAGGAATTGATGCTTCTGATTACCAAACTGTCCAGGTAACACAGATGTTCCTCTTCCAATAAATAGCTGTTTACTTAACTCACTAGCCAGTACAGTTGTTGAGTGAACATGGAATCAGGACTGAAGATTTTGGAATGGCTCCCATTAACATTCCAACTTTATCAGGAGCTGCAGGGCTGGTGTGTTCAGAGGTTCTGGTCCTATAGACATTGCTTTGGGCCTGAAGCACAAGTTCTGCATTATCACGGTCCTTCCTTGTCAAAGCTGCAAGGGCAGATTCAATTAATTCCACGTAAATTGATCTACTTGAAAAGCAGTTCAGCATTCTACCTCATGTTGTAGTTAAAATTGTTGGAGAGACACTGGAATCCTGTTAGAAGCTATTTCTTATGGGAATTTTGCCCATCTCGGGTCTGATTAAAAACCTTATTTACCCAAGGGTAATCCCATCCTGAGAGGATAAGCCTTATTAAGAAAACTCATGAGAGACACTGCTTTAGAAACAAAATATACAGGTAAATATTTAATTTACTGTGTTAGGAGATATGTCCAGCAAGAAGAGGGGTACTAGTCATTCCCACCAGGTAGGCAGGTCATCCAGGAAACCAGACTAGAAGTCTGTTTGATGTTCAGAGAATTAGAGAGTAATTAGAAGTATCCTTTCTTAAGGGATGACTTCTCTGACTGAGAATTACTTAGCTTAATGATAATATACTTCTCTGCTCTAAGAATATTTGTGTCTTGGTAACTTGCCCAGAGAGAACAAGTGTGAAATATTGGAGAAAAAGCTTCCCTCAAGGTCAGGAAGACCTGGAATCAAGTTCCTCCCCTAACATCAACAAGCTGGTGAACTCTGAGCAAGTCATTGAAATTCTTTCAGTGCCCTAGGCAACATTAAAACCAGAAATCATACAGCAGATACTAGTCTTTATTGCTTAAAGAAATTTTCTCATTATTAGCTTGCTGTGCCAGTGAAATCACAGATCTAGCCAAAAAAAACGAAACTAAACACACACAAAAGAACCCACAAAAAAAAATTGGTAGTACTCATCAGAATCAGAACATCTTTTGCCCAGGACAGTGTTATAGATACTCTAACAAACAGTTTGCTACCCATATCTCCTTTTTCAGTATTTCTTATTTTTCACCAGTTCATGAGAGTTATATCACAGTAAATTATATTGCTGGATATTTAATAGTAATTTCATTCTAAATTAGTATTTTTCTGAAATTTCAGGGAAATATTCAATACTACTTGTTGAGCTATGGACAGTATTCCTGCCTCTCATTTACGTAGTATCTCTTGGAGTGGCTCATTTCTAAGTCCAGGTTACATCATCTCTTTTATATTGACTGCTGTTAGTTCCAACTTTGGGGAATAATCTTGTCTACTTTTGTCCCAGATTCTGAAAGGGTGGACCTTTTCACTGTTGCTCAGCCCTGAGGCATTAATGGTACATTTACCTGAGTCTTCTAGTGAGGATTATGGTGGGTATTTCAGCTTCTAGTTTTACCTGTTTTTCTGCAGGTTCCATCCCCAACTTCCAACCCCCATGGGACTTAGTTTTTCAATCTGAATCTAGTAGCACACTTCCAGATGCCACAAAAAACCCAGCCACCAGCTAGGAAAGTTATAGATTTTTAATGATAAAGGCATAGGTAAAATTTCACAGCTGAGGAATGGTTTATGATGCCAAGTACAAATCCATCGGTTTTATAAACATGGACCCTTGCTACAGAGTCAGACTTGGAAAAAAATAAACTAGTGTTCCATTACTGTCTACCATGTCATTCAGGAAATTCCTTTAACCTTTTTTCATCTCCCAAAGACATCATACTTGACACTGAGCTTTTAAAACAGCTGCAACTTTTTTGTGGTACCACAACAGAGAAAATCATAGGTAAATATGTGAAAGTTGCTCGGCAAAAATTTATTGGTTTTAGAATCTTAATGGATTTCTGCCATGTGATGGGAAATCGTGGTCTACATTTGGGAAATTTTTAGTTTTCATGTGCATAAATTCTAATATGAATGCATATTTTTATTTTAAAAATATATAAAAGTAGATAATATGGCTTAAGTGTGTTCTTTTCCTGTTATTAATTTAGAGCTCTGATAATTTAGGGTGGACAGAGACCTTGGAAAACCCTTGACCCATAATGAGACTTGAACTTAATTTTTTGGGATAAAATCTAGTCTTCAGTTTTTCCTTAGTACCTCTGTGAAGTAAAGCATGGTCTAAGCAATGGACTTGGACTCAGGAAAACATGGGTTCAAATTTCAGTATAGGCATTATGTTACTTTATGACCATGGACAAATTATTTAACTACCCTTGGCCTCAGTTTCCATATCTATAAAAAGAAATAGGACTGGATGACCTGTGAGGTCTCCTCCAGCTCCCAGTCTATTGTCCCGTGAGAGTATAAAATGTTCTCACATCTTCATGATGTTCTTCGCAGTGATACTAGTAATTAAATATTTTAAAAAACAAAGAGATAAAGAGTGGTATAGGAGTAAATTGAAAATATTCTAAAAATATGCTATAGAAAGCCATGCTCTAGAGGGTAGAGGAGATTTGAGGAAGAGAAAGAGTGATTTGTAAAAGGTGTTCCTTTTTTTCTTTCAGTCACTTTAATACTCCTCTTGGTAGTTCTTAAACTTAGTGTTTTCATATTTCATATATTTACAGCTTGAAAAGAATATTTCTGTGTTCTAATTTTGTTCCCCCTCCCTTTCTCTGAAGTGTTGGTATTGCTTTATTGCGTTAAAGCAAACAATAGAGTTCAATTATATCTTGAGTACCTGTGAGACACCGATTAATGGCAGGCCATCATGATCTTCAGGCACAGCTTTATAACAGCATTGTTTACCTGGATCTCCTGTTGATAAAGTAAACAAATTGAGGACAGAGAAAATCAGAGTGTTTGAAAGAGGCAGGCAAAATGATTAAAACCTATAAGAGGTCTATCTGCTCCTTGTGTGTGTTACTGTTCTCCAGAGAACTCCAGCCTTTTGAAAGGGGGTGGGGGGAGGTTCCAGTTAGTGCCAACATTTCAGCTCTGACAAACTTGGTTTAAAAGCTATAAAATACAAAAGGTATTTGTATCAGCACAAAGTCTTTCCATCCCTGATTACATTTTTAGATGGAAAACTGAACTATACAGGGGATATAATTTTTAAAATGAGATTCTGAGGAAATGAACTTTTTTTTTGGACATACCAATTTATAGCAACAGCTTTTGTGCTGAGCATACAATTCCTTACTCCAAAAAATATATATAATTTCTTAAAATATAAGCTCCATGGAAGTAGGAGCCTTATCTTAAAGTGTTAGATGTCACTCATGACTCACTTTGTGTAGTATATACTCTTTTCGAAACACAAAGTGGTAAAGTGAATCTAGGTGGCAAAAAAACCTTAAGCAAGAAAACGTGGGCATACTATGGCATGACAAGGGTGTGCTTTTTATTTTAGGGAAGGATCTTATTCTTGTTCAGCTACTGAAAGGTATCTTCCCCCCCTCCTCCACTGACACACACACAAATACTTTTCATAAGCTTGAAAGGGAATTATTTCCAAAGTCCTTGGCTTCACATTTTATAGGATAGAGATGATTTTAAAGCAAGTTAAGATACAAATGAGATTAAATGAGAGAAAGCAAACTTCAGTGTGGAGGGAGAAAATCTCAGAAATCATGAAATTAAAATGTACTTTTCCAGCATGATAATTTTGTACCTGTTCTCTAACACTTAAATATTTCTCTTTCTAATTAGTACCTGCAGGAATTTAGATACTATCCCTTTTGTGTAATTGAGTAAAGTAAGCTTTGGTAGAGGGTTTATCTTGACTTATGGAGAAACCTAAATTCAATTCCTACCTTTGACACTCACAAACTAGCTATATGACAACAGACAAGTTACTTAATCTCTCAGTTTTCTGTTCTCTAAGACTAAATGATATAGAAATCAGTCATCTGCTTGAATATAGGGAGTTTCTACACTGAGAGTTCCCTGTAAAATGAAAACCTGGGTCTCCCCTCCAAAATAATAATAGTAATAATTTTATATAAACGTATTAGTGCTGAAGAGCCCCTTAATTGTTATCAGAATGCTTGGTTTTTTTTCCTTGACCCTCAGTGACAGTAAGTTCACATGCAATGAACCATAGTGAACAAATGGTTGCACTTTCAATCAGAGAGGTTACTTGGCTTGCCCTTGGTCTCAGGGTCAGTAAATACCAAAGTTAGAATTTGAACCTAGGTCTTCCAAACCCTCTGTCTTTAACCCCAAATCCCACTGGTACAATTTCATACACTGGTATATTTTCTATAAATAGGCTTCAGTTTCTCCACACTGATGTCATTTCTATTCAACAAACATTTAGTAATTTTCTGGCTTATACAAGATCCAAGGCAGCACTTTGTGCCTTACCATGGCAAAACCTCTTAATTTTCTGAATTAAGAGACATGTTTCTGGTCTATGTTGGTGGAGGAAATTTCCACAATGACAAAATCAAAATGTGATGATAGTACTTTCACATAACCAGAGTTCCAGCTTTGCCATTCAGAAAACACATTCTCCAAGTGTTAACTACTGTTTTCATAATCATTTTTAAAAAGCCCATGGCAGAAATGCAATTCTTGCACTATTGACTTGTCAGCGTCCTTGTTAAATCCTGTATTAACTGATGTTATGCTGTCATTCTAGAAGTTTAAGATCCTGAAATAGGTATTCCAATCAGAAACATTTAGAGTGTGTGAAAGTCATTAGAAATTAATCAACAGAACGTTGCCAGACATTACCAAAAGTTGTCATTTTCATTGTGAAAGTAAACTATTTGATTCCTGCTTTAGACTGAACAACTTCTTAGGTATTTATAAGCTGAGCTTTGAGGTTCTTCTTGATATTTATATTTGTTGGTAATACCATCTTGGTTAAACAGGTTCATGTCCTGCCTGAAAATTCACTTTGTCATACTGACATTCAAGATTGCAGTGTTGCATTTGTAATCAGAAAGTACATTGTTTGGATCCCTTTTCCATTCTTCAGCTTATCAGTTGGGTTAAAATTGTTCAAGACTACAGAAGATAATAGAAAATATCCTTTGTTTTGTTGCTCTCTTATAAGAGAGAAATAAATTATGTGCCATGGGCCCATAACTGATGATCTGTTAACTGGCAGCAAGAAAAGCAATTCCATTATTTTCACCAGTAAAACTTTCACCGTATTTATTCTTTTTTCATCCTACCTCCTTATAATATAGGCATTCACCATTCTGTTCTCAGCCCGGGATATTTAATTATCTGCAGTAATTTTCAAGACCATGTCAGAAACATGTTATACCCCTGCTCGGACAATTCCTATTGCCTAAGCAATAAAGTCAAAACTCTTTAACTTGTCATTCAAGACCCTCTTGTCCTTTACATTTCTAGCATTTTCTCGCTCATGATTTCCTTCTCAGAATCTTACACTTTGGGTTCATTTATTGCCTCTTTGACTTACTCTCTGAATGACCCTAGTGTCATCAATTATGAGGTCTTTGGACATCATTTTCCTGCTTTGTAAAATGGTAGATGTTGAGCTTGAGAGTCTAAAGGACCTTTCAGCTCCAGTTTTATGATCCCAACCAAAGCAGACCACTGAGCACTCTCATCTTTGTATCTCTATCTTGACTCCCCCCACTTCCCTTATCTCAAACGTCCTGTACATATAGAAATGCACTAGATCATTCTCTCTCTTCCTCCCAGCCTGGAGTTGTTGTTTTTCTGCATTCTGTTTGTGGCTCTCTTTTAAGTATTTTTTTTGCCTCGTATTCTTTTTATATTTTTTGCTCTTTGCAGACATTGGACATATCTTGCGCATATCCTACAAAGTACTTCACAGTACTCACACGCATACTAGGAGTTTGATAAATTGTAGCAAATTTCTTTAGTAAAGTATGGCTCATTACTAACAGAGGCATTTTTTTTGGTGTGGGATTATGTTGCTGAATAATGAAAGCCAATATGTATTGTCCAAATCCCTGCCTCTTCTGCCATGCTTTGCTGCTTCAGATTTATCAATGAGATATTTAATGTGGGCTCTCTCTCCAACAGTGTTGTTGTTGTTGATTTGTTTCAGTCATGTCCAACTCATCATGACCCCATTTGAGGTTTTCTTGGCATGGAAGTGGTTTGCTATTTTCTTCTCCAGCTTATTTTACAGTTGACAAAACTGAAACCAGTGGGGTTAAATGACTTACCCAGAGTCACACAGCTGGTAACTCTCCAACAGTACAGTTTGTATCCTCTCATCTTACATGACTTTTGTCTAGGTTCATCATAAATATTTCGTAGTTCTCCACATGTTTTGGAGACCTTGCTCAGGTCTAGAACCTTGCTCTAGAACTCTTGACGTTTCAGGGAGACCAGTAAAGCACACAGGCTTTCCACATGTTTTTCCAATTTAGCTCTAGGATCAGCAGCCCACCTTTCAATGACATCCTTTATACCATTTCTCCTACAAAATTCTTTATAATATGAAACAGCCTATTTATGCTCACTATTTATCTCTTCATTGACCTATACATTTACCCACAACTTAAGTTCTTAAGAGACTATGGTATTCCATGGCTATGGCTCTAAAACAGCATCCCTATGATAATATTAAAAGGAGCCATTGTTTTAGAGGGAGCAGAGGAGACTTCAAGCAGGCCAGTCCACTTTCTTCCTCCTGGTTAGTCCTAAGCCCATTACAGTGTCTGTGGTATATAGAGGTGTATCTAGTTCTATAGGTTGTCCATGCAACAGCATATCATTCTCTGGACAATTGATTTTTTCCATCTTCTTGGTACCTTTACAGTGTGAGTTATTAGATTGAACTAACTATGACTAATTATGGATCTCTGCAGCATTTTGGAACTTGATTCAAGGAGCACAATACCATCTACCTTACTTGGTATTATAAATATTGTTCTTATCAAATAGTTGTTGGGCAAAGTGCATGGCCTTCCAATTAGATAGGCCTTTTTTGTGTCATCAGTCATCCTGGTAAGTCAACTTTATAATCACATAAAGTAGATAAAGCAAGAATAAAGATGAATACAGGTAATGTTAACCTTTTGTTATTATGAGAACCATTTTCTCCTTATTCTTCTATGCAAAACAGATAAAATTAGATGAAACAAATACACACAAATTCATATAGATAAATACTTTCCTATTAAATGAACCAGTATAGAATTCACTCCTAGCTACTTTGCTGCTTTGCTTAATGGTTCTTCTCTTTCTTGCTCATTTTTTTTTCTCCTTCAGATTATTATGAAAGGTCTGGAGAAGGTAGCCTTACCCCTCACCCTCCTCACCTTTAATCTCTGTGTATAAGGGATGAAACTTAAATCATTTAAATTTTTCAGCTTCTGCTGGATCTCCAAGGGAAGCCCCCAAAATTTCCGTTTTGGATTTCTTTCAGGAGTTTGGCTTTAATACCAGTACTGGCAGCAGGACAACTAGCATAGCAACTTCTGCAAGATATCAGCAGATTGACTTAGACAACTCTGGCATGAAGCCCTTGCTACTTGTAAAGTGGATCCAGACACTAACTTCTGTGTCCAAAGCGTATGACCCCTTCTTTAATTGCATGTTCTCAAAGAGGGCGGGGCAGGGGGGAGAGTGTGTCTATTCCAGATTGTTGTCTTTTTATACCACAGTGCTTTAATCACTATGTGCTTCTGTCTTTTAATATAGATTTCTTGAAAAATGAGGTGACTACTTCGATTTTCTTTTTGTGACAGGATAGAAGGGATCAATAAGAATGAAAATTTTTATAGGACAGTTTTGCTATTCTACTCCTTCTTTGAAAGTTTCATTCCTTAACTCCACTGAAAATATTTTATAATGGATATAAGCACCCAGCTGCTTTCTAGCTTCTTGCTTTTCTCTGCCTTTTGTGGCAAAGAGAGATAAGAGACAAACTCATCTGGCCTGTCAGCTTTTTCCTCCCCTTCTCTTGTTCTGATTGGAGTCTCCTTGATGGTCAGCTGAAGATAAGTCAGCACCATGAGTAATGATAGATCAAGAACTGGAAAGATTTTATTGTCTCTCCAGAGTAAAAATATTGTTACTATCACTAGACCTATAAAGATTTGGGTAGGGGAGATTTTTTTTTCTATTTCGACAAGTCATCTTTCAATGGAGAACTAACATCTTTTCCTAGTTTAATGAAGTATACTTGACAATTCTGCCATCGTTGTTATTTGCTGATTGCAGTTCTTTACCTGTAAGGTAGTGATAAAAGGGAACCATATTTTTTAATCTATTTTTCAGGGACAGATTAGAATCTGCTTTAAAAGGTAAAATATAATTAAAAACTAATCACAAAGTAATACATATTTACCAAACAAGAACTCATAATAAATTCCAATTATCATTCATAACTCAAACCTAACCACTTTCTTGTTTTGCCAGTCCCTTCCCAGTCAGTGTGTCCTTCCAGCCTCCACACCTTATTTCCTACTACTCACCTAGCAGAATCTTCCTTTCTAAGGTTATTTCCTTGTTACTTACAACATGCAGCATCTAGGGCTTTCTTCTGTTTGGAATACCCTGTTCATGTCTTTCACCTTTTCATAATCCTTTAAATCCTTCAGGGACCTAAAGTAACTCTTTAGAGATGATAGGGACCTCAGAGACAATTTAGGTCAACTTGTACCTAACTAAAAATAGTCTCCCATATCCCTGACAAACAGATATCCAGACTATACTTGAAGTCCTCCAGTATATAGGGGGATCCATGCCCTCCTAAGGTAACACATTCCTTTTTTGGACAGTGCCAGTTGGTAGGGGAGTTTTTCTTGTCATTAAACCTAGATTTGCCTCTTTTGCATCTTCCACCTATTGTTCTTAGTTCCACTCTCTGGGACCAAACAGAATAAGTCTGATTTCTTATATGACAATCCATCAAACCCATGAAGATAGTTATGCTCTGACTCTCTCCTCAGATACTTGTATAGCATAATCTCAGTGACCTCACTATCCCTGTTGTCCTCCTGTTCATGCTCTCCAACTAGACAATATGCTTTCTAAAACTTAGTACCCAAGAATGAATACAGCACTAGGGTAATGACTCTCCTAATTCAGTTGAATGTTTCATTAGCTTTTAGACTCCATATCACAGTGTGAATTCATGTTGAACTCATAATCTCCTAAGACTTCCAAATCTTTTCTATGCAGGCTACTATCTAGTGAAGTTGTCTTCTAAAGCCAAAATTAAGACAATAGTTATACCTATCCAATTTTACCTTTTTTATTTCCGTCCATTGTTTTGAGTTTCTTGAGATCTTTGGGGATCTTGATGAGTATCAAGTCCCAGATTTGCATTATTTACAAATATGATAAATATGTCAGATTTATCATTATCCACATTACTGATAAAAATATTCGGAAGTTACTCAGCTACCATTTAATAAGTGCCAACTATGTACCAAGTCATGTAGTAAGTATTGAGAATACAAAGAAAGACAAAAGACCCAGGGCCAACCATAAATCCTAGGGGTGCTTCATGGGAAACCTCATTCCAAGCCAAGTTATACTGTTGTGTCTCACATTGGTTCTAAACATTTTTGATTCTGCTATCAGTAGGAAATCTAAACATTCACCCCCATTTACTTATCTAAAAATTAAATACAATTGTAATGATAATTGTAAATTTTGTGAGAAATAATCACTTTAAAAAGATAAGAGAAATGAAATAATAGGGAGCACCTGGAGTTTATTGAGTAGGGGAGCAACATGTTCAAACTTAACTTGTGGAAAATCACTGGCAGCTGTGTGGAGGATGAATTGTAGAGGAGAGAGACTTAGAGTAAGGAGACCAAATAGGAAACTATTTCAGTAGTCCAGGCAAGAAGTGGTGACAACCTGAACGTGAATAGTGGCCAGGGGAAAACAGAAGGGGAAGAGTTATGGAGGTTAAAGCAGCAAAGATCTGGCAATAGGTTAGGTGAGGGAAAGTGAGAAATTGAAGATGAAAAGAACCTGGGTGAAAGGAAGAATGCTAGTACCTTGGACAGATTTGGAAGCAGTCAGTGAGTAGGGCAGAAAATTTTATGTAAAGATGTCTGCAGTGTAGCTGTCATCCCATCCACGTTTATCCTGTTTGACTTACTCTATCCCACTCAAAAGGAAAAGGGGAGAGCTAAAGCTCTTACGAGTTGCTTGATAATGATATACCCTCTGAGTATGGGAGGAGATGTAGAAATTAGAGAGCAAAGGGGAAATTTTGTCAGGAGTATCTGTGCGTCTATTCTGCTGAGTACGTGAGGGGCCGATGATGTGGCCAGAAGTGGTAAAGAGCAACTGTTTTGTGCCTTTTTGGTAGGCTTATGACCTATAACCAAGCTCCTTCATTTCCTCTTTCTCAAGTGGTCTCTAGTATATTCTGAATTCAAAATCACTTTTACTTCTAAATTAGAATTATAGGATTGTAGATTTGAAGTTGTTGGGGATTTTAGAGGCCATCTAATTTAATCCCCTCATTTTAAAGATGAGGAAACTGAGGCTCAGGGGGATTAAGTTTTTGTTCAGGGTCACCCAGGTGTTGTTGGAGACAGAACACAAATACAGGTCTTCTAATGTCAGAGCTATTGCTCTTTTCCACATACTGCATGGCCTTCATTTTGTTTTTTTATTAATTTTCATTCAAATTTTTCTGTGTTGCTTCTTGTCCATCCTCACTCCCCCATTCCTGAATTTCTTCACATGAGTATGTCTTCTTTATAATGCTATCCTGTCCTTCTTTTCTGTCTCTTTACCTCTCCTGTTTCTTTTAAATAAGTTGTATCCATCTAGAGCTATATTCCAGTCATGATTTTCAGCCCACTGAGCCTCAGTGATGCTTTTGATTTCAAATTTGCTTCCTTCCATTATAATCTCCAGTTCATCTTATTTTTGTTCTATCATTTTCACATTTATGTAAACAAATTTGAAAGCCACGAAATTTACTATTGGCTACGTTTTTTCCTGTCAGCTTTTTGGTGTCTCAGCTACTACTTTTCCTACATTTAAACTCTTCTCTATGAGATATAACTTGTTGAATATTATGACTGTATATGTGTAGTGTATGTGTGTGTGTTTTCCATTTTAGAGTCCTTTTGATTAGACTTATAAGATTCAAGGCAATTATATTATTAACAGTCTTTGTTAGGTACACTCTGGCTAGTTTTGTATCATTCGATATTTTAAGCTAATGATCAGAAATCCAAATGCCAGTTTTAAGACTGTGTGTTCTTGAGACGATTGTTCACTTCTCACATTTGCTTTTCTCTTTTGCACTGCTTGTAATCTATGGATAGCATTGATAAAATTGATCTTCATTTTCTTGCCTGAGACTATAACTTTTGCCAAAGCTTCCTAGATTTCCTCCTGGCAGTAGTGTTTGTGTTCATAGGAGTCAACAGAACCAAGCGTAGTCATCACCATTTCTAAAAATTTGCAACTTTCTGTCTCGTCTTGGATATATGGGCTGGACAGATAGTAGATCTCTTTGGTGACATGATGAGATCAACAAACAGCTGTCTCAGGATCCCTTAGTAGGGACTCACCAACCACAGTTGCTCCTGTCTTTCTGTGACCCTTACTAGATAATCTCTCATCTGAAACACCTGTGGATCGATTTTATCATGCTGCTTACCTCTTTCAGTTCTTGTGACAAATATTAGTTTGATTTACCTGACATTGTATGATCCCATGGCATTTCTGTTCTTGTCATTCATTATCATTTAAATCGTGTCCCTCTGGGCAGGTTTCCTGATCTGTAGAATAAGGATAACACTGTACCACCTACTTTGCCATAGCAATAAAAGAAGATACATAACAGTCCCTCTTCTTTGATTTGTATGTGCATATGTATATACACACATATGTACACATACTATGTATATATACACACATATATATTTCGTGTTTGTGTGTGTTCTATACATCTTAAAATACTGCAGTCTTCATTATTGTATTGCTTGGGTTTGTTTTGGTTTGGGTTTTTGTTGCTTTTTGGGGGGAGAGGTTTCTCATCTCTCCTCCCTTTCCCCCTACCCCTGTGATTAAAAATTTTCAGGTTGTATTCATAAATAAGAAAAGGATTTATCAGAAATCCTAATTGCTGAGAACCAAATGATCTGTATTTTAAAACCGAGAACTCTAGATGTTTGAGTGCTTAGGAGTTTCCTAGACATGGTTACTGGATTGTTTTAATAGCACCTTGTACTCCCTGATATTTCAGGGAGGGAGAGGAGTTAATGCCTTTAATCCTAAAGACTCTGAACACCATATATTATTTATATAGTACTGTATTTTTTGCTCTATCTTTTTAGTTAGTGATGAAATTTATGCATCTTAAATTTTTTGCTCTTCAATCTGCCTTTCACATGCCTTGGTACAACTTACTTGTAAATTGATAGTATAGATGGAAACAAGACCAACCAGTATAATTTCTCATGCAAACTTAAAGCTAAAAGGTATTTAGAAAAGGTTTATTTATGCATTATGACATTCACTTTTGACCAGTGATATTTTTGCACAGTAAATAAAATTTTTTTAAACCCTTACACAGCCAGGTGCATCTTGGTAATCAAGAAGAATTTATTCTGTATGTACACAATAGGATTTCTGAGCTTTTTGATTTGTCTTCATTTTTTTTCCTTCTTTCTTGTCACCCCCAGTGAGCTGCTTCTTAGTAGTTTTTTGCGGTGCTGCTTCTAAGCTCACTAACAAGATTTCTTCTAATTGACCATCTCTTTGCAGTTGGCCTTCCCCAGCATGAGCCCACTTCTGGCCCTAAGTTTCCCAGTGGGTGGTAGCGAACTGCACTGTGGTACTCATGGATGTCTTAATAATTGTACTTTAAGCAGCTTGCAATTATCTAGAAAGGGTTTCCTTTCTGTCTCCTGCTTGCATGGAGGATTTATTGTACGGAATTTGTATTTGTAGTTTTTGAGGAAACCCAAGGGCATAGTAACTTGTTGGAATAAAAGAGTTGTGTTGCAATGTTAATTTTGACCAGTGGGAACAAAGTTAAATAGTTTGGCAAAGAATTTTGCTGCTGAAAGTTTTTAAGTATTTTGGTTATGTGTTTTAGGTAATAATTTTCTCTATTTGCATCTCACATTGTTTTTATTGTTACCCCAGTTTCCCACTGTGTATTGCTCATCTTAGGCATTCAATAAATATTTGTTAAAAGTATGAATGAATAGGTCAAATGAAAAGTTGTAATTGAGCTCTGGTGGTATTTTTCTGGTTCTGAGGCTTTTGTCAATGCTTTCTGTCACCAGTATAAAGCAACTGAGATTTTGCTCTTTACTTTACTACAGTTATGTAGAGTTTGATTACTGTTCGATCCACAAACACTGCTTTCGTTTCCCTTAACGAACATCTGGCTCTACTTAATATTGCACCCTCAAGAGGTGAACAGCTGCCACCTTCAATCTTCCAAACAAATCATTATCTTCTTTTTTATTAATGGAGTTTATGTCCAGACTTTAACTTTGTAGAATATTGGTTATTAACTATCATTTTATAATGCACTGAAACCAGATAATGCCATAGTACATTGTATTTCTGAGTCTGCATTTTTTAATCAGTATTTTAAATAGATTTAAGAAGTTGTACTCTGAATTTTATTAGTAAGGTATTTTCTCTGCAACCAGTTCTAACTATGAGAACAACAGTGTTTAGGATGGATTGAGAAAGGGGAAAGATTATGAAGCAGGGAGTCTAATTATGAGGTTGTAGTAGTACTTCACATATGAAACAATAAGAGCTGGTATGCTGAAATATTGTGGTGTAATAGAAAAAAAGGGGCAGGCAATAAGTTTTTGTCCCAGTTCTACCTCTGACTAGCTTGTTGTTTGTCCTTTGTTCTTGAAGAGGACCATGACAGCAGAAAGATGATGTCATGATTTGCAAGTGAATTGATTTAAGTGAGGGAGAACTGTGCAAAGTCACCAGCCTCACCCTCCTCTGGAGCCATCTGGGTCCAGTGGCAAAGATAGAGATCAAGACAACTGGAGATAACCCCAGATGCATTGGGAAACCTTGGTCTTTTTAAGCTAAGGTCTTTGCCAGGTCAGAGTTTGACCAAGGCAACACCCACTCAGTGATTAAGGCTAGGTAAGAAATGAGGCAAAGAATGGCTTCTTTTTTCTAGTCAAAAAAAAAAAAAAAATCTGAGAGGGGAAAACCCTTAGGGTTTCTGGACCGAACAGAAACAATTACTATTTATATTCACTCTGAGCCTTTGGAGCCCAAACAGTGACCTAGTGAGGTCATCTGTGAGAGCCAGAATGATTTGGGTTTAAGACCTGGTCCTTAAGAAATCTAGCTCATAACCCCAAGGTATCTTGCGAGGTTTCAGTGATCAAAATTTATTTTCCTTTGGGCAGACCACCCATAGGTAAGGGTATGATTCCCTATCTGTACAGAGGAGAGGAGGGAGGGAAAGAAGGAGCTGCACTGCCCAACTGGAAATGACCAATTGGGTCCCCAGTGGGACAGTTACTACTACTTACAGATGGTTGTTTGTCCTTCGTTCTTGGAAGGGGTGGTGACATCAGGAAAGTAATGTCATGATTTGCAAGTGAATTGGATTTAATTGAGAGAGGGCTGTGTAAAATCACCAATCCCACACTCTCCTCCAGAGCCATCTGGATCCAGTGGCAAGATAGAGATCAGGATAACTGGATGTGACCCCTGCCCACCCCCTTTGACTAGGAGAGTGATCTTGAATAAGTTATACTAGCCCACCGTTTACTCACATGTAACCTAAGTTTGAATTAGGTTATTACATGGGTTACATCTAACATTCTATGTGTTACATGTGACACTAACATTCAGATTATTAACTAAGTTTTGTAACTAGTGAAAGAGCAGAAAACACATACTGTATTAGTTGCTGGCTAATCATGCCGTTTTTGTAAATTATGGGCAACAAAGATTTCTTATTTATGTGCAAATTAAAATTATTTTGTATGTATGTGCTATGTTTTTCCACTTGAATTATCTCCAAAACTTAATAAAGTGCTTTGTACATAGTAGGCACTCAATAAATGTTTGTAGAGTTGAATGGAATTTTTGTTGAAATGAGAAAGAGGAGAGCTTTACTGGACCTACTGTTAGAATAATAATCCTTTTCTTTTTATTTTCTTTATTGTTACCAAGTAATAGAAATTGCCCTGAAATTTCCCATTGCATAAAGCCTAGGCTAACTAAACTCCAAACATTCACTCAAATAATGTGGCCAAGGATATAGATTGTATAAAACAGTCCCTCTTCCTCTTAATACATTTTTAAAACCTTGTTATTTTCTTATTTCTTAAATCACAACACATCAATTTCATCTCTGTCTCGCAATATTGAAGGAACTTCTTCCAAGGCATCTCTTAGGACAAAATTCCAAATATAACAAAGCAGTATGGAGATTCTTAGAATTTGTCATACTGATTTTTTTTTTCATATTTAAATTTATTTATTTAACTTTTTACATTCATTTTCACAAAATTTTGGGTTCCAAATTTTCTCCCCATTTGTCCCATCCCCCCACCCCAGTACACCAAGCATTCTAATTTCCCCTATCACCGATCTGCCCTCTCTTCTATCATACCTCCCTTCCCTTGTCCCCATCTTCTCTTTTGTCCTGTAGGGCCAGATAACTTTCTATTCCCCATTACCTGTATTTCTTATTTCCTAGTAGCAAGAACAATACTCAACAGTTGTTCCTAAAACTTTGAATTCCAACTTCTCCCCATCCCTCCCTCCCCACCCATTCCCTTTGGGAAGGCAGGTAATTCAATATAGGCCATATCTGTGTAGTTTTGCAAATGACTTACATAGTAGTCGTGTTGTATAAGAATGACTATATTTCCCTCCATCCTGTCCTGCCCCCCATTGCTCCCATTCTCTCTTTTGAACCTGTCCCTCCCCAAGTGTTGACTTCAAATTGCTCCCTCTTCCCATTGCCCTCCCTTCCATCATCCCCCCCACCCTGCTTATCCCCTTCTCCCCCACTTTCCTGTATTGTAAGATAGGTTTTCATACCAAAATGAGTGTGCATTTTATTCCTTC
>CM053770.1:381499311-381691497 GCA_028658325.1 Potorous gilbertii | reverse complement strand
TCCTTACCTGTAGAATGAGGGGGTGGATTGGACTGAAAGTTCTCTCAAGTTACTTTAGCCCTGTGATTTTATGATTTCTCCTCCTAGACCCTCTTGCTTGGGTTTTGGCTTCTAGAAATCACAAAAAGGTATAATAACATTGGAGCTTAACCCTGAGCATCTCCCATTTTCTTAAGGAATATTAATTTTAGCTCCTACAGTGAATGTATGAAGAATCTGTGATTTTGTCAGCAGGAAACTTCTTCCACTGATTGCAATTTGTTGAAAATTAAAATATTGGTAACACTAATATTAAAAAAGGAAAATTAATTAAAATGTCTGATTCACTGTAAACTTATGTTTTGTGATGACATAAATGTAAAAGTACTTTAAACCATAAGCTTGTAAAATAAGCAAGCTAATTTTCAAGTAGATTATATATTTATGTGAAAGTTGTAGAACTGCATTAAGTACAACCTTAACTTTTACAGATTTTATTAAACCTTATATTTTGTTTATATTCTGAAAAATAAGACATGGATCATTGATAATAACTTAAGAATAAGGTGTTAAAATCCTTAAAATGATATTGAAATGGTTCATTACTCTACTAAATGATATGCACTGATTTAGACTAGTCCCTTCCTGAAGCCCTAATTAAGTCCTAGGACCTGTCCTAGTCAGACAGCTAGTAACTGTGTACGTAATTTAAATCCTGGACCTGACTCCAAGCCTAGCCCTCTGTTCATTATACCATTCTGTCATCTAAGATGAAGTGAATTTTAAATTTGGCAGGCTTCTCTGAATGCAGCTTTCCCAGATCTGTCTACCTTCTTCTTCCACCAAAAAAAGGGAAGAGAAAACTCCTGAACAGTTAGGACAAGGAAGTAAAATCCCACAAAAGAATTTTTTCAGGGATTGTCATTGCTCATATCCCAGATAAACCCAAGCCCATCTGTGCATGGATGTTTGTAGGTTGTTTTTCTGCTGAGTGCTGAGTTCATATAGAACTTGTTAGTTGTATGTAACTCCTATAAATTCTCAATACCTAAGAAATGTTGCCTGTGTCAAATTGAGACCTGGGAAAGACCTTAGCTTAAAAAAGGTCAGGGTCTCCTACTTGGGTCATGATCTGGGCCATTTCCATTCATCCTGATCTATATCTTGCCACCGGACCCAAATGACTCCAGAGGAGAAAGTGAAGCTGGTGACTTTGCACAGCTCTCTCTCACTTAAATCCAGTTCTCTTGTAAGTCATGACATCACCTTTCTGATGTCCTGATCCTCCTCAAGAGCAAAGGGCAAACAACCACCACCTAAAACTGCAAGTAATTTATATGTTTATATATAATATTTTTGACATTAGCCAACTAAAAAACTGATTTTTTTTTTCTTTTTAACATGAAAAGACTAACTTATCTTATTTATAAGGTAAACAATAATTTTTCCAAGAGGAACTTTTCCCTTCTTATTTTCATCCCAAAGGTAACTTTTAAACAATTTTTATTCCTCCCCAGAAAGTTAAGTATCTGAAAACTATGATTGTATCAAATGCCCTAATGTTAGGCAAATTTTTTAACTTAACTGCAATAAAGAAATTTGCATTAAAAAACCTCAGGACATCTAAGGCAATTTTTCATAGGTTTATTTTCATTTTTTTTTCTTTTTGGTTAATTGAGGCACAAAGGTTTATGTTCCCCTTTTCTCCCAAAAGTTATATTTAATGTCGTGTCTTGAGTTTCCATGCATTTACAATGGAATTTCAATTCAGACAGTTTCTTACAGATTTATTAGCAAAATAAATAATATAATAATAAATAACAAGCAGCACCAATGTATCTCTTTCAGCCCTGATCAAAAGGGAAGCAGCAACACCCTTTCATGAACATTCTCCAGTGAAACCTGTCAGAGTCTAAAATTAGGCTGGAATTGGTATCACTAGACATTCTTGTCTCCTTAGGGCTTGCCCTTTGCAGTCATTTCTCAAATAGAAGCACTTCCCATTACTGATGAGCATAAATAAACCATGGTATTTACATACCATCAGATCTGAACCAAACTGAATCATCCATTTTAAATTGTCCGTTTAAAGAAGATTTAAGTAGCTTCTCATACTGCATTGTCCTAATTTGAATTGATTTTATTTCTAGATTTATTCTTCTCAGGGAGTAATCATTTATTTCAGTGAAGATAGTAGGAGTATAGGAATACTACCTTGATGTTATTTTTACTACTCTTAAAAGGGGAGGCTATTTAAATTATTGCTTGTTAAAATAAAAACTCTAATTTCATAAAAGTTTTTGATAAGATTTTAATAGTTTCCATTCACAGCCAAATGTTTGTGCCAGGGCCTAAGCCATTTGGGGGTAGTTAGTGCCTCTGTAAAACTGTAGTTGGTAGTGGAACTATTTACTGCATCTAAACCATGAGTTTAGTCCCCCTTCCTTCTTTCTCCTACTTTTTAAGAAATTGTTTCCTAGTTCAGTTGATGAAGTCAGCTCTAGGATTCATGTGTGCTGTCTCTGAATAATATTATTAACCTGACTTTCAAAATGCTCTAGTTTGAAATGGACAAAAATGATAAGACTCTCTTTTAACTTCACTGACACCTATGAGTTAGGATATTAAATAGCACATGTAATGTTTATAGAATTTTTCTTTAAATTTCCTCTTGAATTTTTTTTCATTTTTGAAATGACTAGGGTTTGCTAGACTTTGTTTGAATGTTATTGAAATTGATTTCTAAAACCTAAATGCCCTGGCAGCTTATGGTGTTTTATTTTACAGCTAGTATTCAACATAAAGATATTTGTTAACTAACCGTGTTAGAGTTGATCATGATTTCCAAACAAACTTCCCCATTAGTTATTGGAGTAGCTCCTTGTTTTTCAAATTACTGTGAGTCTACTTTCCAAAAGCCTCAGAGAGGCAGAGAAAGAAATGGAGTTCAAAAAATGGAACTCTGTTGCTCAAATGACATTGGGCTCTTATTCTTTGTTCCGTATAATTAATGTCAAAATGGTAAGTTTTTATTTTGCTTTTTAGAAAAGGCAATGGAATTCATCATTTAAGAGTTTACTGTGTTGGTGCACTGTTAATTCCTCAACAACCAGTACTTGATGTCCTAAGTGAACTCCACTTTAAAATTATAGCTTGTTTGTACCCCTATAATAATGGCATGAGTTAAATTTTATTACATGGCATTAAGGAAAAAAACCACAAGAATAAGAGATAGAACTGAATTCTAGTCTCACTGTGCTGTAACTATAATTAGCACATGACGTTGGATGAGCTATTTGTATTTATTGCCTCATCTGTAAGATAGGGGGATTAGACTAGCTGCTGATCTCTGCTGTCCTTTACAGCTTTTAACATTCCTCATGTCTCTGTTTTTGTTTTTTCCTTTAAAATAATATAGACCTTGGGTAGGTCACTTTCCCTCTCTGATCCTTAATTTTCTCCTTTCTGAAGTGAGGGAGTTAAACTAAATTAGGGAATTTTAACCTGAGGGCTTTGGGTAGATTTCAGAAAGTTTAGGAATGTGGATGGAAACAGATATTACATCTTTATTTTCACCAATCTCTAACTGAAATTTAGCATTTCCTTCAATTATTTAAGAAATTTTTTTCTGAGATCTTTTACCAGTCTGTTGAAGGGCTCCATGACACAAAAAAAGGTTAAAAACCCATGAACTAAATGAATCCTTCTTACCCTGAATTCTGAATCCAAGTGAATGTAATAAGTACTATGAGGTTTCCCTTTGATGTATTAAGAGAAATGACAGAGATCCTTAGGAGATCACGTGGTACAACACCTGCATATTGGAAGTGGACGGACATCTTTAGAGTAAGTGATCTGTTAAGGACCACACAGTTACTGAGTGGCAGTAATAGGAATGGAACCCAAGTGTCCTTACTTCCTTGTCCAGTAACTTGTTATTTTATTTGCATACCAATACCAAATAAACATTTTTGCCCTGAAGATCAGTTAAAGCAAATAGATTGATCCCTCTTAACTCCATCCTACTCCCTAATCCCCACCCTAACCCCCATCCTTGAGCAAGACTAAACAGAAAAAAAGGCTTTACTTTATTTAGACATGAAGTTCAGTCTTATCCTCCAGAGATAACGTGTCACCAGCTACTTGGTTTCATTCTTAGATACATAAACACAAAGCATCAGAATTATTGGAATTGGTTAAGGCTATCTTGTTCTCCTTTTGGTACTTGATGCTCATTGCTATCTAAATCCGTGTCCTGTCTCACTTGGTCCCTAGGAATAGGTCTTGGGGGTAGGGAAATGGTAGACAGGATGAAGATGATGCTTACAGTGTGATGGAGAGTCTGAATCAGTAAACACTGTCAGGAAACTGGTAATAAGAATACCTCAGAATATGGATCTTGATGGTTACCAGTGATCAGGAGCTGAGTTTTATTTAGTGAACAGTGACAACAGAGAAGCCTAAGACTTTTTGGATAGCATAATAGATCAGTGAACCAGTTGCTGCAACCTGCTCCATATATCGTGGCATAGTAGAAAGAAGATTGTATTTGAAGTCAAAAGGTTCAAATACAGCACTGCCCAAAGGCAGTGTTAGAATTCTGTTCTTGGAGTCAGGTGGAACCTGAGTTCAGATCCTGCCTATGACTGATCTCTGAGCATCAGTTTCTTATCTGTAAAACAAAGAAGCCTGAGGATGGTGGTCCCACTTATGCCTCTAACTTCTGCTTCTGGGGAGTCTGAGTCTAGTGGATCTCTTGATTTCAGGAATTCAGAACTGTAGGAAAACTAAAACCAATTGGGGATCAACACTCCTAAGTCTAGCGCACTGGCTTTCCCTAGGAGCAGAAGGCCACCAGGCCTCCTGAGGAGATATGAACTAGCCCAGGTCAGAAAAACAGAGCAGGTTAAGGTATCTTTGCCTATCAGCATTGGAATCATTCCCTGAGGGGCCACTGCACTTCTAGTATCAGTGAGGTGAGAAGACCTAGACTCCAAAAATTAAATAAAATGAGAGAGTTGGATTTGATGGTCTTTAGGGTCCTCTCCAGCATTAGAGGTAAGATCTATAAGCCCTTCTTAATACTGTTTTCTCTTGAGCAAGTCACTTAAGTTTTCTGGTCCTGAGTTTTTTTTTTTCTGTAAAATTTGGAGGTTGTCTTAGGTCCTTTCCAATTTTAAAGCTTTGTTGTGCTATTGAAGATTACATCTGACTGGCTTTCTGTGAACCTCATGCATCTTTTTGACTGCCATTTAGACAAGGGAATATTTCAGTCCAGAATTGCTATTGTAAGTCTTTGTAAGTCTTCATATGGAAGACAGGGATTGAGTCAGAAAAGCAGAATGAGGACCAGTAACTAGGTCAAAGCTACTCAGAGACAAATTTCTACTTAGGTGGGCAAATTCACTGACAGCATTGACCAAAAGTGGATCGGGTTCTTGAAGAAGTCACTGAAGTTCTTCAGCTCAAGCTGAATTGTTAGTTGCTCCAGATGTTATAGAATGAATGCATATTAACCGTAACCTTCTAGCTGTGAGTAGCCTACTTTGATGTAGCAGTTTTCCACTTTCCAAAGTACTGTCACTGTTAGCTATATAATCCTGGGCAAGTCATTGAACCTCAGCCTCAAGTTTTTTATTCCATGAAATGGAGATGATAATTGTGACAATCAAAGTAGACCACACTAGTGAAATGCTTTGCAGACTTTAAAGGGCTATATAAATGTTAGCTTAAAGAGTTGCCTGGTACCCTGGGCATTTAAGGGAATTTAGTAAATATGTATTTAGGCAGCATTTAAATATTTATTTTCCCCATTCTTAACCTACGTAGGCCTTTCTCCACTTAGTAATGCCGTCTCTCTTACTCATGTGTTCTTTTATTTCAGAGTTCTTAAATGGCCCAAAAATCATAGTTTCAACCATTTCTTTTTTGTGGAATTGTTCCCTTTCTCCCCAGTAATCTCTGCTGATTCTGCTATTCTTCATCTTTCCAGGAAAACAATTTTCTCTTTAAGTAGTCGACTGCTTCCATATTTCTTCTTTATATGGTAGCCCCGTTGGAGCACAGAATTCCAAATCCATTATTATTTAGTTATGGTGACATAATACTAAATTATAGCCTATTACTCCAAATTTTGTAACCCAGTATAGTCATGTGAAACACTTTTTACTTTTTGCTCAGATTTTGTTTAGATGATTCAAAGTAGAATCATATGAAACTCTACTAGTCTGCTTTATAGAAGGGGGGTTAGTGGGCATCCTTCAGTGCTCTCTCGATTCTTCCACTGCTGAATTGAAGCTTCTGTATTTTAGCTTATTAGTCGTAGCTGATCACTTGAGTGTATTTAAACTTGCTGCACATTTCCTGCCACCCACCCACACAGTCACTCTCTTCATTCTTTCAAACATGAATTTAAAAGTTCCCTTTAAATAAAACTCTGTCCCCTTTCTCTTTTTTTATTTTCTAGAGTGGGCTTCCTTTGATTCCAAAATTGCTTTCAGTTTGCTTTAATTTTATACATGAGCTTGTTTAATGTGACACATGCAGCATCAAATATTTCTTTCCAAAGACAGATGCATTTGTTTCTACTAGTTCAAAAGAAAAGATCTAAGGTTTTTAGCAGCAACTTTTTCAGCCATGACCTTCCTCTTTTCAAACATTTAATACTTACTCCTTTCTAAAAACTTAGGTACCCACAACCACTGACCACTGGATTGAGAAGCTGTGTATTATAGTAGAAAATACTTAAGCCATCACAGATATGGGTTCAAACCCCAATTCTGCCATTGATTACCTATACTTGCTACCTGTATGATCATGTATAAGTCATTTAACCTCTCTAGGCCTCAGTATACTTATGTGTAAGTTGGGAGGAGGGGAGGTGTGTTGAGGAGGTTTAGAGTAGGCTCAATGCCCTCTAAGGTACCTTCTTCCTCTAAAGCTTCTTCTTCTGTAAAACAGCAGGTGATGATAACACCTGTATCTCCGGGCTGATGAAGACTACATGAGAAAATGGGAATCCCAGCATTTGACAAAACCCTAAAGAGCTAAACGAAAGGCATGTGAACTATTGCTTAGTCCTCTAAAATGTTCCCACCTTTTAATGTGATCTTCAGGTTGTCTTCACACAATAGACTGAAAGCTCCAAAACTTGTAAGGATCCTGCTAGATTCTTGTTGCAGTGATATGACTCCTAGTTTGGGAGTCAGGAGATGCTCGATTCAACTTCTGCCTCTGGTACTTAGGAGCTGTGTGAACTTCCTGAGCCTCAGTGTCTAGAGATTTGGTACTGAAAGGGAACTCAGAAGATGTCTAAGTCAGACTCTTTAATTTAATTTTGAAAATGAGGAAACTAAGAGCCAAAGAAGTTAACTGACTTGCCCAGGATCAGATAGGTCTTCTGCTCTTTTCATTCCATCATGATGCTGAAACCCTAGCAACGGAGCATTCTGAGCTGGGACGGTGGTCCTAAGGTACAGCATTGGAGTTAGAGTGATAATATTCAGTCTCCCCAGAGAAGCAGGCTTACACATTATCTTTCAGTTATGGAGAATGCATTCAGTGTTTTCATTCTTCTTCTTGCATTTAATACCTCTTCTTCTTTATGATTTTTCTTCATGGAGTCACTGAGGAACTTGGAAATAGACTTAGGACTATTAAAAGACCACCCAGGTTCAAAACAGTTCTAACTGCTTTGATTGTCATTCCTGGTTGAAAGCATCTAGGCCTAACCAAAGAGCATCCTGTTGCTCCCACTTGGAACTGAGAGTTCCTAGTAACTTCCAAATTAATGAAGGTATAACCTGATAAAAGGGGAAAAACTGCATTCAGAATTAGAATATCAAGATTCAGATCCCAGCTGACAGTAACAACACAACTTTACAGAGAAAACTGTGAAAACATTTTTTTTTTAAAGGAAAAAGACTTATTGATTTGGGTCTTGGAAGGAATTTCTAAGATGAACTGAATGTTTAATTTCTATCCCAGAAATGACAGTTTGGGTCATACTTGCTTTTGAAAAGTGAAACATTTCCTATTTTTTAGAAGCTGTTTCGGTCAGTGGTACTATATCATCATGCCACGTACCACTTTGAAGGGAAAAAAATCTAACTCTTAATTATAAATTCAAGGAAGTCCACACTTGGAATGATGTGTGGAAAAGACCCTTATAGGGAAGAAAGAGAGGCTTTGTTTCTTTCCCCCCGTCAGCTATGTAACAGAAGAACAGGAAATAGCTCATTCATCAATTCAAGAGTTTGTTTCAGAGTTCAAGGCATAACTGAAGGAAGAGGGACAGATATGAAAAGGCATAGAAAGTTGGGGATGACCTTCGATCATTTGATTCGACTCCTTCATTTTATAGATGGAAACTGAAGCCTATAGAAGTAAAATTATTTGTAGTGACGCTGCTAGATAGTGGGAAAGCAAGGACTTAATGTAACATTAATAGCTGTCATTTATATTATCTCATTTTACATACAACTCTGGGAGATTGGTGCTGTTATTACATCTATATAGATGAGGAAACTGAAGGAGGCAGAAGCTAAGTGACTTCCCTTAAGAGTCACTCATCTGTCAAGTGTCTGATGCAAGCTTCGAATTCAGGTCTTTCTGACTCCACGGTCCATGCTCTATCCACTTTTCCATCTGGATTTCTAGCTTTCAGCTATAGAAAACATCGGGCCATCCATACTATTTCTTTTCAGACTTTCCCCTTGAAGAGCACAGGAGTGCTTACATGATACAAAGGTATCATACTGATTCTAAACTTATCGTCTCTCTTGTCCTAGGTGTTCTACCCCAGCAGAGATGGCACGAAGATCCCAATGTTCATTGTGCATAAGAAAGGAATTAAATTAGATGGCTCTCACCCTGCTTTCTTGTATGGCTACGGGGGCTTCAATATATCTATTACGCCTAGCTACAGGTAAATGTGGAATACTCTTGAGACCTCAGAGTTTTGTTTGTTGTCCCAGTTTTTAGATAGTAAGATCGTCATACTATGTTAGACTTGGTTACCTTTCAAGATAAATAAAAGGCATTTTCACTTGAACCTCTCAAAGTAATTTTATTCAGATGTTCTAAGAATCATCTGTAAATTTAATAATCATAATGACATAATCATTTCCTTTCTCTGGTATAAATTAAGCATTTTCTTTTGACTTAGAAGTGTCCTTATTAATAAATACTCGTTTTCTAGTGTTTTGCTTTGTTTTCTGAACAATCTCTGTAGTTTTTGAAATGTTAAGAGCAAAAGAAGTACTTTCAATGACAGTCTTGGGATTTATTTCATAGGATATTGAAAGCTGAATATTTATTATAGAAATCTTATTTGTACTCTTTCCTTCATTTGTTCCAACATGATTTGCATCACAGGATGATAGACTTAAAGTTGGAACGAACCTTGGAAGTCAGCTAGTTCATTCCCCCTTACTTTACAGATAGAAACGTCGGACTCAGAAAGATGTAATAATGACAAGAGACAAAATCTGGATTTAAACCCACACCCCGTGACTCCATCCAGGGCTGTTTTCATTGTACCACTTATATTTAGGGGTAAAAGTCATAACCCAGATTGTTGGTGACAGCATGATTGACTTCCTACAGGTCAATGTTGGGAACTGCCTTAATGCACATTATTAAAGTGTCTGTTCCTTTCAAGGAAAGTAAACAAGGGCATACATTGCTTTCTTCCTATCTGTTTCACATCTTCAACTTGCAGCTTATTTAAGAAAGGAATACCTTTACCATATTCCCATTTATTGGACTCAGGAAATGAAAAGTCTGTACTCTATTGCTTTACTCTTGTTCTTTTGGAGTCATAATATTAGGGATACTTTGAGAAAAGAGGTTTCATCTGATAACTTTAAAATGGGCAAAACTGCAATAAAAATATTATGATTTTGGAAGAAATTTCTTGGCATTATGTTTTCCCAGTGTGGTAACAGGCAGCTTTTGGCTTCATATGCTGAGGGCACTAGTACCTTGTGACTAGTCCAGGACTTTGTAACCTTTTTGTGTCATCAGCCCCTTCTGAAAATAATGTTGCTCAATGCCATCAATCAAACATGTAGGATGACAGAGGAAATCAATTTTATTCAAACATAGTTTTCAAAATATTTTTAAAGCAAGTTCCCAGACCCCAGGTTAAGAACCCCTGAATTAGAGGATATTCTGGTAGACACCCTAGTATGACAATCTGGGCTGCTGCACAGATACATTTCATAGCCTGAAGGTGACAGACCTCCCATTATGTATTCCTTACACTAAAGGTGTTCTTACATGAACTGCTTCTGTCACTAAACCTAATTATATAGACATAGGAGCTCAGTAGATTAGTGAACACTGTCAGCATAAAATACAGATTTTACCTTACCTTTCAAATTTTGTCTCACTTATTTTGTATTTGGGTACTTTTATATGTGTATGCCTATGCATGAGAGTGTGTGTGCATGTGTGTGTGTGTGTGTGTGTGTGTGTGTGTGTGTGTAAAACATTTGTATTCCTAATGTGAATCTGATTCCACAATTCATGATTTAGGTGCCTTAAAAAAAAAAAAAAGACATGATTTTCCCTTTGTATCAGGTAACCATTTATTAAAACCTTCCATCTTTCCCAAAAATGTTCATAGGCAACAACAACAACAGAAAAATCATAGAGCTTGTCAGTGAGGAGAATTATTTGCTTTATTCAAATATTCATAATTTTTGCCTACTCTAGAACATTTTCGCACTTAGAGCTGGAAAGGACCTTAGAAGTCATCTACATTAGGAAACAGACGCGGCATTCTTCTCTTGCTAACTGCCCAAATCATAGGTGCTAGATTCTTAGTCTAGAATCGTCAAGCTTCAAGCTATAATTGAGATTATAATTTGGGGACTAGCTATGGATTATGAAGCTGTATCCTCGTTATATTCCAACCCTAATGTGGGAGTTCCCTAATATTAGAGGCTTGCTATCATTGGGTTCTGGATGATGTTTCACTTAATGGTTCCACACTCCAACAACACTAAGAATCTGTCATTAAACTATCATGATCATCACATCCGATATTAAGTACATTTTCTATGCAGAGTATTACCATTCTCTATTTAAATATCCAGACAACATGGAATTCATTATTTTTCAACAGTTCTTCTCCCTTTATTTCTGTGAATATTTTCCAGTATTACTTTTAAAAATTCATATTATCTGAATTTGAGTCATTTCATGCAAGAGACAATTATATATCCTTTTTTTCCTCTGCAAGCATGACTTTAATTTCCTTTTCCTTGTAAAAAACAGAATTATGTACCTTAAGCAGGTGGTTTGGTTTCTTGTTCTGAAATGAAATACCTTTACATTCAATTATGTGGAATTGACCTTATTAAAAAGTAATTTCCTATTTTTCCCCCATCCTTTTAAAACATGGAATTTGATTCCTAGGCTGTCTCACCCTCAAGGACTGCCCTTTGGCTGGATTATAGATCATTTGAAATCTGTCCAGCACTTTTGCAATACATATTTCCCTCTATGAATGGTAATGAATGACTATCACATTGTGTATTAGCTTAGACCACCCATTCCAACACAGACAGTAAAGCCAAATTCAAGACATCTATGAACCATCACTAACATTCACAACTTTTTATTGAATGACTACTATTATTTTACTTGTTGAGATATGAAGACACACACCGTACTTTTGTGGAGCTTCCTGTCTAGCTGTCAGTGCAGGACATACTTGAAGCCTTTGGCATTGTCAAAGAACAGATTCTGAGATTTCCCAAGAATGGAAGCTGTGTGTCTCTTGCCCATGTCCTCCTCTAAGCTCATCACAAGGCATCCTTTTATTAGGTTTCTGACCTTTCTCCTGACATGCCCAGGGTATCAGTGAAGTGCTCTGGCCTTCTGCCTGTCATCCCTTGTCCCCATCCATAAAAAGCCATTTTTTTCCCAACACATAACTCCTTGATATCCTGCCTACTCCTGTTCTTCATTTGTTACATGCTATAGTCTGCTCACCTCCACCCTGTGCTTCTCCATTCCTCTCTGTGTGTTATTCATTTGGAATCTTTTGGAGACTGTTGAATTCCTAATGTCCCAGACATACAGCAATACTTGTAGAATTTTGGAAGGAATTTTTTTTTAATGGGCTTCTGCCTTTATCATAAACTTGAAGTCATTTTTTCAAGAAGAAGCTGCTTTGTGATTTCTTGAGGATGTTCCAGTTAACAGGTTATCTGTTTTGCTCAAAGTATTTGTCTCTTCAATGGTCTCTTATATCACTCTCTGGATCTTGGAATTTAATAATAAGGGTCACTATCTATGTGAGGAAGCTCTGAGTCCAGTTTGGGTGGAATAGTGTATATATGAAAAGGAATGAGATTAGCTTTGTTTCAGATTGTATAAGGTCTTGAATTCCAGGTGAAATAGAGAGTTTGGACTTTATATAATAGGTATTTGGGAGCTACTTGTTGAATGAAGAATGATGTCCTATTAACATAAAGTTTCGGGGAGAGGAGACTTCTAAGTAAGGATATCCAGCTAATATTTGGAAATACGGGACTGGAGTTGTAACCTAAAAAGGACAAGCACTATGTATCTTTAATTCTCTCAGTGTCTCTTTTTAAAATATATTCTTACTAAATATATCATAATTTTTCTAAAGTTACAAAATGTTTTAGGGGTAAGGTAATATAAAGCTTCTGAAAATACAATTATGATGACTTTGCTCTGAATTCTAAGAAAATCTTTGCTAAGACTTTAACTGCCAGCATTATTTAGTACTTGTAGAAAAATACATTCCGTTTGATCAGGAAGTCCCTGTATCATAGTCACACCTTTATGAAGTATTTATCATTATTCTGATGCATTGGCATAGTGATGTATTTGCAAATATAGAGAAATGAGAATAACTAGATTGGCAGTGCTTTCTAGCCAGACATCACTCAGGAAAAATTATAAAGTCTAATCAAATTGTCTTTTAACATGATCATTCTAGGCTCCACATTTAAATGACGCCGCATGCAGCAGAACATTATTTGGTTGTTTAGGTGCAGTTTATATTTTTGAGAGTAAAGGAAGTAACACCAGCAGCTAAAAAAATAACCAAAGATAATTATTCTTTTTATTTGTTTCACAGTGTATCCAGGCTTATTTTTGTGAGACACATGGGTGGTGTGCTAGCAATAGCTAACATTAGAGGAGGGGGTGAATATGGAGAGACTTGGCACAAAGGTAAGACACTTCCCCTGCCAAAACAAAATGGTGTTTTAATCAAGAAAGACATTGTGATTTTTTACTTTTTCTTTTTCTACTAATATCCTTCCCTTAGTCTAACAAAGAAAATATATACCTCTCTGCATATTCATACCTGCACATTTGTATTGTTAACTTTTCCGCACATTTTGTTTTATAATTGTAATATACAGTAGTTAGATTTTAAAACTATTTCTCCAAAAGAATAATCAAAATTGTTTTCATTGTTGATTTTTTAAAACATATGGAGGTCATCTTTGTAGAGTTGCATTCCTATGGGTATGCAATATTGCATATGTCAGACTTCTTTGATGTCTTGTTTAATTTCACTGAAATACTTTTCTTTTTTATTCTATGTATTATAAGGAATGGTTCTTGAGAAGGGGAAAGTAGGTGATGCAAAACAAAGGATAAAAATTATTTTTGAAACCATATATTAAGATGACCCTTTATAGATAACTAATTTGATACAGACTTTGGAGTGAGAAATTAGATATTCTTTTTTTCCCCCTCAGTGTTATCCTTCTATTTTAAAGTCATCTTGGGCTAACGGATTCAAGATGAATGATTTTTCTCCTTGACTCAAAACTTTTGTGTTAGCCTTTTTAAAAATGTACTTTTTAATCCTTAACCAACTAACTGTGTGAAGGCCAGGGTCAATTTCTTGTAGCTATTTTATACAGTCAGAACTATGTGTAAGCCAGCCTGGTAGGCCAGGATATCCACTCACTCATCTTCACCCTTCTGAATCACATGGCCCAAAGGCAAGTGCTTTGGTTTTCCCCTTCAAATGAAACCCAGTAATCAGAGATAAAGAACATTAAGTGGAAATGTGTTTGTGTTTGTCCTTCATTCCCAAAGAAAACCATACCATCAGAGAAATAATGACATGACTTGCACTTGACTTTGCTTTGAGTGAGGGAGGGCTGTGCAGGTCACCAGCGTAATCTTAATCCAGTGACCAGATATTGATCAGGATGACTGGAGATGACCCAGGATGAGGCAGTTGGGGTTAAATGACTTGTCCACGGTCACACAGCTAGTGAGCGGCAAGTATCTGAGGTGAGATTTGAACTCAGGTCCTCCTGACTCCTGCAGTGGTGCTCTATCTTATCCATCTACTGCACCACCTAGCTGCCTCAAGTGGAAATGTGAACAACAGACAAAAGCAGCTGGTAGGTATCAGACAGAGTTCAGGGACCAGCCCAGGCTAGATAGAGATGCCCAGTCTCTATCATTTTGAACACCACAGTCTAAGACAAATACATTTCCCATGCCCATGACATTTTGACTTAACTCCATCCCCAAACTTAAGCAAAATACTTGTTCTTTTCCACAACCACCCTTCTTTCCCAGGATCTAAATTTAAGTTGAACTGGCAAGCAACAGCTTGATTTTAGAAACCTTTCCCTGGACCAAAGTGAGATTGAGTGTTAGGGCTGGAAATGGCCCCATCGTTTTCGTTGTTCACTGTAGGATGATCACATCTGTAGTGTGATAAATTTGAAGTAAGTCTTTCGCCTGGAAAGCGACTGATAATTGAGTTTAAAAGGTCACTTAAAAGTGTTTACTTCTATACTGAAAGTTGTATATCTTAAACTAAGTAATAATAGCTGATTTGTTTCTCCCAGCTTATTAAAATCTTAATAACATTTATTTTGATGTGTAAAAAAACTTTAGTTCTGTTGCTTCCTCTTTAATTGAATTTCTGCAAAAGTAGCTCATTTAAGATGCATAATTAGATATGTTTCTACTTTTTGTTCATTTCATAGGCAACTTTGATGTTCCTTTGAGGGTGTGCCTGTGAATCTTTGACCTTTGCCCAAAACAGAGAATCCAGAGTAATGCAGTAAACTTTTCTCCGTTTCATTTATTGTTTCGTCTGGTCTTACACTTAAGAGAAATGATTTGAAAATGAATAGAAAAGTCTCAAATCTCAAAAGAGGCATATTATCAGTCCTCTTATTCATTTTCAGTGATATAAAGTTTTATTTGAAGTAGTTGGCTTCCCCCACAAGGATCTGAGAGGTTGCAGAACTTTTCAATGGTGTTGAAATTGTGTTTTTGGCTCAAGTATATTGGTCCTTAGGTATAAAACAGCTTCTAATACATCGTCACATAAATATTCTTCCACCACCCCAATTTTAGCAGTCCTCAAATCACACTCACTATGCTTCCTCTACCTCCCAACTCAAAGACGTCAGTCCCTTTATCATTTTGAGGAGGCAAAAAAGCCTGAAACAGAAATGAGGGAGGATGTTAGCTAGTCTGGGACTACAAAATCCACCGTGGAAAAATGTGGGCATAAGAGCCTCCCATCCATTGAAGTTGGTGTGAATTTGTTACTTGATTTATGAATGACTTCAGCTTGAAATTTTATAAATAAGTGTTTAAGTAAAAGGTAAATATGGCCCTGGTATTGTATGCGGTACTGAAAGACTATAGCATAAAGAAGCAATTGGAGTTGGATATGGCTAGACAAAATTTCCATAAAAGATTCTTGAAGGGTATATAATGGGATAGAACTTCTGGATAAGGGGATGTCTGAGATTTTTATTCATAGCATTCCAAACCCCTGAAGAAATGAGGGGATGGGAGCTAATAACAAGAATGATTCATATTTATATGTTATATAAATGATTTACAAAATGTTTTCATCCATAGTATTCCTCTGGGGCAGGTAATGAGAGTTCCAAACTTAGGCAACACAAAATACCCTGATCTTACTCTGAAAGGAGGGATCATAGACAACCTATACCTCCCAAATGATGGTGTTATTTTACTAAATAAGAACTCATTAAATTCAGGATTTCTGAACTTTGTATGTTTGGATTCTTGTTTCTTGTTTGAATTCTTTGGATTCCCATTTGAGTTTGACTTCTACAAAGTTGTAATGTTTCTCTTTGACAAAGTGCATGTTCTCATTTGTCCATCTCCTTCTGAGGTCATCCTGATAGTGAGTATATTACTAGACTTGGAGTCAGTTAGTATGAGTTGGAGTCCTGCCCCAAATATTAGCAGTGTGATCATAGGCAAGGCACAGTCTTTCAGAACCTTGGTGTCCTCATCTACAAAAGAAAGAAAATAATGCTGGTACTGCCTTTATTTTGTTTTCTGCTAGATATTACTCTTGCATGTGAATTAGAAATTATTGAACTTGAAAGGTCTCATAGAATCATGAATTTATTAGTCAGTCAAAAAGCATTTCTTAAGCACCTGCTATGTGCCAAGCACTGTGCTAAGTCCTGAGGATACAAAGAATATACCCAAAAAGAGTGAAATAATCCCTTCTCCTTATGTATTCTGAGAGAGTAAGATAAATGTATATAAATATATGCATAATATATAAACAATGAAGTCGAAGTAGGTTTGAAAAGGATGATACTAGCAGCTGAGTGTCAGATAGGGTTTATATGGAAGGTGTCACTGGAGATAAATTTTGACAAAAGCCAGAGATTCTAAGAGATAATGTATTTGAGGCATAGAGGACAAATACTGCAAAGTCCCAGAGATGGAAGATGGAGGATCAGGTGTGGGCAAGTGGGTGGGTGGGCGGGCCAGTGTGACTGAGTCACAGAGAGCATTGTGGGAAGTAATGGACAAGAAAGCTAGCACCTGGGTCCTTGGAGATAAGGAAAAGGAAACAGAGGTTAATTAATTTTAAAAATTATTTAGTGTAAATTCTTCGTTTGACACAGGAGGAAATGGAGTTCTGGAGAGGTAAAATTATTTACCCAAGGTCGCAGCTCGTTAATGGCAGAGCAAACACTACAACTGGTTTCCTATTTTCTTTGGTCCAGTGTTCTTTCTGCTATGCTATGTGACTGAATGTGACAAAATTTTCAAATTTCATGTGTTTTATTGCTCATTTAGCATCTTTCTAAATGCGGTGTTTATTGGAAAGACAAGTAACTTTGAAAAGGTTTAGAACTCGAATGCATTGCCTAACCACAATTCCAGAGAATGGATGAAGCATGCGACGCACCCCAAGAGGGGTGATGGACTCAGAGGTGCAAAACTAGACATACATTTTCAGACACAATCATTGTAGGGATTTGTTTCAATTGACTTTGTGTCTTTGTTACATAGGTTGCGTCTATTTTTTCAATTGAGGAGGGCACAAAAGGGAAGACAGGTTACCTTCCATGCACTCTCCCAACAAAAGAAAGAAAAAGGAAAGAATAGCTAGCATTGAAGCATTTTTTTTAAAAGCACGGAAGAGAATAAAAGTAAAGCCAGAAGATATCACAGACAAGTAGGACAGTTTTGAAAGTTACATGCTAGATTAATGATATATTTAAAAAGAAAAGCAAGCTACATGTGATAGAAATATACAGTTTTATATACAATCTTTTTCTGTTCTGTTTATATGGAAATTCTCATTTTATTTGACATTCTTTTAAAAGGAAGTGTAATATTGATCTAATTGTAATGAATTAGGAAAAGTTGTATATCAAAAAGATTTTCTATTAATTTTCATGTAATATTAAGTTCATTCTTGGATGAGGTCATTGAAGATCGTGTAAAAAAATCTGTCCTGCAAGTCTGTTAATGAGAATTGTAACCCACTTGTTCTATAATGCAAGCATTTTATTATTTAGGACTCAAGAAAGCATTGGGGTTGGGGAGTACCAAATTATCTTCTCATTTCCTTGAGCTGAAATTCTTTTCTACCTTGTTGTAAGTTTCTTTTGACTGTATGGTATTATGAGTTTTATGAAATGAACTCTCAGTACCTCCCCTTCCTCCTCTGCTTTTGATATATTGTAGGTGGTATCCTGGGCAAAAAGCAGAACTGTTTTGATGACTTTCAGTGTGCTGCTGAATATCTTATAAAGGAAGGTTACACTTCACCAAAGAGATTGACTATTAATGGAGGCTCAAATGGAGGACTTTTAGTGGGTAAGATTTCTATTTCTATTCATTGTATCTGCTTTTTTAAATATTAAGTAAGTTTTCAAAGAATATTATCTGAGGACACTCTTCAAATTATCTTAGTGGAGAGAAGATACATAGACAATCTAAGATGACAATTCAAAAACTATTTATAGTATTTTAGATTTTATATGTTGGGATAAATCATTTCATAGGTATTTATTTAGCACCTACTATGTGCCAAGCATTATTCAAGGCACTGGGCATATAAAGAAAGTTAATATTCATTTAACTATACCACACTGCCTTTCCTAAAATTAGCATGTATAAAATTTGAATGATCTTTAATTGGTGTTACTTTTCAATGTATGATGAAAATCTTAGGACACAAAAGCTGAAAAATACACCTTAGAGATAACATAGCCAAATTGATCTTACTAGTTAGGGCTATGCTATAGAAACTGGCTTGATTTTATAGAAGAATTTGCAAAGAATGAGTCATAAAATATTAAAGCCAAAAGAGAACATAGAAATCATATTGTCCTTCCCCCCCAAACCCCTTTTTTAAAGATAAGGACACAGAGGCCAGAAAGGTAAATTCTAAGGTCACACAACTGTTGAGCCCTCTACTCCATCTATATCAAATGTTCCGATTTCCATACTTGGATCTTAAATAGGCACCATTCCCCCCAAAACATTTTTATTTAAAATCCTCTCCATGCTTTAACCTCCTTGATACTAACATAAGGAAAGTTGTCTTATTTTAGAGATGCTATGTTCAAGTGTGACCTTTTTTAAATCACCAGGATATATAAAAATACACATGGCACAAGGCAAGTATACTATAATAAAGGTAACAGTAGTAAGCTTGTATCCTGGATGATTGCCACAATTCACCATGAATAATCAGCTATTTGAGCCAACTTGGGATACAGGAAGACTTGGGTTCAAGTGTTCCCTCTAACATAAACTTGCTGTATGCCTGTGGGCAACCTTTCCAGTTACAAGGGACCTATATTGGTAGGAGAAGTTTCCTTAGCCAGGCATTCACTAAAAATCACAGTTCTGTTGGCTATCTCTGTCATAATATACTATGTAATTAATCATCCATAATTAATATTTAATGAAATTATAATTCACTTTTTGAAAGAAAAGCTTATGAGTAATTTTACATATAACCATCAAATAAATTATTCTATTTTAAGAGTCATGTTCTGAGTCTTTTTCCTCATTTCATCTATAAATTTCTTCTATCAGTTTCTCTGATATGTCATATGCTTAATTGATTCATTAAAGTGTTTTTTTCAGCTTTCTATGACTTTTTTAATGCTAAAACAGTTTGGACACTTTAGAAAAATAATTAGCAATTTATAAGTAATAAGTTGTGTTGGTGTTCAGTATTCCACACATTATGTCAGTCCCTCTAAGGTCATGGGAAGAATAACTGCATATAGATGGCACTTTATAAATTCTTTGATAATCTGATATGTACTCATAGTGGAAATACCTTGTGTACCTTGTTGATGTCCGTGTAGCTTTTTTATGGGATCTGGCCATCACATCTTTTGAGAGGTGAAAGTGAGGACCAGTAGGGAGTTCTGTGGCCTGTGGGATTTACAGAGGAGAAATGGAAAGTTCAGGTAGTTTGAGCCGGTGCTATAAACTGCAGATTTTGTTTTTTATATCTAGATTATACTTGTTAAATAACCCACATATAAGATATGGTTTTGAATAGCTTATATAAATTTCAGTCTTCACACAAGTCTTCACATTACTTGACTATAAAAGCATGCCAATTTTGAGTGCTATCCTGCATTCCATTTTCTAAGTTAATAGAAAACGTTACTCGTCAACAATAAATTTGTGAATCTAGTCCAGCCCCCGCTTCATCGCCCTCTTTTTCCATTAAAAGTAAAAATGTATACTTCCATAATAATTTAAGGTTAAAGTTGTACAAAAATTTTATAAGCATCATTTTCTTAAGTAATAAAAATGTATTCTCTAAATTTGATGGGATGAATATGAAAAATCAAGTGATTTCAGTAAAGGCATAAATTTTCTTGTGGTCTCCATTGTTTTTTTAAATACATATTATATTTAAACATCTCTCCCTCTTTAAAATTTTTATGTATTTGGTATGGAAAATGTCTCCAAATCAAGCCTGTGTGTGCCTAGCTTAGCATGTTCCATGTTGAGTCCAACCTTTCCCTCCTGATAGCATTTCTTCCCATACCCCTGCCATTGTTATTGACCTTAACCAATTCTGGTCTTCTTTATTGTCAAGGATTAGCTAAAGATCATTCTGCCTGCTTCTTAGTCCACTGTTTCAGAGCCTTCAGCACTCTTTTCCCAGCTAACAAAAGATCCCTCTGGGTGGTTAGGTAGAGAACGAAAGAACAAATAAGAGCTAGAAGAACGACAAAGGAGAAAGAAGATGATGGAGGGAAAATTATATAACAAAAAGATGACTGGCAAGGAGAAATTGGGAGGAGGGGTCAGTCATTATGAGAGGTAACGATGGCTAGACTAGACGAGAGTTAAATAATCGGTCAGGAAGTATTCATTGAGTGCTTGTGTGCCCAGCACTATGCTAGGAACTGGGAATACAATATATAAAGTACACTGTACATTCAAAGAATGAAAAAGTTCCTACCTGAAAGCAATATATGTGAGGAGCAGAAGAGAGATAAAATATCCTGGATCAAAGGATAACTAGCATGGAATGATCCATTGGAAAAATAACACTGACTAGGTGCTAGTAAATCTGAGGTCAAGACGTAGCTTATCCTCTATAGCTAGTTGTGTGCACTTGGTTAATTAATGTAATACTCTGGCCTCAGTTACATTTATAAAATGAGTAGATTGGACAAGTTTATTTGAGGTTTCTTTTAGCTTAAAGTTCTGTGAGCTACCAAAAAGGGTCATATTCATCCCATTGACCTCTGGGTCACATTTGATTGTTTTTTAATAATTCACATATAACTTGAGGTTCAATCTGTCTGCCCTTCTGTTGTTTCTTTTAGCTGCTTGTGCTAATCAACGCCCTGACCTCTTCGGTTGTGTCATTGCCCAAGTTGGAGTAATGGACATGCTAAAGTTCCATAAGTATACCATTGGCCATGCCTGGACCACAGACTATGGTTGCTCTGACACAAAAGAACATTTTGAATGGCTTAGCAAGTAAGATTCTTAAGTTTCATTTGTTACCTGACAGTTAATGCTTTGATTTATGCAGTTTTGAGGTGAGTTTTTCATTAATAGCCTTTTAAAAAAATGTTTTATTTATGCTTTTTAAAACATTGCCTTCACCTGCCAGTAATCACTGCCTCCCCTGCCACAGCAGTTCTTCCTCCAGCAGAGGATAGTTTGGATAGTTTTGCCTGATAGAGTATGCCCATTCTGTACATATGATCAGTCCCCTGCCCTTCTGCCAAGAAAGGAGAGATGTTTCCCCATTTGTCTTTGGAATAAAGATTGGCCACAAGGCTTAATAGTTTTTTCATACAGTGTTACACAGTTTATTGTTCTCACTTTTCTTAACCCTCCATATTGAGGAGGAAATTCCTTCCTACATTTTAGGGAGAGTAGATATTTTAGTGCTAAAACGAGAGCAGAAGTAGGGCACAATTTGCCATGCAGATGTAACAGATCACAGCAGTTTTCTGATGTCCATCTCCCAGACTTTGAGCAAACATTGCTAAGATTCATTTCTTTCCTCTTCCCATGCCACAGTTTTTAAAAGAAAATAGAAAAAATGGATTCCTGATAGAAGGAAAAACATAAAGGTCCATACTACTTATCTACCTTACATCAGTGACTTCCCAGAGACCTGCAGTAAGACAGAAAGTCAAGCTTGCTTGCTAGTTCCTTAAGAAAATCACCATAGATTGCACTAGGTGTATACATACAGACATATGTGAGTCAAACATCTATTAAGCATCTACTATATGCCAGGCATTGTGCTTAAGCCCTGGGGATACAAAAAGAGATGACGGTTCCTACCTATAGGGAACACACACACTAATGGGGGAGACAACAAGCAAGCAGGTATGTTCAAACAAAGCTGTACAAGAAAAATAGAAAATAATTGATGGAGAGAAGGCACTAGAAATGAGCAGCTGAGAAAAATTTCCTGTAGAAGATGGGATTTTAGTTGAGACTTAAAGGTATCCAAGAGGCAGAAATGAAAAGGAAGAGCATTCCAGGAATGGAGGACAGCCAGGGAAAATGCCTAGAGCTGAGAGTTGGAGTATTATGTTCATGGAATAGCCAAGAAGCCGGTGTCACTGGATCAAAGAGCATGTGGCGAAGAGTTAGGGTACTGGAAAGGTAGGAGGGAGCTAGGATATGAATGTCTTTGAGTGCCAAACAGAGGACTTTGCATTTGTTTCTGTAGGTAATGGGGAACCACTGGAATTTTTTGAGTAGGGGAGATGACATGGTCGGACCTATGCTTTAGGAAAATCACTTTGGTGGCTAAATGGAGTATGGATTGGAGCTGCAGGCAAACCCATCAACAGGCTATTCCAGAAGTCCATGTGAGAGATAACGAGGGCCCGCACCAGGGTGGTAGCTGAGTACAAACTAAAATAGAGTGAAATAGGACAAGAAAAACAATAGCTATAGTTAATTACTACAACAATGTAAAGCTAATAATACTAAAAATGGTCATATAAACAAGTACTATTTAATCATGATTGCCCGTGATTCCAGATAAGAAATGAGGAAATGCCCCTCTCTTTTCTCATTAGAGAGGTGGGAACTATGTGTACTTTTATATGCACTATCAGAGATGATAGCTGTGTTCATTGTTTTTGTTTAACAGAAAATAGTCCCTACCCACAAAAAGTTAATAGTCAACTGTAAGTCTGCCTTGAATTTGAAGTCATTTGTTTTAATGACATTTTCAGAGACTTGGGGGTGCTGCAGTTTGACAGTGGGAGCTTACAAAAAAGGAAAATATATGGAGGGGGAAAATCTTAAATTTTTTTCTGAATATTGAGGGCTAAGGAAATACAGGTGAAGGTAAGGAATATAGTAAAGTTATTCCTTCCCAAGCCTTTCTATATATGTATTAAAAGGTAATTTTTCTTCAATGCGTTGCATTATTAGAGAGATTAAAAATTTATCTAGTTCACCCTTTTCAATTCCATCCATATGCAAAATGAGAAACTGGCAAGCATTCTGTAGAAACCATCCAAACACCTTAGCTCATTACTCTTATGTGCAGTCACCTGAAGCATAAACAGTTTGAGAAAAAGCATGATCTACCTAGGAAATATCTAAATATAAATAAGTGCTCCAAATTCTCAGTATCATTTAGTAGGTGTATAAGCAGATCAAATAGCATTTACTTTCTGTGCCTTAGCTTTCTCTCTCAGTAAACAGTAGATTCACATTAAGCAGATATGATTATTTAACCCGTACAGCAAAGGAATAAGAGAAACAAGCCTCATTTTTAAATTTTTTGTTTTGCACTGTGTGTCCAGTTGGCATGGTTAGTATACAGTAGACAATCCCATAATGTAGCTGCTTACACAAACATGGTATTTTCATCAGCTAAAACATGTTTTAGTAATGAATCCACATTTGGATAATTGAACTTCTGTTCTCCAGCAGAAAAGTATTCAGTTCCTTTTTTTTCATTTGCACACATTTACTGTTAGAGCTACAGGTAGCCTAGTTTTCTAGGTGCAGGTAATAGGAAAAGTATTTTGCATGTTCAGTTTTTAGCTTACAAGTACCATGTAAGAGAGAGGGAGACTTAAAAGCTCTTAAATTTTTGAACTCATGTATATTTGTTAAGTATATATCACAAGTTTAATAATAACAGTAATAGAAATATTTCATCCTTACATTAGAACCTCCTAAAAGCGAAAGAAATTGTAAGAACTAGAAACTATGCCTGCTTCTCAGAGTTTGGTGAGATCAGCCCAGAAGTTGACTGACTCACACCACTCAGCTCCAATCAATCATTTTACCATTGGTTGCTTTCACCTGATCTTTACCAGCATTCCTTATGAGGGCAGCTAGGTAGTGCAGTGGGTAGAGCACCAGTGCAGGAGGACCTGAGTTCAAATCTCACCTCAGACACTTGATACTCATTAGCTGTGTGACCTTGGGCAAGTCACTTAACCCCAGTTGCCTCATCCTGGGTCTTCTTCAGTTATCCCGATGAATATCTGGTCACTAGATTCAGATGGCTGTGGAGAAGTGAGGCTAGTGACCTGCACAGCCCTCCCTCACTCAAAACAAAGTCAAGTGCAAGTTATGTCATCATTTCTCTGATGGCATGATCTTCTGCAGTGAAGGATGAACACACATCAGCATTCCTTTATTTTTCTTATTTTTTCAGTTTTGCATTCAAGAGGCTATTTATTTTCTCTTATTGCCTATGAGGCAAGTACCTTCTAGGCTGAATTAGGCTAAACTGAAGCCAAATAAGGGGAAAAGTATCCAATTTGAAAAGTAGAAATATCCCATCAACCGGGTAGTCTATCTATACACAAAAGGAATCTCCCAGATAACGTAGCTGACAAAAGTAGTCCTTCAGCCTCTGTTTAAAGACCTCAAGCAAGGGGAACCAGCCACTTCTCAGGGCAACCCATTCCACTTTTTGAACAACTGGAATCCTTACATCAAGCCTGCATTTGCCTTTTTTGCAAATTCCACCCACTGCTCCTGATTTGGCCCTCTGGGGCCAAGCAAAACAAATGCAGTGCCTCTGCATGACAGCTCTTCAGGCCTTCAGATACTTGGAGGCAGGTATCTTGTCCCCACTACCTCTTGTGATTTGGGGGCTAAAGTAGCAGCTTCAGTTCTCATGTAAGGGGAAGGAAAGAAGAGGGGAGCGAGCATTTACGTAAAAGAGGCCCCTGTGCCAAGCACATCATTCATACCGTCTCATCTGATCTTCAGATGCTGTTACTATCTCCCTTTTACAGTTGAGGAAAGTGAAGCAAATAAAGGTTAAGTGACTTGTTCAGGGTCATGTAGCTAGTAAGTGTCTGAGCATGGATTTGGATTCTGGAAGGCCTGAGTTACATATAACACAGACTGACAACCTCTCATCATCCTGCTTGCCTACCTGTGGACTCTGTAGCTCATTAGTGTCATTCTTAAAATGTGGTGAGCAGAACTGAACATAATACTCCAGAGGTCATTCCATACAAATGGGACTATCACCCTATTCCTTAATGCAGCCCAACACCACATTAAATTTTTTGACTGTCAAATCACACTGCTTCATATTGCATTTTTAGTTCATTGAAACCCTCAGGTATTTTTCAGAATAACCTGATTTTCCCTCCACCATCTTGTATTTGTGAAGTTGATTTTTTTGCACAAAAATCTATGACTATACATAAAGATAAATTTATCCTTGTTGAATTTCATCTTATTAGAGTCAACCCAGTGCTCTAACTTGTCAAGATCTGATATTGCTAGGTCTCCTTCCTTGCTATGTCCACCTCTCCCCTTTTCCTTTTGAGATTCTTGATCTTTTTTTTCTCTAGAATCTAGAAGCAAAGATTGGGGTTGGGTGAGGGGTGAAATGTGTGAAGAAAAAGGACTTAACCAGTATCAGATTCCAAACTCTACTAACAAAGCATTAATCATCCAGGCTATTTGGTACTGGTTAAACAATAGCAAAGTCAGTTATTGGATAGGCAGAAGTATTGAATACAGAATAGTAGGATAGTGTTCATTAACATTAATCAGTCCCAAAGATGCCAACTGCTCTGATAAAGACTCACTATTTGGCACAAACTTCTGGAAAAACTGGAAAGAACTATGTAATAAATTAGGTTATAGGAAACAGGTTTAGAACAGTAATCTCCCAACCATATACCATAATAAACTCCAAATAGATACAGGATTGAGATATAAAAGGTAATGTCATAAACAAATTAGAGGAGAATGGAAGGAGATAACTTTTTGCAACCTTGGATAAAGGAAGAATCATTAAAATCTTTGCAGCAAGTTTCTCTGTGATTCTGAATCCTCAGCTGCTAATATAAAAACCCTGTTCCCCATCCCCAGTTGCCCTTTCCCTGACTCCCATTTCCTTTGTTCTTTCTCTTCCCATTCTCTTTCTCCCACAGTGTCCCATTCCATATCTAACCAACTTTTCCACTGTGCTCTCTGGAATGCTTGGTCCATCATTATCAGATTTGCTTTCATCTCAGATCTTCTCCTTTCTTTTTCTGTCTCAGTACTCAGTGAGACATGGCTCCTTCTGCTGATGTTACCTCGGTTACCATGATTTCCCAGTTCTTTAGTCTGTTCAGTCACTGTGAGCTCCTTTTCCACTCCACCTCAGCCTCATGCAAAGGTAGCCTTACCCTTCATCTCGCCATCACCCATAACGGTTTCACTTCTGTGTTCATGAGCTCCAAAAACTCCTTGATCTGATCATAATCTTTTTTGTTCTGTCTTTCCTTGTATAACCTCTGTTTTTTATTTTCTTTGTGACCTTAAATCTGTTCATCCCTTAATTTTTTCCAGACCATCACCCCTACATTGACTAATCTTTTGTCTTCACTATCTCAGTAACTTAGTGAATCAGTTAAACTTTCTACTATCCTCTACCTAAATCCCTTGCCCCACTGTCCATCTCACCTGGACAAACCCCAACTTTGGATAACTCCCTCTACCTGCCTCCTTTCTTCTTATTCACATAGTACTGAGAGCTGGACAAAATTATAAAACTCAGTTAGTGGGATCCTTTACAGATTTATGTTATGTATTCTTAACTGAGCTTTCACTGCAGCAAGACACACTTCAAAAATCCACTCAGTAGTCCATATTGTTCACCATAGTGGCTATTCTAAACCTTTTCATTCCTTCCTTAAACATCCCACATCTGCCCACTTCAGGATTTTGTTTATACTTTACTGAAAATCTTGAAGTCATTTACTGAGAGCCCTCTTCTGCCTTCCTCATCTTGTCTCACCTCCTTCATTCTGCTCTCCCGTGAAGAGGTGACCCAAATCCTTGACAAGGCAGACCCTTGATCTTGTCACTTCCCATCTTTTCCAGCATATATCCCCGCCATCTTCTACCCCCACCCCCCAGTTCCAGTCTTTCTGGACACTGTTATTTATCCTCTCCTAGATATTCTCACCTCTCTAGATTTCTGTGACTGTTCTCTCCTTTTTCTCCTCCCTGTCTGGTCATCTCTTCTTAGCATCTCTTTCTTAAACTAGGTCACACCCAATAACCTTTCTATCCCCAAAACTCTGTGGGCCCTGTAATATCAAATCTATGATATGTTGTTTAGTGATATCATCAGTTCCCATGGATTCAGTTATCTCTATGCAATAATTCCCAGACATATAGATCCAGCCCTAATCTCAATCTCTCTCCTTTTTCTCCCTTTCTTTCTACTTCTCCTTCTTCCTCCCATCTTGTATCAATAACTGCCTTTTGTACATCTCAGATTGGAAATTTCATTGGTATCTCAAACTTGACATAACCAAAATAGAACTCATCATCTCTCCTCCTAAACCCTCCGTGCTTCTCAGCTTTCCTGTTAATGTCAAGGGCAGTTACCTAAGCTCACAACCTGTGTCATTCTCTGTGACACCATGGTCATAGTGACCTCATATAACCTACCTATTGTTAAATTTGTAATTTTTGCCTTCACAACATCTCGTATAGCCACCACACTTGTACAAGCCCTTATCATCTTTTTTCTAGACTATTGTAATTGCCTTCTAAATTAGTCTTCCTGATTCATCTCTTCCCAACTCCAATCTGACCTCCATTCAGCTGCTAGAGTAATCTTAAAGCACAAGTCTGACCACATTAGCCCCTCCTCAGTAAGCGTCTGTTCTGAATCAAACATAGACTCCTCTCTGACATTTAAAGCTCCTTATAGCCTGTCTTCTTCCATCTTATACTTTTGTCCCCCACACCCTGCAGTACAGCTGTGCTGACCTACTTGATCTTCCACACACAGAACACTTCATCTCTCAGTTCCATACATTTGCACTGGCTATCTTCCCCTTGATTAGAAGGTTCTCCCTCCTTGCTTCCCACTCCTATCTTTCCTGGCTTCCTTTACAATTAAGCTCAAATCTCTTCTGCACAAAGCCTTTCCTGGTCTGCTCACCCCCAGCTCCAGTCCTTTCTCTCAGAGCTTACCTTCCAAATACACTTTATCTATCTTATCTCAACTTATTTATTTGCATGCTATCTTCCCCTTTAGAATGGGAACACCTTGAGAGCAAGGACAATGGTGGTTGATATTTTTTTCCCTTTCTTTTTATCTTCAGTACTTAGCGCTATATCTGGCACACAATAAATATTTAATAAATGTTTCATGACTGCCTGATAAAGGCCTGATATCTAAGATATATAAGGAACCCATTCAAAACTAGAATTGAAGAGTTATTCTGAATAAATAGTCAAAGAATATGACTTCAAGGAAAGAAATCCAGACTATCAATAACTAAAAGTTTTCCAGGTCACTAATAATAAGAGAAATGCAAAGTAAAACAATTCTTAGGTTCCACCTCACACCTAACAGATTGGCAATGATAAAAAATAAAGGAAAATTACAGTTGGGATTTAGTAAAAGCAAAAAAAAGGAGAAGACTACTAATGTAATAGTCAACCATTCTGGAAAGTAATTTGGAACAGAACACAGAAAGTCACTCAATTGTGCATCAGCAGTGTAACTCCTGGGCAAATACCCCAAAGAGTTCAGCAGGGGAAGGTACTCATGTATACAAAAATATTCACAGCAGCACTTTTTCATAGCAAAATAAGGGAGTGCCCATCATTTAGGGAATAACAACAAATGGTTTAGGAATACAATGGAATGTTGTTGATATTAGAAATGATAAAAGGTTTAGACTTAGAGAAACCTGGAAAGGCTTGTATGAACTGATCCAGAGTGAAGTGAACAAAACTCAGAATGCTTACTGGATATTGTAGTGACATAATTACTACATTATAAAGAAAAACATCCTTTAAATACTAAAGAACTTTGTTCAGTATTGTACAGTGCCCACCCAAGAGATCCATAGAAATGCAAAATGAGACCTTCATTTTTAGATTGACCAACATCTACATTCATTTTTCTTGACCATGTTTATTTTTTATACAAAAAGATTTTGCATTTTTTTAAGGGTAGTGATGCAAAAAAAACAGAAAGAAGAAAAGATGGTCATTGGTGTATTTTTTTTTTAACTTGCCCAGAAGAGAACAGGATGAAGTTCAGGAGATAAAACAGGACAACTTTAAAACTAACCTATATTAAATGAGTGTGTATTTAAACAAAGTGTAATGGATATTTGTGATTTCCTGTAAAAGCCACCTTTTTTCTCTTCTTTATATGTGGAAATGATGATGGTTTTAGTGTTTATCAAGTTCAGCAACGTTTAAAAATTGAGATCAAAATGTCCTGGAGAAAAATGAACTCAGCAAAGTTTAAGGAAATAAAAAGGGTAGATGGAATTGTGTACCTTTCCCATTGGTTTATTTTTTTTTTCTCCCTTTAAAAATGCTTATATTTAATATAATCTTCAATGTTGTGTAGGGTACTGAGAGGTAAGTTGATTATGGCCCTACTGGAACCCAAACCTTCCTGACTCCCTGGCTGTGCTTTGTCCACCAACTAGGCTGTTCCTTCTGAAAGTTATTTATCTCTAGGCTTAAATGGAGCATGTTTTCTCCTCACATTTTGGGAACAGTTATCCACACAGGTTAAGGTCATCTTTCAAAGCAAAAGACTCTGTCTCTATTTTGTAGTGAAATACCAGCAGCTTTCCTCAATCAGAGGAAAAATCAGACACAGGCAATCTATTTACCTTGATTGACTGTGAAAACTAATTATGGGAATAACCTTGCCATTCCCTCTGCCTCTTGTGTGAATTGAAATTCAAATTTCAAATATTGTTGTTCCCTTAGCAGTGGTTTGTATTACAACCTTCTGATCCAGACTGCCTAAACTATGGAGTTTTATACAGTTGACTTTCAAAAGAGTTTACATTCCTCTTAGAATACAATATTTCCAAAGCACATTTCATCAGAAATCCTGAGATCTTAAGCATTTTGTTTAAAACCAATAATCATAAAGGGATAGGAACTGTCTGATTTTATTAGTAAAAGAAACCCTTCCACCAATGATGTGGGCTACTTTTTCTTCATCTTAAAAGTCTTCAAACTGAAAATCTACAAAATCAATGTTTAACTCTCTAAACCATTATTTTTTTGTGTTCCTTTACTTAGAACCTGTAAGGGTGTCTGATACAGTCAGCTAAATGCTTTTAAATAAATAGTTCAATGAAATGATAGACAAAAAAAGAATTAGCCAAGCCAATTGTTTAAAACTTGATTTTATTTACATCCATAAGGTGACAGATTGGGCTGGTGTTCTAGATGTATGAAATTTTTAATGAATTCTTTTATTTCTTGAAAGTGATTATTAAAAAAACTATCACTAGATTTTCATATTCCTAGCTTTGAGATACCTGGTGGTTATGGTCTGTAGGGAGTAGCATGATGAAGACATCATGGGATTTAGCCAGAAGACATAGGCCAAAGTCCCAGCTCTGCCACTTAACTGTATGACTTTGGGCAAATCAGTTGATTCCTGTAACCCTCAGTTTCCTCATCTTTTCTGCCTACTTACAGGGTGGTTGTAAGAATTAAATGAAAACAACACATAAAGCACCTTTTTAAAACTGTGTAAAGCATATATAAAACTTGTAACAAATGTCATTGTTAAAGAATGAAATTACAAAAGAAAAAAATTAATTGAATTTGGTAGTACCCACTTTCTACTGTTCATGCAATGTTCCTGAACCTAAATTCTCATATTCAGAAGGACATATAAGGTCAAGATATATGCCCTCCTATCAAGTCAGGTCCACAAGCATTTATTACGCACCTACACAGTGCCAGGCTCTGTGCAGGGTGCTGAGCATACTAGTCCGTGCTCTCATGGAACCTGCAGTTCAGTGGGGGGGAGGGGGACAGCAGCCATTATGTCCAAAGATGACATAGGCGAGAGAAATTGAATATAATTTCAGACACACATTAAGGAGGACTGGAGAAGGCTTCTTACACGAAGTAGGGTATTAACTGGAACTTGAAGGGAGAAGTGCAAAGGAAAGTAATAAAGCCGATGGCAGACAGCCAGGGAAAATGCACAACCAGTCAGGAGATGGATGGCGTGTTTTATTCAGGGAGCAGCAAGGAGGTCTTTATCCTATAAGTGTCACAAAAACTAAAAAAGGTTTGTGTAACTTTGAGCGCACACCTGTGTTGTACTGTATACACTGTGTCCATCCGTATACACAGGAGAAAACTGTCCTCCTTGCCTACTGACTCAGTGACCCAAAAAATTATGATTGATCCTGTTTATTTCATTTTGAGCAACTGAGGGGAAAAAGAAATCAAAGGAACATCAAAAGAAATCAAACAGTAGGAAAAAAAACACAAGTGCTTCAGATTTCAGGCTCAGTAATCCTTCAAGCTCTTTTTTAGAATTTTTCTATGTTAAAATTGAGTCCTTGACCTTGGGCAAGTCATTTTCTCTCTGGGCCTGATTCCTTCTCTCTAAGAAGAGGAAGTTGGACCTTCAGAAAGGCAACTAGGTGGTACAATGGATAGAGCACTGGGCCTGGATTTAGGAATTCCTGAGTTCAAATCCAGCCTCTGGCACTTAGTAGCTTTATGACCCTGGTTTTAGTCTCTGTTTCTTCATGTGAGAAATGTCAATCATAATAGCACCTAGCTCCAAGGGTTGTTGTGAGAATCAAATGAGATAATATTTATGAAATCATTTCCAAACTTTAAAGTGCTGCGTGAGCTCACTCTTACTGTCATCATCGTCATCACATTCTCTGTTAGATGAGATGTCTTCCAGCTACGTCCATGATCCTACTGAATCCTGTTGAGCAACAGAGATCCTCTCAAGTGCTACACAGGTGTTCGTATTAACCGTAGCTTCAGTTAACAATCGTTTTCGATCCATTTATAAGGACTAGGTTAGGTCAAGGTCTCCTCTGTGTTCTGGACAGGTAAAGAAGTAAGTTGGCAAAATTAACTCTACCATTACTAATTAACCACTTTTAAAAATAGAGCGTGTCTTGCATGGCTGTTAACATCAGTACTGAACCACATAAAATTTCTTTTGTTTTTCAGGTATTCACCATTACATAACATCAGGTTACCTGAAGGGGATGGAGTCCAGTATCCATCCATGTTACTTCTCACTGCAGATCATGATGACCGTGTGGTACCCCTTCATTCCCTGAAGTTCATTGCGACCCTGCAGTATATTGTGGGCCGAAGCAGAAAGCAGACCAACCCTCTGCTCATTCATGTTGATACCAAGGCAGGCCATGGAGCAGGAAAACCTACTGCTAAAGTTATAGAAGAAGTCTCTGATATGTTTGCATTTATAGCACGGTGCTTAAATATCGATTGGATCGAATAAATGGAATGCTCAGCTCCCATTATATCCCCAAAATAAACCTCAAGGGCTTTTAACCACCATTTACACAGAGAAACAAGTGGGCATAGTACTTGTATTTGAGAACACTGTTCCTACATCCAACAATCACAGTTCGTTCTTCCAGTGACCCAAACTGTTGTGGAAATTTTATCTTTTTTAGGCTTTTCCTTCTTATTATTTCCTGGGAGTGACTTTTTCTGCCACATTCAGACATACATTTAGGGGGGAAAAAAAGCATGTTTGGACAAATAGCTAAGTTGCAGCAAATGCTGTTGTGAATACTTAAAGATTTCCAGAGTTTTAAAGAGGTAGTCAAGCTTCCTATAAAATCTCTTAATGTTATTTGCTCCCATAACCTTATCCAAGTCACCTGTAAGTAAACATAAGAACTGTGATAATACAAAAACAACATTTCTTTACAACATAATAAATGTTATTTAAGAATGGGAGGCTTTATTTCTGTTTCTTTACAAATTACTGGTGTGAGGGGATACTAAAATTCTAATCAGAAAGGATTAAATTAGTTTTCTCTCAAAATATGAGCTTTGCCCAGCTTTGTAACAAATTGATTTCTAAAAATATCCTAAATTTTTTTTATATTCTTTGGATTAACAACTTATAAATAATGTGATTCAAGAGATCATTTGAATATAAACTGCTTTTTTTTTTTTAATATTTTGCTCTTCCACTGATCTATTCCTACCTCTTCTAACAAGCTTTCTTTTATTTAAATGCCTCCTATAAAAATGGATGAAAACTGGAAAATGATGGCAGCTTCCTAAGATCCAAACTTTAATTTCTTTCCTTAAGTTAACAAGATTTCTGGAAATACTAGGCCCGGCCAGTTCTAAATGATATGTATGATCAGTGATTCTTTTATCATGGGACCCAAATATACATTCCTTGACCTTTCCAAACAGATATTTCTTTTAAAATATTCCTGTCTGGAGGGCATTTTTAGACCTATTTTAGACCTGTAACTTAGTTATCTTACTATGTTTCCTCCTTTCTCCTCATCAGAGCTGAAGAAATTATGCCCACATGTAAAGTACCATACAAGGCCATAATAGACTTCTGCAAAATAAAATTAACTATTGAAATTCCTTTCGCTTATCGAAGTGGATCACATTTTTCAGCATTGCTAATCATGCAGTCCTCACTGTGCACACCTCCAACTGAATAGGTATTTTTCACTAAGGACCAATGCCAAGCACTGTCAAAGGGAAGCAGCTTGGTTTGTTTCTGCTCGGTGCACTTGTAGGATCATGGTTTTTAAGCCCTGACTATGCAGAACACTGCTGGCATGTAATTAGCTTGTGTTTTGCTGTCGACCTTCGGGAATGCAAGGTGTCTCTCAGCCATCTTTTCTGAAACTGACATTGCTACCATATGGCCATAGAAGTAGCAGTACTGCCCAACAACCAATTTGTGTCACTCCTAAACAGCATGCTAGGAAAAAGCCAATAAAATGCATTTGCACAATTGAGCCAAAAGGCCTTCTCTCTTTTGATCAACTAACTGATTTATTTGACTATGTACAGACATCTGAATTGTACCTGTGTTTCTCCTGAGAGCCTAAAGGCTAGAGGAGAAATATGTAATTACATTAAAAATGTCAATAAAAGCAAAATTGATTTTTAAAAGTGAAAAGTATTTGGAAGTTATTATAGAACCATCCCCATTTGTTTTTCTCTTTTAAAAAAAAGGCATTTGGATTGCGTAGCAAATTGTAGACTGAGTGGTATCTTTAATTTGCCCCCCCACCCCATTTTTTTAAATGTGTTCCAGAATGTCTACACTTTTGGGGGGAGTAGCGGGGGGCTTTAATTGATTTTAAAATGTGCTTTTCCCAGTTGGTTTACTTAGGACACAAGTATTAATTTTAAAAAAAATACTGGCTTTTGACACGAGATAAAATCAGTCAAGTTAAAAAAAAATCTGGTTGGAGCCTCAGGCTTCGTCATTTTCCAACTGATAGCCACAGTCCAAACCTGGCCCCCTTTTCCCTTCCTATCTAGAATGATAATAAACAACATTTATATAGTGCCTACTATGTACCATGCACTGGGCTATGCACTTTACAAATATATCGTCACCACAACCCTGAGAGGTCGAGGTCTTAGCCCCATCTTACAGTTGCGGAAACTGAGACAGGTTGTGACTTCTCTAGGGCCAAATGTTATCTCAGGTTGGATTTGAACTCCAATCTTTTTGACTTTAGACCCAGTGCCACTGAGCTGCCTCTTCTGAGATTTGCTAAAGCTAGAAACTTTCATCTCCTATGCAACCCTCTTGATTGTCCTCTTACCTATAATAATATTAGAGGTAGGAAATAAATCAGTACTTTATTTGTCCTTCCCTATTAAACACCTGACAAATTTATGCATCATTGTTCTTCCCTAATGGAAGACATAACTTCCACTATCCTAAAAACTATGAATCCAACCCCTCTAACTGACTTGGGGTGCCAAGTCCTGGGAACAGACTCCCATAGATTATTGTGTTATAAATTATTTCTCCACCATGACCTGAAGAGTCCAATAGCCAGGGAATTCATGTCTTCTTGATTTCAGGTCTAACGCTGTATCCACTGTGCCATGGTTTCCTCTACAGACCCCCTACTTAGGTGTCCATAGTTCTTCAGACTAACAGAGGGGTCCAGAACAGTAAAACAGTAAAACCACTGGTCTAAGGAACCAGGATCCAAAAATTTTAAGATTTATCAACTCAGTGCTTTGCATGTCACTCAAAAGCCAATCAATAGCCAATAAAAATGAAAGCTTATTGGACAATGTTCTTAAGAAACATTATTAATATACTATCATTATTCTTCATATATTAAATAAAAATATATAAATGCTATCATCAACTGTTGTTGCTGCTGTTCTTATGCAGGAAGCTTGTACCACTGAGCATGGGTGGAAGGTGGGAGGAAACGATACGTCTATTGTTGGCAACGCTTTGTTAATGGGTAATATATCCTCTGGTGGCTGTAAATCAAACTGTAAAACATGTAGTCACCCTTACCTGGCCCATGATGGAATAAACTGGTCAATGGGATTTACTTTCCATATTTTTTTTTAAAAAAAGGCCTTTTATGCCTCCGTCAAGAATTTGAAGAGCTCTATCCTTACCACATATTAGAATTTTCTCCTGGGAAATCCTCTATAGGCTTGATAGGAGTGGGAAGTTAAATGAAAGGAACTCTGGGTCCTAATTTGGGTTTAGGCACTGATTACTGTGACCCTCAACAAATCATCTCCCCTCTATTAGCTTCAGTTTTGTTTTAGTCCTGACCTAATTTAATCCATGAAAGGCATTCCCAGGGCAAGGTCATCAGCAGCTCACAGGCCTAAAGATTTTCCTAGGGCACTCAAAGGTCAAGTAGTTTACCCTTAATTACAGAGGCAGGATGTAGCAGACACGAGCCGTGAATCCAGACGCTTCCTGACTCCACAGAAAGCCCTTCCAAACTCTTGGCGTGCTGTTTTTCTGAGTCTCAGTATTTGTTTCTTAAAAGGAACAGATGAAAGTACTTCTACCTCAGCTCCAAAATTCTGTTGTGAAAACACTTGAAAAGGTACAATTGCTCAAGTATCCTTCCTTTCATTATGAGCAAATGTTGACCCTGTGTCACTTGCTCTTATAAAGCTTTATGTTACTGTTATTAATTACCAATATTATTACTCATTCATTATTGACCAAGTATTGACATATATTATTATATTATTAACGTTTATATATTTTGGGTTTGGGGGGTTTTGAGACTGGGTCTTCTCTAGATTGCCCAGGCTGGAAGCACAGTGGCTACTTGGAGGTCCAATACCACTGACTCCTTTTCTATCCAGTTTACTCTGCCCTAGGCAACGTTGTCCCCTAACTCCCTACTTCCTAGTTCTCAAGTTCAAGAGATCCACTAGTCTTAACTTCGCTGGTAACAGGAATTAACAGACATCATACCCAACTATATGTTGATTTTTACATTTTACAAAGCATGCTACTTACAACCACCATGTGAATTAGCACGACGTTATTTTCTCTGTTTTACAAATGAAGAAACAAGCTTAGATATAGTAAATAATTTGTCGAGCATCACACAGCTAAGTAAGTGACTGAACTTTCACAATGGTTACCTTCAAAACATATTAGAAAGATGGTAGGAATTACTCTGAGAGTATGAGTTTTCCAAGCCAATATGAAAATTTCCTACGGGAAGGCATCCACCATCACTCAGTCTCCTGTGGGGAAAAGATATTAATGTCCCAATTTATCAAACTTAAGTTCCCTAGAAAGTCATGAAAGTTCAGTCTTCCATTTCCTATGCAGAAAATATTCTGATGGCCCTGATTTTTGTTCACGGTGAATGCAATAAATGAGATAGGTGCCAATAATTCATCCAGTAATGGACAGCTAATAGAGACACTCCTGCCCAAAGGCTCATGACAGTTTACAGTCATGATCACCAGATCCTGCTGGCTCATCTTAGTGAAAGCTCTGTGCTAGCAGTTAGATGTTAAGTCAGAAGAGGCAATATTTCCACTTACTGCGCCAGCTTTTGTTCTTATCAGACCCTCAGCTCTTTCAAATAGACCCTTTAGGAGAAGCTGACTCATCATTTCTCACAGTTCTGATTTAAGCTTAAAATTGGGTTTGGTAGCACTAGCCATCTTTGTTTATTAATGCTACCATTAGACTCCAATTTGAATCAAGAGTCATAGCTAAAGTTATTATCCTTTATGGTTTTCTTTCTGAGTCTCACAATGGCATTAAGCCTGGTTTTCATCTATAGGCAAGTTATATGGAGAGAGAGAAAAAAAAATCCACCCATCAGTCTAATCAGTAAACATTTATTAAAGACCCACTGTTTTCCAGACAATGTGTTAGGGTGCTGGGGATACAAAACCAAAAATGAATGCCAGCTCCTTTACTCATGGGGAAAAATGATGAGACATAGACATATATTAAGTATGGATAAGATATATGCAAAGGAAGTGCTAAGTTACATTTGGAGGAAGACACTGGCATCTCGGAGGTTCAGGAAAGTCCTCTATGTTGGTAATGGTATTTGAGCCCAGAGTTGAAGGAAACTATGAATGGTAGGAAGCTGAGTTGAGAGAGTACATTGATCTCTGTGAAAGGCATGAAGATGGAAAATAAAAGAAACAGGAATCCTGGAAATCAACTCTCAGGGGCCATCCACCTCCTTATTGTACAAATGAGGAAACTGGAAAATAAAATACCTTGCCCCACAGGTAGTGAGAATGGGGGAAGAAGAGTGAGGAATAAGGGGAGTTTAATCCAGATCCAGTGACCTGGTTAGTATTCTTTTCACTATACCATGGAACTAATTCAACTAGACTGTAGAGCATGTTAAAGGAAGTAACATCTAATAAGGTGGAAAGGTCGACTGAAACCAGGTTGGAAAAGACTTCAAAGGTCAACAATCAACAAGTCAACAAGCATTTATTAGGGGAATCGGAGGGAAGGGAAAAGGAATAAGCATTTATATAGTACCTACTATGTGCCAACACTTTACAAATATTTACTCCTCACAATAGCCCTATGAAATATGCTACTATGATCTTCATTTTACAGTTGAATAAACTGAGGTCAACAAAAGTTAAGTGATTTTCACAGTTACATAGTAAGTATCTGCAGCAAAATTTGAACTCACATCTTTCCTACTCCAGGCCCAGTTCTCTATGCACGGTACCCCGTAACTACCTCACCTACTATGTGCCAGACACTGTGATAAGTACTGGGAATATACAGAAAGGCGAAAGGCAGTCCGTGCTCTCAAGGAAGTTCATAGCCTGATGAAGAAAACAACATGCAAACAACTACACACAATTAAGGTGGAAAACATTGGCAATAGTCTTAGAAGGAGGATGCTAGAATTGAGAGGGATCAGAAAGACTTCTTGCAGAAGATGGGTTTTTGGCTGGGACCTGAAGGAAGCCAGAGAAGCCAGGAAACAGAAATGAGGAAGAAGAGAATTCCAGGCATGAGTGACAGATAGAAAAATGCACAAAGTAGGGAGATCATGTGCAAGGAACATGGAAGAGGTCAATGAAAATGGACTGCAGAGTAAATAGAAGGGAGTAAGGTGTAAAAGAAAATTGGAATGAGAGGAAGGGGGCAGGTTAAACAGTATTTTAAAGGCCAAAGAAGGAATTTCTGTATTTAATCCTAGAGATAATAGGGAGCCACTGGCGTTTATTGAATGACAAAATAACAGCTATGCGAAGAATTAAGCGGAAAAGCAGTTGATGATGCAGAACAAGAGTCCAGGGAGATTTAGTCAAGTATCAAAATATTACAGAAATATTCCATTTTACCCATCATTCAAGGTTAAGACCCACTTCCTTCATCAAGTCGTCCTTTACTATTGCCTTGCTGATTTCTTCTGAAATTCTTAATATACCATAAGGCTTAGTAGTTACGATAATCTAATTTCATATGTGTACCTTACTTCCCCAAATAAATTGAAAAATTTTTGAAGGCATTGCTCTATTTCCCCAAACAAAATAAAATCTATCTTATCTGTCTCCCCAAATAAAAGGTATTTAGTAAGCCCTGAATATTTTTTAATCAATTAGAATAATTATGCACAAATTTACTGAGGTAATTTTTACCCAAATTAGTGGTAAACAAAGGGAATGAATGAAACTGAAAGACGAGAATAAGGAGTTAGAAAATCTACGGTTGGAATAATGAAAACTTTTACATCATTGAAATTTGGCAAGACCAAGAGGTTTAATTGAACCTAAGTAGCAAACCCTCCATTAAAATTCTACTCTAATGCCTCCTTGTGGTCTGGAAATTACCTGGATTCTGGAAGGCTAACACAATCTTCTAGAAGGAAGAAAGTTCTGTCAGGTATTATGTGTGTTGTTATTTGAATTTGTATCCCCAGTGCCTAGCGTGACATGTAGTAGGTGCTTAATAAATGTTTGATTATCCAATCATAGACTTAGAGATAGGAGAGATTTAGGGACATCTAGTCCCATTTCTTCTTTTTTAGAGAAAGGGGAAAGAATGATGGAGGATAGGTAAAATGACTTGGGCATTTTAATTGGGCAGGTCCAATTCTGACAGAGGTGGAATTTGAAACCAGATCTCCTGATTCCAAATCCATCATTCTCCCCCTGTTTAGGCCAAAGGCAAATGTTTTGAAAGTGTACAAATGAATCTGGCAAACTGTTTTTGCATTCCAAATATTTAGAAAATGGTCTATGTTTTTTGCAAGTGTTAGGTGTCTTAGGTGGTTTGCAGAACCCAAAGTTTATATGGGCATGATTTGTTATTCCTTGGTGGGGTTTATATATATTTTAAGATTTTACTTTTAGGGGTTTCAAAGTTGTTTATGCACAAATTTCTTAGGAAAATACAAAACTTGTGCTTGCTGAATTCGATTTCATAATTATTATTTCTAAATGTCATCAATTCACAATGTAGTTGAAGGTTTCACAAATAAACAAGTTAAAATCCAGAAATGTTGACCTTCAACTAAGGGAGCCTGTCTTGGATCTGGTTGTTATCATTCTCTGAGACAGACAATTTTCAGAGCCACAGTGAGCTCTGTACTTGGAGCCCAAAGAAGCTTAAGCTATTAAATGCTCTGTTAAATAGCCCTATCCTGCACCCCACCCCCCAAATAGCCTGTAAGTCTGTAAGTGTCCCTATAAATAGCCAACCTTCTGATTGCAAGATGACTATTTCAGCAGAGTGGGGCTTGGGAGAGACATGAAGAAAGGGTATCAGTCAACACCTTTCATGAAAACTTGTGAAGCAGATAGGGAAATAAAGGTTGGAGGAATGAGCGTTGGGATGAAAAAACTCAAGACAGTCAAATCATGCTGCAGGTATGAAATTAGTATCTCTAGGCAAACTAGAGACTGAAGCAGAAACTGACATAGCAATAATGTCCTAAAGGGCTTAGCAGTGACATGACTACTGTAAGAAAGGGGCTGATAGCCTTGCTGTGGACAGCACAGGCCAAGCCTATTTTTAGCAATATTCTATATACAGGACCTTTGCATCATTGGGTAGAAATGCCCCTCTCAGTTTCTGCAGAGTGCATCCCCTGCCCACCAGAATTCAAATTCACTGACATTGCACTCTGAGAATAACTGTTATTCTACAGAGTCCAAAGTGCTTCAGCCATGTTAATAGACTCACAGATTTAGAGCTGGAAAGGACCTCAGAGGCCATCTGCAGCCAGGGTGTGTGTGGCAGGGAATTATTACCACTTTGTTGCCAGTGTAGGAAGTAAAGAACTCTGAGTTTCTCTTTTGTGGAAGAAATATAAATTTGTGTTAACATAACTTGGCTGAACAACCTTAAGGGGAATCATCAATGAAGCTGGAGATTATTTAAGGAAACATTATAGTGATCTGATTTATGTGTTTGTAATGATAATAGCATGATTTTAACTACATTTGAAGAAATCTCTCCACAAACAAGTACACAATGTTTTAGATTCAAAATACTCAGAAACTCAGATGAATCTGTGATCTTTGGGATGTCTGGGACTCAGTAAGAAGGGCACAGTGGACCCTTCTACCTTTGCTCCTCCTTCAGCCCCCAACCATCTTAGAACCTAATAGAGGTGTACAGGGCAAAGGGAAGACCCATCACTATAGGGACACCCTTCTCCTTCACTTCTCTCTTGGGCCTCAACACTCAACCTGGTATTCCAGAACCCATTCTAGATTCTTGACTGCTTCTATGGTGAGGATGGCTGCTGCAGGCTAGGCCTGACTCAGCCAGTCCTTTAGTAGTTTAGGGTCGATAGTGGAACAAAAGGAAACACTCAGATCATTCAACAAAATGAGTTGTATTTAACAAAATAACAAAAAGAGTTAACAAAAAGAGATGTATTTAGCCATAGCAGAAGGATGTTTGACAAGGATAGGCATCGAAAGGACCTCAAGATGATTTGCGTGAAAGAAACTCACTCAGATCATAACCATAACAACAATGATGGCAAAGGAAAGAAATCATCTCAAGGAAATCCTCACAGAAAAATTAGCAAGAAAAAAATTGATTTTAATGTAATAAAGAAATACTCCCTGGTAAACTTATAAGCACTGTCTGGACCAGGAATTCTTAACTGATGGTACCTTAGGGCTTTGTATGTAGATCTTATCAACTTAGATGAGGAAAAAAAATTATACCTTCATTTTCTCTGACATTAAAAGAAATTTGACATTTCTGAAACTTAATAATTTTAAAAATAAATTATTCAGAGGTATTTCTTGGTTTCACCAGACTGCCAACAAAGTACAAGACACAAAAAAGATGAAGAACTCTTGCTTTAGGCAAAGAGAATGAGTATGCAATGACTATAACTATAATCCCAGAAAAGAGATTAGAACCTACTGTGAGAACCTTTAGAGCTCTTAATGAAAAACAGAAGAAGAAAGATGTAAAATGAAAAAAACAACAACAGTGGATTCCATGAAAAAGATAATGGAGAAGGAAGAACTCAAAATGTAATGATTCCAAAAACAAAAAGTTTAAAGTTAAAGACAGTAAAATTAAATTAATAATTATCTATAAATATATAATAATACAATTAATTGACTAAATTAAAATGAATATGAGAAATAAATTAATTAACAAAAATAAGTAATTGAAGAATGGATAAAGTAATAATAGTATAAATAAATAATGAGAAAGAATAAGTGTTTATATAGTATTTACTATGTACTGGCATTGCACCAAATGTTTTTTATAAATATTATCTCCTTTGGTCCTCACAACAATGGGTATAGGTGAAATTATTATTCCCATTTACAACTGAGGAAACTGCACAAAATTAAATTAATTACCCACAGTCACATAGCTACTAAGTTTCTACAGTGGGATTTGAACTCAGGTCTTGATTCCAAGCCCAGCCCTCTCTGCTCTTTGCCACCAGATGACTTACCTGAAATACAGGGCTTAAAGAGACTATATAAATAACATTAGTTCCTCATAATAACATGATGAAACAAAAATCTGAATAATATATTTCAGGAAATCAAAAATCTGACCAGAAGTATTGGAATGAGAGGACAACATAAAGATGAATAACATCCATGGGACATAAGCAGAAGAGAATCCCAGGTTTAATTCATCCACAAATGTAGTTGCCAGCTAGAGAACTTCTATTTAGGGAAAAAATAGAATGATTAGTGAGGGAGAGACAGTTTGCACTGGAATATGATATAACCAAAAAGTAAAGTTATACATAATAATACAAGAATATGAGTTTTTAATAGAATTGATGGTTTTCAAGTATTTCTTTTAAGAAAATCAGAATGGGTGGAGTCTTTAAATACAAATTAGTATCTTTCAGACTCAGACAAATGTAACAGAAGGATTAGCAAGAGAGAAATTATTAACCTAAATAGAAACACTAGATATAATAGACACTGGCCTATGACTTCTGTGTAGTTAATATTATATCTTCAAATATGCATACATATATTTATGTGCAATCCACATCCTTTCTCACCTTTAAATTCATGTTATAGAATGTTATATTGTTGAATTAATTTGGGAAGTCTGTTCATGTTACTCTTCTGCTCATACCCAAAATTCCATCTCTAGTCTTAAAGGTTTTGTATAGGATATTCTCCACGCCTGAGAAAATACCCCTCTGAACTTTTTCCTCTTGGAATTCTAAGGCTCATGTCAAGTGCTACCCATTGCTAGATGCATTTCCTGATTCTCCCAGTTGTTAATTCTCCTTCTGTGAAAGCTATTTTGTAATTATTTTGTGTATATGTCATATTTACTCACTTGAGTACGCTTGCTTCTACCAACAAGATTTTAAGTTTTTTGAAAGCAGGAACTATTTAATTTAATTTAATAAATATTTGTTGATTTAAATTAAATCTTATTGATTTCTTCATAGAACTTCTCGACCTCCTCATCTGCAAAAGATATTAGCGTATAAGGTACAATTGTTTATGTTGTGGCATTTTTACCACAAGTCCTGTAATGAGATCACTAAATGTCAGATATCCATGAAATACTGTTTCTTGTTATATTTGGATACAAGATAGAGTCAATTTCTCCAATTCTTTTTTTCCTTCTTCCAAGGAGACCCTGTGAGCCATCATTCTGTGAGCCAGTTTAAACAGCCCCTCTCACAGAGCTTTTTCTTTCATTTGCTACATTTTTAAGAGAGTGGGAATGGAATCTTGAGATCTGACAGTTTTATTTCCATTTCCATTAAAGTCTATGAGAGCCAGGGTGAGTTAACTGTCATCTTTAAGAGATTTTGTATGAGGCTCAAGGGCTAAGAGAACTTTCTCCATGAGACTTGGAGAGGTAACTGTCTTGGTGAAAGTGTGTGTGAGATTACAAGAGATAAGTGTCATTTTTGAGAGAATTAAGAGACATATGAGAGAAATGAACTTAACTTTTAGTCTATAGTGAAGCTATTCTGTGAAAAAGGCATTCAGTGAAAGAAACTTCATCTGTCACCCTTTGAGAACTGAATTAGTGTTGTACTTAGGTTTCATTGTTAAAGAGGGGTTGTGACCTTTGTCCATAAAAGCAAATAACATTGATTTTTTAAATGCTAATCCTATGAGAGTTTCAATAGCAAAAGAGAGAACACTTATAGGGAACGGAGTTTTCTCCAATTTTTATAAACCAGAGTGGGAGTTAAGAATGAGAATTTTTTTGAATTTTTAAGCTATATCTGAAGAAATACTAGAAAAGAGACTCTGCCTTTGAACCCAAGATGAGGTAACTAATAATGTAAAGAGTTAATTTAACAGACTGAAGGGTGTAATATTGGTGTATTTGTCCCTAAGATCAGCTGAGCAGTATTAACTTTGATTTTGATGAGCACACTAACATTCTACGTCTTACTTCTATATGCTATAGGTGAGCAGCAAAAACCCTGTTACAAGGTTTTATACCTGTTACATATATAAGTGGATAATAAAGTCTGCTATATTTCCATTTTATGGAAATTTCCTTTTGTTTTATCTACTAATATTCTATGATATTTGGCATATTTATTACTGATAGTGGTCTATTGCTTTCATTCTCTGCTTTATCTCTCCCTAGTTTAGACATTAGACTTTCTTTGTTTCATAAAGGGAGCTTGATAAGATATCTTTATTCTCTTGCAAATTGTTTATCAAGTGCAGAAATTATCTGTTTTTAAATGTTTGCTAGAATTTACTTGTAAATATATACAAAGAAGTTGCTTTTTACTTGAGAATTCATTTGTGACTTTCTCAGTTTTGCTTTCCAGGGCTAGTTGTTCAGATTCTCTATTTTTTATTTAGTAATTTTGAGGACTCTCTTCTTTCCCTCCTTTCTACTTTTCTTCCTTCCCTCTCTTCCTTCTTTCCTTTGTTTTTTTGTCCTTCCTCCTTTCTTTCTTTCTCTCTTTCTTTCCTTTCTTCTTTCTTTCTTCCCTTCCTTTGCTTCCTTCTTTCCTTTTTTCTCCCCTCCCTCCTTTTCTCTCCTTCCTTCTTTTCCTTCTTACTTCTCATGTTCCACACTATGATATACAGTTGGATAGCCATTTCATAGAGTTGGACTTGGGACTGAGTAGGAAGTTAAGAGTGGGCTGTATTGCCTTTGGAAAATTACAGTTTTTTTTTAATTACTCCTGAAACAAAGGTTCGCTTTTTAACATCAATAGTTAATAGTTTTCTAGTAACACTGTGTGATTGAAAGTCATGATATGCTGCAAGCTCTAAATATTTAAAGTTGAGAGCCTCCACAAATAATGATGAAGTTAGTCATGGATGTGAGTAGGCTGCACCGCATTAATAATGTTTTTCACAACAGAAGCAACATAAAGAGTTTCATTGTAGACATATATGAGCAGAAAAGTATTACTAAAAGAACTAAATTAGTAGTGTGGTAGGAATGAGGACTATCCACATATTCTTTGGATATTCACTCAATATTATATTCTACTTACTAGGGAGACATTCCCATAGACCTGGACAGAGGGTACCTCTGGCAGAACATAGAACTAGCACCCATCAAGAGTCATGTAACATCAGCATCTGATATGGTGGAAAAAGCATTGGCTCTGAAGTCACAAGACCTGGGTTCAAATGCCACTTCTAATGCTTACCACCTATATAACACTGGACAAGTCATTCAATCTCTCTGACCCTTAGATTCTTCATCAGTAAAATTAGAGCATTAGATGGCTTCTGGGTTCTTTTCTATCTCTAGGTTTATGATCCTATGATCTCCAGACCCAGTTTGTTGTACCATGTCATTGGATAAAGCCTCTCAGGATACCAGAGTTGAACCTTGAGATGTTTTTTCACATTGTAAATCACAGTATCAAGGAAATAGGCAAAAGAGACTGATCACATCTCTGCCTCTAGGTTATCAATCCTGACCTAAAACAATAAGGAATGCAAGAACAATTCAATATTAAGTAAACTATAAATTTAATTACAATAACAAAACTATAAAAACTATATCAATAGAAAAAGGTTTTGACAAAAAGACAGCATTCACTTATGTAAAAAAAAAATTACAAAGCAAAAGTCTAAAAGGACTTTTAAAATGATCAAAAGCATCTAGTTAAAACTATGGGCTTGCTTTAGTTACAATGAGAAATACTGTAAATTTTCCCAATCACGTTAAAGGTGGAGCAAGGATACCTGTTTTCTGCCCAGTTGTTTGACATGGTGCTTGAAATGCTAGCAAGAGCTATAAAACAAGGAGAGGCTATTAAAGGAATAAACGCAGGCAAAGAGGAAGCAAAATTATTTCTATTTTCAGACAATATGGTAGTTTACTTAGAAAACCCAGAGAATCAATGTAAAAGAATTAATCAAGGCAATGAATAACTTGAATGAAACAGCAGGATATAACATATAAATAAATATAAGATAAATTCACGAGGATCATCGACTTTTCTGTATATTAATAACAAAACCCAGGAGGAATAAAAACTCATTTAAGATAAGAAAATGCAATTAAATATCTGGAAATTAACTTATGAAGGACTTGCATAGTTATTATATTTATAAACCGTGCAAGTAAAAGAAGACAAATAACTGGAGATGTAGCCATTTATGGCTGGTCTGGATCAGGATAGTAAAAATAGTGAGTCTATATAAAATATTTTTTAGGCTTCTTGTCAATTCAATTAAATCATTTAAAATTCAATTCAATACATTTTAAAAGTGCATATACTACGTATATATGTGTATATTGTATGTATATATATATAACATATATACATATATGTGTGTATCTTGTTCATGCATAGCTGTTTGTATAATATCTCCTCCATCAGATTGTGGCAGCGAGGTGGTGCAGTGGATAGAGCATCAGTGCAAGAGTCAGGAGGACCTGAGTTCAAATCTCACCTCAGACACTTGACACTCACTAGCTGTGTGACCTTGGGCAAGTCACTTAACCCCAACTGCCTCATCCTGGGTCATCTCCAGTCATCCTGATGAATATCTGGATTCAGATGGCTCTGGAGGGGAAGTAAGGCTGGTGACCTGCATAGCCCTCCCGCACTTAAAGTCAAGTGCAAGTCAAATCATCATTTCTCTGACGGCATGGTCCTCTTCAGCAACAAAGGATGAACATAGACACCTTCATCAGATTATACACTCCTTGAGAACAGGGATTATAGTTTTTTGCTTTTCTTTGTTTCCCAGTCATTAGTAAGGTACTTGACACATAGTAGGTACTTATATGCTTGTTGGCTGATTGACTGAGATGGGAAGGGAGAAGAAAAACTTAGAAAGGAACTGCAGAGAAGGAGAGTATAAACAAGGTAAGGGGAAAAACATAATTACCCTCAGATCTGAGCTGTGACAATATGAGTTAACAAAAATAGCATTTATATAGCATTTGAATGTTTATAAACATTTTACAAATATTCCCTCCTTGGGTCCTTACAACAGTCCTGTGTGGTAAGTGCTCTTACTATCCTCATCTTACAGACGAAGTAAATAGAGGGTAAGTGACTTGCCTAGGATTACCCAGCTCGAAAGGGTCCTGTGCCAGAATTGACTTCAAGCGCTCCTACCTCTTGGTCCAACCTTCTATCCATGCCTAACTACCTCTAATGATGGGGAAGGTGCCAAAGAGAACCCTGAAGAATTGGGACCGATAGAATTCACCAAGTATTTATTAAGCATCTAGGTTCTAGGAGTACTAAAACAAAAGCAGGATAGTCCCTGCCCTCAAAGAGCTTATATTTACTGAAAGAAATAACAGATGATAAAGACAAATGTAAGACATAAATTAGGCAAATACAAAGTTAAAGAGTAGAGCTCTAACAGCTTGTGGGGAGCAAGAGTCAGATTCAAGATGAGCGTGACTATCTTTCCATGGGTATAAGAAGGATGATTCCATATATGGTATCAAGGAAACTTAGAAACCCTGAAGCTTTTTATAGAGATCAGAGGAAAGGAACAGAGAAAACAAAAATAACAGAGAAAAGAAAATCTAAAAGCAAGAGCACAGTATAGGAATCCAAAGTCAGCACAAAAACTTAGTTTGATTACACACAAATAGTACTAATTATATTCTTTTATGCGAATTGCGTACTATTTACATGTAAAGGATTAACTTGTTTACAAATATTTTATTACAACGCTAAGTCTGTTTATGTATGTTCAGTTTCTCTTTGTGCATCATGGTCCTTGCCTCATATCTCTCACAACTTAAAAATGTTAGAAGTAAGAGATTCTCGGGTCAAAACGGTCTTTTCAAAATCAGCAAAACTCTTCCTTTTTGTCTTTTTATCTACAAATCTCCAGTACCTAACATGGAGTACCTTCCATATTAGGAACCTAACAAGTATTTATCACATTGAATTGAATTGAATGATCTGGATGTCTCTCAGCACTTCTTTGACTAATTCCTCTTGATTAACTAGCCCCTGTTTGTCTTCTAGAATCAATTTCATTACTAAATACTCCCTATTGTCAAGTCTTTTTTTGTTAATTTGCTTTTGGTCCATCAATATTCTCCCTTTCTGGCTATCCCATGCTGTTCTGAGGCTTTCATCAATTATTGAATTTTCTTTCCAATTTCTGTATGTTCTCTCTCCCTTTCCCTCTTCCTCCTTGTCCCCTTCCCCCCATCTCTCTTTTCCTGTGTGTCTCTCTCTGTATGTGTCCCTTCCCTCCCCACTTTACCCCCTCAAAAAAAGCTTCCTTTTTCTTCTTGGTACAATAGAAATAACACTGGCCTTGCAAGCAGGACACCTGGATTTCAGTCCTAGATGTGTCACTGACAAGATATGTGACCCTGGTAAAAACCACTTAATATTTCCAAGACTGTGTTCTCATGTGTAAAAATTATTGGGTTGAACTAGGTGACTTTGAAGGCCCCTTCTAGCTTTAAATTTTTTGATATTACAATGCAATTTAATTTATTCCTTAGGAACTATAGAATTCTATTATAAATTCTGCATATCCTGTAGGATAAACTTCAGATTCTTTGAGGTGTTTTTCATTAGCTCCCAGTTTCAGAATAACCCTATTCTATTTTGTCACAAGGTCCTTGGACCATACCATCTGGTAACTCCAGATTTAAATGAATTTAAACAAGGTAAGAACAGACTAACAAGGTTGACATGACTTCTATATGCCTAATGTTGAGCTTTATAGTCAAGATATAGTTTTGGTGAGTGCAAAATAAATATAGAAAACACAGACTATCGGTTACTATGGAGGCCTTGTATATAATTTCCTACAAAGTGATTTTGTTGGAAAAGCATGGAAGGAAGAGCTTCCAGTGGGGAAAACAGAGTGCTGTCCCATGGGAAACTATACAGCGGAACTAACACGGATTGAAAACAAAGCCAGGAGCCATGGGAGATAAATCAATTATGTGTCTCAATTATAAAGGAGCTAATGAAATCTTTTAGTTTTAAGTTAAATAAAACAAAATGTTACTGTTTGATAGGGCCTAACTGTAATCCTAGCATGAAGTTTCTCTTCCAGAAGGAGATTTGTCAGCTTTGTGTCAGTGGTTAATTGGGGAAATTATGTAGTGATGAATGACTGAACTAGAATGGAACAGCTGAGAAGATGAAACCAAATGAGAAAAAATGACAAAAAGAAGTTGCTTGAAAATGGCAACCATGGAATTTTTTCCCACTTTTGATCATAGAGAAATGGTGGAGTGGGACCAGGTGGAACATGGCCTTACTTTCCTAATTGCCAAAAAGGGGATTTGGAGTAAGTGCTCCTCGGGGTCTTTTCCAGATCTAATAATCATGATTACATTTCAGGGGGCTGAGTCCCCGATCCACTTGATGAGTTTAATGTGTGGTGAGCCTTTGTTTTGAACGTTTAAAAGCATCTCCCTATAGAACAAGTATTATTCTTAATCATTTTTTTTGTGTGTGTCGTGGATCCCTTTGGGAATTTAGTGAAGCCTATGGACTGATTCGCAGAATAATGTTTCTTAATACATAAAAATAAAATATAAAAGATTACAAATAAAACTAATTTTATTGAAATATAGTTATTCGCAAAGCTGAATTAAGAAACCTCAGCCCTGAGAATAGATTGGACTGCCACACAGCAGATACAGTGATGGGAAGTAATCCCACCCCTCCCCAGCTATAAATGGTAACCTTAAAGGAGAAGTATTAATCAGAGATTTTCACTGAGCAAATTTTGGGTGGGGATATAAAAAGTCAAAGAAAAGGTGATTTGTGGAGTGCTGCAACCATATACACCTCAACATACACAGGAGAATGGGGGGGGGGGTGGTTTCTATCACAAGTTTTTAGATTTGCATTCATAAAAGGAAACCAACTTTCAAGAGGTTAACAATACTTTAATCAAGCACATGGATCATTCCTTTAACCAAGCATATATATCATTCAATTACTTCAGGGAGTCAGCACCCTGAATTTCAAAGAAAATACAGAGAAATCAAAAGATCAACAGACATGGCTTCCTCTGCCTGAATTCAATAGACAATTGGATCCCAACTGCCTGACCATAGTTACCAGAGAGGGAAACACAACATGTGAGTTCTCAAAACCAGGGGATACTTTGTCTGCTTCCCAGAGCCCTTGTCTAGCCAAATAAACACTTCCAATCACTAAGTCCCAAAGTAATCAACAGACATGGCTTCCTCTTCCTGACCATAATTCAACAGACAGATACAGCTGTCTGACCAGTTACCAGAGAGGGAAGCACAACATCTGGATTCTCAAAGTCTGGGGACTCCTTAGAGGCTTCCCAGAGTCCTCATCTGCCACTCAAACCTTCTTACCAAAACTAAGTCCCAAAATAAAACCTCACCCTCAGAGTATTTATACCTTTTTTAAAGCCAGAGGACATCCCAACCCTTGAGAAACAGTGCTTCATTAACAAAAGCTGTGGGTTTTCCTGCAAATCTTCCCTAATCAAACTCCCCTTCATGGACAGGTCCATTGATGGGTAGGAAGACCTTTAATCACATTAACAATACAAATACATATACTGGTTCTAATTAAAGAAACCCTTATTTCTGTATTTTACTCCTAATAAAGACTCTTGATTGATAAAGGCAAGATTCAATCAGGCACTTGATTATGCTAAAACAAAAAACAGTAAAAGATCCTATTTTGGTTGCCATCACAAGTGCCTCAAGATTAGACCAAAAATATGTAATCTCAGGTCAAAATCTGATGTTGAATATATAAACCCAGAACTTGGGGAGGTGGGTTTGAGTAAAGATCATTCTAGGTTTTACCTATCATCCTAACATTTTAGTTCCCTTTTTGCTGTTCAGTCCAACTCTTTGTAACCTCATTTAGGGTTTTCTTGCAAAGATACTGGAAAGGTTTACCATTTCCTTCTCCATCTCATTTTAAAGATGAGGAAACTGAGGCAGATGAGGTTAAGTGACTTAAGAGTCATACAGCTAGGAAGTATCTGAAGCTAAATTTGAACTCAGGTCTTCCTAACTCCAAACCCAATGCTCTATGCACTGTACCACCTAACTGCCCTTCTTTATATTCTTTCCATTTCTGAATGGATTACAATCATTTTCAAAATATACCACCCACCATCTTCACCTTCCTTTTCCCCTCTCCCTTCATTCTTTTCTCTTTACTATGGAGAGGGATTACAAAGGAAAGGAAATATCAGGAATGGAGATTGAAAGAGGAAGATAGAAAAGATTGAGAGGAAAATGCCTTATTTCATCTCATCATATGTTGCATTCAAGGTCACACGCACTTGTAGCAAAGGAACTGAGTCATAATATGGGTTGCTCTTCCCTGGACACCAGTTTGCTACAGACACTTGCATGCTACTTCCTAGCTTCTGACAGTTCTACAATGCAGCCTGGACATGGTAACAACCCTTTAGCACCTTTAAAATTATTTGTATGGCTCATCACAGTTCTACAGGGTCTCTGGTAAGCTGAACCTTTTGGGGACAGCTGGATTTTGTACCAAGCCTTTCATTAGCCACTCAACCCTAATCCAGAGCACATCGGCAGAGCAGGCCACACAAGGAATGATAATGAATGGCATTTGGGTGATAATTTCTGGTGTGAAAGGAAATTATCTCTAACACTGTCAAGGGTTCTGTACTGGCTTGTTTTTGGAGTTTTTTTTTAAGTTTAGATTTTTTGGTTGTTGGGGGTTTTTCATTTGTTTGTTTTACTCACTACTCTAAAACACTAAACTCTATTATAAGGAAATTTCTAATGATCTAAAAGAGTTCTGTAAACAATATTATGGCTTCTTGTTAACAACTTCTAGGACAGGGTAGAGGTATCTTAATTTCCATGTACTACAGAAACATACGAAGCACACTTGTGGACTACCCTTGAGAAGCAGCCATTGGAAAGATCCCATTGAAATGGGAGTAAGATACCAGTTTAACTCTATCACTAATAAGCCTTGGAGTCTTTGTGGAGCCACTCCACTTCTCCATTCTCAAGATTCAGTTTTCTCATCTGCAAGAAGGGAGGCATGGCTTATCCACTTGTAGGAGAGAGGCATTTGAGTCAGGGAGACAAATCCAAAGGCTATTGGAATAGCCTAGGCTATTTGTGGTTTTCAATTTTTTTTTAGTCTCAGGAGCCCTTTACGCTTTTAAAAGTGTCATTATGAAGGACTCACCAAAGAATTTGTTCATGTGGATTTTATCTATCAATATTTACCCTATTAGAAATAAAATGATCTTATCCTAATAATGTTTTGATAATATTGTTATGAATCTTAATATTGTTATGAAAATACTCATGGATTCCCTGAACCACACTTGGAGAACTGTTTTCCTATATTATTGTAGTAATCTTCCATTAAGTTCCATTTGCTCTTCCTACTTCAAGCCCTCCCCATTCAAATCTAATTTCTACACTCATGACACTCCAAGCCTTTTCGTTGGCTGTCCCTCATGCCTGGAATGTACACTCTCCTCCCCTCCACATCTCAGAATCTCTGGTTTCCTTCAAGACTCAGCTCAAGTGACACTTTCTACATAAAGCCTTTCCTGATGCCCCCACTATCGAAAGGGCACTGTAGTGTCCTCACTATCAAAATCACCTATATTCTTTTTGTCTTTGTTGTGTAAATACTTACACAGCACAGATCTGCCTTACTATCCCGATTCCCATAAGCCCTAGCAGTTTGGGTTCTCGAAGACTGACTGGCTATTGTTCCTTGGGATTCTAAGGGTAACTTTGAGGAGTTGATGATTTGAAAATGATTACCCATGAGCCCCCATCTGATATGTGCTCCAATAAAATTGAATGAATTAACATCAGTGAGCTTTTATAAAAGGACGTCTACTGAGAAGGTATTATAAAGACTCAGTATAATAACATTCTCCCTGTTCACCCTGCTTCTATACATCTAATCAGCTACTGGTAAATGATGGACACAAATTTAAAGTGAGTGTTATCCAGATCTCCCCTCTAACTCCCACCCCAATACAGAGTACACTCCTACCTGAACACAAGATCCCCAGAGAGAGTGGGTTATTTTGAAACAGGAAGGTACTGAAATACACATGTGTGTGGCTGAAGGATACTTGCTGGTCCTAGAAGTCCTTTTCTCCCTTCAGAGTACACCAAATTCACTTCTGGGTATAGTGTAGCTAATGGACAAGTCACTTCCTAGCTCAGCTATGCTGGCTCCTTGCCAGGCTGGGGTTGGACAAGTCTCTTTTCAGGGTTGGTTCTTTACTAGATCCACTGTTGCTGATGGCTTTCCCTGGGATTTCAGTTGTCATTATATCCTTGGATTATTTGATAAATCTCCTGCTAAGGAACCAGATCTCCTACTCTTACCAGTCACCAGGATGCTCCCATCTCAGATGACTCATTCACCTAAGATAAGGAAAGAAAAAGCACCACAGGACTAGGGGTATCTCCATTACTTAGGACTCTCTACTTTTATTATATAGAGGCTAGGTGATAGAGTAGCTAGAACACAGCACCTGGAGTCAGGAAGACCTGAGTTCAAATCCAGCTTCAGACACCATCTGTGTGACCTTGACCAATTTATTTAACCTCTGTCTCAGTTTCTCATCCATCAAATGGGGATACTAGCACTCACCTGCCAATGTTACTGTGAAGACCAAACGAGATAATACATGTCACGTGCTCTGCAAACCTGATAGCATTATATAAATGCTAACCGTGATTATTATTGATGCAGCCAAAGATTATATAAATTTTATATAATTTTATATTGTATAATATTATGTATAATATAATAATATTATATAATTTTATCATAACTCTGCTGATTCATATAGGACTGACAATCTCCTAAAACCCCTAAGGCTTTTCATGCCAACTGTGGTTAAACCAGGTCTCCATCATCCTATACTTATGCACTGGGTTTTTAAAATTTATGTGCAAATCTCTTCTATTTTCAGAAGGGGTCAGACTAGTCATTCACATTGAAAAAAATATAAAAATGCATATTGTCTATATTATAACCTCCAGCTGTTCAGGTGGTCCGTATTAGAGTATAACTTAGAGAGGTATAGCAGATCTACAGTGATTTGGGCATGGATGTAATAGAAAGAAGGAATTAGGCCAGGTTGCACATAGAAATGGAACAGAAGCTTCAAAGATCCCAAAATGCTCATTGTCATGAATCCATTTAAAAAATAACCATATTCTCTCAGTGGTATGTGATATAATCTACAAGGAATAAAAATTTCAAATGATCTAAATGTAGATAGAAAGATTCATGAAAGGCATATATAGGTGGAATCATGTTATCCACAATTCTTTGCACAGAAATGGTTTGAAAGGCATCATCCAGATGAACTGGTTCTAGAGTCAGGAGCACCTGAGTTCAAATGTGACCTGATACTTTCTAGCTGTGTGATCTGGAGCAAGTCACTTAACCTCAATTACCTCCTTCTCCCTCCCGCCCCCCCCCCCCCGCCAAAAAAAAAGAGAAAAACTACAGCAAAAGGAAGGCACTATCAAGGATATACACAACATAAAAAGAAGGTGGGTCTAATCATGTAATCAGAATTAAGGTCAAGAGAGGGAAAGCTTGAGTGCTACAATGGTATTTACAAAATATTAAAAGAACCAGAGAAGGGCATTTCAGTTTTGGGGGAGGGTTGTAGATATTGTATGGAGGATTTATGGAAAGACATGGCTAAGAATTAAACAGCCTGAAAAGATGTGGATGGGTTGATATCTGTATTGGTGAATGGATCTTTGGAAATACTCAAGAAAGATTGGGCTTTTACATTTATCCCATTCAACATGAACTTCTTCAATTCAGTTTAATTACTTATCTTAAATATCAACTATATGCAGAGCCTTGGAGGTAGTTTGTTGTTTTTCAGTTGTTTCAGTCATGTTCAATCTTTGTGACCCCATTTGGGGTTCTCTTGGCAGAGATACTGGAGTGGTTTGTCATATGGTAGGCAAGATAAAAAAAGAGTCACTACTCTCATGGATATTACAGTCTAATAGAGGATTATGACACAATTGCAATTAACTACAGAGCAAAATGGAATATTATAAACACATAAAAATAATACAGTCCTTTGTGATGTTTTGAGATGGTAAAAAAAATCCAACTAAAGCAATCAGAGGAGACTTGGTAGGATTTTAATGGGAATAGTAGCTATCAATGAGGTCCATCCAAGCACAAGGCAAGATCACAGGCAAAGAGGTACAAAAGTGAATGGTCCAGTTTGGCTGGACTAGTAGAGTGAGAGGAAAATAGAGTTAATTAAAGCTGGGAAACAAGGGATGCGGAGGAGCACATTGAATTACGGAGGGTCTTTTAATCTTTTTTGGCACATCATCTGCCCTAGTGAGAGTGTTTTTGTACCCTGATTCCATACAACTAGCACAATGAAGCAGAGATTGCTCCTAATGGTATATTTTTTAAAAAGATAAAAAGAAATATATTAGAAACAGAAGGCTATAACACTACACAATGATTATGAGATTTTTGCAAGAATACCTCTGTAAATCTTGGCAAGAATAGCAGAGAACATGAGGACAAGGTACAGTAACATGTCATAAACAAGCAACAATAACTTTTTGGTGAACTTAAATTCTAGTCAATTCAATAAGCAATTCTATCCAACTAAATAAAAGAAGGGAAAAGTAAGCTCAGGGGAGGAGAAGTTGGATATTGTTGGTAGAAAAATGGAGCAAGCAATCCCTTGTGCCAGTTTTCTTGTACATCTGTGATGAATGGCAGCAACCAACAAGGTGTGTGATCCTGCAGAAAGAATCTTTCTGTATGGCCCTGGGGAAAAACAGGGTAAAACTAATCAGAACACTACTTGTGTAGCTGCCTCTGGAGGAAGGGGACCAACGTAAAATTATTTTTCACCTCTATTTTTGTGTGTCCTCTTCATGGAAGAAGACAACATTTGTGTATCCTGCATTGCATTATGCCTAGGAAAGAGGTGAGTCACTGAAAGAAAAATACTCTTGAAATTCACACAACCACAGATTTAGGGCTGGACCAGACGTTAAAGATCACTGAGTCTAAATCCTTCATTTGACAGATTAGGAAACTGAAGTCTCCAGAGGCGGAAAGCGGTGTATCCAAGATCATATACAAAGTAGAAGAATCATGATTTGAATGCAAGTCCTTTGACTCCTGATTCAACACTCTTTCTATTGTACTATATCTTCTTTTGGGAGCAACCTAAAAATAGATTTATGGTGAAACTGACAGAATAGCACATAAAGTCCAAAGGCTTAAAGGGGGGTGTATATAATCTGGAGGCTGCATGATAGTTGTAGAAATCATATTAATGTTATTTATCAGGAAACTTAGATTCCTCTACTAGCACTGACTGATGCTTAAAATCTGTGTGGGAGATAGGGGAAGGCAACACACGTTTATTAAGTGCCTTACAAATATTATCTCACTTTGGCAAGTCACTTAACTGCTCTGGACTTCAGTTTCTTCATCTGTCAAATAGGAAAACTCTATACTATTTTAGAGGCAGCTAGGTGACTCAATGGATAGAGAGCTGGGCCTGCAGTCAGGAAGATCTGAATTCAAATATAGCCTCAGACACTTATTAGTTATATGATCCTGGGCTAGTCACTTAATCCGTTTGTCTTAAACCATCAGAGAAGGAAATGGAAAACCATTCCAGTATCTTTGTCAAGAAAACCCCATGGAAAGTACTAGCACACTGTGGTCCACAAGGACTTGAAGAGTCAGACACAACAGAATGAATAATATTTTAGAAGCCACAGGAAATAGAACTAGATTCTAAAGGAACAAAGTTGTCTTGTGGACTTCCAAGTAAAGGAATAATTAAAACAATGGTGGACATTGGATAGTTCATGGTTTACATGCTGAACTACTAGTTAAAGTCAACAAAATATTACAGACCAAGAGACAGATCCCTGATCTAAAGGAAAGGAGTGAGAAGACAGACAGACATAGCAATGTTTTGATGTCCATTTGTTCTGTAGAACTTTAGAAGCAATTGGCCAATATTAGGGGAGAAAAAAATAACAATTAAGCACAACCTAGAAAAAGCATAGGTTTATGGGGAGTTATTAAAAGCCTGGAGAAAAAAGAACAATCCCCCATTCCCACCACTATTCTAGGGTTAAAGACTGGTATAATGACACAGAAGCCTCCCTATCCTACCCACAACCTATGAAAGGAGTTCCTGTAGTGAAAATTACCTTCACTGATAAAAATAAGCAAATCCTCAGTAAATGATGTTTTCTTGATTAAAGAATTGAGTGATTATTTGACTTACCCATGGTCAAACAGACAGTATGTGTCAAAATCAAGACTTGGACCCAGGTCTTTCTGATTCCAAGGCCAAACAATATATGAGTCAGGAAAAGAACTGACCAGAGGTTAAAACACAGTATTGCAATGGAGAGGCTAAAACAGATGAAAGGAAACACTGAATTAATATTCAGTACATTGAGTTTTAAGAATAAATTGAGTGATACAATGGATAGAGTGTGATGAGGAAGACAAGTTCAAATCCTGCCTCAGACATTTACTAGTTGTGTGACCCTGGGCAAGTCACTTAACCTTTGCTTAAAATTAGTTATTAAAATTAAAATGAGTTCTCTCAACTGTAAATGGGGGCAGTGATAATACCTCTCACAGTTGTTGTGAGCTTCAAATGAGATAATGTTTGTAAAAGTGCTTATGCCTGGTACATAGTACGTGTTTAATAAATGTTTGTTCCCCTATTCCAACCATTCTGGACAGCAATTTGAAAAGATGCCCAAAGGGCTATAAAACTACTTTCCCTTTGACCCAGAAATGCCACTACTAGATCTCAAAAAGAGAAAAATAAAAGAAAAAGACCCGTATGTACAAAAATATTTACAGTAGCTCTTTGCGTGATGGTAAAGAATTAGAAGTTGAAGGAATATTCATCAACTGGGAAATGACTGAACAAGCTGTGGTATATAATTTTGATGGAATATTACTGTGCTATAAGAAATGAAGAGCAGGATACTTTCAGAAAAACCTGGAAAGACTTAAACTAATGCAAAGTGAAGTGAGCAAAACCAGGAGAACACTGTACACAATTATAGCAATACTGTATAATGAGAATGATTCAGTTATTCTCAACAATATAAAGATCCAAGGCAGTTCTGAAGGAGTTACAATGAAAAATGCATTAGAAAAAACTGGTGGAATCTGAATGCAGATTGAAGTATATTCTTTGATTTTTGTAACTTTTTAATTTTTCTTGTTGTTTTTTGTCTTTTTTTCACAACATGACTAATATGAAAATATGTTTTGCATGGCTATACATATATAACCTGTATCAAATTGCTTGTTTTCTCAGTGTGGGGAGAAGGGAAGGAAAAGGAAGGTGGAAGAGAAATTATATCTCAATATTGTAAAAATGAAGATTAAAACTGTGTTTTTACATGTAATTGGAAAAAATAAAATATTTAAACTAAAAAAAGCTTGTTCTATTCCTTTTTTCTAGAAATTGATATAAATTGATAGAAATTTTATTGGTTTCAATAGGAGAATTAGAATCATAAGTAAGCACTTACCTCATACGTTTTTTAAAAACTTATGATTATGAAATTGGATAGATATGAAAGCAGGTTGGAAAGTTAAAAAAATACTCTCCAAGTCTAAGGTAGAAATATCATTACTATCATCAGTAGGAACAACTTCTTGAAAGGGTTATGATTTACAAGAAAAGTTAACGAGCTTGAATGGGTTCTCTTGATCTCCAATGCAATGATGCAGCTACCCCTGAAAATGTAGCAGCTACCCCTGAAAATGTAGGTTGGGATATCTGACAAGTATCTCCAGAGGCAGCAGCCATTGACAGCTAGAATTCCCAGAATGAATGAATGAGCACTGGTATGTGTTCAGAAATCTCTTTGTAAATTATAGATTCTACAAATGGCCAAGTTGGATGGTCCCAGAGAAATACAATTATCTAGCACTCAAGTCTGTGGGTCCCACTGCTTCAGCTGTAAGTTGTGGTTTATCCTTTGTTCTTGAAGAGGACCATGATATCAGGAAGATGTTATCATGATTTGTAAGTGAATCACATGTTCGTCCTTCATTGCTGAAGAAGACCATGCCATCAGAGAAATGATGACACTTGATTTTGTTTTGAGTGAGGGAGGGCTGTGCAGGTCACCAGCCTCACTTGTCCTCCAGAGCCATCTGAATTCAATGACCAGATATTCATCAGGATGCCTGGAGATGACCCAGGATGAAGCAATTGGGATTAAGTGACTTGCCCAAGGTCACACAGCTGGTGAGTGTCAAGTGTCTGAGGTGAGATTTGAACTCAGGTCCTCCTGACTCTTGCACTGGTGCTCTATCTACTACATCACCTAGCTGCCCCTACATGTGAATTGGATTTAAGTGAAGGAGGGCTGTGCAAAGTCACCAGTCTCAATTTCTCCTTCCGAGCATCTGGGTACAGTGGCCAAACATAGATCAAGAAAACTGAAGATGGCCCAGGATGCAGTTGGGAGACCTTCTTTTTAAGCTAAGGTCTTTCCAAGTTCTCACTTCGACTGAGGCAAATCCCATTCAGTGAATAAGCCTCTTTAAGAAGTGAGTTAAGGGAATGACCCCTTTAGTTAAAAAAAAAAAATCAAAGTGGGAGGGAAAACCCTCAAGGTTTCTGGCCAAAAGAGAATGATGGCTCAGAGAATTTACTCTAAGTCATCAGGGGCCAATAAATAATCATTAAGTGGTTATTCAGCTATAAAAGAACAAACTGAAGGGATTTTGGTAGAAGAGGAGACCTAGAGAGGACTAATAATTCACAAGAGACAGTTACTAAGGAGAGTCAGCAATAAAATCCTTGATCTTAGATGTCTTTACACAAATGCCGTAAAGACAAGGCAAACCACAGTCCCAAAGCAAGCAGGCAAATTTGCTGATTTCATAGTTATCGCTAAGCCTTGCAAGGATGGGACTCATGTGACCTTATTCAAAAGGAGAAGACTAGATAAAGGACACAGTGGAGTAATATTGTATATTTATTAGATACTCATGTAAAAATAATAATAGCTATCAAATATAACACTTTATAGTTTGAAAAACATTGCACAAATATTATCTCATATCTCATTTGATCCTCACATTAAACCCCATTTTGCAATTGAGGAAATTGAGACTGAGAAGGGCTAAGGGACTTACCCAGGTAACATAATTAGTAAATCTCTAAGGCTAGCTTTGAACTCATGTGTTCTTGATTCCACATGCAGCACTGTATCTACTTCTCCAAGTAACACTTTTTTACAATAGACAAGAACTGAATGCTCATTGAATAGAGAATGGTTAAATAAATTGTAGGATGTGAATGTAATAATTCTTACTGTGCTGCAAGAAATTATAAATATGACTAATATGAAGAGGCATGAGTAGATTAATATGAATTGATGCAAATTGAAGTAAACAGAATCAAGAAAACAATGTATTCAACAACTACAACAATGTGTATGTACAATGACCACAACTACATGAATGGAAAAAACCAACAAAATCATTGAAACTGAATGTTGTGAAGTGATAATTATGAAGCTTGGCCCCAAAGAAGAAATATAAGAAGGCACCTCTCCACCTTTACAGAAATGAAGGACTATGGGCATGCAATAGTACATATAAAGTCAGACTTTTTCAGTATGTTGATTAGTTTTCATGATCTTTTCTTCCTTCTTTTTCATAAAAAATTGCTCTCTGAGAGGGAGAAGAGGAAGAACACATTGGGAAATATAGGTGATGTAAAAACAAAAGGTATCAGTAAAATTTTATTTAAAAAAATGGAGTAGCAAGAGGAATCAGTTTGCATCTGATTCTGATCAGTAAAGAACTGTTGCCTGATGTGAAAATAACCTTAACAAGCAATCTCACATAAAGTTCATGTTAGAGGACAGGAAAGTCAAACATAATGTGATGAATATCTTAGACTTTTGGAAGACCAATTTCAAAGGACTCAGGGAGAGGAACAGCCTAAAACTTCTACAGATAAAATAGCTAAAGAGAAATAGAGATCTCAAGAAAAAGAAATGCCAAAGGCACAGAAATATTCTAATAGGGAGGAAATGGTAAAATTGCCTAAGAAGACAAAGATGGTTTCATAAAGAACTCACCAAATGGGACATATTTTTTAAAAGATGTATTGAAGGTGGAAGCCAAGGGAAGATAACTGAAGATGGATGCAAAAAGATTAGTGTGGATGTAACTGAATAGTCAAGATCACCAAAGCCTGGAAAAAACTGAGGTTATTCACTCAGTAAGCATTCACTAAGTGCCTACTACATGTTAGATACTGGGAATACAAAGAAAGACAATTTTTAAAAAATGCACCCCCTTTCCTCTCCTCTATTAGATTATGAGGTCCTTGAGGGAAGGGACTGATTTTTGCCTTTTTATGTATCTCCAGTACTTGCCACAATGCTTGGTACATAGTAGACATCTAATAAATGTTTACTGACTAGTTGATCTAAGGAGATGACCATCTAATGAGGGAGACAGCATGGAAACAATAACATATAAATAAGCATTTGTTGTTGTTCAGTCGTGTCCGACTCTTCATGACCCTGTTTGGTTTTTTTTTTAGCAAAGATGCTGGAGTGGTTTGCCATTTCCTTCTCCAGCTCATTGTACAGATGAGATAACTGAGGCAAGCAGGGTTAAGTGACTTGCCAGGGTAGCACAGCTGAAAAATATCTGAGACTGGATTTGAATTCAGGTCTTCCTGACTTTAAATTGGATGCTCTATCCACTGTGCCACCTAGCTGCCCCTATGAAAGAAGGCACTGGTGTTAAGGGGGATCAGGAAAGTCTTCTAGAAGGTGAGATTTGACTGGGACTTGAAGGAGATCAGGGAAGTTAGGAGGCAGAGATGAGGCATAAGAGGACTGTAGGCATAAGGGATACCTGGGGGTATCGAGGAGTACCTAGAAGTGGGAGCAGTGAAAATTCCCTAAGATAAGAGAAGTAGCGTCTTGTGGGAGAAACAGTGACAATGCTAATGTTAATGGATTGCAGAGTATGTGGAAAGTTGCAAGATCAATAAGTAGTCAATAGACATTTATTAAGAGCTTACAAGGTTCCAGACACTATGTTAAGTTTGAGGGGTACAGGGAAAACAAACAAAACAAGCAAACAAACAAGCAATAGTCCTCAAAGAACTTACAATCTAATGAGGAAAGACAACACACAAAAGAAAGCAGAAAAGTACATGGGGTGGGAGTGGAGATGAGGATGGGGGTGTGAGGAGATACTGGTGAGGGGGCATGATGGCAGAGCCAAAGAAGTCCAAAATGAGTGCTTCTTGTTCTGTTGGGTTTTTTTCCCACCTTAATCTTTGGAATGGGCAATTAGGAGATTATTGATAACATTGGTTTTCAGATGAGGTCAAATACCACATTGCAGAGAATTAAGAAGAAAGAGAGAAAGAAAGGGAAGTAGAGGTAGCAATTGCATATGGCCCTCCCAAGGAGATTTAACTACAAAAAGGAGGAGAGATTACACAAAAATAACTAGAGATAAAGAAGAAATCAAGTGAGCTTTTTGTGAGAAGAGGGGAGATGTGAGTATGTCTGTAGGCATTAAGAAAGCTGCCAATGACAGGGGGAGATTGAGTAGGGATGATAGCTGGGGCAAATCACTTTACCCTGTTTGCCTCAGTTTCCTTATCTGTAAAATAAGCTTGAGAAGGAAATGGCAAATCACCCCATATCTTTTCCAAGAAAACTCCAAATGGATCATGAAGAGTCAGACACAACTGAAAAGAGTGAATGAGCAAGTGACAACTGAAATGTTATTGGTGGCCTCAAAAACTTGTGAAATAATAATTATAAATCATAACATACAATATAATATACAATGTTACTAGAGTATTTTTGTATATAATATAATAATTTTTAACACTAATAACAAAGAGAATCTAGTAATAATATAAGGTTTGTAAGGAGCTTTACAACTATCTCCTTTTTGTTTTGACAGGGCAACTAGACTTGTGTATCAAAGAGAATGCCATAGACAGATGCAACTCTTGCACTGCCATATGTCCCACTAGAATTATGCTTGAGATACTTTGGCCCTTTCATGGGAACAGTTTGGATCCCAGATGAACAGTACTGCTTATACTGGGTATGTGGCTTGGAACAGCTGCAAGAGGACTGCTATATCTGTGCAAGCCACAAAGTGGTACTTGAAACTACAACAACACTAGCTCACTTCAAACTGTGCATGCACAAAGAACTTTCAGCTGTCTCAACATTCCTTTGAACTCTCCATTTTCTTATTTATAGTCTAGGAGGAGGGAAAAATTTCCAAAAATAATTCCTAACTCTCTTTGCTCATGCTCCCAAACCACTTGCATCCCCAATGTATTTCCTTTTCAACTAAGATTCCCATACACTTCTTTCACTTAGTTTAAATGGCTAAATGCATATACTATCATAAGTAAAATGTAATTGTAGACTCCAGAGTGACTTAATTTCAGACTTTTTCACCCTGTTTTTTGTATCCTATTCTTCACTTTCATCATGGGAACAGATGCACCCAAAGTAATTTGTAGAAGAGTGCTATCAAGCATTTTTGGTCTCAAAGGTCAAAGAGGAGGCTGCATTTTTGGCTTACCATAATTTCCTTACACAATCTTGCTACTCCAAAGAGACGGCACTCAAATCATCGCCAGACACTAGGCAAATGTTCTGTTTGGTTCAGTACTCTAGCAGACTGTTCAATATTTCAGCAGGCTGGCCCCAGTGAGACTGAGACATGCTTACTCCATAGATCCAAGCTGCCCACATAGCCAACTTCTTTCTCTGTATCTCTTTCCAATGTATTGCTGATGTGGCTAGAAAGTCAAAAGAAAGTCTATCATAAAGTATTGTACCTGTCACTTTTAAAAGTTCTACCAGAAAGTACCAGAATTATCCCTGACATATTCCTTTTACAATCCACTCCTTTTTTCATGCCACATACTTCCATCTTTCTTTGGTACTTAAAAGCCAGAAATTCCCCAGGGTGGGAAATCAGCCACAGACTGAAACAGAAAGTTGCTTCAGAAGGTGGTTACTGCTTGTAAAGAAGCATTTGGGATAATCTCCCATTATATCAATGAACTGGTAATACATGGGAAGTTATGGAATAAATTTAGGTGAATTTCAAATTGGTTGAATGGTAACAAAGACTAATCATTAAAGGTTTAATGTCAAATAGAGAGAGATCTTTAGTCAGTTGACTGAAGGTTGTGTCCTTGTACCTTTTCTGGTCAACATTTTTATCAATGATTTAGATGAAGCTATGGAAGTCATGTTTGTGAGATCTGTAGATATCACCAGGCTAAGAGAGATAACTAGCATATTGGATGACACCCAGAATTCAAAAAAGTCTCAATGATCTTGACTCATGGCTATGTCAATCAAACAATAAACATTTATTAAGTACCTACTATGTGCCAGTCACTGTGTTAAGTGCTGGGGGCATAAAAAGAGGCAAAAGACTGTCCTTGTCGTCAAGGAGTTTATAATCTAATGGAGGAGATATCATTTAACAAATACATACAAAGCAAACTATATATAGGATTAAAAGGAAATAATTGAAAGAAAGAAAGCACTGGAATTAAGAGGGGTTGAGGAAGGCTTCCTGTAGAGGGTGGGATTTTAGTTAGAGTCAGTATAAAGACATCCTACCAGTTAGAGGTATCAAAAAGTAGACAGGTAGCCTTGATAAGCATTGAATTCCTCTTTCCTAGAAGTCTTTTATTTATTTATTTTTAAAGATTTTTTTTTCCCCTTAGTTATTTTTATATCTTAACTTTTTTTATTGTCAGATTCTCTCCTTCCAGCTCTTTCTCTACCCATTGAGAACGCAAGCAACGTGATACCCATTATACATGTAAAGTAATTCAAAATGCATTCCCATATTAGCCATATGGGAAACAAAACAAAACAAAACAAAAAAAACTCAAAAATTCATTAATTCTCTCTCTGGAGGTGTATAGTTATTTTCATCAGGAGTCCTTTGGAATTGTCATGAATCATTTCATTGAACAGAGTAGATAAGTCTTTCACAATTGATTATAGTACAGTTTGCAGCTCCGCCAACACTTCATTAATACACATTTTTTTTTCACGTCTTCAGCATTTCTCATTTTCTTTTTCTGTCATGTTAGTCAAACTGATGGGTTTGAGATGGTCCCTCAGAGTTGTTTTAATTTGCATTTCTCTAATTATTAATGATTTAGAGTATTTTTATATTAAAATGTATATCTTTGATTACCATTTGGAATGAGTCTTATTTTTATGAACTTGACTCAGTTCCTTATATATTTGAGTAATGTGTGCTTTATTGGAGAAACTTGCTATAAAAACTTTTCCCCCAACTTTTTGTTTTCCTTTTAATCTTAGCTGAATTTGTTTTCTTATATAAAACTTTTTAAATTTCATGTAATCAAAATTATTTGTTTTACCTCTTGTTATTCTATCTCTTGTTGAGTCATAAAATCTTCCCTTATTCATAGAACTGACAGTTTATTTTTTCCATGTTTCCCTAATTTGCTTATTATATCACCTTTTATGTTTAAACTATGTACCCATTTTGATCTTATCTAAGTATATGGTGAGAGATATTAGTTTATACCTAGTTTCTGCCAGACGGCTTTCTGATTTTCCCAGCAGTTTTTGTCAAATAGAGTTCTTGCCCCCAAAGCTTGAATTTTTTGTTTATCAAAAACTAGATTACTATAGTTATTTATTGCTGGGTATTGTGTAATTAATCTGTTCCAGTAATTGAGCATCCTCTTAGCCAGTCCCAGAATGTTTTGATGATTGCCACTCTGTAATATAGTTTAAAATCTGGCATCACTAGGCTGCTTTCCTTCACATTTTTTCATTGATTTCCTTGATATTCATCTCTTATTTTTCCAGATGAATTTTGTAATTATCTTTTCTAGTTCAGTAAAATAATTCTTTGGTTGTTTGATTGGTATAGCCCTGAATAAGAAAATTAATTTAGGTAGAATTGTCATTTTTATTACATTGACTTGGCCTACTCAGAAGTAATTAATATTTTCCAATTTTTAAAATCTATCTTTAATTGTGTGAAAAGCATTTTGTAACCATATGGATATGACCCTATGATTTTGTTTGGTTATTGACTTGTTCAATTTTGTTTATTTCCTAATATGTCCTGACAATTGTGTTTATTTCCTAGTATTTCCCAATGTTGAATCAGCCCTGCAATCCTAGTTTAAATCCTACCTGGTCACTGTGTATATTTTGTCTTTGTGATATATTGCTGTAATCTCCTAGCTGGTATATTATTTAAGACTTTTACATCTGTATTCATTAGGGAAATTGGTCCATACATTTCTTTTTCTGTCTTTGTTCTCCCTGATTTAGGTATCAAAACCATAACTGTGTCATAGAAGGAATTTGGAGGACTTCTTTATTTTACGAATAGTTTATTTAGTATTAGAATTAATTTTTCTTTAAATGTTTGGTAGAATTTGCTTGTTAAACCATCTAGTCCTAGCGATTTTTCTTAGGGAGCTCATTTATTGCTTGTTCAATTTCTTTTTCTAGGATAGAGTTATTTAAATATGTGATTTTCTCTTCTGTTAATCTGGGTAACTTATTTTTGTAAATATTCATTTATTCCATTTAAATTGTCAGTTTTTTGGCATATGATTTGGTAAAATGCTTGCTGATAATTTCTTTAATTTCATTTTTATTGGTAGTTCATTCACCCTTTTCATTTTTCCTATTAATTTTTTGGTTTTCTTTTTTTCCTTTTTAAAATCAAATTAGCTAATAATGTTTTATGTATTTTATTGGTTTTTTTCATAAAACTTGTTTTTAATTTTATTTATGTGTTTAATGATCACTAGGCATCTTAAATAAAGACTGAATGACCACTGATTAAGGATTCTGTAGAGGGCATTCTTGATCAGATATGGGTTGGAACAGATGACCTCAGAGGTCCATTCCAACTCTGAGATCCTGTGAAACATAATCCTTGATTTTTACAGAGTTATTGAGGTCATCCCTATTATAAATAATAACACGAGTTTACATTTTGCTTTTCTCAAACTCTTAAGCACAGTTGGTGATTTTTCTCAAGTCTACAAAGTAAATGGGACTGCATTTCAAAGCCTAAATAAATGGTTGTGAATTTCCCCACAAATGGCCTCCCAAAACCTGGAGGATGTAACAAGCAATATGCCCCTTGAAAAATACCTCCAATTTTTTCTGGGAATTAGACTAGTTAGCTTACTTCCTTAAGCCTTCCTTCCCCCCTGCCCCTCTCCTGTCACCTTTGCAAAAGGCTCTCAGTAGGGAAATGACAGGAGTCTTTCTACAGCTACTTTACTAGGAAGAAAGAAAATGTCGACCACTCCACAGCACTCTATTTGCTGTCAAGATGACAGGCAGCTACATCAAGCCAGGAAATGGCCTAAATATTTGATGAAGCAAGGAAAGTCATTCTTCATTTGTAGCATTTGCCCAATAGAAGTTCTGAAAAGATTGCCTACATTTGTATTAAAGTGGTGGATAAATCACTGAATTATTTAATGAGGCAGGCACAATTCGCACTGTTAGGTGACAAAGCAAGGGTCAGGTTATGGCTGCCTGCTGCTCCCCACACTTTCAGAGTCGTTCAGTTTTATTAACAGTGGTAGAGAGCAAAGCCTGCCTTTGCAGGGTAGATAATTGTGTTGGGGGAATGGGGCAGAGGATGGAAGTTTGCTGGGGGGTAGTAAAGAGATAGTTATGAAAGTGAGTGCAGAGAAGGAAGGGAAGGGAAACCATAAGTGTACTCTTAGAAGATAAAGTGAAAAATTAGGAGTAAGTTTTCAGAAAGAATGAAAAGTAAGCAGGGAATTTATTACTACCATACACAAAGGTGTCAAGAAAGGGAAGTCATCCATAATCCTTGTGATTATGCTCAGAAACAGATCTCTCATCTGGCTTGTGCAGTGATTTATTTGAAGTATGAGGTACCTTGGACTAACAAAACAATCATGGTTCATGAAAAGAGGATTTCTCTTTTATTTTGGTGCCATGAGGATAATTGGGTATTTGAGGGTCTTCCTCTCTCAATGTACAGAGAAGATTTAAGAGTATAGCTGCACTTCAATTCTAATACATTTCAGACAGGACCTAATTCCATCAGTATAGGAAACTTTCCAAGGCAACTCCCTCTATTAAAGCAGATTGGCAATATGCTCTGCGAGTGAGTCTTTGAGGGTTGGGTGGAGCACTGGGAGGTTAAGTGACTTGTCTAAGGTCACATAGCCAGTAAGGGTCAAGTCTTCCCAAGTCTTCCTGATTCTCTATCAATTACACCATGCGGACACTCTTGAGTCCAATAAACAAACCGAGTTAATTTAGTTTAGATCTTTGACTTCTCTTTCTCCAAGTTTGCTTGTTTGTTTGTTCTTGCCATGATTTATTTTTTATAGGTAAAGCATCCCTTTATACTATAGGAGAACAATGCTTTCACTGATATGAGAAGTTCCTCTTAATATAGAAATCATTAGCCTTCCAAAAGTTCTCATCCAGCTTATTCTTGTACCTATTTTTGAACTGTCTCCTCAGGTGATTTTCCTGGGCAATAGTCAGGACCAGTCAAAAGCAGTTATTTACTAAGTACTACCATAACCCTAGACAAGCTTTTCATATGTCCCCTCAAGGTATACACACTACATGTTGGAAACCTTTGACCTAGACAAAGAGTTATCTCAATCTTCTGAACTCAATTTTTGGCATTGTGTGTGTGTGTGTGTATGTGTATCTTTGTAATGGCAAGCAACAGTAGGATCTTTTGCTGTTTTGTTTTAGTATAATCAAGTGCCTCTGATTTCCTTTGATTGAATTAATCAAATCTTTAACTAGAAACAGTATATGTACTTGTATTGTTAATTATTTTAATGTGATTAAAGAAGATCTTCCTCACCCATTAATAGGCTTGCCCATTAAGGGAAGTTTGATTAGGGAAGATTTGTAGGAAGGCCCACATCTTTTGTTAACGAAGCACTGGTTCTCAAGTGTTGTAATGCCCTTTGGCTCTGAAAAGTTTATAAAGACTCTGAGATGTTTTACTTTAGGACTTAGTTTTTGGAAGAAATTTTGTATGCTAGACAAGTGTCTGGGAAGTCACTAGGCAGCACCCCTCCCACACTCACACTCATCCCTAGTTTTCAAAACCCAGATGTTGGTGCTTCTCTCTCTGGTAACTATGTATGTATGATCAGACAGTTACCTGTCTGTTGATCTGTGATGTATGTATGGCTAACTCTCAGGCAGTTGTAAGCCCTGTCTGTTGATTTTGATTTCTCTGTGTTTTCTCTGAAGTTCAGGGTGCTGACTTCTCCCCCTGAACTAAGTGCATAATACATGTGCTTGATTAAAGTGATTGTTGACTCCTCGAAAGTTGTCTTTCCTTTTAGAAATGCAGTTCTAAGAACCTGTGAGAGCAGACCCTCCTGTGTATATTGAAGTGCCTGCTTTTACAGTCTTCATGCCCAGCTTATAGAGCTATCTATATCAGACATCCAACAAAATGTATACAAAAAATTTCACCAACCTTTGGAATATTTGAAAAAGAAAAAGACTAGTTACTTTCTAAAAATGCTCTTGGGAAAATTGGTTGGAAATCTGGTGAAAAGAAGTCTAATATCTTACACTGTAAGTCCCACTGAATTCTAGATTGATGGAAGATTTAAACCTTAAGGATAATAATAGCTTTTGGAAAAATGGAAGAAAGTATTTAATTCAATTGTGGAGGAAAGATGACTTTTTATAAATTCAGTTCTAATACTCCAATTCTTCAATACTCAGTAGATTTGAAATCTTAGTCTATGAGAATATTCCTTTCAAGGATCAGACTCTGTCCAATGTGACTTTTGTTCTTAGCTTCCATAAAAATGTAACAGGGGTTCCCTAGGATTCTAGGACCTCCCTGGTTTCTCTTTATACTGATACCAATGGAGCACATGAGTTATATATATTAATTCACTCTTGTCTAAAATTTTCTTGCCATATTTTTTTACTGATATCCTTTATAGCCTTCTCCTGTATAATTCCTTGTTTGTGAAGTGGACATTATTCCTCTCTGGGGCCCCTAGGTTGAGGGATATCTGTTAGGTTGCTGGGCAGGGTTGGATAACCTGCCTAGCAACAGGCTTTTGTTGGGCCCCTGTCAAAATGTTATTTCTCCCCTCCCTGGATTGTGAAAATATCTGTTGAGTTGCTAACAGCCATTCTCCTGTTGAGTCCCCTTGCATGGCAACAATTGGGCCCCCCTTGCCAGAACTGTTCATGTTAGACTCCTTTGCCAGGCAACTACCTTCTGCTGGGCACCCCCTTCCCTGACAACCACTTTTTGTTGGGTACCCCCTTCCTGACAACCATTCTCTGATTGGGTCCCTTTCCTGGTACCTACTTTCTGTTGGGGTCCCTTGCCTAGCAGCACCCTGACAACCACTTTCAGAACTATGTTTGTTGTAGAAACCGCAAAGCTGTACTGAAAAGCCCTGAAATGCTTAAAATGCACACACCCACCTTAGTTCGGGGCTGTCTCCTCTGGGTTTTCCCATGAGGCAGCCGCCAGACTGACTAATAAAGATGCTCTCGAAATTCCTAATTGATTCTTACCTGTGAATTTCTCGGTCTGTCCATTTCAGTTTGTAATATGCTGCAGCCTTTAAATGTTCTCTTCCATTGCTTTTTGGATGACGTTCAACTTCAGTTATTTGAAGATTTTAGTTCAGTGTTCCATGGTTCATAGCAGCTATAAGCAAATTCTCACAAAAAAATGCAAATTAGACATAAGAACAACAAGAATTCCTCAAAAAGTTAAAGAAAGATATTAGAGTAGTAGAGGACAAATAGGAAAAAGAAATGAGAGTGATTTTAGAAAATTATGGAGAGGAAAAAAATACCTTAAAAGGTAAAAAAGGGTTGAAGAAAATAGCATCTTAAAAAACAGAATTTGTCAAATAGTAAAAGGGGCATGAAAATTCACCGAAGAAAGAATTCCTTAATAAAAAAAACTGGCCAAGTGGGGAAAAAAATACCAAAGCTAACTGAAAAAAGTAATTCCTTAAAAATTAGAATTGGACAAGTAAAAGCTAATGACTCCATTAAACATCAAGAAACAATATTTTTAAGTCAAAAGAATGAAAAAAGTAAAAGAAAATGTGAAATATCTCATTGAAAGAACAACTGGAAAATAGATTGAGGAAAGATAAGTTAAGAATTATTAAACTGCCTGAAAGCCATGACCAAAGAAGAAGCCCAGACATCATGTTTCAAGAAATAATTGTGGAAAACTGCCTTGGTATCTTAAAATCAGATAATAAAATAGAAATTGAAAGAATTCACCAATCACCTCCTGAAAGAGATCCCAAAATAAATCTCTCAGAAATGTTATAGACAAATTCCATAGCCCCCAAATCAAGGAGAAAATAATACAAGCAGCCAGAATGAAACAAAGAAAGAATTAAAAATTTTTACAGCAAGTTTCTCTGCTAAAGGCCTCATTTCTCAAATATATACAGAGAACTGAATCAAATTTATAAAAATTAGAACCATTCTGCAATTTATAAATGGTCAAAATATACAAACAGTGAGTTTTCAGAAGAAATCAAAGCTATCTAATTGCTGTGCAGTCATTTTCAGTCATATCCAGCTCTTCAGAACCATATTTGGGGTTTTCTTGGCAGAGATACTGAAGTGGTCTGCCATTTCCTTCTCCAGTTCATTTCATAGATGAGAAAACTGAGGTAAATATGAAGAATATAAAAATAGGGGAATAGGTGAATAAATGGTAGTAAATTAATGCCATGGAGTACTATAATATAATTATGGTTGACAAATACAACATATATATAAAAATATGAAAAGACCTTTATTAAATATTGTATACTGGAAAATACAGATGCAGAATAAGGAATCACACATTAATTAATATCTTTTAAGATGAAAGGTGAATGAGAATAAATGAAAAAACCAAGAATCCTGAAATGGACTTCAAGGAAATGTCTCAAAAATTATTATGCACTATTCATCTAAATTTATTATTTTACATTTAAATATGTAATAAAGAAGTTTAATTGGTCATGTTGATGTCAAATAAGTTAAAATTTAGTTTAAATTTAACAGTAGTTTAATAAAATGCAAATTTTTAAATTAGATTTAAACTAAATATCACACAATATGATAATTTTAACCTGATGAAACTATTCTTTCAATATGCACAATGTTTCTTGTAATGAAGGTGAATTTATACCAGTCTACTCACAACTCTCATATTCCATCTCTTTTTGACCTTTTGTACCCATAAACAAAATGGCAGCCTATGGCTAACAGAACAAAGCTAATTGATCCATAGGAAGATAAAACTCACGACTGTTTTGTCAATTTTTTCAGTCCTCCCAACTCTCTTATTGCCATGTCACTGACACCACCTATATGTGAGTCATTTGTCTTATGTCCTACCTTATGCATAACCGAGACTGGCATATGTCCTCCTTTATTATATTCTTCACATCTATTTCTTCCATAATCTTATTACCCCAAGTGAGACCCTGAAGCTACCCTAGACTAGAGTCAGTGTGGCATAGCAATGGACAAAATATTGGACTTGGAATCAGTAAAATAGGTGTGTGCTATCAAATGCTTAACAATTGGCTCTCCGCTGTGGGAGGAGGTGAGTAATGTATAACCAATACATTTTTAGGTATAATCTGCATTATTAACATTTTCTTCATCACTTTCTTAAGTGTTGACACTCATCAAGATAATAAATCAAGTCCTAATTTGTAGAGTTGGCCAATTTTTGAAGCAGAAGTGTTGGCGCTGAAAATTTAACTATCAACTTGTCTGAGTTGATTTGAGCTGGCTCTAGAATACCATTCAGTAAGAGCTCATATCCCACCTTTTTCCAGTAGCTTGGTAACCACAGATAATCCATTTACCCTCTCTTGGCCTCAGTTTATTCATCTATAAAATGAGAGGGTTGTACCAGGTGCCCTCTAAGAATCCTTTCATCTCTGAATCTATATATAATTTTAGTTATTCTCCCTGTCTACAAGTTTTCACTACTGTTTCTTTAGTCCAATGCACCCATTGCTCCAAGAAATATTCCTCAGATGTTTCCTTGATAACTTTCCCAATGTTCCCAAAAGCCTATAATTCAAATTCCCAGTTTGAATGAAGATCATTCATCCCTATCCTCAACCACTGTCACAATTAATTACACTCACCTTACCAGAATTTATCTCAAGCTATGCTTTGGTTTATGATGAAGAAATTTACCAGGCTTTTCATATGACTCATTGACTCACATTGAATAAAGCATCTTATCTCAATGAAATGCCTTCATCTTCTCTTTACAAAACCAATTATTTAACCTTTCTTTAGTAGAAGAGGGTCCAAGATTTAGCCCACTTGCCTCCAATCACTTCAGCAATAACTGGAACACTTTTGTAAGTGTGTGTGTTTCTCCCTACAGGAAGACAGATCTGAAAGTGGCAAAATAAAACCTCCAAGCTGAAACTTTCTCTTAGAGTTTGTCAAAACCACTTGCAGGATCAACATAACTTAGAGAGGTAATGACATTGTAAAGGTGGAACTTCTGATTTGACTTTTTTCAATTTTTTTTGGAAAAGCTGTTGTTTTTCTAAACCAGTGACTTTCAATTTGGGGAGTGGGTTCAGACCTGTGACTTTACCAGTGTGGGGAACTCCATATATGAAAATCTCTAACACAAGGCAGAAAAATATAGTCTTAGGAGTTATTTGTGATTTGCTAAGAAGTTAAGTAACTTGACCAAGGTCACACAATCAGGAGAAGCAGAGGCAAGAGATGAACGAGGTCTCATTGACGCCAATATCAGTCAGTCTCCTGTTACACTGCCTCTCTCTCTTTCTTGAAATTTACCACAGTAAAATTCTTCAGGTCTGGGTCTCACAAGTGTCCTCTAGTATGCTCATGCTAAGACACATTCAGTATGTGCATATTAGACACATGTTACAAGTAGATGATTTGTTGAACCTAGAATTAAACTGAAACAAGTGAGTGGATGAGATTATATGTAGAAAACTGCAAAATTGCTTCCAAACATCTCTCTGAAATAAAGGCCCATCTTTTTAATACGTTTATTTTATTAGTGTCTCATGCATTGGAACATTAATCCAAAGAATCAAGACTGTCTCTTAGAGGAGAATGGAAAGGAAACAAGTGACTCTGAGCAGGCTGCCATACATTATAAAAAACAATGAAAGAGAACCAGAGTAAAGGTTGCCATTGATTGAAATATTACGATTGAAAAAGAGTATTGGCTGATCACATGGCTAGCCCAGTGTCCAGCCTGTGTCCAAGTATGCTCATCGTATGGAGGGAAAAGTAAGGAAAGCCTCGAGAACTTTGGATGGATAGATGCACATTTTATTATTATTAACATATGTCAGGACATGAATAAAATTGATACAGGATGCTGCATCATTAAAGGGAACTTCTCCATTGATGAAATCATAGAGACACTTGAGGACTTGAGTTCACCTCAGCACACACCTGGCACATAATAAACTAATAATAGCTAACACTTATATAGCACTATAGGCCAGACATTGTGCTAAGTACTTTAAAATTGTTATCTCATTTGATCACATTAACTTGAAGTTCTAGAGACATTATTCAATGGGAGTAAGAAAAGAATGAGGACAAAAAAGAAATAGTGTGTTCTTTGATCTCAGCATTACTTTGTGAAATCCTTATTCAAGCTCTCTAGGCAGGTAGGTGGTACAGGGGATAGAGCATAGGGCCTACAATCAGGAAGATGTAAGTTCAAATCTGGCCTCAAACATAACCAGAACAAGCCATAACATCTGTCTGCCTCAGTTTCTTTAACTGTAAAATGGGAGTCATAGTAGCAGCTAACTTCCAGTTCCAGCTAACAACCTCACTTGTTGTGAGAATCAAGGGAGAGAATATTAGTAAATGTCTAGCCCAGCACCTGGCATCCTTAATAAATGCTTATTCCTTTCATCCACTTCCCTCTAATTTTTAGTACTTTGCAGTTCTATGTCTTGTTTCACTAGCTGACCAATTAGCACACTAAGCAAACAAACCATTCACTCTTTCATTTAACCTTTCTCCTAGGTAGTGTCTCATCTGGTAATCCCCAAACTACTCATTTTTATAGTTTTTACTCATACAAATATCAAATCACAACTGAGGAATCTTCAGGTTTCCCACTGAAGTGAAGATTTGGCAGTCAGTTTCAGAATCATTTTACACATTTCAGTCTTTCATTGCCAGAGGAGGCAACAACCACAAAAGTATATTTACCTTACGTATAAAGTGTATCTAGGGCACCCTTATTTCTGCTGATGTGGTGAAAGTTAGGAACTTTCATGAAACCTGAAGGGCTATGCCATCACCATCATCGTCATCCTAATTACCAAATACACTGGAATCCTGTTCTCAGGATCCATGCCCTGCAACTCCGTTATCACTTCATTTGGTTGTTCAGGGATTAAGTTCCCTTGGATGGGGTCCATGTTGACCATCAAATTCCAATCTACAAATAGTCTGGCCCCAACAGTTAAGGCCCCTGGTATATTTTCGAAGGACAAGGTGCTACACTGGGCACTCCACCAAGCAAATGAGAAAGCATGACACCATAATCCTTTCTAGCCTTGTATTTTCACTCCATTTGCCCTCTATTAACTTTGCTTGGAAGCTGAAATATGATCCCTCAAAATCATCCACGAGGGATGGAATTGAAAAAGAGCCTTCTCTGCATGATCTAAAAAGCTGGTTTAGGAACCCAAGAGAAAATCGTTGGGCTTATGGAGAGAGTTCAATCTGAAAACCTCAGGAACCAACCCTGCTGCCAGAGACAAGAAAATATTTAGACCACTCTGAGAGTTCAATAAGAAATTAATTTCATTCTAGCCTTTTGTAACAAGCAATTTGCTTCTGCTACATACCATAGCGTAAAAGATCAGGTCAAAGAGAGACAATGTATCTTCCATTAAGAAGAGCAGCTATTAACACCTTTCAACCGTGATCTTTTCTAATTACTTCTATATTACATTACTACCACTACCATCGCCACCAACACCCCCTCTTTTTTTATTACAGAGTTACCTTTTTCCATCTTAGAATTAGAGGACTTTTGTTTGAAAAAAATAAAATGGAGTCATTTCTTTCCATCATGGTCCATTCAAACAAGATACAACTCACCTCTTTGCTTGGAGCCCAGAATTCTAATGTAGTTTGGATTATCTCTGTGAAATAATCAGATTCTCAGTCTCTATCTTAAAAGATGAATTTGGCTTTCCCTGAAATTCACAAATAAGAAAATTGGGTACCAGTAATTGGAAGGTATTGTGTGGCTTGATGGCACAAAAGAGACAGTCTTATTTGATTCCAAAGAGATGCTTTGGTCTTTGACTATTGAATTTTGCAATTTGGATGAAAGGTGGTATAAAAATGCCAAATCAAGGAGGAAATATGACTTGAAAGCATGTTGCTTTCCTAGGTACAGGTGTGCAACAGCTCTTCTTGGTAATGGACCTCATGCCTGTGCATTGAGGGGGACAGTAAATATCCTTAGGTACAGTCTGTGTCTCAAAATGGACTGAGTATCTTTTCTTTCCCATCCATCAAGGAAAAACATTATTGAGGAATCTGCTCAGAAGCCTGCTTCTTTATTATTCTTTGCCCTTTCAGCCTATCAGTGAAAACAGATTATATCATTCCAATTGCAGTTAATTCTATTTCATTTGCTCAAATGTAGCATTGAAATCTCCGGAAATGAAAATTTCCTTCGGGGGATAAGCTGAGCCCTTTTCTTTTCAATCAGATAAACATAAACAGAAAAGCAAATATGGCCAGCTCATTAACAATAAATTTTTTATTCTATGTTCTTGAGCATGTTACTTAGTGTGCATAAAAATGAGTTCTTTATTTTTAATGTACTATGATAGTTCTTTAGCACTTACATTGCATTTTCTGTTTCCAACTGTGATGGACTCATTTATTAATAATATCTCTTTTTTTCTTTTCAGATGGGAAAACTAAAGTATGGTTCATCCAGCCCAACCAACTACACACTCCTGCCCTAAAGGTATGTGGGACAAACTTGGGAGCAGGGATTTTTTTTCAAAATTGTTAATTAATGCAGATGAAATGATAGGTGAGAAACCAGAAGATCTTAGAAAAGCATGAGCCTCTCATTCTGGCTACTTCATGAGTCCCCACAACTAATGTTAGCATAATCATTGTTGCTGCCCATTTCTATAGCACTTGGGAGTTTGCTAAGGATCAATGTATGTTGGAGACTCATATTCACCAAAGAAGCAAAGAAGAGAGGAGGGGAGGGAGGGAGTGATGGAAGGAGGGAAAGAAGGAATAGCTATTGTGACCCTCCCTAAATAGCCTAAACCAGGCATGGGAAACCTGCAGCCTCGAGGTCATATGGCCTTCTAAGTCAAGGACAGCCCTTTGACCGAATCCAGACTGCATTGAACAAATCCTTTTTTTGAGGAATCGAAGTTTGCATTCAGTTAAAGGGCCGCACTTGAGGACCTAGAGGGCCACATGTGGCCTTGAGGCTACAGGTTTCCCACTCCTGACCTAAACATTTCTAATTCCTTCAACTGGTCTTCATTTAGTATGGCCTCCAATCCTCCACAGTGCTGGTTGGCCCTTTTATGGAAGTTCTGTAGTTTGTCAATCCTTATTAAAATGTGGTATCCAAAGCTGAATGTCATATATTATGTGAGATCTGATCTATCAGACTGTATTTTAAATTCAACTTTTCAATTAAGCTCCCTGAATTTGCTTGTGTACAGACAAAGATTTGCACTGACAAGTGATTTATGCAGTCACTTGTAAAATATGAGCCTGACTTCTCATGATTTTTCTCCTACTATAAGCTTGAAATAATAATGAGAGATAGCATTTATATAAGTGTTATAGTGAACAGCATTTTGCTAAGCGTTGTGTTAATATTATATCATTTCAGACTCACAGCAGCTCTCAGAGGTAGGTGTTACTGAGGAAGGCAGATACCAAAGTATTTGATTAAATGATTTGTCCATGCTCACACAGTTAGTAAGTGTCTGAGACTGAATTTGAACTCAGGTCTTTCTGACTCCAACTCCAGCATTCTATTCACTAGACCTAGCTGCCTTAAACTTAGGGACATCTTTAACTTCTTTATGACCTCACATCTAGTCACTGAATCTTTCTTCAAAAGCACTGCTTGTATCTCTTTCTTCCCTCCTCCTTCCCTCCCTTCTTCCCTTTTTTCCTTCCTTCTTTCTTTCTTTCCTTCCTTCTCATTCCCATGCTTAGCAATTCCTTTAAACTAGGGAGAGGGACATCATGGAAAATCACAGATAAGGATTTATGTCAGTGACACCCAGCTTGAAGACTCACCAGTCACCATTCACTCTTTCAACTGTACTATATAATTGCACTCTCCCTCTGCACAACAGTATGTGCCTTTGCTCAGGTTGTTTCTTGGGACTAGAATGCCCTCCTCCCTCTCTTGAGGGGCAGTGTATTGTTATGGAAAGGGCTGTGAACTCAGGAAGATGTGGTTCAAGTCTAGTCTTTGACTAATCCTGGCTGTGCGACTTTGGGCAAGTCACTTATCCTCTTAATGCTATAGATAAGTCTCTGAGACCATACATTACAGTGAAGATGCCAACTCACATCCCTGACAATCCATAAGCTATGTTGCCAACTCTGCCTGTTTTCTGATAGGCTCAAGCACACAAGACCCAATCCCCTTCAGTTACAAGGGAGGTCTCCATAGGTCCTCTCCCAGGGTTTTCTCCAGTTTTTTTCAAGGAACAATAATTATGGAAGGGCTACAGGATTTTTCCTAGAGAAAGAAGGGAAATTTGCCCTAGAACAGGAAATTTTAGAGGACAATGACAGCTCTGGTATTTCCCTAAGGAACACTGGGCAGGATGGAGCTGGTAACAGAAAGGTTCTTCTGGGGCAAGAGTCAAACTTCAACCCCAGCTGACTGAGGCATTTGACTGTAACTTCTGCTCATAGTGCATGAGGTGGGGAGGGGAGGGCAGTGAGCGGGGTGAGGAGAAAGAACCTAGAGGTTAGGAGGGAAACCTGGCTCTGGTCCAATGGCAACGACAGTGTCTTTTTCAAGGCCCATCTGGCCATTGTGACCTTAGTGAAAGGAGAAAGTCTAGAGACAAGTCTTGCTTCTACCCATCAGCTCCCAGAAAGAAGGATTGGCTTTTTAGGAAGTAGCAAGCTTAGGAAAGAGAGATAGCCCCAGAAGACTCTTGGAATGAATTAAGAGCTTCCTCCCTGCTCTACTGCTTGTCTTGAGCTGTGAGATTTGGGGCCACCACTCTGGAAGAGCTAGTGTCCCTGGGCCCACGAGAAGCTACATTTTAATAACCTACCTAATAGAGACAGACCGGAAGTCATGAGACCTGGGTTTCTAGTTCCTGCACTAGCCCTGGGCCAGTAGGATAAGGGAGTTAGTCAGGCAAAGTGGTTTCCAAAGACCCTTCCAACTCTAACGGCCTAAACTAGCCTATGAGGCTCCACTCTACTCCACATCATCTTAGTGTCAATGAGTTAGGTAAGCTTCCCTCTGGGACACTAAGTTCCTTTGTCCTCTCTGAATGCTCAGTTTCCCACTCTATAAAATGGAGGAATTGGGTAACAGACTTTGAGGTATATCCCTCCCCCACTTCCAGGACTCAGTCTCCTTAGATGCCCAATATGACCAAATAACTGACTTTAACAACTGAGCATCAAGAGTGATTTGTTCAAATAAGAAGTTACCAGATGGTCCATTTCCTGAGGGGTGGGCTTTCTCCAGAAGGAGCCTCTTGCCATCCCAGATTCAGGGAAGGAGAGGACATGTGCTTTCCCTTCCTCCCCCTGTCCTCTGTGCCCATTATCTGAGGAGGTTATTTGCGATGCTTGCCCCAGGTGCAAAAATTCCTAATTATTCTTCCTTCAATTCTTTCTATGTCTTGGCTTTGATACATCCCCATCCTGGAGGTCCTTTAGCTTTTTTTCCTCAAAGCTCCATAGTTCATTTTTCTACCCTGAAGACCCTATTTCTCATGGATCTTTTAAATAAAATAAAGTAAAATTGGATTTGGTTGTCATTTTAAATTGATTCATATCATCACTATAGAAAGCACTGTACTGTACAATGTGCAAATATATCACTTGGAATGGGTTAGTCATGGTGTTTGTGGTCATCTCTGTGGAAAGTTGGGTAACTTGTCTTTGAACAAGATATAACCTTTTATTATTAAATTTCCTTCACTTGTCATTCTTGGTAAGAAGTAACTTGGAAGTGAATAGGTACATGAGGAAAAACATGCAATAAATCTTTCTGTAACTCCTGAAATCTTGCATGATGTCATACTTTTGATGCTTTAATATTGCTAAGTGACCTTGGGCAAATCACTGAACTTCTCTGGGTCTCAGTTTCCTCATTTGTAAAATGAAGGCATTAGACTAAAGAGCTCTCTTTTACCTCAAATCTATGATTATTGGCAGGTAACAGTAAATGTTAAAATTGGTTGGTTAATCCAAAGTAAACAGGATAATTAAATTAACTCTGTCACAGAGGTTACTTTTATTTTCAATTTGCGTACTCTGTTAATATAACTGGATGACTAATCGCATTAGTAAGAGTGATCAGGTTCCCAGACAACTGAAGTATGAACCACTGACTTAGTAATCTATTGATAAACAAGTTTTTTTAAAGAGCTGATTAATCTTCACATGAATTGTTGACTAAGGTTTCTACTTCAGTGAATTTTCCTCAAAGCTCTTAAATAGATTTGACAATGTTCTTAATCTGAATCTCTCTCACACTTTTATTTTTAATGAATAATGTATGTCTTGTAATACTTTGTACTCCTCATTTCTGACAAGGATGCCCCTGTGCTTTTAACAGAGATTTTCATTCAGGTCATGACAAGTTGCCAATATGAAAGAATGCCTCAGCACTGATATAATGGCATTCCCTTTACCGGGTTGAAAGGTTGTTATTCAGGACTCTGAAGTGGAGGAATACAGGGCCTATCACTACATGCAACCTACCCCTCTCTCCACCCCGTCAGGGTCTGGACCCTTGAGGACATTCCACAGAGTTGTGCAGGTATCTTAAAAATAAAACTAGGAAGCAGGCAGTGTAGAGAATGGGAAGCATTGCATTTATAGTGAGAGTCTTATGTCATTGTACCTCAAGTTCCTTTTCTGCTAAAAAGTGTTGGGGGGGGGGCACCTGCAGTTAGATTACATGAATTTTATGGTCTGTTCAGATTATAAATCCTATGATCCTGTAACCTTCTCAAAGCCTCTATAATAGCCACAGTCTGAGCTATGATCCTTTCAATCTATGATATTATTTTGGTTAGACCTGTGAGTTCATTGGATGGGAAAATACCATTGTAGAAAATCCTTCCTCGGATGCAGGATGGTTTGTAATTATCATCAGAGAATTAATTACCTGAGTGCATGGAGATGCTAAATCATTTATCCATATTCAGGCAACTAGAGAATCTCAGAGGCATACTTAGAACCCAGGTCTTACTGACTCCAAATCCAGCTCTCTGTCAATTAGGTCACGCTGCTTCTCATCAATATATTTAACATATCAATCTAACGGTCAGCAAGTATTGATTCTTATTTATTTAGTTTGTTTCTTCTTTTCAAACAAAAATCTACCTTGTCTTTTTCTTGCTGCCCCTCTGTACCCCAATTTAGAAAGTAAGATAAACAAGAATCCCTATTACAAATACACAGTTGAATAAAACAAATTCCAACACTGGCCAAGTTCAAAATAAAGTTTGCTTCAATCTTTGCTCTGAATCTGTCAGCTCTGTCTAGAGGTGGAGAGCATGTTTCATCAGAGTGCTCTAGAATTGTGTCTGGTCATCATGGTGATCTCAAGCTCTTTCAAAATTCTTTATCGTTGCATTATCATAGTTTTTGTAAAAAACATTGTGCCTATTCTGTTCATTTCATCAATTCATTCAAATCTTCTAAGGTTTCTTTGAACCTGTCCCTTCATCATTTCTTTTAGAAAAGTAGTATTCCATCACAGTCACATACACCATAACTTGAACAAGTTATCACGGCAAGCCATTTCCCAACTGATGAAGACTCCTTCAGTTTCCAATTCCTTGTTAGCAAAAAAAGGACTGCTATAAATGTTTTTGTCTATATCGATCTCTTTTCTCTTTCTTTAATCTCTTTGTGCCATAAACCTAGTATCAGTACCTAGGGGTCAAAGGGTATGCACAGATTAATAGTTTCTTGGGCATAGTTTCAAATTGTTTTCCAGAATGGCTAGACCACTTCACAGTTCTACAAAGAGTGAATTAATGTACCTGTTCTACCATTGCCCCTCCAATATTTATTACTCTCCTTTTCCATCAATTTTGTCAATCTGGTGGATATGAAGCAGCTCTCAAAGTCATTTTTGTTTGCTTAGAGTATTTTTTTTTCTGGCTACTGATAGCTTAGATTTCCTCCTCTAAAAACTTCCTTTTCATATCCTTTGACCATTTACACATTGGGCACTTAATAAATGTTTATTAACTGATTGATTTTTCAATTGAGGATTGGCCCTTATCGATTTGAATCAGTTTCCCTACATGTCTAAGAAATGAGAACTTTATTAGAAAAATTTATTGCAAGAATTTATTCTCCTTCCCCCTTACCCCTCATTTGTCTGTTTTCACTTCCATCAAGCATTTGTTAAGCATTTACCACATGCCAATTAAGGTATTAAACATCTGTATTACTCTGTTTTCTCATGTACATTATTGGTGTGTTGATTCTTTTTTTTATTTAGATTATAAACACCCTGAGGACAAAGTCCATATTTCTTATTTCTTTCGTAATCCCAAGGAATCTGACATATTGTTCTGATCACAGTGAACACTCAATAAAATTCACAGCCTTGTTGATGAGGCTGGGGGACAAAACTTGATCATTTACTTTGCTTTCCCAGGAAAACTGTATTAGAATTTTCTTTTATGGTCACCCATAAAAATATGTCACTCTGAATTTCATAAGTTTATATTCCTCACTAAAACATTTATGTTCTTAAAACTTAATTTTCCAGTGTTTAATGATAAGAAATCAACAAGAGATTTAAAAGATTACATCTTATTGGGCAGAAATGTGGATTTCAGTTGTGAAGAAATCCAATTTAGGTCTAGAGTTAGGACTGATCTAAGCCAACATCTAACTACACAAGATTTATTGGATATTATGTTGAGAAGTTCCCTATCAGAATTCAAGGCATGTCAATTTACTGTTATTACAAAGAGCTTGGGAGCAGAGATAGGTAGGCAGAGGTATCCTGTGGGAGGATAAATAATAAACATGATGATGTATGGATTTCAGATTAAACTTTTCTCGGACAAACAAGTACCTACCTCTATAGAGGTATCTACAGCAGTGATTAGTCACTTCTAGATTCAGAGCACTACTTATTTTGGCCATTGATGAAAAGGAAGAAGATTTTAAAATGAAGGACATTTCTGATTGTCTGAATCTGGGACTTGGATTTTATGCTAATGAGTGACTGGGACTCTTACAGGGCTAGTAAAATTTATCAATAACCTTGAGTTCACAAATCAATTGGAGGCAATTCATTTTGGAACTGACTTCAAAAAATCACCTGGATAGGAACCAAATGAAATTGGAGACAAGAACAGAAAAGGTCCTTGCAGCAAAACAACAGCTTTGTCAAACCTGGAACTAAAGGAAAGGGTAATTTAAAATTAATTAGGCTTGTTAAAAGGCAATGAAACCAGCTAGCCTTAATTGTGCCATTTGTGACATCTCAGAAACTCCAGGCTGGTTTTATTATTCATTTTCAATTTGCAGGCTCACTATCCCAATAATTCCATTTGGATTCTTTCCATTGATTTATCTCTATATCACTGATTTGTTCATTTAATTTCCCTTTCCAACTGCATATGAGGAATGATTCTTATGGGCACCCAAAACATTTGACATGATAACTGACCCCCAAAATATAATCCCCTTTTAATAATGGAAAGAAAACCCCCCCCAAAACACAAGCCTACCCTAATTTTTTTTAAGATCCTACCTGTGATTTATGTAAGGAACTTCCAATAAGTAAACTATCTCTACCAATGCAGATCAGCAACTTCAAAGCAATTTAGAAAATTGCATTGGGCAGTGGAAGTTTAAGAGACTTGCTCATGGTCACACAATCAGTACGTGTTACAGCTCTTTCTGATACCAAAGCCAGCTCCCCATCTACTAGGCCATACTGCCTCTTCTTCTGCGATAATATACATTTTAAATGTTAACTTTTAGCAAAAGGAAAGAAAATGGTTATATTCCTCAGTCCACACAATAAAAATAAGATAAATGAAAAATATAATCGGCTCGGCTGGTCCTCATTACCTTTCTTTTCAGTCCTTCAGGATTTGGGAGCATGGAGTATATGTATTTCCCAGGCAGAGGCTAAAATGGGGTATACCAGATGATATGAGTAGGAATGGTGTAGGGTGAATGATCCTGTTCTCCTCAGCTGCTAGTGCTCTCCACCCACCAAAATTCTACTTGGCATTTACTTTGAACAGATTGTTTATGTACATATTTTCATGCCTGTTATCTCATCTGATAAAATGTAAGCTCCTTGTTGGCAGGATATGTTTCATTTTTGTTTTTGTATACTCAGTACTTAGCACAGCATCTGGTACAAAATAAACTTTTAATCAATGCTTGATTGATTGAAGGACTGATGATGACAATGCTATTATCATTAGTCTATTGATATATTGGCTGTGGTTACAGAGGGCTAGGAGTTACCGTAATGAAGAGAACCATGGAAATTTAGATCTAGCAAGGACCTTAGAGATCATCTATTCCAACTCTTTCATTTAACACATTAAGAAACTGAATCCTAGAGAATCAACGTGGTTTGCTCATGGTCACATAGCTGGTTGGTGGAAGAGCTAGAACTAGAGTCCATATTTCTTGACCTCTGATCTTGGCAGGCAGAATTTTATAGTGGAAAGAGCACTGGGCTCAGCATCAGAAAAGACCTGGGTTTGAATTCCATCTCAGTTACTTATGTGACTCTGTGTAAGACACCCTCTCTAAATGTCAGTTTCTTCATCTATCCAATTGTTCCTATTCATCTTTTGCTCTCCAAGAGGACCAATGACACCACTAGGGCCATCTTGACTTGGGTCAAGTGAATTGGGTTTAAGGGAAGAGGGTTTTTGTGAGAAGAGCATGCATGGGGTATCAAGAAGGAACATAAGTACTTGAGTCAGAAGGGATTAATTATACACAAGCTCATGACTCCCACAGTCTGATTGTCATAAGAGGTGGCTCAGGCTTAGCATGGGATATATATCCCACTTGAGAGCCCAGATCTCTAGTTCTATTTCTGCCCTTTTAACTGATTGTTATTGCCGGCAGATTCATAGGGACTGACTCAGAGGGGAATTTTAGGGGGACTTAAGCAACAGGTAATATGGACTACAACCTGTTATCAACAGGCTGTGTCATTGTGATTAGGAAAGTTTGCTAGCCTTGCACATACGGCATAATTGAAGTTTTCTAAGCTGCTAATGATCAGGAGAGATTTACATTTTTTGCCTAAATGAAGATGATTCAAGTAATATTGGGTACTAGGAGCTTCCTTGCACATAGAACAAGTCAATCGCTGGTCAAACATGGAGTTACTTTGGCCAACTAGGACTTAGCAACAGGCTAATCCTCATAGGCTTTCAAATGAGATAGCATGTATAAAACCCTTAACAAACCTAAAATATGAGTTACTCATAGACCTCTTTCTGTTCTACTACACAAGTCCTACATAAAGTAGGCCTAGTAAAAGTTTTGTGAAACATAAATTTTCGATTTTTTAATGCCTGTTTCCTAGGCCAGTTAAAAAACTTGTGTCTGGATGTGGCCCCTTCAGTCCTAGTGTCAGAATCAATTTGCTATTCTCAAGTGTTCTAACTGATCAGGAGCATCAACCATTAAATTATAAGGATGACCAAAGTGATTAGGATGGCAATGGTATAGCTGTAGTTTTGACACAGATATAGTCAAAGTTATGTAAAGGGTAAATCATTTGAACTCTTTAAAATGAGTATACAAATTATAGCATGATTATGGCAGGGTTGCAAAGAGGTTCACTGTAGCACTCTCTACGTCCAAAAGCTTAAACCTAGCCTTTTGATATATGGAAATCATTGTTTACTTTTTCTGGTAAAATACTAGGAAAGGCTTTTAAAGTCTCAGTTCACTTTTGCAGATATTTATTGAGCAAAAGCAAATGCATAAAAACTGTTATTGGAAAGATGTATGACCAGAAGGTAACTACTGGTCAACCTGAATGTTCCATTAGTGTCCATCCAATTCTTAAAGTATAGGTTGCAACTCCAAATGGAAAAAGTTTAAGAAACTCTGGTCTAGGGTACTAGGGGAAACATGTGAGAGGACATTGGTAAGAGTGTCATTGGATAAGAGACCTCAGGAGGATTACCATCTGAATCATTAGAGAGAGAATATTCAAGTCAAGTTAACAAGTATTAATTAAGCACTTACTATGTGCCAAGTACTGTGCTAAGCACTAGACTTACAAATACAGAAAGAAACACAAATCACTAAGACCACAGATTTTTGGATGTTTGCTTCAAGAGGCAAAGATGGTGGTAGGGGTCAATCCATTCCCTACATAGGAGATGATATAAAGCATGAGACTAAAAAGAAGAGAGAGAGAAGACAGACAAGCATGGGAGCCAGGAAATAGTCTAGCTAAGATGGAACATAAAATATGTAAAAAGAAATAGTAATGAATAAAGCTAGACTGAAATGACTAGAGGGCCTTGAATTTCAAGGTCAGGAGTTTAAACTTCATTTGGTAGATCACGGAGAGTCGTTCAAAGTTTTTGAGTAGAGTGATATAGTCATGGTGATACATTTGGAAGTAATCTAAAGCTATGATATAGAGACTAGAGAGTAGATAGACCAGAAGCAGATACATCACTCAGCTAACTATTACAGTAGATAATCTAGGTGAGAAGAGATGAGAAGTACCTAAATTAGGATGGTTGCCGTTGAGGTAGAGAAAAGAGGTAGCATATAGCAAAAGCAGAAATATCAGTGTTATTCCACAACCTCATTATGACAGTCACTACCTGCAAGACTTTAATAACTCATTTTTCATGGCTTCAGTTTTCTCATCTGCAAGATGAGATGGCTAGACAACATGGAATCTGAGGAAACTTCTAGCTCCAAAGCTATGATACTGTGACCCTATGTGTCCGTCAGTCAGTAAGTGCCTACTGTGTGCCTAGGGATATAAAGAAAGACTTAAAAAAAGGGTGTTCTCACAGTCTAATGGGGGAGGAAATAGGAAAATGATTCTAGATTTCCAAGATCTAGAAGACCATGAAGAGACCAGTCTCCAATGTGGGTCAGCAAAAGACCTAGACTTGCCCCTTCATTATCACCATGAGTTACTAGGATGACACAGGCCTGACATTAATAAAGTTATTTCTCTGGCAGTCCCAAGTTTGCTTTCCTTCTGGATGGAATCCAACCCATGTAATGGTAACATTCCTGGGGTAAACACAAGTTTCATCAAAATGTAGAGATGCTGCATCTCGAGAGACTTTGTTTCTCTTCTGAATTGAGTGCAAATATAGGTTGGTACCATGAATCTTGTGGACCTTTTAGGACATGGGGAGAAGATGACACTCCCTGGAAAGTGAGTAAATTATAAATGTTCTTCAGATGCTACTGTGAGTCATTCATATATTTTCTGTATTTTTTTGTGGTCATGAAATAGCTTATCCTTTACCAGTTTTTCATTGGTACCTTGAATCCTTGAATAGGAGACCTGTAGGGATGCTTTAACTACATCTACAGAGTTATAGAGTGCTAGGTCTGGAGTCCAGAAGATGTGAGCTCAAATCTGGTCTCAGATATTTACTAGCTGTATGACACTGAGCAAATCATTTCCCCTTCATCTGCTTCAGTTTCCTCATCTGTAAAATGGGGGTAATAGTAACTCCTCCCTCCCTGAGTTTTTGAGAGGATCATATTCGATATTAATTATAAAGTGCTTAGCACAATGCCTGGCATATAGTAAGTACTATATAAATGTTAGTTGTTGTGGTTTCTCTGAGATTTCCTAGAATGAACTCTGAGCAGGGGGAAGTTGAGTCAATGAAGGTGACTTGGCGAAGATATTCTGTACTTCCGAGGATAGTTTCAGTATTAGAGGCATCTCTCCCAATTATTCTACTCAGAAAGTTTCCTGTGTTATTGAAATTTAGTATTTATGCTTTGAGCAAGAAGCTATTTTATTACTGTTTTTCAACCTTGTTCTCACTATGTAGCTTTACCCCCAGGTTGTTGTGAACCCAGTATTATAATTCATAATATGTGATGGCTTCCTGTCATGATTTTCTTTTTTGTTTTAAAGTAAAATCTTCACATATTTTTGAAAACTCAGTATTGTAGCATTATTGCTCTTATATATGTTCAAAATATGAAAGGATGTAATAAAATTTCCCCTAAATTGTATCTATCCCCCCAAAAAAGTAGTTCTGAAAACCTCTTTGTATAAGTGTAACCTTGAACATTTGGCATATGAGTTTCTATAATGTACATCTATCTATATATCTAATTCTCTATGTATATATCACATATATATATATATATAGTACTACATACATGCATACATATGCATACTTATATAAATATGCTACTTTTGTGTCAGAATACAGTGTTTTAAGTCTCATTAAGATGTAACAAATGATTTATTGAAAAGATGAGCTTTTTGGGGATGGTAAGCTTGTAAATCTATATATACATGCATATACACAGATATACTGACAAATAATACAAATACATTGTACATATTTGTACATATACACAAGATGTCATAGAACATATAATGAGTGCTTCACATAAATATATATACACACATATATATGTATATATACATTCTTACTAAAAACATATGAGAGGATCAAAGTTTCCATGTATTCTCCTTCCAGAAATAAATAGATAAATTGTACCTGCACTAATGAATGAGCAATCCCATGTGGGAAAGAGAAGACAAGCCAGTTTAGTACTGGATGGTATTACTGGATGGTTATAGGTCATTACCATTTATGCTCTTAGATGGACCAAGAGCAAATAGATATTTCAGGCATGGCAGTTACAAGAATTCTTAGAGCTCTATCGTAATGAAGGTAGTATAGGCTGGGAAAAGTTCTTAAAGGGCACTTTACCATATGGCATACTTTTCAGAGACTGAATTACTGACATCCCTGAGTCTAAAAAGAATCCCATCTATATCTGCTGAATGTCCTTGCCATTAATGAGAAGTAAACAAATGTTGGCAGTTGTTTTATGGACCCATCAATTTTCATGGTCTTTAAACTATGAATGTTATACTAAAAGTTTGTGTGCATCTTGGGATCTGAAGAGGTAAAGCTCAGTTTCAAAATGTGATTTTAAAATTTTATGTAAAAAAATGTGAATTTGTAAATTGACTCCTGAATATAGTCCATTACATAATGAGTAATGAGAATGTAATATAATGATAGCAAATGACATTTAGAGCAGCCTTTCAGATTCACAAAATTATACAAACACACACATATGTAAATATACATACATACATGTATAACGTATTTATATTATATATAATTTACATATAATGGTAAAATAATACATATAATATATTTAATATAACACATTAAATTACACATATACATAAATATATTCAACTGATCCTTAAAATTTCTCTTAAAATGGTATTGCAGATATCATTATGGTCATTTTATAGAAGAAAAAATTTAGACACAGAGAGATTAAGTCTATTAAGACCATTACCTATGGTCACACAGCTATCAAATATCAGAGGTCAAACTCAAAATTTGATCCCTCTACTTCCATGTTCAAAATTCTTTCTTACAACACTCTGCCTCTCAATATTTAAGTCAATAATTATCTGTGTTAATTGAGGGAATTATGGTACAAATAATCCAAAAGAGCAATAAAAGTGATACATTTTCAAAGGCACATGCATGTTGCTTTGACTTCCTTCTATATTTAGAGTCACCAAGTCTGTGAACTAGATAGTAACAAATTGTTCTGGCCATCTTATTACACAACTTGTGGTATAAAATATAAGAAAAGAGAGCCTTTTGAGGGAGGCAAGAGTCTCACATTCCTGTCAAGAACTTCTGAGGATTTACATAGTAAAATTGTATTTACAGTGAACTGGGAGCAAGTCATCTAGTAGCTCTCTATTCTTCATTTTTGAAGAGTGGGTAGTCTCTCTTTGTCCATGTAGGACTGACAGGAAATCACAGCATCATAACCCTGAGAGGGACCTCAGAAGTCATAAAATACAACCTGTACCTTGTAAGTCCAATAGTCTAATAGCAATAAAAGAATTTGTTCTGTAAATCTTGGCCTCAATCAAAAGGCCTCACTCAAGCTACATGTGCCCTCGAGACCTCAGGTTCCCCCCCAGACCCATACCTGAAATTGAACATCCTTGACAACACTCTGCCAAGTGGTCAATAGTGCAGTACTAAGACACTTCAATGACTAGGAACTCATCAACTTCTTATTCTATTGTCCAGCAATAGATTTCTATTGCTATTTCTCCCAGGATGCTGCAACCTACAGATGTGACGAGTGTACAGTCTATTGCTATATCCAAGTCACTGACCAAAATTTTGAACAACAGCAGTCCAGGAAGAGATTCCTAGGGCACTCCACTAGAAACCTTTAATTTGAAATGGATCCATTAATGATGGCTTTTTGGGTTCAGTCATTCAAACAATTCCAAATGGAGCTAAATGTACCATCTCCTCACCCACTTATTCACAAGGATATCATAAAAAATATTCCCAGAATCTCAGAATTAGCATGGACTTCAGAAGCCATACTTCTAGTCCAACCATTTCCTACAACAGAATCCCACCAAACAATTCGTCATCCATCCATGCTTGAAGACCTCAAGAGAGGGAGAACATGAGCTCACCTGAAGCACTTCATTCTACTTTTGGATAGCTCATATTTTTAGGAAGTAGTTTCCTCACATTGAGCCTAAATGTACCTCTTTGCAGTTTCTGTCTATTGATCATTTCTCATAGCACTGTAATATTTCATTGCATTCATGACTAACCACAGTTTGGTACACCATTCCTCAATCAATGGACATTTACATTGTTTTCAGTTCTTGGCTACTTCAAAAAAAAGTCAACAACCAATAAGCATTTATTAAGCACCTACTATGTGCAGACATTGCTATTATGGGGTTTGTTTTTGTTTTTTTGTTTTTTACAAATTGGATATTTCCATCTTTGACTACTTTGGATTATGTGCTTAACTAGTGGACCCTCTGGGTCAGAGGGCATGAACATTTTAAGTCATTTAGTCATATATAATTTTTATTGCTATTACTGCTCTTTTGGATTATTTGTACCACGATTCCCTCAATTAACACAGATAATTAGCCACTTGCTTTCAGGATGATTGGGCCAACTCATAGATCCATGAAGGTTTTTAAGATCATCAACAGTAATTCAGTAATCATCTTCAATTCAGCAATTATTAGTCACCCACAAAGTTCAAGGCACTATTATAGGTGTTGGGGAGACACAAACAAAAACATAGCACATCGCTATCCTCAAAGAGCTTGCATATTAGAGGGGGAATACAACATGTGCACCAACATGTACGCTAGAATATTGTTTATCCGGACTTGAGCATGCCAAGGAAAAATAATCGCTTTCTTACATTCTGCTCATTAATATTGATAGCATAATATCATTATATAATACTCATAAGTTTGTAAAGTACTTCATCTATATTATATCACTTGATACAAAAACAGATATAAAACTGAGACCTAGAGAGAGTACATGACATCAAGATTCAGACGCGTGTCTTCTTGACTCTAAAAACTGCACTTATTCAATTGTACCAGAGAGCTGCTTCAATTCCCTGTTAACTATTTAATATCTCTCCTTTTCGGCTTCAATGTTATTCTTCATACTAAAGAAATACAAAATTGTGTAGGTCTGTCTCCTTTTCATCATATGTTACCATTATGCTGTCCAACCTAAGCACCAACTCTGTTCCTCCTATCATCCTTCTCTTTTCCTTAGCTTGTCTTTGTTGTCATAGATGGCATTAGCTCATTCATTTTCCAATACTCCAATACTCTTGAAATTATTCTTAAAAAATCATCACCCTCTTTCCCATTTATCTTCCATGACTTATCTGCTTTGCTTTCCATACGTGTCTTCTTAAGTCCAAGTTAGTCATTGAATTGCCCATGCATCTACATAGGTCTCCTATGAACAGCTTCTCCCTTTCTTCCTGGTTAGAATCATTTGTGTTTGTGTCATCAGAATTGTGTTTTTGACCTAGGAACACTTGAACATAGTCAAGAAACATTTATTGCATGCTTACTCTGGGCCAGGCATTGTGCTAAGAGCTAGGGATAACATGAAAGACAAAAAAAGTCCCTGGTCTCAAGGTGTTCACAGTCTAATGAGGGATTTTATGTGCAAACTACATACAAAGAAAATATATAGAAGATAAGTCAGAGATGACCCACAGAGGGAAGGCACTAACATTAAAGGGTCTTCTTTAAAAAGTGGGATTTTGACTAGTATTTGAAGGAAGTCTGGGAAACTAAGAGCAAGAGATGAGGGAGAGGAAGAATTTCAGGCATGAAGGAAAACCAGTAAATATGCATGGAGTTGGTAAATGGATTGTCATATTTGAGAAACAGCCAAAAAACTCAATGTCACTGGATCGAAGAGTATGGGGGTTGAGTAAAGGTGGAGAAGACTGGAAAGGTAGGAGAGGGTCAGATCATGAACAACTCCCAACTCCAAATAAAAAATTTTGTATTTGATCCTGAAGGTGATAGGGAACTATTGGAGTTTATTGAGTAGAGGGGTTAGATGGTCAGATCTGGGTTTTAGGAAGATCCACTTTACAGCTGTTGTTTAATTAATCTAAAAAAGAAAAGGAAAAATACTGCCAGGACAATTCAATAAGAACAACTGGAACACTAGAAAGCAATTTGCCATCTTATATCATATATCACAACTTATACTACATACTAAAATAAGCACCAAGTAGACAACCAGTATAATGATAAAAGGTCATATGATTTTTAAAATGTAGAGAACAGAAGGAGGTATCTTTTATTATTTTTCCTTTGAGAAGAATATGGACAGAAATGGCCATAAAAACTTATATAAACAGTTCCAGGGACATAAAATTTAACAGACAAATCAATGCAGCCAGAATGAGAGGAGAAGCTATTGATTGGAGGAAAAAATTTTACATCAAATATCACTGATAAAGATTTGTTAAGATAAAGAATTGATAGAATTATATAAAAAAGATCTATTTCCTAATAGATAAGTGATTAAAGAATATGAATAGTCAATTTAAAAAGATTTGCCAACTATCATGACCTACATAAAAACATGTTCCAAATCACTAATAATAAGGAAAATACAAAATAAAACAACTCCAAAGTTTCACTTCATATGCAATTATAGATGTTAGAGAAGTTTTGGAAAGGCAGGCACACTATTACATTGATTTTGAAGTTATGAATTGTTCCAACCATTCTGAATAGAGATTTGAAAATACACTTGAAAAATCACTAAATTCTACATTCCCTTTGACCCTGAGATACAACAACTGAGTTTACATCCTAAGGGTCAAAGACAAAATGGTCCCGTATATATTTATATCACTACTTATATCACTGTTTATGTTAATAAAAACTAGAAACAAAGTGTATTTCCATCAGGAGTGGCTAATCAAATTTTAATATGTAAATGTAAAAGAATGCTATTGACCCATAAGACATGGTGAATATGAATAATTCAGCCAAGCTAGGAATACATATAAGAATTTATATAGTATTAAGTAAGCAGAACCAAGCATACAAATTACTTAAAGACCATGATAGATTAAAGACTGAAATGTATCAAAACTCTGATCAATGCAGTTAGTAATCTTGACTTCAGATAATTAGCAATGAAATATACTTCTCTTCTCTTTAAGGAGAGTTGCTGAATTATAGACATATGTGGTCTATTTGTTGATATGTTTTATTTAAATATAATTTTTTTGTTGCAAGGAGAGAATTCCATCATTAATGTGTGATAGTAGTGCAAAAAAGACATCAATACCGCGTGGCTGTGTTTTTTAAAGAATTGCATTCTTGATAGCATCCTATTCCCCTTGTTTGGCTTTCTCTCCTGTAAAATTTCAGGTCATTGGATTCTGGCTATCCCTTCTCTAAAATCTTTGAAATATACACTTCAAAAATCATGGTTTTAAATTAAATGATGTTGATATCTAACCTTCTCCTCCTCCTCTATCGCTAACGTTCCCATGAGATGGAGATGTCACTTACTCGCAAGGATAATAACTCACTCTCTTACTTCCTTTACCTTTTGAAGAATGAAATTTTCATTAAATCAAGAATTCTTGAGCTGCTCTGCTTTTAGCAGAGAGTGACCTCCATCAGACGACCAGACAGCTGAAGCTCGTCATTACTACTGAATCATGCCCCTGTGCTAGGTGCATGACATAGTTCATTGATTCCAGGCTCACTGTCTATTTCCTCCCTCTGCTTTGGTGGTTTCTATTTATATTTATAGGGCAAATTACATTTTTATTTTTCACTTTGCTGATCATTTCTCAGAACAGGCCTCTCCATATTGGTTCCTATATTCCCTCACATTAGTACATTGAATTTTCAATGCTATTTCACTATCTTTTTAAAATTCTAATATATTCCTTGAAATATGATCTTCCTTTTCAAAGTCATATTTAGTCATGACTCATACCACTGTCTTAGAAATACCCATGATGTCAAATTTGCTTTCTTGCCTTGAGTGCTATAATTAAACTTATTTGCTATCTATGCCTTGCAGTTTATATTTAGACATTAGAAGATATGACTTAGGGCTATCTTTCTTCTTGGATATTGCCATTTGATAATTACTGGTCCTAATATGGCCCACCTACTACTTTCTGTGGCATCTGGTGGCAGATATAGATAGGCACTTTCAGTTTTAAAGTATTCTTGATCACATTTGAAAATCTCCAGACCCAACATTTCTCTTAAGCTGTAGTCCTGAATTTCATATCCAGCCTTCTGATATCATCTTCTTAACCATGTGCTCACTTCCTAAACCTGTTTTTCTATTCTGAAGGCATTATCTTTAAATTGGCAATAGTGATGAAATCATCACTTGTTCCTTAAAGGTCTTCAGTCTCTTACCCAGGAACTCAGAATCACTAACATTGGTGTTTAGGTTCCTTCTAGCAGTACCATTTGTCCCCACATAAATTAGCAGGGTCAGTAGTGAACATCTGCTTTGACAGTAATAACCACTGACATTAATGTAGTACTTTGAAGCTTGAAAAGTTTGAAAAAAAACCTTATCTGAGCTGTATGTGTGTGTGTGTGTGTGTGTGTGTGTGTGTGTGTGTGTGTGTGTGAGGGAGAGAGAGAGCGAGAGGGAGAGGGAGAGGGAGAGGGAGGGAGGGAGGAAGGGAGGGAGGGAGAGGGAGAGGGAGAGGGAGAAAAAAAGAGACAGAGAGAGGGAGAGAAAGAGAGACACTGAGACACAGACAGACAGAGACAGAGAGAGTGAAAGAGGGAGGGAGAGAATGAGACAAAGAGAGGGAGAGAGACTTAAAACCAACAGGTAGTTTTCAGAGGAAGAAGCTAAAGCTATCTATCATCATATGAAAAAATGCTCTAAATCACTTTTGAGTAGAGAGATGTAAATCAAAACAACTCTGAGGTACCACATCACACCTATCAGATTGTCTAACATGACAGAACAGGGAGATGACAAATGTTGGAGAAGATGTGGGAGAGTTGGAACACTGACTTGTTGTTGGAGTTGTAAGCTGATCCAACCATTCTGGAGAGCAATTTGGAACTATGCCCAAAGGGCCACAAAAATGTGCATACTTTTTGACCCAGCAATGTCACTTCTAGGACTGTATCCCAAAGAGATTATTAAAATTGGAAAGGGTCCCACATATACAAAATTTTTTATAGCAGCTTTCTTTGTGGTAGTCAACAACTGGAAGTCAAGGGGATGCCCATCAATTGGGGAATGGCTGAACAAGTTGTGGTATATGAATATAATAGAATACTATTGTGCTATAAGAAATGATGAACAGGAAGACTTCAGAGAGTCCTGGAAGGAGTCATATGAACTGATGCTGAGTGAAAGGAGCAGAACCAGGAGAATTTTGTACACAACAACAACCACAGTGTATGAGGAATTTTTCTGATAGACTTCACTTAGTCCTTCACAGCAATGTAAGGATCTATAAAATTCACAATGGACTCTTGAGGCAAGATGTCTTCCACATCCAGAGAAAGAACTATAGAATTGGATCACAGAATGAAGCAGACCATTTTCTCTTGTGTTATGTTTTGTTTTGTTTTCATGGTTTCTCACATTCATTTTAATTCTTCTATGCAACATGACTAAGATGAAAATGTATTTAATAAGAATGTATGTGTAGAACCTATATAAGACTGCAAATCATCTCACGGAGGGAGTGGTGAGGAAGGGGAAAAGGAGGGAAAAGTGGGGAAGAAAATCTAAGATTTATGGAAGTGATTGTAGAAAACTGAAAACAAATAAATTAATTTAAAAGAGAGAAAGACTTTAACTCACCAAAACATTTGGGATACCCTGTATAGAGCTGAAAGGGGCTTCAGAAACCATTTAGCCCAACCAGTTTATTTTTATAGAGGAGGAGTCAAGTCAAGAAGACATGAGTTCAAATCCAGCTCAGACATTTGCTAACTGAGTGACCCTGGGTAAGTCTGTGTCTGTCTCTGTTTCATCAACTGTAAAACAGAGATAACAATGGCAACTACTGTGATAATTGTGTGTCTACGATGAGATAATGTTTTAAAACACTTTACAAATCTTAAAACTCTATACAGTATTTTACAATCTTTGGAGAAATGTCTTCACGACAAGCCTGTGACGTAGGTAGTACAATTAGGACCATCCCTATTTCACAGATGAAAAATTGGGGCCTAATGAGGTTCTATGATCTGCCTACGGTCACATGGCTGGTCAGTTCCTGGTTATCTGTTTGGGAATGATGTTATAATATCTTGGAGTTATACTCCATGTAAATTATATAGGAATGTTCCAGGAGGGGCCAGAATGGATGACATACTGAATCTTTCTGGCTCCATCTGGGAAAACATATGATCAACTCTGAAGGAGAGGTTACTGGGGATGATGCAGCAAACCCTGTTCCCTTGGTCCCTGGATAGATTAAGGAGAGTGAGTCCTTGTGAAAGGTATCATATAGGATTGGTCATTAAGCTAGGAGCACACTCAATATACCTCCAAAAAGGAGTAACTCCGCCTTCTATCTCACTTTCTTCAATTCTCTCACATGGCAAATTATAATAATATTATTATTATATAATAAGTGCTAAGCTTCTAAGGGAGGGGTTCAGAGACAAGCAGTGCCTTTTCCTCCCCCCTCAGCAATATGGTGACTTCAGCAAAATGATGGTTGCCGGTACCTAACAGCTAAAGCACACATCCTACCTAAAGGCACCACCTTTTCCCACATCTTCCATGGAGCACAACTTTCCATCATATTCTTCCCACAGGTAAATATTTGCTATCCTCAGCAAATATACTGTAGTATTATTGGCACCTAGATCCATATTTCCAATTCTGGAAAGTATTATGGGATGCTGGAAGGCTCCAACATTGTCCTTTCAAGTACCTCACCTAATGCCTTGAGTTAAACAGTCTCCACAAGGTCCATATGGTAGTATTTTTGACACTTTCCTAAATTCAGTGTAAGTAGTCCTACAAGTCTACAAAGTATACTTCTTACATAATATTCTTTAAGGACATTCCAGGCCTACCACTGCCAGTGGGCTGGAAATCCCCATCACCCCAGGATACAAAGGTTTAAAAATTCAGCAAGGGACATTTTGCAAAGTTCTCACATGCTATTTCAGCCAAGCTTGTTGATCAGTTACCTCTCAAGGTGGGCACACAAAATCTATTTGCCACATGGATGCCTAGGGCCCTTTACATCAGCTACAGCCACACTCAGCTCTTCTCTGCTATCCAGGGCTCCCTGGGTTTGGCCTCTCCATTTCTTGAGATGCCTCTGTTCCCCAGGAAATAGGATGATTTGCAGAAGTCTGCCAAAGAAACACTTTTGAAGGATGATCTTCATGTAAAGAAGATAGGATGTTATTTAGGGAATATTCCATTGAATCTGGAAATTTAACCAGATGACTCATTGAGTTATGATTTCACTGGTTTAGGGAACTCCCAAGTGAAGAAAATCTCTCTCTCAATGTAAATCTACAATTGCTCTTCACCTTAGAGTCTTAGAGTGTTGCCTCAGGCCTAAAGAGGTTAAATGACTTAGCCAGGGTCATACAGTCAGCATGTGTCAGAGGCAGGAATTAAACCCAGGTCTTCTTGGCTCTGAGGCTGGCTCACTTCCTTCTATGTAGCAGTAATTCAGCCAACAAAAGGAACTTCATTTTTATATTCAAGACAGAAGGAATCATGGATTGTGGCCTCTGGGTAGCTGGATAATTCAGTAAACTTTTACCTGGTGTTATTGCTGTTCAGTTGGTCACTAATGTCCAACTTTTTATGGTCCCATGGACCATACTGTCCAAGGAATTTTCTTGGCAAAGATACCTTTTCCTTCTCCAGTGGATTAAGGCAAGTAAAGATTAAGTGACTTGCCCAGGGTCACACAGTTAGTAAGTGTCTGAGGTATGATTACACTAAGGTTTTCCTGATTCTAAACCCAAAGTTTTACCCACTAACCCATCTAGTTGCCTCTGTTATCTGGTGCTTGGATGTTTTCGAAGCTATTTTCAGAAGACCTTCTAACCTTGCGTGTTTCAGATTTCTCTTAATGTCAATCAATGTTCAGAGGATGACTGAACAAAGCTCTTTCTATGGTCACATCTCTCACAGAGTGTTGTTTTGATGTACTTGTGAGAAACGCTATATCTGAGGAGAGTCTCAAGATTGCATTTTGTTCTACTGAGTCACACTCTTGTTCCTGTGAAAGGCATTATTTCTTTTCCCTAAAAATAAACCTCAAAGCTGATATGATTTAAGTTCCCCTTCAACTTTGACAGCTCACTTTGTTCATAAAATCTTATCTGTCAGGGCCACTATCAGAAAAAGACACTGACAGACGAGCATTTGCAAAATCTCTCCCTTTTACTTTGTATTCAGAATCTTTAACACCCTATGCACTTTCTCAATTTATTACTAATATTCCTTTCCTTTCTTAACTCAGGAAAAGGGGTTTTTTTTTTGGTCATAGTGAACCAGAATTCCTTAATGCCTCCCATTTGAACTTCCTGAAGATTGAATGAAAGCATCTACTTAAATTGTAAACACAGTGATGGCTTCTGCTATGAAGTATCCAATTATAAGAATTGGAAGGTATAAAATGGGGCATCTAGTACAAATCATAATATTAAAAGGCTTATTTTTAAGCCTTCTGACATTCACCCTCCACAAAGTAGGTGTTAGCAATTGGTTAATCAACAATAAAATGCCTATTGTGTGCCAAATATTATGGCAGGTTCTAGAGACCCTAAGATTAAAAATGGAAACAAGCCGTGCCCTTAGAGAACCTCCATTTTTACTGGAGGATATAACTTGTTCACTCAAGATATGTGCAAATATATATGAAATAAATATGAGGTAATTTCAGTCACGGGGGAGAGACCTGAAGTTGTGAGAATGCCCAAGATCTTATGTAGTAGATGGCAAATGTATTGAGCTTTGATGGAAACTAGAGATCCTATTGGGGAACTAAGAGATGGAGGGTGGAGAGTGTGCAAGCCGGTGAGATGGGAGTGCAGCTATAATACTATGATAACATAGATATTATTGCCCTTATTTTTACAGATAAACAATCTGAGACTCTAAAGAGATGAAATGTTATCCATAGTCACAGAACTAGTAAACGTTAGAATTGGCTTAAACCAAAGTCTCTCATGATTCCAAGAATCCTTCCTATTATAGTATTACTAATGGTTAGTCATTCAGCTTTTGTTTAAAGAGTTCCAGGAAAGGAGAGTCAACTACCTCTCAAGGAAGCTCATTCAATTTTTTGATAACCTGTGGCCCAACCAGCTCTGGATCATCATGGATTTGGGTTTAAATCATTGAGATTTCCAATGGTAATTTATTTCTCTGGTTCTTTATAAGCTATCTAGTTAGGAAACTAGGAACTTTTGAAAGTAACAGATCTAGATATTCAACTATACATTGTGCTAATAAACCTATGAAAGGAATAACACTGAAACAAGGAAATATTTAATTAAGACAAATCAGTATTATTGGCAACATAAGACAATTTCAGCTCAGTTTTTGGTGGTTAAAGACTTGTTGCCATCCCCTTCATTAATCTCTGCTACTTTTTCTTCCCAGAGTATTTTGGTTTCTGAGATATCTCCTAGCTTCTGAATGTGATACACAGTTTTTCTGGATAGCAAGAATAAGGAATTTGGAAGCTTTAGTAAAGACAGCCAACTTGAGTAAACTTACTCAAAAGTTGATCCTACTGGGATCATACTACTGGCTTCTTACTCCCAGATGTCAATGTCAGTGTCAATGTGTAGCTCCAATTTGGCTGTCTCAGTCATCATAGATCATTCACTCTGCTTCTACTCTCTCCAAGGCTTCCTGGCTTGTTTCTCCTTCTGTATGGTTACAAACCTTGCAGAGAACTAGATTTCTCTTCTAGTCTACTGGAACTCTCTATGTTTCAATAACTACTGTGTTATGAGTTCACAGACTTTTGGGAAACGGAATCCTTGTTCTCTTCCACCTGGCACTTATGCTCTATACCCAGGAATCCTGGGAATTGTAATCCTTTCTCACCTTGGTCACACCTGTTATTTAAGGAAGTTTTTTTTTTCTCATATAAAGCTAAAACTGCCTCTCTCCAGCTTCTACCCATTGCTCCTAATTACATCCTCTAGGGCTGAGCAGAACAAGTCTAATCTAACCTCTCTTCCATGTGAGAACCCTTCAAATTTTGGTCTCATGTCTTCCTTTTGTCTCAGTTTTTCCCATCAGGCCCTTCAAAGATGCTTGTGTATACTATAGGTGATGGCTAGTTGGCACAGTAAGTGTTGGACTTAAAGCCAGGAAGACCAGTGTTCAAATCCTGCCTCAGAAACTTAATAGTTGTGTTGTCCTTGGCATGTCACTTAGTCTCATAGCTTAGGTTTCTTCACATAGAAATGGGGATGAAAATAACACCAACCTCAGAGTATTGAAGGGATCAAATGATATAATAAACAGAGCAAGCCTTCAATTGCTGTATAAATGCTAGTTATTAACATTATTGACTCATTACAACTTTTCTATGTCCTTTCTAAAGTGTGGGAAGCCAAACTGAATACAAAACTCAAGATGTGGTCTATTCAGCCCTGAGCACTATACTACTCTCACCTTCTCTGTATACTATGACTCTCAATGGAGTCTGGGGAGAAAATAGGTTTTGCTGGCTACATGTCACATGGTTAACACCTATTGATCTTGTAATTCACAAAATCCCCATAGGAACTACTGTCCAGCCATACCTTTGCATCTTATGCTTGTGAAGTTTATGCTTTTGAATCCCAATGTCAAATTTGATATTTATCACATTAAATTTCATGCAATTGGATTTGGTCTATTGTCCTTGCCTGTCAAGTTTTTTGATCCTGAACTTGTAATATGTTAGTTATCCCTTCCATCTCCTCATTGCTCATAAGATAAAATACAAACTCCTCAACCTGACATTTAAGGATGTCCTAAATCTGGGTCCCATCTACCTTTACATCCTTGTGTCATAAACCTCTTTATGAACTATACCTTCAAGCTAAACTGTACTTTTACTGTTACCTGAATTTAACACTGTATCTCCCACTTCCAGGCACTAATACAAACTACAACCCATGCCTGGAATGCCATCCCTCCTTCTCTCTGATTCTTAGAGTTCTTGTCTTTCTTTAAGACTCAGCTCAGGTACCACTTCTTCCATGAAGCCTTAACTGTGATCAGTCCAGTTTTTAGTGTTCCCTTCCTTTTCATCTTATTATGTCTCCTTCTTCACCTTATTCTTCTTCTCTTCTTTTCCCTTTTTCTTTTCTTCATCCCTTTCCTCCTCCTCCTTTTTGTATGTTATTCTCCCATACATAGCCCTGCCCTATTCAATTTGACTATAAGCTCACTAAAGGCAAGAATTTGTATTTTCATTTGTCTTTCAAAGTGAATAGTACTATACCTTGCAGTTATCATACTATTGTTCAGTATTTCCATCTGTGTCCAATTTTCATGACCCCATTTGGGGTTTTCTTGGCAAAGATATTGGAGTAACTTATCATTTACTTCACCAGCTCATTTTGTAGATGAGGAACTAAGGGAAATATGGTTAAGTGACTTACCCAGGGTCACACAGCTAGTAAGTGTCTGAGGATTTGAACTCAGGAAGATGAGTTCTTGACTTTCTGACTTCAGACCTGGCACTCTAGCCACTGCACCATCTCCTTGCCCCATTGCAAAAATTAAATACTTACTATATATTTCTTTAATTAATTTAATTGTTATCTGAAATCCTGACAAGCATATCCTAAATTCTATCTTCTACTTCCTATACTATAGAAAACAAAATAAGACAAAATAGGTCCCCGGGATACTCCACAGCCACATTTCTCCAATTGACTCACTGACATCTCTCAGTTAATGACTGCTCTTCTGGTTCATTCACTCATTCAATTCCAAATCAACTTAGTTGTATCATCATCTAGCTCATGCACCTTCATTTTATCTAGAAGGAGAAATTTTATAAAATGTTTTACTGAAATCTAAGTATACATTTTCTAAAGCATTTCCCTTATTTACCTATCTAGTTACCATGTCATAAAAGGAATTAATATTTGTCTGGTATGACTTACTTGTGATGAAGTCATGTTGGCACTTTGTGGTCACCACTTCCTTTTCAAGATCTCACTACTATTAACAACATATTCTAGACTTTTACCAGGAATTTAAGCTAAGCTCATTCACTAATTTGATCAATTAAGGTCTGCTACCTGCCAAGCACTCTTTAAGGCACCCTCAAGAAACTTGCATTCTACCTGAGGAAACACCACATTTGTACTCAACAAAATACAAACTCACAGGAGCGCTATTTGTTGGAAGGAGCAGGGAAAATTCTAATGGAGGAGATAGAGCTTGAACTGAATTTTAAGGGAAGCTAGGGCAAGAGGCAAGGAAGGAGAGCATTCTAAGCTTGTGAATCAACCCAAAATAAAACCAAGGCAGGGAAGATGTTGTGTTTGAAGACAGTAAATGGATCAGTTTGGCAGCCTGATTTTTTAAATGCACACTGAAATAATGTAACATGTTATATTATTAAAATCCTTTACAAAGTCCATGTTTACCACTTATCGAAACAATAATCATATTATTTTTGCTAATATGTGAGCTTTTTAAAGAGAAGTTTTGTAAATCTTGTCATTAATGATTTTGTCAGTCTTCATTCTTTTCCAATCATCAATCAAATGTCATGAGCTTAAGAGAAATTTCATTTAAAATAACCGTAGACAATATAAAATACTTGGGAGTGTATCTGCCAAGACAAATTCAGCAGCTATATGAACACAACTATAAAACTTTTCACACAAATAAAATCAGATCTAAACAACCGGAAAGATGTTCATTGTTCATGGTAGGCTGAACCAATATAATAAAAATGATAATTCTATACAAATTGATCTATTTATTCAGTGCTATACCAATCAAACTATCAGAAAAAAATTATCTTACAGAGCTAGAAAAAATAATAACAAAATTCATCTGGAGGAACAAAAGCTCAAGCTTATCAAATTGATGAAAAAAATGCAAAAGAAGGGTAATTTAGTCATATCAGATAACAAACTGTATTACATAGCAGTAATTATCAAAACAATCCGGTACTGGCTAAGAAACGGAGTGGTAGATCACTGGAATAGATCAGGTACAAAGTACATTATGATAAAGGAATATAGTAATTTAGTATATGATAAACTCAAAGATCCAAGCTTGTGAAAGAAAACTCAGTATTGGACTAGAAAACAATATGGCAGAAAGTAGGTATAGACCAATATCTCATACTGTATACCAGGACAGGGTCAAAATGGGTACATGATTTACACACAAAGGGTGATGCCATAAGCAAATTAAGAGAGCATGGAATAGTTTACCTGTCAGAATTATGGATAAAGGAAGAAATTAGAAGCAAAGAATATTATAGAAAGCATTATAATATGTAAAATAGATAATTTTGATTACATCGAATTTAAAAGTTTTTGCATGAGCAAAATCAATGCAACCAAAATTATAAGGAAAGCATAAACCTGGGAGGGGTGTGTGGAATTTGCAACAAGTATTTCTGATAAAGGTCTCATTTCTCAGGCATATAGAGAATTGAGTCAAATTTATAAAAATACAAGTCATTCCCCAATTGATAAATGGTCAAAGGATATGAACAGGCAGTTTTCAAAGAAATAAAAGCTATCTATAGTCTTATGAAAAAATGCTCTAAATCACTTTTGATCAGAGAAATGCAAATTAAAACAACTCTGAGGTACTTTGCATACCTATCAGCATGGTTAATATGCCAAAAAAGAAAAACATTGGTTCTTGGAGGAGATGTGGGAAAGCTGAGATACTAACATGCTATTGGTGTAATTGTGAACTGATCCAGTCATTCTGGAGAACAATTTGGAACCGTGTCCAAAGGGCTATAAAACTGTTCATACCCTTTGATCCAGAAATACCACTGCTAGGTCTATATCCCAGAGATATCCAGAAAAAAGAGGGGGAGGATCTATCTGTACAAAAATATTTATAGCAGCTTTTTTGGGAAGTGGCTAAGAATTGGAAATCAAAGGGATGTCCATCAATTGGGGAATAGCTAAATAAGCTATGGTATATGATTGTAATGAAATATTGTGCTATAAGAAATGACAAGCAGGATGATTTCAGAAAAACCTGGAAAGATTTATGTGAACTGATACAAAGTGAAGTAAGCAGAACTAGGAGAATTGTATGATGAAAAATTCTGAATGAATAAGCTATTCTCAGCAATACAATGATCCAAGACAATCCCAAACGATTCATGATGAATTACACTATCCTCTTCCAGAGAAAGTATTTATATTTATTGAATACAGATTGAAATATGCTCTTTTTCACTTTTTTTCTTTCAAGTTTTTTCCTTTTTTCAAGTCTGCTTGAAAAAAATGACTAATATGGAAATGTTTTACATAATTGCACATGAATAACCTATATCTGATTGCTTACTATCTCAGTTGAGGCAGAGTGGAGTGAGAAAGGGTAAGAGATAGAATTTGGAACTCAAAACTTTAAATACAAATGTTTAAAAAAAATGTCATGAGCGTATCCAACTCACAGTGGTAGGACAGATTGTGTCCTCATCAAGTCTTAACAAGTAAGGACTTAGATTTGACCTCATCTGCCCATAGTGTAGTGTAATATCTATCTGTATTGCATTAATTGTCAATTGTAGCAAATTTGCCACATTTATATTCATTGGGGAAAATATTCAGTGGTCATGACCTTTGCTTTACTCCAATCTAGGTCTTAGAATACTCCCTACCCCCAGAGGATGCCCCCCACCCTCACCCCACGGTTTGGAAACCTTTGCTTTAGATTATGTTCATAGTTGATGACTTCGCACTCTTGACATGTAAGTCTAAAGCTGAGTGACCATGGATTTTTATTCAGCATGTCATCTACTCTCCTGTGTGAGTCACATTCAGTGTTTAAAAAATGCTTAGGAAAAGTTGAATGGAGTACTCTGATCAAGTCACAATAGAACTAAGAACCCTTAAAAGGATTCCATTGTCTTGCTGTCTTAATACTGATTTACATGCGGATTTATAGTCCGTAAAGGAGGAAAAGCACATAATTAATCAAACACACTAAAGAAAAGGCACACTGTCTACAAGTATTCATTAGGAAACTGTTTCTAGCAACGTTTATTTTGGCAATGTGAACCTGTTCACATGAATTGGAGGAATGATGTTGAGATACTTGAAGGGACCTGAGACTATTTTTACACCATGGAAGTAAATGTTGAACTTATACAATTTGCAATTTTCTAAAGGTTATGTGTGTGTGTGTGTGTGTGTGTGTGTGCGCGTGTCTGTCTGTCTGTCTGTCTGTATCTGTGTGTGGCTGTGTGTGTATGGTGGGGGGGAGATGGGCTGTGGAAATCAGAAGGGATAGGTAGTGTGGGGATAAGATGGTAGTAATAGTCCTAAAGACACAATCTGAAACCCACGTAACACAGGTAAAACTGCTTTGAGCAGTATCAAGTAGGAGAATGAATGCAAAAGATTGGGAATTAGAGGACCTGAGTTCAACTCTTGATTTTTACTTAGCTGTGTGATTCTGGTCAAGACACTGGCTCTCTGGGTCTCAGTTCCCTCATTTGGTAAAATGAAAGATTTGGACTAGATAGTTTCTGAAGTCCCTTCTACTTCAAGATCTGTGTTTTTATGAAAATACTTTACAAAGGCAAGTTATTACTGCCCTGACAAGTCAGGTCATAAGAAAGAGATAAGAAGTAAAGCCACTTTTGTTTATATGAAAATGTCAAAGAGACTGATTTCCTGCTCACCACACAATGTCATCATCCTTTCCAAAGTCAGATATGATGACATCGGATTGATAGAACATCATTGAAACTCTTCCCAAGCTATTTTATCACTCTTATGATACCTGCCTCTAAAATGATAGTGAGGATATATTATCTATTGTGGCATTTAAGAAGTTCGAGAGCCATAATTTCTGGGTAACTAATCATTTTATTAATAAAGTTAACATTTTAATAAAAGGTCATTGGTACTCTTGAATGACAAAGACACCTCATGGTGACAGGCTCACAGTTTATATGATCTTGGAAGAGTAGGTGTTCCTGAGGGTGGCAATTTGATCAACAAGTAATGAGAGAATGAATATTATAATGAGAAGTGGGCTATATTACAATGAGGGCCTTGGGGCAGATGACTTGGATCACTCAGGTCTTTGTCAGAGATACATCAATTTCCTATTCACTGGTCTGACAAAGAAGAGAATCAACATTTTCCCAAACCTGTTAGAGTGAACACAACAAGCAGGAATCTATCCATTAGCCTAAACTTAGAATTTCTTTTACTGACTTTGATTAGATCTTTAGCCTGGGTAAATCTTTAGGAAAGATTTCTTACCGTGGTTAATTTCTAAATGAAATAGAAAAGGGTTTCCTTGATCCTGATTCAGTAATTAGTTATTAAATACAGGAGAGAAATAATCATTTATTTCTCACTATCAATTGGTAGAACTGTCATAGGTCTTGAATTTTCCAGGACATTCTCAATGTTAAGGGGAAAAGGTATATGTTTAATAAGACTTTGCAAAAGAAGTATCCTTCATCAGATAATGTATCCTAATTTTTAGTTGAGGCTTAGAAATAGAGGGTGCTTGACAAAAAATAAACATAACCTATCTATCAGATGGGGGGATCATGTTGATAGGGTAGATATGGATGTTTCCAGAATTGGCAGGCTTTTGCTAATAGTATTTGAGAGGGGGTTACTGGTAACAGAGAAGAATAATTATTTCCCATTAATAGAATGAAGAGATTTTCCTGGCCTTGAACCCATGTGAAACCATGCAAAAATAAAACACTTACAAAGGTGCTGATCATGGGCAGACATTTGTTGGTGGAGAATGTTACTGTTCAATACTTGAAAACTAACTGCTATGGTATAGTCACTGAAGTAGCCCAAACATGTGTCTAGTTTCATGCAGAGCATCTCCTTTAAGATATAAAAGTAGTCTTGGATATTTCATTCCTATAGTAGTAGATTAGAACTAGAAACAATGATTGGAGATTGCAGTAAATCAGATTTAGTTCTGATGTCAAGTAAAACTTACTCAAAATTAGAGCTATCAAAAAGTGAAAGGAACTGCCTTGGGAAGTTTCCCTCTTTGGAGGTCTTCAAACAGATGCTGGATGACCACTTGTTGGGCATGATATAGTAACAGTTCCTTTCATGTATGGGTTATTATGGCCACTAAGGTCCCTTCCAATTCTAAACTCTCTGATTCACTGCAGAGCTGGGACTTTGCAATGATCCCTGAGACACATTGACCCTTTTTTTTGCCCATGTACACTCAATAAAATTGCCCTCACCACAGACTTCCTCTATCTATCCCTCTCTTTTCCTTTTACTCTGCCTCTTTTTCTTGTAGTCACTGAATCAATTATCCAGATTGATCACTTTTTCAACATTCTCTTAGTTGCCATTCCCTCACTGCTGTTAAAATCTCTGAGCAGCCAATGCCTGCTCAGAACAAATGCTAATTCTCTTGAGGAGCTCTCAGGACCACCACTTCTTGTCTGATCTAACCACTCACTTAACCAGCACAAGGCCTGAGGCCACAGTCTCTTAGATCCAGAGAATGGCAGGGAGTTGCATGGCAGCTTCCATGCCCCACCTAGACACCACATATAGCTTCAGGAATAGACCTCCTCCTCCATTTAAGCATGTAGCATATAAAAATAACTCTACAAAACTGTCTAAGTACACAAAACTGCTGGGAGAAATTTAAGAGGGAAAAGATTACTTCTGATTGGAAAGAGAAGGGAACTCTTCACAGAGGAAGTGATATTGGAAATGGACTTTAAGGAACGGGTAGGATTTCTACAGGTTTCTGTCTGATGGAGATAAGAAGGTATTCTAAGCATATTGGATGGCATGAAGAATTTCATAGAGGTGGGAAAGAGGAAGATGACTTTGTGAAACAGTGAATAGTCTAGTTTGGCAAAAGTGGAGAGTGTGAAAGGGAATGTTAAGACATAAAGATGGGCTAGAGCCATATGACCAGCTTTTAGATACCATGTAAAAATGCATGGACTTGGACAATGAAACCTCTTGTATGAAGAATAGCAAGAAAGTCAGTACCTCTGGAATGTCAAGTACATGGTGGGCATGAGATGTAAGAGGTTGGAAAGGTTGGAAGGGGCCAGATTATAAAGGGCATCAAGAGCCCAGTGGAAGATTTTATATTTGCAGTAGGTGCTTAATAAGTGCTTATTGACCAACCTATTGATTTCTTGAAAAGTCCCTACTCCTGCTTTGTTTCTAGCCTTTTTTACCCACTAGGTCTGCTCTAGCTTCACATCACTGATGATTGGACATCTTTACTGTGTTCAATATTATTTATCTTTCATGAAATAACCCTAGGAATGAGTTTGAACATTTTTTTTCTTCCTACTTCTTTATTCTCCAATCTCTTCTGGCCTTGATCAGAATAGAAATTGTGATCCTTTGCAATTAGTCTTTTCAAGTCCTACTACTGGATCTTTGTCTTCCAGTGGTCATATCTTGTGATGCCACTTTCAAAATAAAATATGACTACTGGAAGACAAAGATCCAGGTGTCGTGGTATGACTGAGGAGAAAACTCTCTAGCACTTTATTTCCCATGATAACTGAGACCTAGAGAACATCTTCCATTGAAATAAAATCTCTGGACTATGTTTCCAAAGAGAGTGTATGTTGGGACATGGAATGGTGGAATGTCCATGTGAAGACTCTGATTGGTCCTGTGGTGTTATGTACCATGTTCTTTGGAACTCACTTGGCATACCTGGGGAGAAGTCATTTATCTGTGAGTATTATACCACTTAATTGTCCACATACCCTGACATTTACCCAAAATGTGAAAATAATACCTAAGAGGGACTAACCGTAATGTATATAAATGAGGGGCAGCATGTTTTAGTGGATACATAGCCGCTACAGTGGCTAGAGAGTTGGAGTCCCACTTCTGTCATAAATGGAACATATGGCAAGTCACTTCACTTTTTAGTGCCTCAGGTAATTCTTAAAGACTATGGCTGAAGAGCTACCAATTTTCGTTTGAAGGAGTTTCTCACTGAGAGTCCTCTAGACTCTCACAGGTTCTGATTTATTTTAATCATAAATACAAAATGCTTTGCGAACCTTGAAGTGTTATTCAAATGTGAGTTATCATTACAAGCACTATTATTAATATGAGGGGGCTAAGTGGCATAATAGAGAGAACATTTGTGGGCTTGTGGTCAGGAAGACCTGAGTTTGAATCCTGCCTCAGACATTTACTAGCTGTGTGACCCTGGACAAGTCACTTAACCTCTATGGGCCTCAATTCCCTCATCTCTAAAATGAAAGTGTTAACTCAATGACCACCATAAAATCCCTTCCAGATTAAATCCATGATCCTATGATCATTTTTCAAAAATGGCTAACATGGCATGAACAAACAAGAGCAGCCTCCGAAATAGTAGCTATTGTTATGGTCCAAAGCACAGTCTTTAGGTGGATGCATGCGGACAGAAGCACCGGTCATTTGTCAGGCCTTTTAGGAATAATAGACATCTCATACAACAGACCATGAAATACATTATTGCCACCGCAACCCATATTCTGATGAAAGAGACTATTCCTTTATCTGCAGGAGGGGCCTAGTTAATTTGTTGATAGCTGAAACATATCTGAGAACGGTGTATGTAGTACAAAGACTGACTTCCATCTTGGTATAATTTGGTTTGGACACAAACAACCACAGTGATGCTGTTTTTAAAACTACATTCATGACCAAGCAGTGATACTATAATGAAAGAGGATTCATGTTCCTCTCAAGCCAGTTCTCACAGGAGCCCACCTTAGAAAGATGAAAGTTCTTAAGTGTCAACTCCGTAAATGCCTCTCTATACTTTGACACCAGAAATAAACCTTGATATTTACCTCTGGGTTACCTCGAAAATGAAGTTGAACAAGAACCACCCTTTGAGACTGTGTGAATTGTTTGCCCCTCAGGATTCACAGTCATGCTTCCACAGGTCACTCTGGTGTCAATGAAGTTCAGCCCAAAGAAATTAAGGGAAGAGATTATACTCCACCATGTGAATGGTTACTGATCAGCATTTTCCAAGTTTATGGGAAAAGGCTCAGTGTTTACATAATATTTTTTTAACAAAAGGAAATGGAAGTAGACTCAACATCTTGTATTTGAAAAGCAAGGGAACAGATGTAAAAGTGGGCAACCATATGAGCAGCCCATTGAAAAATACTGGATGATTAATGCACAACAAACAGTTTGGGACAGCATGATTTATATCTATCTCAAAATGGAAATCTATGATGCAGAAAATGAGGTTAAAATGAAAAGTGTAGAAATCATGACAAACAACGATAAAACAAATAATCTATGTTTAAAATGAGGTCATAAATTAAAAAGAAAGGCTAAAGCTGTCCATGGAAAGAATTCTAGGATATACCAACAAATTTCTGGTCAGTAAGGCTGGATTACTTTCCTAGATAAATCAATTTCTCTACCACAGGACCATACATTCTGTATACCTCATATAATCAGCACTACTTTTCTGCTTAAAACATAACAACTTAGGGAAAGGACAAAGAGAAGTGGAATCCACTTTAGAGTTTGAATGGCAAACAAATGGAAGCCTCTTACACTCTTGGCATAGAAGTCATTTAGCAATTAGGTCAATTGATATCTGGACCCAAAGGGGAGTGATTAATGAATCAATGTCAATCTAGAGCTAAGGATGTCAAACTACAGCCCATGGGTAATATCTGGTCCCTTCCTTGTTTTTATATGGTCTGTGAGCTAAGGATGGTTTTTATGCTTTTAAATACAAAAAAAGTAAATGTAAATGTAAAACTATTCTTGGCTCAAAAATATAAAAATTACTAAGTCACAGGCCATGCAAAGACAGGAGTGCAGATCTGGCCCATAGGCCATAGTTTGCTAACGCCTGATCTAGAGGATAGATTTTAGACAAGTTGCATAGGGCTCTATCCTTGACTCTGCTCCATCCAAGATTTCGCTGAATGGATGTAATGAAGGCATACATTGTATGGCAACAAATTTCTGGATGACATGAAGTTGAGAGAAATAGCTAACAAATTGGATTGATAAAATTAGAAAGTGAAAAAGATCTTGATGGGCTGGAATGATCTGCCAAATTTAAGTAATATGATAAAATTTGAAGGGAATAAGTATAAAGTTTGCAGTGATATGCAAATGTCAAATTGTGGATTTTATTGGTGCTAGAGTCATTAGAAAATTTCAGTTGGAGGAAACATGGTTTAGCAGAGAGAAAGCTAGCCTTGGGGTAGGGTTATAGCCCTACCTACCCAGCCATTCTGGCTGTGTGGCACTCATGCTCCCAGGCAACTCTCAAAGCCTAGAAGGTGCCAAGAAGATGCTGACCTGCACTGGTAGAAGGAGGAGTTTCAAAGGCTAGCATGTGGAAAGGTTAAATTTGTTCCATCCACTTGGGCACAGTAGATAAGACTAGGTAACATGAGTGGAAACAGCAAAAGGGCAAATTTAAATTTGAGGTCAGGAAAAACTTCCTAAAAATGAGACTATCAGAAAGTAGAACTTCAAGAAGTAGATGATTTCCACTCACCAGAGATCTTCTAGCAAAGACTAGATAACCATTTGTCTCCTTTCTTGTAGAAGGGATTCTTGAGAAGGGTTAGGCTAACCAACCTCCAGTCCCTTCAACTCTGAGTTTTTGTGATTTTTAAAAAAAAACAAAATTATCATGAAGTTGTTTGTTTGCATAGGAGTTAGTTCTGTGGGTATTTTTGGAATTTCAATTTTTTATATTTATTACTGTATTCTTATGAGTTTTAAAGTATTTAGTAGTTAAATCTGTGTTTTGCAAATCTGAAAACATTAGTAAATATGATTATAACATCAGTGGCAATGGAAAAATTATTGTTTAAATTTTTACTAAAAATATTTCCAATGATCCTTTTAAAAGTGATATATTGTCATTGAGATTAGAATTTAAAACCTATGCTTCCCAGAATTTATTACCACATATCTCAAGAATTCATTCTTGTACACAAAAAGAAAATTCAGCATTACTAATAAAAACTTGATACATCTTCCTAAGCAATTTGGACACTCTAATACATCTATTGAGGAAATGTTTATATATTGCCTTTGCTAATAAATCATTTCAAACAGCGTTTTTTTAAAAAGTGTTATTGAGGCCTTTTGTTTTTATGACAGTCTTTTCATAATATACTGCCACATTTTTGAACTTTCTCTTGTATAACAGCAAAAATAATGGCAAAACCAGCTAAAACAGAGTCTAACAGCAAATTCAACATTACCAAGTCATAATCCTCTCTTCTCTCCATGCCCCACCCGCTTCCTACTGTCATCTGTTTTCTGGACCAAAGACTAGTTGGTAAAATTCCTCTTCTGGATTCTGCTTCTGACTCTCTCTACCATAATTTAACAGCCTTCTCATTAAGGAGACCCTTCTTCCTCTTTCCTTCTCTTGGACAATTCTTCTCAGAACCTCCATTTTAAGGAAAATACTCAGGCCAGATAAAGCTACTCTTTAATTATTCTCTGGCCCCTGTTCCTACCCCTCTAGACTTCTTTCTCTACTATGACTTGTCATTAAGCACCCTTTCCTCCTCCTACACCCTTTCAGCTTTCTCTTAAGAGTAGTCTTCCACCACTAGAAAACAAGCCTTTAATATCCCCTTATCTTTGGGGACTCAGCTTGGGACATTGTTTTGGACAAGTCTATATCATCTTATCCTTGGAAAGCAATTGCTGAAAGTAATAAAGTAGTTTAAGAAAATTATAAGATTCCACCTGGAGTATCACATATGGAAGCTACATATTTGAGCCATCTTAGTCTCAGGAGATCCCACCTTTGATTCAGATCAGGATCCCATCCTTGAGTATAATTGATATTGTCACATCTTAGAATGCAGAAAATAAGAAAATGGCTCCATACCCCATGATCTTGGGACTCACTCATGGTATCTCAACAAGCATTGATTATATGCCAGGCATTGGGCTAAGTGCTGAGGGTACAAAGTGCCATGAAACTACCCCTGCCCTCAAGAAATTCATTTTCCAATGTGCTTAGTCAACTTACCAATCAATAAGCTTTATTAAGCATTTGGCATGAACCTGTCAACTTATAGACTATTGGGATAACAAGAATGGAATAAGAAAACAGGTGACATTTTGTAAATAACTACATACTTACATACAAAATCAGAAGCCAGGAACCCCAAAGATCTCCCCCTTCCACTTTGATTTTTTTTTTTTTATTAAAGAAGCCACTATCCTTTGAGTAACTACTTAAAGAAACCGATTCATTGAATTCTCACTCAAAGTGAGAATGTGATAAGACCTTTACCTGAAAGGGCCAGGGTCTTCCATTGCATTCTGGGTCATCTCCAGTCATCCTGATGAATATCAGACCACTGGATCCCAATGGCTCAAGAGAAGAAAGTAATGGTGGTGACCTCGCACACCTCTCACTCACTCAAAACAAAGTCAAGTTCAAGTCTTGTCATCATCTTGATGTCATGGTCCTCTTTGAGAACAAAGGACAAACACAAAAACAAGCTCCTTGAGGGAAGAGACTGTCTTTCTTTTTACTTCTATTTGAATTCCCAAGATTTAGCACAATGCCTACAACAAAGTAAGTACTTAAAATGAATGCTTGTTGATTTGACTTTACGGTTTGATTATAATTAACTTTCAGTGGTCCATCGCCCATCAGGATATGGGGACTGTGATATCATGCTGTGCTGGACACACTGCCATTCAATCTCCCTAATAAAGGATGAGGCTGATAATGGACTCCTTATGCCAATCAGAGTACCCACCTAACTCATGAGACTAGTAATCTAACTCTGACCAGCAAACTGGTGATTTTATCTGATCTCAGGACAAGATCATCAGCTTCATCACCATGCACCTGAACTCTGAAGTTGGGTGTCTGACTCTACCAGAAGCCATATCTGTGGTGAATCAATGTCACTCTAGGAAAAAGATCTTCCTTGTGTATCAATTTCTTAAATATAGCCTTAGCAAGACACCCAATAAAGACGGTCTGCTTTTGGGCATAGTTCCAGCTGACCCACTCTAGTTTTTCTTTATTCTTTCTCTGGCACAGAATTACTGAGGCCTTAAAGTCCCTACTCCCTCAGAGGGTTCCATATACCCTGAGAAAACAACTCAGATCCCTCTCAATATGCAGGTCTCCTTTCTTCTTGGATGGTTCAGACAGCTCATTTATAGAAAGTTCTTGTGGGTTCAAGTGTTAGTATTGTGAAGAGATACTTGCTTTCTAACCATGGGACAAGTGAAACTGTCACTAAATAACTATGAAAATGTGTATTTCCTCAAAGAAATGGGATCGCCAGATGACTTCATGGTAATCCTGAGGTAATCTTCAAGTCATCCCCAGGAAGATAAGAGAGAGTCCTTTTTCAATCTCTGTGAAAGAATGGGGAAATCTCTCAGTAGAGGATTCAAAAGAGTCAGAAGTTTGGTATTATTCCCACAGTGGGACTTGTAAGGAATAATGTAAGGGTGGTGGAACAGGGCAAGTCTTAGTATCAATGCTGGCATGAGGGAAAGGTTGCTTTGCAGAGGGTGGTGACCCCTCAACTACTTTATGACAGATGACCCAGATACAGGATGAAGAATTGGCTTTGCTAGACATAGCATCTATGCTGTGGCCCTCATTTTCACGGCTCTTTTCTTGCTCATTATCACTTTTTATCAGGAGATCCAAAGTGAGCTACAAAGACCTCTTACATTACTACAGGTGACTCCAACTTGTGATGAAGAGTGGCTGGCTATGCCAGGGATATAATCATCTGTGATGTGGCTCTAATATTATTGGTGCTGCTCCCGTTTATCGTTATTATATTAAGAGATATATTATGAGATGCAAACATTTGGTTTCACTCACCACCTGGAACAGATTTTAGTGATATGGGATTTGGTCCTTATAAAGTAAGGAGGTAAAGCCTAGGAATTCTGTTCAATTTTGTCTACATTTGGTCATTCCTTCTGGGTAACATTAAATTTTTTGCTCATTTGTTTTAATTAAGTTTGTTTCCTCTTTTTTCTCCAGTATTTCCCATGCCAGGTTCCTTGTGTTTATATTAGTGTAGTATAGTGCTGGCCATAAATCTATTTTAAAAGTACTCTAGAAGACTTTTGGGATGTTTCTACCAAGGAATGAGAGGTGATCTGATCAATATGTACCAGAGTTATTCCTTGACATGTAGGTTAGGCTCATTCTTTCCCTGGAAGGGAAAAAAAGAAGATGCCTCCAAGATTTTTTGGCTCTGCGGGATATAGCAATCCTGTAAGATAGGGACTGCAGATCTGCTTCTAGCCCAGTCTCTAAGACCATCATTGACATAAAAACTCATTATGGAGAAAGGGCCCACCTTTCTCACCACCACCAGCAACAACTCCTAACTCAGGGGTGGGGAACCTGCAGCCTCAAGGCCCCTAAGTCCATAGATGCAGCCTTTTGACTGACTTCAAGTTCTATAGAACAAATCCTTTTATTAAGGGAATTTGTTCTGTGAAGTTTGGATTCAGGCAAAAGTCATACTTGAGGATGTAAAGGGCCACATGTGGCCTCGAGGCTGAAGGTTTCCCACCTACAAACCTCGACCATGGCTGAAAGAGATCAATGAATAACCTTTAAATTTTGACACATTGAGTAAAAGACTTCGGTATTGGAAAAACACTGAACTAGGAATGAGGAAACCTCATTTTACTTCAGGCCCCTCCCACTTACTAGCTATGTGGCCCTTGACAAGTCAATTCATCTTCATGGGCTTCAGTTTCCTTACCTATAAAATAGCAATGTAAAAGTTCCCTGCACTCATTTCTACAGTGATCCACCCCTACTCCCTCTGTGGTTCCAAGGATTGCCTGTGAGCACTGGTTTTCATCATGTTTTAAAATATCTCTGCTCATTTTCCCAGCTGAATTAATATAGCTGTGGCAATACCAAAGAGATACTTGGGACATAAGCTCTATTGCCTCAAGTAATCCAGAAGAGACATGAAGGAAGGGTTTCTGCAGAGAGTGAGGTAATTTTTTGCCAAATAGGAACAATCAAATACATGATTTATCTCTGAGTTCCCACCCATTTAAGGAAACACTTGAGAATAACGCAAATACTAAGGGAGAAATTTGCAACTCTAAATTTGTCTCCTCCTTTGCTCTTGACAAGGTAAGAGAAATCTGAAAAGTAATTTGTCATATTTGCTTCTTTTCCTAATTTTCTTTTTACCAGTCCTTCAGATACCTCCAGTCAAGACAAAACAAAACAATGGATTACTAGGTGTAGTAGGGGGTTGAAATAATTTCAACTGAACTATATATTTGTATTTAATTTGCTACGCTAGTTCATCATTTCATATTGATTTTTTTGTGAAGCACAAGGAATGAAAGTAGCTCTGGAAAGAACCCCCAGTGGGGGACAATGACTAAAAAGGTTCCATCCAAAGACCTACTACTGAAAAATAGCTTACATATTCTAACCTCCTATAAATACTATTTTTATTTTCCAATTTAATTTTACTATTTTTATTTCCATGTTTGTTGCTGCATCCTGCATAAGGTTAAGTAGGTTCAAGGATTCCAAACCTCAGACTGGATAGAAAACAGCCCTAGATTTTGATAACACAACTCCTCTTCTGTCCTTGAGTAAGTATTCTAGATTTGCCTCATTTGCTCAACTGTAGAACTGACTGTAAGCCCAGTTCTCCTGTCATACTAAGGCCAAACTGGGCATACTTCCCAGTCCCTTGGGCATCCATTTAGTCAATACTCATCTAGTAGCATTACTAAGTGCTACCCTAGTGGCCTGGAAGCATCAAAGCTGCTTCTGGGAGTATACAATCTTGTTCCAAAGATCAGCTTACTGTCTCAGACAGTGACTCATTTACTAACTCCTCAAGAGAATACCATTCCATGCTTATACTATGCAGAACTGGACTTCCTGATGGGTTTCATACCTTGCTTAACATTTTCAATGGCATATTTCATTTATCATGGGGGTCTTTTCTCTCCTATGTGATGGAGTTTCCCAAGAGAAGGAAGTGGACATATTTCCTTATTCTTGTATTTTCTTTTTGTGGGAGGAACAACATCCTAAATTCCCTTCTCTGAAAGGTAGGCTAGTTTTTCCTTAGAAGGTGTTGAGACATTGCTTGAGATTTGGTTGGTTCATGGAACAAAGCGTTCATAACTTCTCATCTACTGAGTAGAAAGCAGCCATGAGTATCTGAGAAGCTACTCTGGAGGTTTGGGCTGGCTGATCATGATGGGTAATGTAGACAAGGGAGCTTCACTGAGTTGAATCAACTTGAAATGTATTTAACATCTATCCCTGTTGAATAGCTTTTGCCTGCTATGGATAAATAAATTTCTTTTTGTCAACTACTGAATGTCTTATGAATTATCTCATTTTGTTCCTATCTAACCTAATATCTAATCTAAACTATCAGGGCTCTGGCTGAGTCAGGTCCAGCCTGGAACTCTTTTCATTTCATTTATTTTATAAGTAGGATGCTAAAAGCCCTGTTTGAAGGGTTTCTGACACCTAGCTTGTGAGTATGCTTTTAAGAAGTACTCATACCACACCCATATTATAAAAGGAAGCTGTACAAAGAGAAATTTACTTCACTGGGCTTTACTCCTTGGTTCTCTGCCCCTTTGTTGACATTTTTCACTATCTTTTTGATGCCCTACCCTTCCTGAATGAGGCTCAATAATTTAAAAAACCAAACTATTTGACTGTCAGCAGGTCACCTCTTGATGAGCTGTTAAGAGGAAGAAGCTGTGAATTTTGCCTCTGTGAGTGTGTATATGTGTGTATGTACAAATGTCTGCATTTAGAAAAAGCACTTGAAAAGTACATAATACGTATGGGAGTGACCTGGAACTGATACCTTGTTAATAGTATCTCCACTTGCTCTCCATATCTATTCAAAAACCTGTACTTGTCAGCGGGCAGCTTAATTGAAAGGCCAAATAAAGCCAGCAGTCTAATGTGATCTTTCCCCATGAACAGCTTGCAAGAGCTCCCTGTTCCAGCAAAGGAGCACTGGCTGCCTCACAAGAACGGCTTGCTCATCCTGCTGATGAATTAGTAGCATCTGCTTGCCAAAAACAAAACAGCAATCTGCGGAAGATTTCTGCAAACCTCAATCCTTCATCCAAATGAGAAGAAAAACCTCCAAAGAAACCCTGCTACTACCGCTGCCATGGTGAGATAACTTGGAACAGGGAGTCAAAGTAACCAATGCCAGCCTTCGCCTGAGCATGAACTGGTTTTCTTCAGCTCCCTGTTCGTATCACAGAGTTCTAGAAGAACTACAAAGCCAACTCTCATCTACCCTTCCAATCAGAGTTGAAAGTAAAGGTCAAAGGATGGAACCTCTCAAGTTAGACGGTGATCGGCAGAAGCAGCATTGCTCAGAAGATAAGCAATTTGGTAGAGATGGTGATATAATAATTCTAGGTCATAGATATTGACTAAAATTGGGAAAGTTGGAGATTGGATGATATAATCTGGTCTTTAATACTAATTTGAAAGCCACATAACCATTATTTACTCACTCTCTTGGAGTCTCAGTGTACCTAACTATGAAATAGGATAAAAAATTTTGGGAGTAGATAATTATGTAAATGATGGGAGGAAATACTTGAAATTCATTTTACAAATTCAGAGGGCATTCATTATCCCTGAGGGTTAGTTCTGATAGCTAATTTTCTACATCATTCACACATTTCTGATTTATGTGTCATTAGTGGATCAAAATGGTACCTTACACGTCTAGGATAGCTGCAGTACAAGGATGCTTATGAATGCTTTATAACTTGACTAAGACACACTGACTCAAGAGGCACATTTCTGGTGGTAACACAAGTTGCTGTCTGAGTATGAAAAAAGAGTTTCTTTTTCTGAATTCCACCCCTCTCCTTCCTCCCGTCCCCAACACATATACACATTCAGTTTCTCTACTAGCCAGAATTTCAAACAAGGGGAGGGAGCTGAGGAGCAGAAGGGAAAATGGTGTGGTTTCTTTTCCACCAACCTTGACTATGTTTTGAAAAAGATGAGTAAGAAGAGGAGAAAATAGGACAGGAAGGCTTCCAGAGTTCTCAGTACTCATTTTTTCCTCCTATAAGTGGAAGAGTCACCATTTGTGGAATGGCTAAACAAACTGTAGCTATATGAATGTAATTGAAATGAGAGTAAGGAGTCATAAGGAACAAAAAATATGAAACGTACATGGAAGCAAGGAAAGACATGAATTGATGCAGAATGAAGGAAATAGACCTCTTCATACAGTGACAACAGTGTAAACAAAAAAGAAGAGTAAAGACGGCAGAAATTGAAACTGTTTATTGGGTAATGATAATAACCAAACTTGGCCCCAGTGAAAAGCTATCTAGAGGCACCTCTCCTACTGTTTTTTACAAAGGTTTTTTGGGTTTATTGATCAATTTATTAAGCTGTTTTTTTCCCATTTTCTTTTTTTTCCTTTTTTTGTTGTAAGGGATAATGTCAGATATTCTGGTTAGTTATGATGAACTTTTTTTCTCCTTTAAATTCTTTGTTATAAAGGATAGTTCTATGAATGGGAGGGGAGGAATATATTTTAAAATTATGATAATGTAAAAACAAAAGGTATCAATTTATTTTTTCAATCTTAAAAAAATAGTTGGAGAATAAACCTTAAGTGACCAAAACCAGAAATTATTTGTTGCCCTACAAAGCCAGCCTTGGAATTGAGAAACTTAGGTTCTTGCCTCTAATTTATATTGGCTATATGACCATGAGCCAGCCACTTAATTTCTCATTATCTCTAGAATACTTTTTAATACAGTACATACTGGTCATTAGTCTATGTCAGTGGAAGGAGCTTCCACATCAAGAACTTCCTATACCAACAAAATCACAGGATCAGACATCTTTCTCCCCCACAATTTCTCCCACTCCCTTTCCCTCAAAAGCACTAAGTTTAATAAAGAAGGTGAAAGAGGCTGTCTGCCTGCTTGCGTGATCAAGGTCTCATGCAGTAACTTTACCTGGTTGGAGTCACTGTAAGTCCAAATTCTGGTCCTCAGCTTTGCATATTCAGGAATCTGATTTTGTCAGTTCATCTAAGATAATCAGACTCAGATGGGCTGATTCACACTCACCAGACCCTGCCTGATAAAGCAGAAAGAAAATTTATTAATTTAGACCTAAAAGCCAAGTGTTTGTTAATGTTGCTATTGGCTATTTTTAATAGGAATATACTTGTGAAACCACATTATGAACACAATGGAGTTAAACTCAACTAGCATTTATAAGCACCTACTGTATGCCAGGCCCTCAGGATAGAAAGACAAAATGTAGCTGTTCCTGCTTTCAAGAGGCATGCAGTCTGCTAGGGAGAACACACACACACCACAAGTAATTATAAAACAGATATCCCAAAGCATACAGTCATTGTTGAAAGCAAGAGGTGTCAGGAAAGGCCTCTTGAAGGAGGTGGTACTTAAGCAGAAATCTGAAAAGAGAAAAGTTTCAAGAGGCAAAGATGCGGGAGAAGATCACAGATATGGGAGACAGCCTGAGCAAATATATGGAAGAATAAAATATATTGTCTTGAATGTACTGGTAAATGTTGCTCATTGGGAGTATGGCCAGAATTAAGAGGTGGGTGACTTTGATAAAGAGAGTCATCAGTTTCCATTCTAGGAATATATCTGCCGAACAGACATCCTCACGTAAACCACTCAAGGTTGACCAGATTGACTCTTCTCTGGATTAGTGCTAAAGGTAGCCTTAGAATGTCTACTGGGTACTCCCTTTTTCTAGACTCATACAAACTTTTGCCCCTACTCTTCTGTTATGGCATTGCTTTAAAGAAGTAATACTTATTTAGATCACATCTTTTTTATATTAGTTACATTCTAGTCTTTTTAAAGAAATTTGAGAGATATCTTGCTTTCCTTAAGGTGATTTGGTATAGTGGACAAGTCAATCTGGATTTGGAGTCAGAAAAAATTCTGAGTTGAAATTTTACCTCTCCTATTGACTTATTGCATGACTCTGGGCAAGTCACTTGGCTTATCTGAGCCTCAGGTTCCCTTTCTGTAAAATGTGAATAACGAATATTACCTGTAGCATATATCTCACAAGTCTATTGTAAGGATTAAATAAAACACTGTATGTAAAGCATTTTGTAACCATAAATTATTATATAATAACAGATATCACTATTTCACTGATGGAGACCAGAAAAATCATAGATTCTCCCATAGATTAATAGTAAGAAAGGGCTTTACAGTTCACCTTGTCAAGTAATTATACTATTAAAGATTTACAGATGGAAGGAGTTTATTGGGTCCAGTTCTCCTCATTTTTAAAATGGAACCTGCAGCCCAGGGATATAAAGTAACCTTCTTCAGATCACATGGGTGCCAGCGCCTTGATGTAATTTGGGAAGCAGTGTCAGTTGCTTTAATCTTGTTCCCATAATCTGGATGGAAGTAAACCTTATTCAGGGCTTGCATTTCCCCTAAGAACTCACCATACTTCTCACCTTCAACACTGTGCTTAAATTGTTTTATGGGTCAAGAACATGTCTTCAAATCAATCTGAACGTCCTTGAGGAAAGCGTTGTGTAAATTCAAGATCTTTATTATGAAGATGGTAGTTCTAGAAGCACTGGGCTACATTAGACTCAGGGCACAACAGCCTGTAGTCATCAAACAAGTCCTATGACTGGGGTTGGAGTCAGAGGACCTGAGTTCAAATCTCAGGTCAGTTTTTACTTATGATATCCTTTTGTGTTCCTTGGTCTCAGGTTCTTCATTTATAAAATGAAAGAATTGCTGTAAATGATTCCTAAAGTCCCTTCTGCATCTAATGATTCCATGCTTATAGATTGATTTATGATTCATGGTCACAGATTGATAGATTGGCCTTGATTTGGACACTGCCCAGGATAGATCAGACCTTTATTAGAGAACTACGTTGCTTTTGAGGTTCCACAACTTCAGCACCAAGCATGACATCATGAACATCTGTCACTTCATTAATGACTTGTGTGGGCAATTTTCTGGTGTGGAAATATTCTCCATTAAAGCAGGTAAAAATCCAATTATAACTCAAAGTCTTAAAGAATTGCCTGAAGCACATAGTGAATTGCCCCTGGGCACATAGCAAGTGTTAAGGGATAGATTTTAATTCAGCCTTGCCAACACCAAGTTTCACAATATAACTATTGTGTTACACTTACTCTCCCTTTTTGCTTATTTTTTTTGCTTTGGTCTAGACGCAGGGATGGGAAATCTGTGGCTTCAAGGCCACAGATGGCTCTCTATGTCCTCAAGTGAGGCTCTTTGACCGCCAAACAAATCAGATTTGTTCAGTGAAGTTAATGGGGATGCAAAGAGCCTCTGCCCTCAAGCAACTCACAATCTAGTAAGGGAGGCGCTTATGCAAGCAATTGTATATTAACAAGCTCTCTACAGAATACGATGAAGATAATCAAGAAGTAAATCAAGAAGCATTAAGAGGAATTAGGAAAGGCTTCCTGTAGAAAGGTAGGATTTTGTTTGGGACTTGAAGAGTGACTTATCTGATGACTTTAAGTGACCTGCCCAGGATTCAATAGCCAGTGTGTGTCAGAGGTGGAATTTCAACCCAGGTCTTCCTGACTCCAAAACGATGCCTCTCCACTTTGCCCATAGTAGACCAGTAATAGATGTTTGGTGAATTGAACTGAAAGTGAATACGGAGAAACTGAGCAATATGTGGATAAAATGAACTGGTCTAAAGAGGAATTTGGGTATATAGAAATTTAGGGGTATGGATGGGCTAAAAGAATAGCCCTACATCTTCAAGGAAATTATTGGTATGGCAGATAAAGCATTGGACTCAGTAAGGAAGGCCTAAATTTGATAGCATCTCAGATACTGAGTAGTGACTGAGCTAATCACTTAACCCTTCTTGATCTTACTGTATTCATATATAAAGTAAATTTAATAAAAGCACTACTTCACAGAGTTGTGAGGTTCAAAGGAAATACACTTTAAAGCACTATCAGAATCTTAGCTATTAGCTATTCACAAGTAGTTAGATATGCTAAAGATGTTGCTGGAGAAAGCATCTTTCAGAAGGTTAAGTTACATTTCTACTCGGTCATTGGGAAATTGACATATGGCCTTATTCTATAACACCACAAATCAAGTAGTACAAATTGCAGATGCATAGTGGTAAAAATAAGGCACTGTTTGCCAGAAACAAAAAATGTGCTACAAATACCACCTCATCGACCCTCAGAATGCCTTTGTGAGGGAAAGAAACTTTAAGGATAAAGCTAAGAGACCTCAAAAAGTCAATAAACAAAAAAAGGGACTTCCTAAGGGATTCTGACCAACCATGATAGACTTGGAATGTAGCCTAGGTCTCCAGTTTTACAACCCATTGCTTCTCACAGTAGGTTCCAAGGATATACTTTGTCTATGTACCATATAAATCAGTCTTACAAAAAGTGAACTTAGCAGCTATCCATAGCCAACACATCAAACCAGGGTTAGCTCTGGAGCATCTGAAGTTCATAGGACAGCTCAAGAATAAATTAGTACCAAGAAACCTGAAGTTGTCATAACTGGGGACAGGCCAAATCCCCCAATCCCAAGGTAAGTTTTTGAAGCTACGTGGCCCCAGGGAAAGAAAAGATGTTGGATTTGATGTCAGAGGTCTTTGGTTCACATCCTGCCTGACTCTTCCATTCACTTTTTCTGTGACCTTGGACACATTTAACCTCTCTGAACCTTGGTTTCCTCATCTGTAAAATGATGAGGTTGTACTTGATGGTGTCTGAGTTTACTGATAACTTGAAGTCTATGACGCTGTCTTTTGGAGACTGTGTATATAGTCAGTCCCTTTACATCTCTAGCCTCAAATTTCTCATTGGTCATACATGATGGGAACAGATGATTTGTAAGTTCTCTTCTAGCTCTTTAGATTCTGTGTTTCTGTGATTCTAAGAAGAAATCAGTTCTAGAAACCCTAAGGGAACCAGAAACAAGAGTCAGAAAGGAAGAGGAAAGTAGAAAGATTTGCACCAGAAATGGTGCTAAGTCATTCAGATCAAACTAGGACTCCCTCAGAATGAACTGAATCTCCACAAGACCAATTTCCTCAAGAGGATGTCCTCACATTCTAGCTTAACCAATTCCAAAGAAGCTGCATGTCTCTTGGGGCTGGTCCAGTCCTAACTTACTCCACAAGCTGTCCACAAAACTTCAGAAGTTCTGTAGTAGTGCTTCTGGAACCAAGAAATAGTAGTAGCAATAGTAGTAGTAGTAGTAGTAGTAGTAGTAGTAGTAGTAGTAGTAGTAGAAGTAGTAGTAGTAGAAGTAGTGGTAGTAGTAGTAGAAGTAGTGATATTAGTAGTAGTAGTAGTAGAAGTAGTGATAGTAGTAGTAGTAGTAGTAGAAATAGTGGTAGTAGTAGTAGAAGTAGTGATAGTAGTAGTAGTAGTAGTAGTAGTAGAAGTAGTAGTAGTAGTAACGTGTAGTACCTTAAGGTTTACAAATAGTATCAACTTTTAGCTTCAAAATAATCTGAGAAGCAGGTGCTATTATTAGTATTATCCCCATTTTACAGATGAGAAACTGAGACCAAGAGAAATTAAGTGAATTGCCCAGAGTCATACAGTTAGTAAATCTTAGACATGAAATCTAAACTCAGGTCTTCCTGATTCCAAGTGCTCTATCCATTGCACTTGTCACTGCAAGAAAAGAAAATGATGTAATATTACCCTTATGGGAAAAATTATGGATACTTTCTCCCTATGAAGGAATTGCCATGTTCTTACTGTTGACAATTGCTGTATCAACTATATGAGTTAAGTCCCCAGAGCTAGGGCTAAAGAGATGATAGCACAGTCCAGAAAGATGCTAATTCCTTTCTGCCTGGGGCTTTCTGTCTCCTCCCTCCCTTTTCCTTCCCTCTCTTCCTCCCAAGCATACTTAAATGCTATAAACACATTAAAGCTAAGATCCAGATTGGCTGATGTTAAGATTAGCTAGCCATCGAATCTCTGTTTGAGCCACAATATTAGGGCTAGCATAAGATCTTTTAAAATATAAGCAAATATTGTCAGCAATACAATGATCCAAGACAATCCCAGAGGACTAATGATGAAGCATGCTATCTGCCGCCAAAGAAAGAATTGATATTGATCGAATACAGACTGAAGCATGCCATTTTCACTTTCTTTTCTTTTATTCAAGTCTTCTTGTACAAAATGACTAATAGGGAAATGTTTTATGTAATTGGAAGTGGATACTGTCTCAGGGAGAGGAGAGGGAAGAAACAGAGGGAGCGATAGAATTTGGAACTCAAAACTTTCAATAAAAATGTGAAAAAATTGGGAAAAATATAAGCAAAACCAAACAGTATCAGGGGCCAAATTTGGTGTGAATAATGCCTTTTTAAAACTCAGTTAGTGAGAAAAGGTATTTTTGCTTTTTCTCAGGAGACTTAACTGTGATTTTACTTCTAAGGTAAATGATTTGATTCTATATAACCTAAAGTTTAGATTTTAGTTGTATTTTTTAAAGATGCTCTAAAAAGTAATTATTTTGTCCATTTTCCATTGAGGGGGATTCCTTTGGCTGCCAAAGTTGATGCCAATATCAGCACTTGAAGTGATACTGATGATCCTGAAGGAAAAAAATGCTGAGGTCCCTAGGCCTAAACAAAGAAAATTCCCATTTTCCTTAAACATACATTTTGAATTATAGCCTCTAGCATTTTATATTTTTGGCCAATATATTTGCAATACAGTCTGATATTGGATAACAGTTCTGAAAATTGACATCAAAGTAGGTCATTCAGACTCTTTTTTTTCTCTCCTCTTCAGCTTCCTTTCTTTCTACTTTTTATTTTTTCCAGTGCTTCTTTGGACATAAACTGCTCTTTCTCTAATGCAGTGATAATTTATGTATTTTTAAAAAACTTCTTATGACTCCTGAATTTTAACATGGTCTTATAAATCCTTAAATATATGGCCTTCTAGGGTGTAAGATTCTTCTGTATAACTCCTTTGTCCCTCTTTTCTTTGGGTTTCTGTTCCATTCATTACTTAAAAGATGGAAAAAAATATATACATACATTTCACTAATAGGTTCCACACATTAAAACAATCAAACAAATGAGCAGAAACATAGGGTTTATCACATTGTTTTTATGGCATGGATGACCCTGAACAGGTCTCTTAACCTCTGTATGCTTCAGGTTCCTCAAATGAAAAATGGGGGTAGTAATTATACCTACCTCACCGGGTTGTTATGAATATCAGTTGGTATACTATTTGTAAAGCTCTTAGCACAGTGCCTGGCACATAGAATGTGTCATGTAAACACTAGCTGTTCTTGCTACTGACCCTTTGGTAGTCTGCTGGACCTTTTCTCAGAAAAATGTTTCTTAATTTATAAAATAGAGTACATAAAATTACAAAGAAGTATATAATATAAAATACAATATGGTATAATCTATAATATATTCATTATAATTATATATTCAATTATATTGAAATAAAAAAATATATATATTTCCCATTCAAGTTCATAGACCTCCCTTCAATTCTATACATGGATTTTTCCAGGTTAAGAATTCCTGGTTTAAAAAAAAAGAGACTTGGTGGGGTAGGAATTGTTGAAGAAGAGTTACCTAGCTCTGCTTTTTCTGTTTGGCTTTCACTGAAAGCTGAGTTTAGGAGTGAACTTCAAATATATTTTAGTACAGGACTCAGATAGACTAAGAGATGCCAAACTGAGGACTGTCCCCAAAGTGACCAGTGTGAGCTTCTGTGTTTGCAGCAGATGTCACCAGTTGGAGGATACAGAATCTTTCCAAACTCTGGTGTAGAAACTAGAACTCTAAACTTTCTAGAACTCTAGTCATTTCCAATGTTTGCAGTTACCAAAAACCTTATCCTTACCTGGAAGTATGGACAGGGCAATCACTACTCTGGAGTTAGTTCTTTGAAGGCAGGGATTGTTGCCTTTTTTCTCTTTGTATCCTAACGGTCTGGCAGATAGTAGGCATTTAATTCCAGATTCTGAGAGTTGGAAGGAATAACAGTGGCCATCTGATCCAACTCATACACGAACGGAATTCTCCTACAACCTACCCATTAATTGTTCATCCCTGCTCTGCCAGAAAACCTTGAAGGAGGGGGACACTATCCACCATGTCTAGAGGCAGCCCATTCCATTTTGGGGCAGCTCCAATGATTAGAAAACTCTTCTTGACATCAGGCATAAATTGACTCCTTTCAAGTTCCATCCATTTTTCCTGTTTCTTCTCTTTGGGTTAGTATAATACAGAATAAATCTAGTTCATCTTTCATATGGCAGTCTTTGAAATTCTTGAAAGCATCTATTATGTCTCCATCTCTGCCCCTCCCTATTCTAAGCTAAAACCCCAAATTCTTTCAACTAATTCTCATACCACATGGACTCAAAGCCTTTTCACCATCCTGCTTATCTCCTGCTTATCAGTTTCCTCCTTAAAACTGTGGTTCCTGGACTGCTCATTGATCAGCTAAGGAGCAGCTAAAAGTCACCTCTCTGGAAAAGAGAAGGAATAAAGTTGCTAAAACCACTCCTTTATTTCTTCCTTTCTTCATCCTTCTTATTGAGTCTACTACCACTGTTGTCACTACCACCAACAGAGGGAAATAGGGTCAGCATTGTTCCCAGATAAACCTCAGAACACTGGTGAAAATATCAATAAATCCTGGGTTCCCAAGAAGCATTTCCGTGAAAGCTCCTTTATCCTCTGCAAATAAATTTTTTTTCCCCAAAGTATTTTCCTCAGAATGACCCCATGAGACAAATAATATTATGTCCATCTTACAGATGAAGAAACTGAGACTCTGAGAAGTCAGTTGACTTGCCCAGGTGCTAAAAAATAACACCATTAGGACTTGACTGAGCTCTTCAAATAAGTCCAATTATCTTTCCATTATATAATCATTTTTTTCACTATTACAAAATCGGGGCTTCTTGAAAATAAGGAATCTTAGATTCACCATTCCCCAAATTCAGTATAGATTGATAGGCAATAATAAAATAATTATGTCTCAACTTTATATAAGGCTTTAGAGTATATAAAGTACCTTTTCTGATCTTCACAACAACCCTGTAATGTAGGTAATTATGATATTATAACTATCTTCCGGAGGACAAACTGAGACTGAAACAAGGTTAAGTGATTTGTCCAGGGTCACCTAGACAATAAGCACCTAAACCAGGATTCGATCATTGGTCTTCCTGACTTCAGCACTCTATTCACTGTGCCACCTACCTGGGTGACCATAGATGTCTAGAGGCAGATATGATCAAAGGGAGAAAAATTATTTTTGTATTATATTATAACCAATTATTAAAGTAGAATCCAGGCTTTTTCTCCTCTGTTTCTCTATTAAGGCCCAGCTACTGTGGAAGGTCAGCCTCTGAAGTCTATGGCTGATAGATAATCTTCCAGCAACTTGCTCTTTGATCTTGGACCAGACTCCACCCATCTAGAAGACCTTACTTTTGTTTAGAGTGTAAATAGAAGCCAGTCTAGGTGAGTAAATAGAAGCCAGCCTAGGCGGCTTCTTTCCCTGAGGAAAAGCATCCCTGTCCCTGTATCCCTTCATTAGAATTCAAGCTCATGAAGGAGAAAATCAACCAGAGCGGTCTGAATGGAGATGGGTTTCTGGAGGTGGCTAAATCTCATGATCAAACCACATTCTCAACAAGAGGAGCTAAAGACTTCTAGCCCACCTCCTCACTAAATGTCCACCAGTGAGGGTTGATTTTTCAGTTGTCAAGGGCATTCTCTTTCAAGAATTATCTAAAATTTTCAGGCTCTTCTTATCTTTTGTCTTTGGTTGCGAAGACAAACCACTGACTATCAATTTATTGATTATTAGCCAGCCAAATTAATAAACTGATTATTAATTACCCAGAAACTCTGTCTCTTGAGTTTTTTTTCATTCATCATAAAATGAAAATGATATATTTTCAGAATATCAGTACTTCATGTCTGGGTTGATAATTATTAGACATAGTTCAGGAGAATTAAATGTCAACACCCCTACTGCCACAATTCCTACCCATACTTAAGGAAGGGTCTGGACTGTGGTGGAAAAAGATTCTAATAGGAAGGGAGGAATGACAGAATCAGAGAACCCCAGAAATTGTCTAGTCCAGATATACCCAAGAAGTCCCTCTCCATTCCTAGAGTGTAAATTCTTTGTGATCAGGGATTTTTTCCCTTTTGCCTTTACATCCCCAGTGCCTATTATAATGTCTTGTACATAGTCTACCCTTAAAAAAAGTTTGTTGAATTGAAAAGCCCTAAAAAATTATCATCAGTTATTGACAGACTAAAAGGAACTCTCCAGTTGAGGCTCAGATCTTTCTAAAGGATATGACCCTGATGTCAGAGTGGATGAGGATGCAGTCTCTTTCATTGGGGACCAGAATCTGAACTAACAGACCCAAACCCTTTAAGGCCCAGAAGATCAAAGGAGAGTCTAACTAGAAGAGACCTGAGATACCAGGACTATAAGGTAGAGAGAGGGAACAAAGGAGAGAGGGGAAGGGGGGAGGGAGAGAGATAATTTATTAAGCACATATTATGTGCCAGTTCTAAGTGCTTTACATATATTAATCTCCTTTGATTTGGGTGTTCATTGGAGGTAACAAGCCTATTGGGAATTCTCTCTAGTGTTAATGAAAATCCTAGTATAATAGAAACCTAGAGCTAGAAGAGATGTTAGATATCGATCGGTCAGTAAGTCAATATGAGTTTACCAAGTGCTTACTACATGCCTGACACTGTGTTACAAGCAAAAGATAAAAGGAGAGGCCAAAGCCCTGTAGTTCCTGCTCTCCAGAAGTTCTCTAATAAGGGAGATGAACATGAAAATTAGAAAGTACATACAAAATGCCTACAAAATAGGTGGCAGAAAAGCAATACTACAGAGTAGCAGCAAGATGGTGCTGATAGAGTACCAAGCCTGGAGTCAGGAACATTCATCTTCCTGAATTCAAACCTGGTCTCAAACTAGTTGTATGACTCTGAGCAAGTCACTCAGCTGTTTGCCTCAGTTTCCTCATCTGTAAAATAAACTGGAAAAGGAAATGGCAAACCACTCTGGTATCTTTGCCAAGAAAGCCCCAAATAGGGTCATGAAGAGTCAGACACAACTGAAAAAAATGACTGAATAAGAACAAATATAGAGGTAGGTGGAAAACCACCTCAGAAGGGAAGGTCCTAGCAGCTGGGGTAGAGGAGGGTGGGGGGGGGGAAGAGGGGGAGCCAGGAAAATCCTCCTTACTGTAGAAGAGCTGGTAGATAAACGGAGATGAAAGAGCAGCGACAAGGAGGATGAAAAGGCGGGGCCATTGATTTGCTAGAAGGTGGGAGAGATTTGGAACAGAATTCATTATTTTGTAAATATTGTTGGGAAAGCATACTCTCCTTCCTGACCCCATATTTTCACCTTACTTTTTTTTCTATTTCAATTCTACCCCTTCTTTTTTATTTCACCACAACCTTCTCTCTCCCTTACATTATATCATATACATATATACGCATACATACACACTCATATACATAAAGATATATGTGTATATATACATGTGTGTACGTATAGGAGTGTGTATATACATCTACACACATCTCTGTAATTCCATTCCATAACTCACAAACTTCCCTTCATTTAGGTTTCTTTATTTCATGCATTATCCTCCCTTTGTCACTCACTGAGACCTGACTTCCCCTACATGACACTGAATCTCTGGTCCTCCCCTCAAGCACTAGCAGAATCTTCTCTATTGCATTCTGAGTAAGAAACAATCACTGCTGGGCCGGTCAGACAAGAGTTATTTCCCTCTCCTTCTCTTCTAAGGGGCCCCCTTTTCTGGGCTGGGGAACCCACTGCCTTGGTTCAGTCCTAAGGGAACCTAGTCCCTAAAGAGAGGAATGAAGGAAGCAAACATTTATTAAGGGCATACTATGTGCTAAGCACTTTGCAAATATTATTTTTTTTAATCCTCATAACAACCCTGTAAGGTGGATTCTATTATCATTTCCATTATAGAGTTGAGGAAACTGAGGCAGAATTTAAGTGACTTGTCCAGTCACACAGCTATTAAGCATCTAAAGTCAGATTTGAATTCTGGTCTTCCTGACTCCAGAAACAAAGAGAATCATTTGAAATTATGGTTTATTTGGTCTCATTTCTAGTATCTCTCCCCAAATAGAAACATGCTTATTGTACACCATAAATCAGGTATAGGGTAGTTATTAATTTCCTCTACATAAATGAAATAGTAAACACTCATGAGACTCAGAGGCATTCATTGACAGAAAAACAAGTAAAATAACTATGGGTATAGTCTCTGGGGAGGTTGAGACATAAACCTTAGAAAAGGAAGTTGTTTTTGAGACTGCTGAGTGGAGATTTTATATTTCACCTTAACTCTGCATTATCTAAACAGTCTGGCCTCATCATTTTACCTGTGGTCATTTTTCTCTAAACTGGAAACTTCCTGTTATCAAGGGACCCAGGAGCTCCAGCCTCTCTCACAAGGCTGCCTTCAAGGCTGGACATGTATACCTCAGCATCACTATTCTGTTACTTACATTGAGAAAAGAAACAAAAAAGACAGACAGGGACCCAAAGCCTAAATTAAGATCACTCAACTTAGCTGCCATGTATTTGAAGATGTCATGGAACTGGAGTGGGTAGAAGGTCACTGTCCCTCCCTCACATTTCACAGGAATTCCAGGGAGAGACAGTGACTTGTCACCCATTCCACAGACAGGAAGGAAGTTATCACTCCTTTTAGACTGATGCAGTGCCCTGGCTCCTCTCACTGTTCAAGGCCATGGGAGAGATCACCTAGAGCAGGGGTGGGGAAACCTGCAACTTTGAGGTCACAAGCAGCCCTCTAGGTCCTCAAGTGTGGTCCTTTGACTGAATCAAAACTTTAAGTTTTCCAAAGGCTGCCCTTGAGGACCTAGTGGGCTATATGAGGCCACAGGTTCCTGACCCCTGTGACAGTTTGCTGCATCATACGAAAACACCAACTCATTTCAGTATTAAGCCACACGTTTCCCTGCAAGTGGCTTGGGAGCAGGCCCAGCTTGGATATGTTCTAGGCAGAGCAAGGATGAGAGTGCACTCTACACCCCTCATTACAGTTTTGTCTCTCTGGTCTTGGATGGAGAATCAGAATACCCCAGGTTACTTCCCCTTTGCCCCATTGCTTGGCAACCTCTTTAATTTTCTGAAGTTCATTCTATTAAAATGCATCACTAAATCCAGATCTGAGAGGCTACTACTACCTACTGGTCCCCAGGCATTTTCCCTCTTTTCTCAAGGAGTTCTGGACCTGATTTATTGTCTTCCTTACATACCCAACTCCTGACCTTATACTCAGGGACCTCAACTTACCTGTTGATGCTCCTTCAAACATCCTAATCTCCTAGTTCCCTGATCTCTTCAAATGCTATGAACTACTGTACTCTTCCTCCACTCTATCATCATTTGATGATATAGTGTTAGATGGACACACTCTAGATTTGGCCATCACTCACCAGTGCTCCCTTTCCCTAATCGAAAACCCTGATATTATTCTGTCTGATCATAACCTCCTATTATTTTATCTCTGCCTTAATCCTCCCAAACCTATTTTTTATCTTTCTCATGACCTCCAATTCTTCTCCTCTCAGTATTTTTTAGGCCGTTACCAATATGGATAAATTTTCTTCCCTTCCCAATCTCAACCCCGTATTAAGTAGTTCAATTCTACAGTCTTCTGCCCTTGAATCCTTTGTGCCCTTGACCTACTGCTTCTAATACCTAATCAAAGCCAAGCACTGAATTACTTTCATCATTTCCTTTCCTTTCCTATTCATGCACTTCTGTGTAGAGCTAGAAAAGTTCCAAAGGAGCTTACTCCACTACAAATCTATGCTATCTAACCTCTGCTGGGTTTTTACTATAGAAAGGCAAGTGTTTTTTATTTTTTTATTCCTCCCTAGTTAATTCCCTATCCCATTTTCCACAAAGGCTTCCAAAACCCTTTCTTCTCTCCTCAAACATTCCACACCTCCCACTTCCCTTATACTCTCAAAGTAAATCCTGAGAAAATTGAGGCATTTTTAAGGGAAGACACTATTTTCTTTATTTTCTTCACCTTAAGCCCTCTGGCACTATTCTCAACTCTCTTGTCCATTCCACTAGTCTCTGATAATCAAGTGGATCCTTCGCCTTGCCAATTCCTCTTCTGTACCCTTAATCTCCAACCCCTCCAACAAGTTACCACCTCAATCATTTCCCTCTTTTTATCCAACCTTTAACTTTCTCCCTATTTTCCTTCCCTATTTCCATCAAACATACCCAAGTCCCCCAATCCTAAAAAAAAGTCTTCTGTACCATCCCCTCAAGCTATCTTTTAATACTTCTCTTTATTTTCTAAAGAAAACTATACCTCCACCAAGCTATTAACTATACTAATTGCCTCTACTTTCTCTCCTCTAACTAGTTTCTCATCCCTTTGCAATGTGATCTCATCATTCAACTGAAACTACTATATCTAAAATTATCAATGATCTCTTCATTGCCAAATATAATAGTCTTTCTCAATCTTCACCTCTCTCTCTCTGTCTCTCTCTCTCTCTCTGTCTCTCTCTTTCATTTTAGTCTCTGCAACATCTGATACTATTGATAACTCTCGCCTTATCGATACTTTCTCTTCTATGGATTTTTGTGATACTGCTTTTTCATGGTTCTCCTACGTCTCACTGGTGCTTCTTATCTCCTTTATTGGCTAATCATCCATATCACGCTCCTTGACAGTGATTGTGTCCCAGGGGTCTATCCTGATCTCTCTTCTCCATCTTTCTTTCCATTCATGGAGACAATATGGTAAAGTGGTGGTGGTGGGGAAGGGGATGTTCAATCAAAAGTCTCAGGGCAATCTCATCTCTGATGCCTACTGCCTATGGGACTTTGGGCCATTCACTTAATCTCTCTTGGTTTTAGTTTCCTCATCTGTAAAACAAGGGGTTGCACTAAATGATTTCTGAGATACCTTTTAACTCTAGCTCTGTGATCCCATGAGACCTCATCAGCTCCCATGAGTTTAATGATCATTCCATACAGATGACTCCAGCACCTATCTCTTTATTTAGTTTCAACCCCACATCACCATTGTCTACAAGACATTTCAAAATGGATATCCTATAAACATATGAAAATCAACATATCCCAAACAGAATTCATTATCTTTCCTCAAAAGTCCCCCTCCCTTCCAAACACATCCCTATTTCAGTCAAGGGCATCACTCTTCTTTCAGTCTCTCAACTTCATATTTTATCACTATCCTTTACTTTTCACTATCTTTTCTCTAACAAATCCAAATGATTGCCAAATCTTTCCATTTCTGCCTTTATAATATCTCATATTTAACTTTTTCTTGATACACAGGCAACTGTGTATAATTATGCCCTCACCACCTTTCATGTGAACTATTGAAATGGCTTTCTAATTGGATCAACTGATTCAAGTCTTTCCACATTTCAGTCTATTCTCCACGTAGCTGCCAATGTTATCTTCCTTAAGTGATGGTGTGATCATATCACCCCCTTGCTCCATAAAAGGCTCCCTTTTTCCATTAGCATAAATGCTAATTGCTATTAGCAATAAATGTCATTAGGAAAAACTCTGAGTTTTAAATAAATCCCTTCACAACTTAGATCCAACGTACCTTTCTAACTTCGTTATGTATTACTCCCCTCCCTACATTCTGTGTTCCAAATTAATTGGTCTCGCTGTTTCTTACACAGAATATTCCATCACCCATCTCTATGACTCTGTCCTGGCTGTCCCCCATGCCTACAATATATCCCTTCTCTCCTCTGCCTGATAGAATGCATTATTTCCTTCAAAACTCAGCTCAAGTGTTGCCTTCCTGTATTAAGCCTCTTTGGAATCTTTCAACTGCCAGGGACCTCGATTAAAATGTCTTCTATTTATTTTCTATTTCTTTTTCATATATGAGCTGTATTGTACACTTTGTTCTTCCGTATATACTGTAGTGTAAACACTGTCTTTCCAAATAGAATGTTTCTAGAATTCAAGCTCTGTTTTTTTTTATCTTTTGTATTCACAGAACTTAGTACCTCCCAAGCATTTAATGAATGTTTATTGTTTAATTCAATTAAACTTGTAGTCATCAAAGGAACTACCAAGAAAGAAGAGTGACCCAAGAATTGGGGTTAGAGGAGACCCCAGCCTATAGAAATAGAAATTAAATAGGAGGAGCCTAGAACTCAGTGATAACACATTAATTTTTATATCACATTCATTTATGAATGTATCACTCCCTCCCCCTCTACCAAGTGAGCCTATCCTTGCAGCAAAAATTTTTAAAAAGAAAAACAATTCAGACAACCCCATTAATACATTAGCTGCCAACAAATACATCATCCAACAATATTTACAATATTATATACCTATAAGTCCTCATCTCCTCAGTGAAGAGAGGGAAGTACAATGATTTAATCTCGCACCAAGTTGATTTTTTAAAACAATCATACTTCATTTATTTTAACATTCATTTTAAAAATTTTGATTTTTAAATTCTCCTTCCCCCCCACCCACTAAGAAGGCAAGCAAAATCAATTTCACATGTGAAGCCATGCAAAACATATCCACATTAGGCATGTTATGAAAAAAGCAAGAAAAATAAAGTGAAAAAGTAGGTTTCATTCTGCACCTCTAGAGAAAGAACTCATGAACTCTGAGTGCCAGGCTAATTTTTATATAACAAACATTTACTAAATGCCTATTGTTTGCCAGAATATTGAATGTTTTTAGGAAAATTCAAAATTTAGAAAGGATCAAGTCCCCATCCTCAAAGAGCTCATAACCTCATAGCGATAAGAACCCAACATAGCTATAGTATGAACTTTTACATGGTAAGTGTGATAGTTACTAAACAAAGTGCTGAGTGAAGTGATCACAGGTACTTAATGGGCACATGGATTTGAGCTTGAGAATCCTTTACACCATGGTCAAAAGAAACACTATTAAAATGACTTTGCCCATGCTATATGTAATACAGTAAATAGATTGAGGGAGGGATATAGAAGAATCCCAATAAGTCTTGTGATCCTGGTCTTTTGAATAGAAATCTTTCTCCTGATTTTCCTGATGGTAACAGTTAAACAAAAACTTGCTGGCAGCAAAAAGTTAATCAAAGAAGTGGAAATAAGATGCCCTCCTGGGCAATTTCATGTCTCAAGGTGCCTCTTATCTCTCTCTGTCTCTGTCTCTGTCTCTGTCTCTCTCTCTCTCTCTCTCTCTCTTCCTTCCTCCTTCCCTCCTATCAAGGGAATCCTTGAAAAGAGGGGATTTCTTGGATTCTTTGGCCACCCTTGTTAAAGCCCTGATAAATATACTCTGAGAAGTCTTGCAATTTTCTACTGCTTTTCATAGGATCATACACTTAAAACTAAAAGGAACCTTAGTCATTTAATCCTTCCTTACGTTTTACAGATGAGGACACTAAGGTTCATGGAAGGGAAATAATTTATTCAAGGTCATACAGATAGTTTATAGCAGAGCTGAGATTGAACCCAGATTCTCTAATTCCATATCCTACATTTCCCCCAATATACCCCACTGTTGCCTTTCTAGTGTTTTTGGTATGTTTCTGGTGAAGATCAGAGCTAAGTCTTGGTAGAGGTATGAAAATCATAGCAACCATAGGTCTAGATCTGGAAGGATCCTTAGAGATTATCTAGTCCATACTCTTCATTTTTCAAATAAGGATATTGATGCCCAGAGAGCTAAGGTGATTTTTCTAAGGTCACACAGGTGTGTTGGAGGCAGGATTCAAACACAGATCTTCTTACTCCAGAGACAGTGCCTTTCCTATTGTGCCACTATAATGAGAGTTAAAGATCTTCCCACACCCATTAACAGGTTTCCCCTGGAGTCCATTAAGGGAAGTTTGATGAGGGGAGGCTTGTTTTGCATTTTGCAGGAAGGCCCACACCTTTTAAAGTTAATTTCCAATGAGGCCTGGGTCACGAGTAGTCATGCCCTCCAGCTCTGAAAAGTGAGATGAGGTTTTACTTTGGAGCTTACTCTGTGGAAGAAGATTCATGTGCCAGATGTGAGACTCTGGGTAGCTATTAAAGACTCCTCTTTGAAAACCTAGATGTTGGTGCTTCTCTCTCTGGTAATTACGTATGTATGTAATGGTCAGACATTGGATCTGTCTGTTGATCTATGATGTATGTATCGCTTATGGTCAGACAGAAGTCCTGTCAGTCTTTATTTCTCTGTTTGTATCTTCTCTGTTGGTATGTGTGATTAAAGAAGATTGTTGACCCCTCAAAATTTGCTTTCCTTTTAAAAAAGCAGATGTAAGAACCTGTGCTAGCAGGCCATTCTGAATGTGTCAGGGTGCTTACTGCTACAACCACACAGTCTCCGTAATCCATCAATCAATAAGATTTTGTTAAATTTTTTTATTTTTATTAAATTCCTACAAAATTCCTACAATTCCAGGAACTGTTATAACCCTATGGATACAAAGACAAAAATGACACATTCCCTGAGGTAACATACACATCTAGAAGTAGATATGAAATCCATACTAGGTAATTTCAAAGGTAAGCACCAGTATCTGTGAAGCTCAGGAAAGTTCCATTTAGCAAATAGGATAAGTTTTGAAGGGTAAATGATTACTCTCTAATTTGAGCATTACCAGAAAATAGGCTCATTTTTCTATGTAGTCATGCATCATTATGTGAGAAACATGTGAATTTTTTTTTACCTTCCTGAGTTTTGAAAAATCAGTTTGGATGTAGTCATGAGAAAAATAATAATGGAGAATGACCCCCTATTACGGGTTAAACCTTAAGCCCATAAACTAAGCCCACAGTAAATTTTCTTTCACAGAACTCTTAAATGGAAGTTAGAAACCATCATCTATGTTGTAAGTTTGGAAAAAGAATTAAAATGACCCTGATGGAATATAGCCCACAGTTCTAGAGTGTTGTAGTTAGTGGAGAAGCATTTTTTAAGTGCCTACCATTGTGCCAGGCACTTTTCTTCCTTCCTGTTCCTAAGCACTAGGGATACTTCTAAAGAAAGGCAGTCCCTACCCTCAAAGTGTTCACATCCTAATGGTCAAGACAAACATGAAAATTAATAAGGTATACATAAGATATATATTGAGTAAATAGAAATAAACCTGAGAGGTAAAGGCAATACTACTTGCAGTTGTGAAAATCAGAACTAGCCTCCTACAGAAGGTGAGATTTTAGCTGTCTTGGAGTTTGATTAAACTGGGAATTTGAGGACATCTCCTGTATTACTGCTAAGAAATTAATATGTTTTTAGCAGCTTGCAGGCTGTATTTCACTGTTGCTGTCAATAAAAATAATTCATCCCTACATTCATATCGATTTCTAATTACATGGGCCATTCCAGAAAAATTGTGAATTGCCCTGTCTAGTGCAGTAGGAATTGTGAAGAAATGGTTCAGTCAGGAGAGGAAGGGGTGGTGGTGGTGGTGGTGGTGGTAGCAGCAACCACAGTAGCTCTCACTCTAGAATGTGTTTCCTTATGTGCAAAATCTGAGTATTGAATAATGTCAGTTCCTTGTAGCTCTAAGTCCATGACCCTACAAGGTTAGAAACTCTGATAACCACCTCCTAGAACTCTCTTAAAACAAATGTTTAATGCCAAATGGAGATTAAAATTTGAACATACATGGTGTATATTCCGTAACATGAAATGTTGCTAGTCTTGGCTATAAAGTCCTCAAGCCCTAATGCATTTATAAAGAGTAGCTGGAGTTTATCAAAGTTTTCAAACAGTTGTCTCGTTCTCCGGAGCTTCTGCTGTTTCGAGCTGGGGATTCCTCACCACTTTCTTGGCTCTAGCCCCGAGGGTTCCTCCCAGATGTGGCTCCAGCTGCTCCCAGCCCACCGCAGCTGGTCTCAGTGTCTCCGCCTGCCAAGCGCTGCTGCAGCTACAGCTGCAGCCGCATCTGGGGGGCGCGTGCGCCGTGGCAGCCGATGCCCGGGCACCGCCACCTCCTCCGCGCTGCCCTGCCTATTTTAGTCCAAGCTGCCGCGGCGGGGCGCGGGGCCCGCCTGGAGCCGGGGGCTGTGCTCGGGGGCCCGGAGCTGACCCTCGGGGCCGGGGCTGCCGGCCCCCACCCTGAATGAGAAGGGGAGCCGGAGCAGCCGGGGCAGTCCCAGGCTCTGCGCCTCCCAGCCAGAGTCGGGCCAGGACCTGAAACTTTTGTCATGCAGCCCTGGAGCTCGTGCCGAGCGAAAGGAAAAGGTAAGAAGGAGTTGGGAGAGGAGCTGCTGGCTCTGCCACCGCCTCCTGCTCGGGTGTCGACTTCCAGCCTGGCACCTCGCAGGGCTAAAAATGGAAGCGAAAGTTGGAGGCACCTCGGGCTTGGGAGCAACTTTCCCGGAGCTCTCCAGCCCCCATCTCCGCCTCTTCGTCTTCGTCTGCCTCCTCTCTTGCTTGCCCCAGGTCCGTTACTCGGACTCTGACTTTCCTTGGCTGCTCCCCAAATTCCCAGCCCCTTCCCACGTTTTGCCTTTTTCCTACCCCAGTCCTCTCCATCACTACTTTCTGTGCTGCCTTGGTCCTCCTTCCGTATTGTCTGTCAATTCTGACTATTCCGTGTCCTCAGGGCCCCCTTAGGAGAGTTGGGGAGGGAATCTAGCAGAGGGAAAAGAGCCCTCTTAGGTTCTCATAGGCGTCTGTGTTTTTAGCTGCCGTCAGTCTCCTGCCCTGGCCCCTAGAGGGAACAGGATTGGTTCAATTGCATACCGACTTGGGAGAACTGTCACCTCTAGCTATGCGTCTCCATCCTTTCTCACTGGTCCTATGGACAAGCCTGGTAGTGGAAGAAAAAAAAACGTGATTCTTAATGTTTCCCATTCATGTTCTGTGTAAGGACTTTGGCATGTAAAGACGGTCTTGGAAGGATGTGAAGAGGAAGGTTACTGTCACTCCAAGAGTTTCCTTCCTTCTTCCTTCCTCCCTTTCTCTCCTTTCTCCTTTCCTTCCTTCCTTCTCTCTTGTAAGCAGGTCAAACGATCTCTAATATTCAAGAGACGAATCCTTGGTGGGACCATGGTCAAGCAATTTCACTTCTCTTTTTCTGTTTCCTCATTTGTAAAATATAACAGGACTGAACTAAATGACTTTTAAAGTTCTGTCAGCTCTGGTGATCCTTGATCCCTGTGTTGATTGAAAACACAAATAGATGGTGAGAATTATTTTCAGCAAAGAGGAACTCACCAACTTTGGAAACAATTCAAAACCTGCCAAACAGGCACATTTGATGATTTTTTAAAAAAATGTTAACCATTATATTTTGCAATTTCAGGGTAAGAAAAAAACTATAGTACTGTAGTTGGAAATTGTTCTTTTGGATAATAAACAAAGAACCAAACAAGAACGCTAAATTGAAAACACAAACAAGACTGATCAAATCATATCTACGAGCTTGTTTCCCAACCTATAAAATGAAAGCATTGGACCAACATTCCTTCCGGTTCTAACATTCCGTAACATTAGAGTAACTTCAAGACAGTATTTTCCAAAATCCGATTTAATATAAGACATTGCCTGTTCTCTAAAACTGTGTGTATTTAAGCCCTCAGACATTTGGTAAGCAGTTGAATTTCTCTAATTACACAAATTTCTTGTAATATCTGAATCATAGAACAAACTAAACTTCTAAATGGTGACATTCTATGTTGTTAAATTTAAAAATGTGTCACCCAAAACTAGAATCCAGACTTTGTACCACAGAACTGACTAATAAGGTTGGCACATCTTGTTAGTGCTACTTAGTCAAAAAAGGAGGCCTCAGAAGACTGAAGAAGGCAAGACCTTTTTATGAAACAGTCTTCACATATAAGCATGGCAATAGGAACACTACCTGTTACGATGGAGTGATGTTAAACTTTAAAGTAGTCTTTGAGAAATTTCTGAGATTTATCCTTTTTTTTAGGAGATCATGCTAAATGTTTAATTTGTAAAGAAAATAAATTAAGATTTCCCCTCAGTCACTTTCCCCTCCCTATTTCTTTTCAATACATAAACAGGAAAATGCTTCAAAGCAAAAGTCACATAAGTGTTTTATAAAAACTTTAATTTCATTATTATTAGACAAATCTGCTGCTGATTTAGGCCTAATAATTCCCAGTTATGCCCTTACATGCTGAGCATTTATACTGCATAAAATCCATTGCTAGTGTGAAAAACATAGAGGATAGATAAAGTTGTGCAACTAAATTATTCATAGAGCTAACAGATGTAACTTGATGAAGACAGAAGGCTATATGTCTGCCTTCTGAGTAAGTATGGGAACAAGATAAAACCTATCATGTTGGAAACCTGGAGAATTCTCAGTCCTTTTGACTTTGCCTAAATGTTGCATGGTTGACAAATTCAATGTGCCTTAAAGGAGATAGCGTCATTAATTTTCCCAGCATATAATCTAGCTGAGTGTATGTGTGTGTGTGTGTGTGTGTGTGTGTGTGTTTGGTACAGGTGAGGACTAGCACGAATGCAGACTTTTGTATGGGGAGAGAAAGATTCTAATTAGAATGCAAACCAGGTGCTTATGAAATCTAATTTACCCAGTCGGTAGATACTAAGTAACAGTCAAAGAATTACATTTTTATTCATACACCTTAGACTTGAAGTGAGGCTTGAGGTAATACTTTGGATTTACAAGAATGGATTTATTCCAAATAGATTGAAGCAATTATTCTTTTGTTAATCAAAATGCATTATTTGTGGTAAACTGAGGGACTCTTGAATTTAAAAGCTTCTTATATTATCCTCTTAAAACACCTGCCTATTACTTATAAAAATTAGAAGTTTTTCAATTTCAAATGAAGGGAATAGCTCACATACCAGTTTGACCAAAATATAGTGTGTATGAGGGCAAAAAGATATAATTAACCTGGAAATGGAGGTGGGAGCCAGATTGTGAAAGGTAGACCTACCAGCCTAAAGAAGAGTTTATATTTTAGAAGGAATAAAGAGCTACTGAAGAATTTTCAGGGAAAAGAAAAAAGATTAAGGAGTAGTTGGGTAGATAAAATAATATGATTAATAATGACACCTAATACTTACGTAGGGCTTACTATGTGTGCCAGGTGTGACACTATGCACTTTACCATTATATCTCATTTACTCGTCACAACAACCCGGGGAGACGTTAAACGACTTCCTTAGGGTCCAACAAGCAGCAAGTATCTGAGACCATTTCTGAACTCGGATCTTCCTAACATTAGGCCCAGCACCCTATCACTGTGTGAATTAGCTTAAAATACTAATAGCAACAATAATCATATATAGCATTTAATGGTTTGCAAAGCACTTTACACATATTTTCATTTGATCATCATAACTACTGTAATAAAGTAAGAGGGGAACCAACGGAGAGCAATGGTTCAAAAACCAAGGAATAAGACTCTCCAGGAGAAGGTCAACAGCGTGGCAGGCTAGAGAGAGGGAAAGTGTGTGTGTGTGTGTGTGTGTGTGTGTGTGTGTGTGTGTGTGCGTGCGTGCGTGCGTGCGCGCGTGCGCGTGTGTGCGTCCATCCATCCATCCTTTGTTGCCATAGAAGACCACACCATCAGAGAAATGATGACATGACTTGCACTTGACTTTGTTTTCAGTGAGGGAGGGCTGTGCAGGGCACCAGCCTCACTTCTCCTCCAGAGCCATCTGAATCCAGTGTTGGATTCATCAGGATGACTGGAGGTGACCCAGGATGAGGCAATTGGGGTTAAGTGACTTGACCAAGGTCACACAGCTAGTGAGTGTCAAGTGTCTGAAGTGAGATTTGAACTCAGGTGCTCCTGACTCTTGCTCTGTCCACTGCACCACCTAGCTGCTGGAGAGAGGGAAAGCAGAATGAAAACAAAGAAGGAAACTAGATTCATCAGTTGAGACAGTTGTAGATAACAAGTTTGATAGAGTGATGAGATCAGATGCCAGAATACAAAAGTTTGAGAAGGAAGGGGAAATTCAGATTTCCAAGCAATGAAGTGTGTATGTCTTTTTCTACGAATTTGACTTTGAAAGGGAGAAGAGTTCTAGGACAGAAGAAGGTTTGGAAGAAGATGTTATCTGGATTGGGTAAAGAATGACTAAGGAAAAATAAAAGAATAAATGAAGATGCAGTTGAGATTAGATCAAATAAATCTATTGGGTACCAAAATAGCATGTTTAATGTAGCTCTTAGTATCATACCCTCAAAAATTACCTTCCATCTACGTAGCAATTATTTTGTATGTACTGCTTTTGTATTTTGTTTCCCCAATTAGAATATGTTTCCATATTCTATAAACAGAAATTATTTTTTCTGGTTTTTTTGTAACCCTGTGATTAGCACAATCTTTGGAACATAAGTAAGTACTTAATGAATTATTGTTGATTGTGAGTAGGAGCAGATAATTTGGATGGTGGGGTGAGCTCAGGGCTGGAGTTTGTCTAGGTGTGTGTAACTGTAGGATAAGGGGGCAAGTAATTCAAGGGTATCTGTTAGTGCACAGCTGGATTGGTCAGTCATATAGTCAAGGCTATGAAGAAAAGAAAGTGAGGACAGAGAAAGAATTGTTAGACTGGGAGAACAAGCTGAGGCCTTAGAGGTCATGGTCAGGATGAAAAGAAATCTTAGGAAAAGTGGAGGCCTAGGAAGTGATGGAAGGATAGGAGGTTATGAGAGAAAGGAATTTCAGAATTCTGGGTCCTAAAGGTAGCACAAGGTGATGCAGAGATGAGATGCAAGAGCATCTCTATTCAGAGGCCAGAGGGTCTAGGAGGAGGATGAACTAGTATGTGATGAAGGGAACAATGAAATGTGTAGTGGTATTTTCACATGTGATGGAAAAAGTTGAGATGGAGAAGACTACCGAGTCAGGTACTAAACTTATAAGATCATAGGTCAGCTAGATGATGCAGTGAATAGAGCCTGGGACTTGGAGCTAGGAAGACCCGAGTTCAAATCCTGATTGAGACACTTGTGACTGTGTGACTTGAGCAAGTCACTTAATCTCTGTCAGGCTCAGCTTCATATGAAAATGAAAATAATAGCATCTACAGTTGTCATGAGGATAAAATGAGAGAAAATTCATAAAGCACTTTGCAAATCTTCAAGTACTATATAAATGCTAGCTATTATGAGATTTATATCTGCAAGGGACTTTAGAGGTCTTCTAATTTAATCCCCTCCTGAATAATGAAGTGATTTTTCTCAATCACACACAGACGACAAATAGTGGGGTGGAGATTTGAACCAGGAGTAGAAACTGAACCAACTCTGACTCCAAATTCAGTATTCTTTCTGTTATAAATTCCTGTAGACCAATTTTCTGGAAAACTTTCTCTTTCAGGGTCATAAATCTAGAAGTGAAAGACACTGTAGTGATCATCTCATACACTCTCCCTCATTTTACAGAGGAGGAAACTGAGGCTGATGATATACAGGGACATCCTTCAAATGATGCTTATGATGAAATGCCTCAAATATAGGCTTAGAACATTTTTTACGATGATGACAGAGACTCTTCTATTTCCAGCTGTTAGCATGTTCATTCATGAGAGAGTCTATGTGTTTTGAGGGAAGAAAGCACTAGACTGAGGATCAGAAGATGTGTAGTTGAGTCTCAGCTGTGCCATACATTGGGGGCAGCTGGGTGGTGCAGTGGATGGTGCACCCGTGCAGGAGTCAGGGAGACCTGAGTTCAAATCTCACCTTAGACAGTTGACACTCACTAGCTGTGTGACTTTGGGCAAGTCACTTAACCCCAATTGGCTCATCCTAGGTCATCTCCATCATCCTGATGAATGTCTGGCCACTGGATTCAGGTGGCTCTGAAGGAGAAGTCAGGCTGGCACAGCCTTCCCTCACTCAAAACAAAGTGAAATGCAAGTCATGTCATCATTTCTCTGATGGCATGGTCTTCTTCGGCAATGAAGGACGAACACATGATGCCATATATTAGTTATATGACTGAGCCACACAACTCATCTCTCTTGGCATCTGTTTCCTCATCTGTCACATGAATTGGACTGAATTATAACAATAACTCACATTTCTGAGTGACTTTCTCACTTACTAAATGAGTTTGTTCTTTTTGGCAACCTTAGGTTGGTTGGGTTATATATAGACATACCTATATATAGGTAGGAATAGTGGGCATTTTTACTGGCATTTTAACACATGATGAAATTAAGACTTGAAGTTTCTCACTCAGGTGTTAAATGCTGTCTTGCAATAGAGTCTAACTCAAATACAAGCAGATCCCTATAGACATATTGACTTAGAAAAACAAAAATTAAGATTATCTATGTTGTATTTTTATTTCTTTATTTTGTTAAATATTTCTCAGTTCTATTTTTATTTTATTTTTAATTTATGAAATAAAATAATCATTTCCTTAACATAGCAGAATTTTCTTTTAAAAAGATGATTGTACATGAAACTGCAAATTATTGGTTGCTCTGGGGAGTTTTGCTGACTAGTTGCTGACCTCAAGTTTCACACCTCTGAGTAGATAGAGCACCATACTTGGAATCAGGGAGATCTAAATTTGAATTAAGATTCTTACTAGCCTGGTGGCCCTGGGCAAGTCACTTATCTCCTCTCTCAACCTCAGTTTCCTCACTTTCAAAAAAGAGTACTTACCACATATGATTAAATATGTGTAAAGTGCTTTGGAAAACCTCAAAGCCACATAAATTTCAGCTATTATTATTGCTGTAGTCAGAGCTGGGACTTGAATTCAAATCATCCAAATCTAAATCTAGTATTCTTTTCACTAGACTAGTCTTCAAGAAGACTGCCAGAAATGAACCACCTGGAAATCAAATGGTGAATCTCAGGCACATTGGTGCCACCTATAATAAAGGATACAATCAGTGAACAATTAAAAATGTATGTCATATTCAAAAGATCTCTAAAGTCAAATGACCATAGCATCATAGATTAGAGCTGGAAGGGACTAGAGCTTAGAAAGGCCAAGTAGCACATCAAGGGGTCACATAGGTAGTAAGTGGCAAAGTCAGAATTCAAACCCAAGTTATCTGACCATAAATCCAATGAACTTCCGCTGTTTCATTCTTTCTGGCTTTCAAACTATTACTCTATTATGTTGAGAAAATCCGTTAATCTCCCTGAGTCTCAGTTTCCTTATCTTCAAAGTAATCATATTGGCCCTTTTTATTTTGCTCTGTTTTTGTGAGGTTTAGAGTCAAAGGTGGAATGTAAAGTGTTTTGTTGTTAACATAATGTTTTTGTAGTCGCTTAGGATGTTGTGGCCCTTTTGGAGCTGGACACATTTTCATTGTTCAGTTTTATATTGCTCCCTCTCCAGAATTGCTGCAAAGTATGTGTGCATGTCAGGTGTGTGTGTGTGTGTGTGTGTGTGTGTGTGTGTGTGTGTGTGCGTGTGCGTGCGCAGGTGTGTACTATTTATTTCAGTGCCTTAAAAAATCTTATTTTATTGGTGTGGTTATTCCCTCTAGGACACAGATCAGGAACCCTCTCCTTTCAGAATGGTCTTTATGAGTTTCTGTGCCTAAAACATGGCTACCTTTCTGATGATGATTCTCTCCTGATTTACCTAAGCAGGTCTTTGGATGACAGCTGTGTAGTATAGACCATAACCAGGACACTCTCACATTACAATTCACATTTCTCTAGCATTTTAAGGTTTACAAAGCAACAAGCCTGTGAGGCAGGTAATACAAGTATTTTTTTTCTCCATTTTACAGATGAAGGAGTTAAGGCTTGCAGAAGTCAAATCTTTGCCCAAAATCACATAACTAATAAGCAAAAGAGTCAAGTCTTGAACCCAGGATGCCTGACTTCAAATCTACTCTTTCCATTAAGTCATGTTTTATTTGAAGCCTTTCTGATATGTTTGGATTTTCTAGATCTTTTCAAGTCACTTTCAGAAAATGTTTAGTGAGAGATAACCTTTGGTATAAAAAAAGAAAGACATACATCAGGGTGAAACTCATCTACATATACAAAGACAAACACACAAATATGTACACATACACACCCATATCTATGTGTATCTATCTATTTCTAAATAGATAGGTAGACAGACAGAGAGATCTGTGAGTCATCAGCATAAATATAGGTTCAATATGGAAACTGATGAGGTTATCAAGACACAGTGCAGAGCAGACCTGCACTTGGCAGTAGGTTGGGACCAAAAATTAAAATAAGCTAAATATCTTCGGGCCATAGATAGGTTTTTGGCAGCCCACTTTCCAGGTAAAAGTGTGTTCATCCTTTGTTGCTGAAGAAGACCATGCCATCAGAGAAATGATGACATGACTTGCACTTGGCTTTGTTTTGAGTGAGGGAGAGCTGTGCAGGTCACCAGCCTCACTTCTCCTCTAGAACCATCTGAATCCAGTGACCAGATATTCATCAGGATGACTGGAGATGACCCAAGGTGAGGTAGTTGAGGTTAAGTGACTTGCCCAAGGTCACACAGCTAGTGAGTGTCAAGTGTCTGAGGTGAGATTTAAACTCAGGTCCTCCTGACTCCTGCACTGGTGCTCTATCCACAGTACCACATAGCTGCTCCCCAGGTAAAGGTAACTAGAGACAGACTGACATTGGTTGGTCGCCGTGAGTCACGTGACAAACAGAAGCAAGTATATTGTGATGGGCCACCTGAAATCCTTTTACTGATCTCAAGTGTCCTGTGGGGTGTGTGTTATATAGATCTGGTGTAAAGGGAGAAGAGAAGAGGGCCTACAACTAAACACTGGAGAATACTCACAGTGAGGAGCATCTTAATGTTAGTGACAAGCAAAGGAAACAAAGAAAGAATGGTCAGACAGGTAGAAAAAGAATGAGGAGAGAACAGTCATGAAAATGCAAGAGCAGAAAATATCTGGGAGTAGCAGGTGATTAATTAATGGTGTCAAATACATCAAAGAGATTGAGAATGATAAGGACTGAGAAAAAGCCATCAGCTTTTCCAATTAAGAGATCATCATGTGACATATAAAAAGTTCAAGAGACATAATTTCTGGGTAATTAATCATTTTATTAATCATGCAACCATAGAAGTAATAGAAGGGGTCAGTGACATTCTCGAATGCCAAAGGTTTCTCATGGAACCCAATCAATGCTTATATGCCCTTGGAAGGCTTGGATGTTCCTGAGGGTGGCAATCAACTCTAGTTAACAATTAATGAGAAGAGTGAATATCATGAGAGGTGGACCTATTCTAATGAGAAGCTGGGGGATGTGACTTTGATTAGGTCCTTTGCTTCCAAATCACCCCCAGCCTTGGGCAGTCTAGACAAAGGATTTACCCCATTGCCCGAATCTGTTTGAGTGGAACACAATGGGTCAGAATTCACCTTAGATTAAATTCTTTGTAGGTTTTCTAGTTGGATGGGGCAACAACTCCACCACATATAACATGGTCTAAGTAGGGAAAATTTGGGGGAAAGGGCCAAGATCTCTGCAATAATTTATTTAATAATTATTTCTCTCAATTGATAACTTTGAAGAGAGTAGTATCCCTTGGAAAGTCAGACTTCAAAAGGCTAAGGGGCAGAAGTAAAGGTAACTGGAGGCCACAAAGTGTACAGGAAAACAACTTACAAGTTATGTTTAGAAATCTAGCTCCACTAAGGGCCCCTCTCTTCATTATTCCTCCTGTCACTATTTTTGACATGAATTTGAATAAGAGAAAAATGCAAATTTACGTGACTGTTTGGCATTCATTCAATACAGCCAGAGTCAGAAGACCTGAGTTCAAACACCAACCTTGATTCTTTCTTGTTCAGTTGTTTCCATCCTATCTGACTCTCTGTGACGCCACTGAGATGTTTTCCTAGCAAAGATACTAGAGTGGCAAAGATACTAGAGTGGTTTGCTATTTTCTTCTCCAGCTCATCTTACAGATGAGGAAATTGGAGCAAACAGGGTGAAGTGACTTACCCAGCATCACAGAGTTAGTAAGTATCTGAGGTTGGATTTGAACTCAGGAAGACAAGTCTTCCTACTTCAGGCCTGGCACACTATCTGTCACCTAGATGCTTACCAGAACACAATTGTCACTTATCCTCTCTGAGACTGTTTTATCATCTGTAAAAATGGAGTTGATAATAACTCTACTATCTGCTTTGTAGAGTTGTTGTGAACTTCAAATGAAATAATTTGGGTAAAATATAGCATATAAATGTCAACTAGTGACATATTATAATCATATTAATATATTATGATGGCTATTCTTGAACTGGAGATAAATGAAACCAACAGAAATGTGTTAGATGAGATAATTTCTAAATGCCTGGATTGAAGTTGTTAGAGTTCTTTAAGATAAGATACTAAATTGCTATGCAAGTAATTATTTATTTTTATTATTATTGGAGGTGGTGTGGCAAAGAAAGCCTTGAAGTTGGAATCACAGGTTCTGAGTCTAGATTCTGTCTGTTACTTTACCACCTGTGAGATCTTGGGCAAGTCATCTAAATGTTCTAGGCCTCAGTTTCCTCAGAAGGAAAGTGGTGGGCCACAGTCCTTTCCTGGTTTAGATCTATGGTCTATGTTTCTGTTTCCATTTGATTAATAAGGGAATTTTTCCTCCCATAGTTCTTAATATGTTACAGCTGTTGATGGTTTTAGAAGTCACAGTGAATAAGATGGTATCCCATTCATTCTGCATGATCCCAGAATAGGTAAAATACTTTCTCAGTGAGAGCGGTAATAAGACAAAAAAAATGGTAACTGTGATAATTTTTACAAGACCCCAGTGCCTAAATCACATAGTATTCCTTTTCTGTATGAGCCCAGTATATGATAAAATCATTCATAATGAGAAATGAAATAGACATAAAAGTATTATTTCTATTGACCCTGGTGCTACTTCATGCACCTCAAGTCCCTTTGCAAATACAAACATAAAGCAGCCAACACAGTAAAACACCAGAAACAGAACCAATTTCCTTTGGTTAAATGAAAAAGGAAAGGCAGGGTGATGTCTAAAGTGAAAAGATTTGGAGTCAGAAGACCTTGATGCAAATTGTGGCCTTGCCACTTATTATTTGTGGGAACTTCAGTGAGTCATTTCCTCTCTGGACTTCAGTTCCTCCATCTGTAAATTTATGATGTTGGACCAGGTTTCCACTGTCACTTCAAGATATTGAAAGAAAAGAGACAGGTGGGAATCTTAAAAGAAGAAAAGATCATTTATATTTGTGTATTGTGTACCTTGTAATTTCCCTGCTAATAAGGATTATCTTTTCTATGTCCTGTATTTAACAAGGATTTATGGTGTTTTCCTTAAGCATATCAGTTGACTCATTCTCATATTTAATTTTATTAAGTCAATTAATTATCAGTAATATTTAATCATCCCACTCTTTAGGACAATGCAAGAATATTTTTTGATATTTTCTTACTAATTAAGTTTTATTACCTCTCAATCAACTGAATTCAGAGCCCCTACCAGTTGATCAGATATTAACAAACTAAAGAAACCTCCTTTCCCAATCGTAATCATTTATATTCCTCTACATAGTAAATCTTTTGATCTCTTCTTAGAGATAAATTAATAAATTTGTCAAACAAATAATTTATTAGCAAGGAAATCAGTAACACAAAATTGTAAATAAAGATTACAACATTTTAGTTCTGAGGATAATCACGACCAGGATCACTTCAAACCTTCAAGTTAACAGCAGGAAGGAAACAAGCATTTTTTAAACACATTGGGTTTGTCCTTCCTTATGGAAGAAGACCATGACATCTGAGAAATGATGACATGGCTTGCGTTTGACTTTGTTTTGAGTGAGGGAGGGCTGTGCGGGTCACCAGCCTCACTTCTCCTCCAGAGCCATCTGAATCCAGTGACCTGATATTCCTCAGGATGACTGGAGGTGACCCAGAATGCCCTGGGAGACTGTGGGTGCTTTAGGCCAAGGTCTTTGCAGGCACTCACTTAGGGTGAGGCAACATCCATTCATTGAACAGGCCTATTTAAGAAGTAGCCACTACATTCCATCAAGAAGGGAGGGCCTCTCAGTCTTTTTAATCTCTTTCTTCTTTGCCTTCTTTCTGGCCATGACAAAAAAAAACCAAATATCTTCAGCTTTTCCTTAACTATCACTATGAATGGTGTCCATATTACTTTTTGCATAGTATTCCATTTGACTTTCATATATTCCATATAGCTTATATAGGAAGATGCTTTTGAAATAAGTATTACATATAGATGACTAAATCCATTGACTCATATATTGGTGGTCAATAACTATCTTTAAAAATGCTATTAATGCCTTTTGTCTTAACATCATATTTATTTCTCAAAGTACTACATTGCATCATCCCAGTCCACTATCTGATAATACCATTTGGCAAAAACACCTAATTTTGTGATCTTGTTTAAAAAAATGCATGTAACATTCTGCAATAGTGGTTCACAGGATCATGGATCCAGATCTAATCCTGTCATTTTGTAGATCAGGAAATTGAGGCCCAGAGAAGTAAATTGACTTGCCCAGGACTTTCAACTCAAGAAGAATTCCAGAGGCCATGCTTTTACCACACCACATTGTCTCCAATATCTCTGCTAGGAGAGATGGACAGTATGCTTCATTAACCATTCTCTGTGTTGATTATCAGTTTTTCATTGACTGAGTTTGATCTCATCTAATAATCTTTTCATTTCCATTGTCACAGTCATGGCTCACGTTCTTCTCTTTGATTCTGCTTGTTTCATACAAATATTCTCATATTCCTCTGAATTTCCTATATGAATCACTTCTTACTGTACAATAAGATTTCATTAGCTTTACATGAGTTTTTTTCATTCGCTTCCCGATAGATGGACACCCATTTTGTTTGCAGTTTCTTGCTACCACAATTACTACTGCTGCAACGAATGTTTCCATACGTATTGAATCTGCCCTTCCTTTCCTCCTTCTTTCCTTTTCTTCTTTCTTTCTATCCCTGATAGTGAAACACTACCTCAAGTAGTTTTTCTTGCATAATTTCAAATTGAATTTCACAAAGTTTGGGCTAATTCACAATTTCGGAAGTAGTTTTATAGTGTACTTATTTTTCCACACCCTCTCCACTATTGATTATTTATATTTTTGCCAGTTTTCAGGTTGTAAAGTAAAACTTTACAATTTTTAATTTACATTGCTCTTAGCTGTTGATGATTTGGAGCATGTTATCATGTGGACATTTATACTTTACATTAAAATTATCAATTTGGACTAATGATACCTGATATTTTGTATAGTCCTTTAATCCTTTCAGGCATTTTAATGAACGTTATAAAAGTTGATTCTCACAACCTTGTGAGGTAGGAAGAGAAAAAATTTTTGTCTACAATTTACAGATTTGGAAACTGAGGTTCAGAGAGGTTAATTGACTTGCCTGTGCTCACATTGCAAGTAAGTAGGATAGAAGGGACTAGAAGCCATGAGGGCTTGCAGGTTCTAGTTTAACTACCATCTGGGAAAAGAAGAGGAAACCAATTTAGAGACATGGCAATTTGACATCTGGAGTATATACTGAAACTATCACTAATTAAATGAATAAAATATTGGTATAATTATGTTCTTCTAGATTGCCTAGCAACCAAAAATTAGCTCAATGATGCATGCTGTCTAAAGTCATTGATTCCAACTAAATCAATACTTTAACTTGTGAGTTCTGGCTTATAAGAAGACAAGGTCCTTATATAAATCCAGGATTAGTACAAGGCATTTGATTTTTTTTAAAGGTAATTTTATTGATATCTTTGTTTTCATGTCACTGACATTTCTCAATCTAGTTCTCTTTCTCCTTCTCCCCCACTCAGAAAGCCATCCCTTATAACAAAGAATAAAAAAGATGGAAAAAAATTCAGCAAAATTCAACAATACATCTAAGAAATCTGATATCTATAAAAAAGACAGAAGTCCCTTGTCATGTCTCTTCTTTGGGGCAAGACTTGGTCATTATAATTTCACTGCATCAAGTTTTCATTATTTTGTGGCTATTTTTCTTTCCATTTATATTGTTATCGCCATTGTGAATATTCTTTCCCTGATTCTGCTTACTTCTTTTTGCATCTGTTCATATTAGTCTTCCCATGTTTCTCTATATTTATTACATTTGTCATTTCATATGATAAGCCAATATTCCATTACATTCATGTAAAACAACTTTAGTCATCCCCCAGTTGATGGACATCTACTTTGTTTCTAGTAATACAGTAAGTGTAGACATTCAACTAAAAGTTTTCAGTTTGCTAACTGCTCATCTTTGTGCAGTAGCATTTGAAGACTGGGTTCTGTACAAATGCCTTGTTTACTAATCTCTAGAATAGATGTATGGGTTCCACTGCCTTGTCCATGGAGAGTATACCTCCTATAAGCTCCCTCTACGCCCCAACCAAGGGAAATGTTTGAGCACTTCTCTGGCTTCCTGTGACTTTGTAATAGCAAGGGCATCCCAACATATCTTTTGGATTGTTTTCGTGGGTCATCATTCCATCATTTATTCATTTGTTGGATCAGGGGAACCTTTCATTTTAATACTATATCATGGCTAGTAGCTATCTTGGCCTATTTTGCCCTGTATTCCATTGATTTTATGGAATTGATGCTATCTTAAATAAGATTCAGGTATGAATTGGTGTTTGGGTAAAGTTTTCTACAGAGACTTTCTGCACTCCCCCCGTGCCCAGAACTCTCTCCTTCCTCATCTCCATCTCTCTCAGGCTTCCTTGAAGTTCCAATTAAAATGCCACTTTCTATAAAAAAACTTTTCCCAGTCCTTTTTCTTATTGTCTGAGATTTTCTGTATCTTGTTTGTGCCTAACTGTTTGCATGTTTTCTTTCCCATTAAACATGACCTTCTCCAGAGCGGGGACTGTTTGTTTATATGTTTGTTGCTTTCCTTTGTATCTGAAGTACATAGAACAATGCCTGCCACACACCAGGCCCATAATACATTCTTGCTGAGTTGACTTAATGACTTGAATTTCAGAGAAGGTAAATTGTCACAATTATAGTGTGTGGTATTTGTATTTCAAATATGTCTTGACTAGAAAGGCACATACATGCACTTCTGAACATATATAAATATCTGAAAAAATGTTGTCTTTTCTATATAATCTTACCCTTGGGAGGGAGGGAAAGGATGAAACAAGCATTTATATAACACCTAAATATTATCTGATTTGATCCTCAAAACAGCCTTTGGAGGTAGGTGCTATTATCTACAGCTGAGGAAACTGAGGCAAACAGAGATTAAGTGACTTGCCCTTAACACAGCTGGCAATTGTCTGAGGCTGGATTTGAATTCAGGTCTTTCTGACTCCAAGCCAGCACTCTATTCACTTCACCATCTTCCCTTGCTCTAATGATTCAACTAATGACCAGGAATATTCAATGCTTAAAGGAGTGTCTTGGCTTGGTATCCTATCGCAGTGCTTTGACTATAGGATAATGATAGGCACTAGACCTAGAGAAACAGTATGGTAAAGTAGATAGAGTGTTGGCCTCAGAGCCTTCTGTTAATTAGTTATTTAATTGAATTGAAGTCAGAGGCTCATTTTTTATTTTGTTTTTGTTTGACTATTCAGAAGCCTCATACTTCAATAAGAAATTTAGAAGGCTTCAGACTTTAAAACATTGCCAATTATAAAACTGACTATATGTTAGGAGACAGGAAATAGCTAGCTACCAATGTGGAAGGCATTTCTAAGTCAACTATCACTGTACAATCAAAGGATCAAAATCAACGTCAAACTAAACAAAGGATGAAGGTGAGAATACACTATGGACAATTTCAGACCTATCAGAATAAGCTATTGATAATGAAATGGATAAAAAAAAGATGTTACCTCCAATTATGATTTCCTATGGAATTTTTAATAATTTTAAGTAATAGTCACAAAAAGGAGACCAAAGGGATCCAGTATCAATTTTAGCCAGTGAAATTTTCAATTCTTTGCCAAACAGAAAGACTTGGCAGCCAAAGGAAATATTAGTTTAGATTAAGCATATATATGCAAAACTTTGCAGAGGACAATTGTGGAAGTTTGTGAATGATATTTCCTCACAGAATAGCAAAAACCCATGAATTCAAAACTGGCCTCAGACACTTTACTAGTTTTGTGACCTTAGGCAAGTTGGTTAACTCTGTTTGCCTCAGTTTCCTCAACTGCAAAATGAAGTTCAAACCATTTTCTTGGTGGTAAACACTCCAGTGTCTTTGCCAAGAAAACCCCAGAGGGAGTCACAAAGAATCAGATACAATTAAAAACAACATAATTAAAATGCCAAAAAAAAATTCACAGGAGGGAGGCTGGAACAATTGACATAAGAAACTATCCTGGATGAGTTGGGTACTGAAATATGGGTAAAATTGCAGCTGGAAGAAATGGAGGAGGGTAGGGAAGGGTATTCCTGGCAAAGTGAATGAAGGAGGCAAGGACTGTATGCCAGGAGAGGGACAGTTTAGGGACAAGTATGCTGGAGGACAGGGTACATGAAAGGTAAATTGAAGCTTAATTGTAAAGATTCTGCTATTCTTAAATGGCAGACAGAGGAAGCTGGATTTTATTCAGGAAGCACTAGGGACCATTTGTTCATTTTTGAAAAGTAGAATAATGTGATTAGATCTGCGCATTAGGAAGATCGATTCACAAATATGATGGACAGGATGCAGAAGAGGCTGGATGTTGGAGAAATGGAAAGGACTGTTGTCCTAGCCCAGCACTGAGGGCAGCAGCAATGGGAAAGATGGTATGATTGCAAGGGACACCACAGCAGTAAAGCCCACAGCACTTGGTGTCTGGTTGGATCCTCTTCCAATGCTGTTATCTCTCTAGAGCATTGCAATAATGAAAATCTTTTTCTCCCCTTTGCGATGCTAATCACCTGACCTAGCAAGAGGTTAATGTAGGGGAAAGAACACTAGAATAACAGTTCAAATGCCAACTCAACTACTTATATATCATCTGCGACCTTGGATATGATATTTCAGCTTTCTGGGTTTCAGTTTCTTCTATAAAATTAATCAATTCACAGATATTATTAAATGTCTGTGATGAGCCAGGCACTGCCTAGAAATACAAAGACAAATATGGTCCCTGACTTCAAGGAGCTTATATTCTAATCAAGGAGACAACATGCATATTACCTATGCACATACATACATGTATATGTACATAAAAGATATATACAAAATAATCTGGGAACCAGGAGTCTAAGGTACAAGGTAGCTCTTGTGCTGAGTCTTGAAGGAATCCAGTAATTTTAAAAAGCAAAGGGAAACAAGGAGAATATTTTAGGCATAAACTAGTATGAAGGCACAGAAGAAACATAGTTTGGCAGCTAAGTGGGCAGTGGATAGAGTCCTGGGCTTGGAATCAGGAAGACTCATCTTCTTAAGTTCAAATCTGACCTCAGACACTTATTGTCTTTGTGATCCTGGGCAAGTCATTTAACCCTGTTTGCTTCAATTCCTCATCTGTAAAATGAACTGGAGAAGGCAAACCATTTAACTGTCTTTGCCAAGAAAACCCCAAATGGGGTCACAAAGAGTTAGATCCAACTAAAATGACTGAACAACACAAATAACAAAATAGTTGGACTGGACCATAGTGTTCATGGATGGGTGTGTAATATGTAATAAGGTTAGATATAAAGAGCTTTAAATGCTAAACAGAGGAGTTTATATTTGACTCTAGTGGTAGTAAGGAGCCACTGACTTTAATGAGTAAAAGGGGAATGTGTGGGAGGCATGTGGCATACCTGCATAAAATGCAGGTCAGACCTGAAATCACATTTGCAGGTATATGGATTCTAGTGGAGAGGCCCTTGAAGGAGGAAGACTAATCAAAAAATTATTACAATAGTCTAGGCCAGTGGTTCTTAAACTTTTTGACCTTAGGATCTCTTTACACCCAAAAGATTGAGGATGCCAAAAACTTGTATGTGTGGGTTACAATTTATTGTATTAGATATTAAAGCATCTTATTTATAAAAGCAGCTTTGACCTCATGAACAACCTAGAAAGCTCTCTGGGACTACCTGAAAGGGTCTCAAGTCCCCATGTTGGTCCTCAAACTATTTGAGAATTTTTCTCTAAGTATTAGATGATAAGGACCTAAAGTAGGGTGGTGGTTATGTGAGTAAAGAGAAGGAGACGTATGGAAGAGATGGTCAGTTTGAGTTTGATCTTTAACAGTTCTTCCAGATCTGATGGTCAATCACTCTAGGTGTAAATTTAGTCCAACTTCCTAATAGAAAACATTCCATATCTCACAATCACATAGTAGCCACAAAGCAGAGAACTGATCACTGAGGTCCTCATGGCTTCTACTCCACATAAACCCTTCTCTAATCATCCAAGACTTCCTTGGTAACAAAAATTCAAAACAAAACAAAAATACTTGTCCTGAAAAACCAACATTTCAAACATATCTGACCATATATATTATATTTCACATCCATATTCTTCACTTTCATCAACAAAAAAGAGACGTGCACTTTCTCATCTCTTCTCCATGGTCAAGCTTGGTTATCATAATTATATAACATTTAAATTTTTAAACCATTTACATTGTGTATAATATTTTGCTTCCTCTTTTTATTGTTCATATGTCTTCCCACATTTCTCTGAATTCCTCATATTTATTATTTTTATGGTACAATAATATTCCTTTATATTCATGTACTACAATTTATTAGGCCTCTATCTTCTAGTTCTTTGCTCTACAAAAAGTGTTGCTATGATTATTTTGATGTATGTGGGACCTTACTTTGTATCTTTGATCTCTGAGATACGTACTCAGTAGTGGAATACCTGGGTCAAAGAGTATAGATATTTGAGTCATTTTTCCCCTGTGTAGTTCCAAATTGTTTTCCAGCATAGGTGGAGCAATTCACAGCCCACACCCAGTCCTCTATCATAAGACTATGTTCGTCCTTCGTTTTCGAAGAGGACCATGACATCCAAGGAGTGATGACATGACTTCCACTTGACTTTGAGTGATGGTCCTGAGCCATCTGGATCCAGTGAGTGGATATTCATCAGGATGACTGACTTTTCAGGTCCTCTCTTAAAGTGAGGTAATGCCCATCCAGTAATGGTAATACCCATATCATAAGATCATGGTATTTGAAGGACCCTTAGAAGTCATCTCTGGGAGTTTTTCACCGAGGGTTCATGGACCACCAAGGGTTCCACGTTTAGTTTTTCAGCAAGTTCATGAATTTGGGTAGGAAAAAAGTTACATTTTTATGTTCACTCCTTTCTAACTGAAATTTAGCATTCTCTTCAATTATTTAAAAACATCATTCTGTTGAGAGGTTCATAACCTTCACTAGACTGACAAAAGGTCAGTCTAGTGTCATGTGCAAAATGTTAAGAACCTCTGGCCTCTTCCATTCACTTAATTTTACAGGTAAGGAATTTGATATTCTGAGGAGTTAAGTGAGTTGTCCAAGATAACAAGAGACGTGACAACAGAAGCAGCAGCATATTTATCTCCCCATAGTCTCCTCACCATGAATTATTTCTATCTTTTGTCATCTTTGCCAATTTGCTGAGCACGGGGTAAGCTTTCAGATTTACTTTAATTTTCATTATCGCCATTGACTTTGGAACAATTTTTCAAATAGTTGTGAGGAGTTTACAATTCTTCACTAAAGAAGAGTCGTTCATATGGATAAGTCCAATGGACCACTTGTCCTTTTGGGAATTACTCTTACATATTTGAATGTCCTACCTTTGTCATAAATGACTATGGAGTCCATAAGGACCTATTTCAGAAATTATTCCTCCCCTCCAGAGAGGAGTCAGTAGCAGAGGAATTAGGACAAACTCCATTTGTGGCAGTGATGACTCGGTGCCCCTTTCCCTCTGGCCAGCCAGGTCATTTCATTTCTCTATGTAGTTTGTCTATGGAACAAGGCCATGATACCTGATATCTCATCAACAGAAGCTCTGCTAATAGACTGTTTTAAAAATAAAATTACTAAAAATAGCCCCAAAGTTCAGTTCTTTAGTTTGTTATCATAGGAAGAAAAACAAGCTCATCTTTCTACCGGACACCATCGTTGTCCAGAGCATTTGAGTGCCTCTGATAATTGCTATAGATCCTGCAGCTCCTACAGAATTGGGAATTCATTCTGCATGACTCACATAGAATAAGAGTTCTTTTACCATATGGCCTCAAGGGAAGAGAATGTATGTGTAACAGAGCAGTGTTGGTAGTAACATTTTTGACCATCTGGTAAATCAGTATACAGTGCATGTAGCCAGGGGTATTCATAGCATTTGTTTAGCTGTATGAACTCAGCTTTTAACCTGAAATAACCCCTGATACATTAAGCTAAGGTGAAATTGTTTTTCTCAAATTTCTTAAAATTTGGCCCATGTTCAAATTATTTTTCTGTCCATTGATTTATTAATGGGAGTGGGGTTGGAGGACAGTGAGAGAGTCTGCTCATGCAGTCCAACAGCTCGTCTGTGATTAGTCGAGTCACCAGGGAGCACTCAGGTTAAATTACTTGCTCAGAGTCACACTATTAGTATGTATTGGAGGCAGAACCTGAAGCTAGGTCTTCCTGACTCCAAGCTCATCATCTAGTCTTACTAGTGTGGGTAATCCACAGTGGCTCTCAGTGATTTGTTAAAAAACCTCGAAATACCTCATTGAAAAATTATCTCATTAAGCTATGTCTTAATAGTTATATTTTCATTGTTTTCAGAATTATATTTTTTTTACCTATTATTTCAGTGTATCTGTACTTTATTTTGTTTTTTGAGAAATGTATAAATATACAAATATTTTCAAAAACCAAACTTTTATATCATGGAATATTATTAGTAAAGCAAAAAGTTATTTAAATTTCTCTTGCATATCTTAGACTAGAAGCAAAGATTTAGAGCTGAAATGAATATTAGAAGTCATTATTTCTTTCTAATCTACCCTTATTCTAAACTTCTCTATTTCTATCAAGGCTATGATCATCCTTCCAGTGACCCAGGTTCACCACTTTGGAGTTTTCCTGGATTCCTCAAACTGCCTTTCTCTGCACATCCAATCTGGTGCTAAGTAAGTCTTGTCCATCCAGCCTCCACAACAGTTCTTCTCCTCTGTCACCTGGGAGCACTTCTCCCTACTAGCATAGCCTCTACCTTAGTTCAAGTTCAGGACCTCATCATCTCTCCCATGAACTGACTGGTCTTCCTATTAACTTCCCTTCCAAAATCCAGACACTACACATCTGCCAGGGCTGTTCTTAAAGCAAAGGTTTGACCATATTGCTTCCTTGCTCGATAAACTCCAGCCACTCCCTGTTATCTCTAAGCTCATACACAAATTTCCATTTTGAATTTAAAGTCCTCCACATCCAGGCAACAGTCTGCCTTGCTAGGATTGTCACATATTAGCCTCCTTTTATGCACACTCTATTCCAGCCAAATTAATCTCGTTTTTCACGTGACATTTTACCTTCCATCGTCACTCCTTTTGCACAGGCTGGAATGAGCCATTTCATAGCTTCTACCCCTTAGAATCCTTAATTTTCTTCAATACTTGACTCAAACCCCACCTCCTACATGAAGCTCTTTCTGATCTTCCTAGATGCTAGTTCATATGACTAGTCCATATGGACCATTTGTGCCTGGCCAATGGTAGAGCCTTCTGAGCTTGTGTTGGTCTGATCATCCATAGCCAGACACACTATACCTTGACCCCAACGTAGTAATGTCATTTGATCCTCTTCAAGAATGAAGGACAATAACCAAGCATCCAGTCAGCTGCTAGTGCCTTGCCTCCCAAATTAGCTTTGTATTTATTTCCACTGTTCTCCACATACTTCAATGAAGGAGATATGTTCCTTTTTGTCTATAATGCCCCACCCATGTCCAGATCAGTGACTGGGATAGAGTTAGATACCTAACAAATGCCTGCTGATTGATTGATCTCAGGGAGATGATATTACTTTACTGAGGTCACACATGTAGGAGGAGACAAAGTCCATTTCTGAACCACATCCCTCTGTCTACAGAAATCAGTCTTAACAGACTTGTTTCCTTAGTACTCCCAAGACATTTGTGTTTTAGGTATCCTACCTGACACCAAGTGAATATTTGCAACTAAGCATTTACTTGTCTAAGTTATTCTAATGATTCTTTCAATATGTCTCTCTCTTTTTTCATCTTAAAGACATTTTTTTCCCCTTGGGCAGGGCAGATCATACCATGTAAAGACTGGATCCAAAATCGGAGATCCACTGAACCTACAGAGATTAGGATGGTTTCCTGAATGCTTTCACTGCCACAAAGACTAAAGTCATCTATGTGAACCCAAAGCATGAGATGTTCCTGGTCTAGTGACTAGTTAGCCTAAGATCTGAAGATGGAGCAGCAAAAGACTCATTTATCTGCTTAAGAGCTTTCAGAACAGAGCCAGTCCCAGCCAGCCATGGGAGTAAATGCAAGCATATGGTGGAACTTACTTGGTGAACATCCACTCTGCACAGCCTGGAAGCAAGAGGCAGAAGGCTCCATCTATCACCTTGCCAGTATTTTATTTGTAGTTGGTTTCATGGGAGGGAGTGGATTCTTTGGGCTCCTCTTTGTATTCAGTTTGCTGGGACTGGGCTTCCTCTGCTTTTCAGTGTGGGCGTGGGTAGACGTCTGTGCTGCTGACATATTCTCCTGGAACTTTATCCTGTTCATCATCTGCTTCATGCAGTTTGTTCACGTGGCCTATCAGGTTCGAAGTGTCACCTTTGACAAAGAATTCAGTGAGCTCTACAGCTCTCTGTTCCAGCCTCTGGGGATTACCTTGCCTGTCTTCAGGAAGATTGTTTTGTGCTGCCAAGTGGTGTCATTGGAAAAGGAGCATTGTTATGCCATGCAGGGCAAAACACCCATCGATAAACTTGCTTTACTTGTGTCAGGAAGGTCTGTACCCACGTCTTCATGTTCTCTATACGTGTTAGTATGTATTCTCTCTGTGTTACTCTGTTTCCCATCAGCATACAGTGGTCCAACATAGAGTTTAACAAGAAAAGATTTAGTCTTTAACTGCTACCACTGGCTCTTCTCTATTTTTGTCATAATAGTCAACCAAATCATCCCACACTGTGGCTACAGAGGCATTCCTTCATGTCAGTTTTGATGTAGTAGGGAATTCTATGACAGAGGCCTCTTGGCTATGAGAGCTATCAGTGAGAAGAGGTAGGACCAAGAATTATGTAGCTGAAGCAGGCAATGCTGCAAGTCATACATTTCTTCTCAGAAAATTATAGAAGTGGCAATTCAAATAAAAGTGTGTGTCTATTTACTGTCATGCTTTGTTTATTACCAATCTAAAGCATGCCTAGCCAAAAGGAGAATGATACCCAGAAATCTGAAATCTCTCAAGTCACTTTATTGATTATTTATGCCTATAGGTAAATATATAATCCTTCTAAGTCTGGAAAATGTGAATTTTACTATTCTATCCCAATTTCAATAATTATTAGCAATTATGAAACAATGCACAATATGTTCCATTTTAGAAAATTATAAAATACTCAAATGAATCTTAGATCTTGTGAATTAGGCAGTTTCCTCCAATGGTGAAAATCAGAACCAACCCATGGCTGCCTATCTTGTGTAACTTTTACCCATAGTCTCCCTCACGGAATCCATTCATCATGCCAGATGCTTTCCTAGAAAATTAAGTTAAAAAAATTCAAACTTAGAGAATAGAAATTGGTGGTAGGGATGGAGAAAAAACAGGTTTTCCTTCTTTTCTTCCTCCCTCCCTCCCTTCCTCTTTTCCTCCATCCCTTCCTTTCTCCCTTTCTCCTTTCCTCCCTTCCTTCTTTCCTTTATCTATGTAAGGAGATCCTAGTATGGAAATTCATTCCAGTGATTCAGGTCCAAAGCCCCCATATAACATAATTTTATAAGCATCCCTAGGCTACTAACTTGTACATGGTCACAAAATCATTAAATGTCAATCAGGATGTGAATCCAGGTCTTCTTGACTCCAAAATTGTCCCCCTATCCACTACAGCACACTGTGTCTCATCAACCATTCAAGGAGAACTTACGTTATCAGGGCCCTGACAATAGGGAAGATTCAGGAAAAGTCCTTTTCAAGTAAGTGTCAGAGAGCCTTAAAAAAAACCAGATGGACATTTGAAGAGGGAAGGCCCCCAAAGCCAGTTTGTCAGTGAAGGGGCAGGATCTGGAATGTAGTACCCAAGAAACAGCAAAAAGGCTGATTGTGCTGGAATTGTATGTGTAAGGGACGCTAATGTATCATCCTCCAGCAAAGACATTTTGGAGAGAGACTGGCAATGGCTCAGTGTCAAACTAGGAGTTTCTATTTTATGTTAGAGATAAGAGAGAGCCATAGGACCATTGGAGCAAAGCGAGAAGTCACCAGGATCAGATCTATGGTGTGGGAATATCAATTTGGCAACTCTGTAGAGGATGAATTGGAAATAGGAAGAGCCTGAATGCACACAGAACATTTAGGAAACTGTTTCAATAGTTCAGGCCAGAGATACTAAGGACCTAAACTAGAGTGGCTGTAGATTGAGTGGAAAGAAGGGGATGAAGGTGAACAATGTTATGGTGGTAGAATTGTCAAGACTCAGAAACTGATCACGTATGAGAGATGAGATTAGGATACACATCAAGGGTGACTCTTTGGTTGTGAACTTTGGTGATGTCAAAATGACAGCTAGACGGGACAATGGATAGAGCAGCAGATCTAGAGTCAGAAGCATTCTTTTGATTTATTAAGCCTAGGAACCCCTTAGAAAAAAGATTGAGTTTGGTTGGGCAAGGTTTGTATTTAGATGAATTCCTTCTGGCCTGTAGTGATTTAATTTCCATTTGGCCAGTCTCTTCCCTTAATAAAGCTCACAATAGCATCTTTATACATTCTATAGTCTTTCTATGAATCAATATCCAGCTCTCAGCTCTGAAATATTCACCTCTTTCCCCTTTTAGGAAATTAAGATGTAATCAGCAGTAGTAGTATAGACTTTTAATCCAGCTCCAGATATTTACCAGCTGTGTGACCCTGGGCAAATCACTATCTGTCTCAGTTTCCTTGTTTTTAAAATGGGAAGAATAGTAGCATCTCTCTTCCAGGGTTGTTGTGAGGATTAAATGAAATAAAATGTAAATTACCACGTCAATGCTAGTCCTCATACTGTTCTCTGAGAAGAAGTAGTAAAGTTAGAAGGAAAAGTAGGTTGGGGGAAATAAGTGATTATTTAGTTGTATAGGAAGGATTTTTTTAGTCTTTAAAATGATTCATAGCAGGTGGGAGCCCCCTTAGCACAGTTAAAATTGGGACTTGATTTTACACTTACATTTCAGAGATAAACCTGTAGCATAAAATAACCTGAACTTTAGAAAGTATCATAGAGGCAGTCCCCTGACTTATGTATGCTAGGCTGATTATGCCTTCTTATCTCTGATACACCTTCTACAGAGGTCTCTGTAGCTCTAGCTCTTCTCTTAAGCCCAGAGTCCATGTCCCCCAGTTTTCAACCTCAGCTTCTGACTTCCATCTCTAGCACTGATTCCTGGGAAGCCGGTGCCCTCGGACCATAGAAATTGAGGAGTGAAGAGATACTAGGAGTGTCTCCACAGTAAGAGGACAGCATATTGTTAATGATCCAGAAAAGGAGAATGAGAACCCAACCTTCAGATTTGATCAATCTCAAGAGGCTCTCCATAACATTCAGAATGCATGAACAGAAAAACAGCCTAAGTCCTAATGGGCCATATCAGGTCATCATATAAATGCTTATATACCTCTTTACAGAGAATTACCTGGCACAACTCTTCTCCAGAGCTAATAACAGATGTACCTATTGGGAGATCATTCCACTTTTCTTAGAATGCTAGGGAGCAGAGGTATTCCTCCAGCCCTTTTACCCCATCACCAAGACTAGTTTGCCCTTAATGTTCATATATTTATTGATGGCAGCTAAGTGACACAATGGATGGAGTCCTAGGCCTAGAGTTAGAAAGATTTATCTTCCTGAGTTCAAATCTGGCCTCAGACACTTACTATCTCTGTGACCCTGGGCAAGTCTCACTTGACCCTGTTTGCCTCAGTTCCTTATCTATAAAATGACTGGGAGAAGGAAATGGCAAATGGTTACAGTATCTTTGCCAAGAAAACCCCAAAATGGGTCATGAAGAATCGTGAAGACAACTGAAACTCGTGAACAATAACCACTTATTGATAGTGTGAGAAAGAAAGAGAAAAACGACACAGACAGTCTCTACAGGTTACAAGAATAATTTCTTTACCCTTACTAACTTCAAAAACTGAAATTCTCTCTTACTTGAGAAAGTACAATCATGGAAATTGTGCTGAGATTTAGGGTCAAGAGAGTTCAAATCCAGCCTATGGCTCTTACTTTCTATGTGACCTCTTAACTTTGATAAGCCTCAGTTCCTCACCTAGGAAGCAGATTAACAAAACCTATATTCCTTTACTTTGTAGGATAATGCTTATCCCCTTCCAGTACTGTTGGTATGGTCCTGAACTTAAGGCACCTTTAAACTCTTGTGTGTTGACCTGGAGACCTAATTATAATTTATCCCTAGATTGCTGTGGGAAAAAAATGTGTTGCTTGTTCCACACAACCAATTTATGCATAAACTTTGAAATGTGACCATTAATTTGAAGTCTGCTTGAATGTATAGTTATTCAGGTCAATTCTTTGAGAGAAGGAACTGTTTTATTCTTTGTGTTTGGATGCACAGTGCCTGGCATATAGTAGACACTTCATCCAAGGGTGTATGTTCGTCCTTTGTTGCCAAAGAAGACCGTGCCATCAGAGAAATGATGATATGACTTGCGCTTGACTTTGTTTTGAGTGAGGGAGGGCTGTGTAGGTCACCAGCCTCACTGCTCCTCCAGAGCCATCTGAATCCAGTGATATTTATCAGGATGACTGGAGATGACCCAGGATGAGGCAGTTGGGGTTAAATGACTTGCCCAAGGTCACATAGCTAGTGAATGTCAAGTGTCTGAGGTGAGATTTGAACTCAGGTCCTCATTATTACTGCACTGGTGCTCTTTCCACTCCACCACCTAGCCACCTCCTAGTGCCCCGAGGCACTTCATAAATGCTTGTCAATTTCTCACAATGTAGGCACTCCATCTTTTGTGTAGATTGAGAGAAAAAAGTCTTGGGTTGGTAAAAAAAAATGGGGCAAAGATTCAAAGGGTCCCTAGTATATTAGAATGCCTATTTCCTATAATTGTACAATTCATGCCCATTGTACTTGGTGTAGGATCAGAGTGACGGCGGATGGAGAGTTTCTGCATTATATTTTCCCCCTTCAATTCCTGGATTCTCCTGAGTGGGATTCACTTAGACCCACAGAAGAGGGCATTTTTCAGGTAAAGCATGACTGAACTGCATTATGGACAAATTAATAGATGGATTATAGGCAGATAAGAAACTATAAAAAAATAGTACGCAAATCACTTGTTCTGATTAGTATTATACTTATTGTATAATGTCTTTATTAAAAAATGAAATTTTCTTTTTAAATTATGCTCAAGTATATAATATATGAATGCACATAAAACTGACTATAGCCATGGCACATAATTGTGTATGATAGGAAGAAACTAATGACAAATTTGAAAATTTGTTGTAGATAATCAAACTGTGTTTAAGTCAGGTTGTACTTTTAAAATCATTGGAGAACAATTATCAGACCCTGAAATTCATTAATGGGACAATTTAGAAATAAACTAAAATCCAAAGACATTTTTATTGCTAGAAGGGAGGTCATTTTGTATCTTCTAGGAAGTGCCATTCTCTTGGGCATCATGAAAAATTATAACATCTGTTTGGCTCAATTGCGTGTAGTTATTTTGAAAGTTAATGGCAAAGTAGACCCCATCATTAGGTTTTGCTTTTATTTCTATGGTTTCATATCTGAAACATACCCTTTGTATAAGCTACCTATGGTATTTTATGTATGGAATCCAAAAGTACAGACCTTGAGATAGTTTTATTTTATTGTTTCTGTTTTGTTTGTTTTTGGAGGCAATTGAGATTAAGTAACTTGCCCAGGGTCTCATAGCCAGTAAATGTCTGAGGCTAGATTTGAACTCAGATCCTCCTGACTCCAAGGCCAGCATCACTGTGCCACCTAGCTGCCCCAAGATGGTTTTATTTAAATAATACTGGACATCAGTAAAACCAATTAAACTTGCTTTGTAGTAATTTCTGTATTTATAGAAATTAATTTTAATGCATAAAATAGCATCAGAGCTTTTTAGTCATTTCCTCTAACTCTCCGTCAGAACTCTGTTTATCCATTTTTTCCTATTCACTCCTCTCCTGTATGATTGTAGTTAGTGTGTTCAGAGTTTCCATTTTTTACTTTGTCTTATTTCATAAAAGTCTTTCTATATTTATATTTCTCATTATTTTCAGTCTTAATTATATTATAGTATGTATTTTGGTCAACATAAGGCAATTGGTTTGACAAGGATCCTTTAAGTCTAAATTTTACAAATTGCTTCCTCCCCCTCAATATGATAATTATACTATTAGCATCTGCTGATTGGAAATATAGATACATATATATGTATATATATGTACACATACATATATATATGTGCATGCACTATCAGCATATATATGTGTATATATACATATTTATGTATACACACATGTATGTGTGTATATATGACAGAAATAGAAGATGGAATCAGTTATGTCTTTACATGAATTTGTTTTATTAATCATAATAGCATTTACATATATTTGAAAAATATAGAAGACATTATGTATCCTGTATAGGGAAGGATTTTATGGATTCTCATGTGGATTCCTAGACCTGATAATTCAACCAAGGGGCTGGGATCCATGGTTTTAAATCATAGCAGGGCCAGAAGTCTCTAAAACACAGGACATCTTATTAAATTCTCAGTAGCTATGGTCATTTTGGATACTTAATAACTCATAGCAGCACCACCCCTAAACACACACACACACACACACACACACACACACACACACACACACACACACACACATGCTGTTTTGGAATATGTTGTAGATTACCAAATTCTGTTCTGAAATTTAAAAGGGAATTAAATGAAGAATAGAGGAAATAAAATGATAGCATGGTTTTCTTTTCTGATGCCAGCAAAACCAAGTCAGATGGTATGCACAAATGTTTATATTTGGTTCCTTTAATCTGCTTTTTTTGTGGTCTTATATTTTGCAGGTAACCCTCATAGCAGAGACAGACTGTCGGTACGTGGCTTGGAGGAGAAAGAAACTGTATTTGCTCTTTGCTCAGCATCGTTTCATCTCCCGCCTGTTTTCTATATTAATTGGCAGTGATATTGCTGACAAACTCTATGCTTTGAATGACAGGGTACACTTAGGGAAAGGCTATCGCTATGACATCCGGTTACCTAACTTCTATCAAGCTGCCACCCCAGAAATAGCCAGATCACCCCTGACAGAACATTTTCGGAAAAACACCAGAAGATACTAAGCTAACCATTTCCAAATGGCAACTTTTTTTAAGTATGAAAAATTCTCTCTTTATCATTCCCAGAATTAAATAGAAAAATGAAATGGCAGAAGTTGAGTTCACCACAATATTTTTTTAAATCATGCTGGGAAGTCACAGGGCCAGTGCTTCTGGTAAAGAACAACTATTTTCATGCACCATATCAATTTATTTTTTTGCAACTAGCCCACTCTTTTATGCATCTCAAGTGCTTTGCACAGTTAAACAGTTGGTATTGATTTCTCTGGTGTTTCTGACTGTTATTCTTGTGGCAGGGGGACATCAATAATCATGGTATATATTTGGTGCCCCTTGCATCAGAACTGGAAAAGCAGAATTTTATATGCTCAGATCCTTTATCCAATTTATTTGAGTCTATTCCCAGTGACTTCTTTAGAGGAGCTATGCTGGTCAACTTCTCTCTCTGTGTGTCTTTGTCTCTTTGTCTCTCTCTATCTCTGTCTGTCTGTCTGTCTCTCTATATATAATATATATGTCTCTTTCCCTCCCTCCCTCCCTCTCCTACCACCAGTTAGCTCAGAGTAAATGCTACATCAGCTGTGACTTTCACAGTTGATATTTGAAAAATTTGCTTTGGTCCCTTATTGATAGAAACAACTTTTTGCCTCATAGTGGGTAAAGGTTGTTTTTTTTTTCCAGTGTAATATTAGTTGATGTTACTGTGCAAATAAAATAAATTCTAGATCATAAAAATGCCTCTTTAAAAGACTATTTTTATAACTATGAGTAATACAAAGAAAAAGACATTACATGCAAATAGGTTCTAGAATACTGTTATTAAAATGGTGCCAATAATGTCAGTTAAGAGTCATCTAATTAGAAAGAAGTTACATAATGCTTCCTTCTATTGTTAATGTTATATTGAAAAAGCAAGAATTCCAAAGGCACTAGATATACAATAAATGTTATAAAACAGCAATACAAATATGGAAGTCTGTTTTAAGACAGTTCTTTCCATCAGCTTTGTCAGAAAGAGACAAAAGGCAAATGCCCCTAGGCACTGAACTGCTCTCAATACTTTTTATTCCTCCTTTCAAAAGATTGCCCATAAGCTGGGTTTTGCTGCATTGAGGTAGACTTAAGTCACAGAAATACTGTCCTCCCACTTCTTAGGGTCAGAGATCTATAATTTAAAAATGTTCAGGGTCTGCTGATAAGTATTTAACAACTGAATCTCCAGAGAAAAACAGCAAAAATAAAAACCAATAATATTCCCACAACACACTTTTTTTTTTGAGACAATTGAGGATAAGTGACTTGCCCAGGGTCATACAGATAGTCAAGTGTCTGATACAGGATTTGAACTCAAGTCCTTCTGACTCCAGGGCCATGACACACTTTTAAATTTAGTCTGCACTACATTTTCCCTATTGTTTTCTTAAATTTAGAAAATCAACAAAACAATAAAGGAAGCTCTGATTTGAAAGGTTTGCTAATTTCCAAAGTGTAAATGCTCATAGTGAAAATGTAATAATCTAGCTCTTGTAAACCTCAGAGCATGTCCCTAGAATGGGATCTTAGTGGCCATTGAATCTAATGCTCTTGTATTATGGCTATGGCAACTGAAGCCCAGAGGGGTAAGGTGACTCACCCATGGTTACACAGAGAGGAAGCAGAAGAGCCAGTATTCAGCCCCATGTCTGCTGATTTTAGCTCTTAGCAACTACTATAGCTGGCAATCAGTGGCTACATCTTGAAATGCCTATATGGAGTCAACTATGGAGTCTTCTAGCTTAGCACAAAGATGTGTAACTCTTTACAAGTCCATTAACTTCCCTCAGCCTTTCATTATGAGAAATGAAATAATAAGTGTATCTTGCCTTGCAAACCTTCAAATATTTTATTAAATGTTATTGTTATTGTTAATCATTGTTATTTGTTTGCTTCCAATACATTAGCAGATTGATGAGGTCCTCAGTGTTGATGCTCTTGCCAGTAGGATTCAGGCCACTGCAGCAGATTCATTCCTATCCATCCCACAGTACTCATCCAGGCCTGCCCAACATTCAGAAGGCCTTCCTCATGTTCTCTTCTTGTAGCATGGATACCAGGGAAGCACATGAGCTTTCTATGGATTATCCCTCAGTCTTGCTATGTGACTTCACATTTTCTGGTCATCCATGTCATTGGTAGCTTCATCATGGTATTTCTCTTGAATAATTCATCATATGTAACATTACCAACCATTTGTGTTCTCCATACACTTTTCCATTGTTCTCTGGGTCAAAGTCAACATCATTTCTTTGAACATTTCTTCTGCTTCCCTCCTTTGGCAGAGAGGTGAGAAATAAGGAGTGTAGAAGCTTGCCAGACACTGTGCTAAGCACTTTATAAATATTATCTCATTTAATCCACAAAACCTTGGAAGGTAGATATACTTTTTAATCTGCATTTTCCAATTGGTGAAAACAAGACTGGCAGACGTTAAGTAAGACATGTCCAGGGTTGTATGGCAGCTGGATTTGAACTTATGTCTTCCTAGCTCAAGACCCAGTGTTCTATCCTCTGTGCCACCTACCTGCTGACAGATGCAGAGCAGCTTCCTGAATCCACATCCATTTTCCATTTTTCTCTTTTGTGGTATTTTGTTCAAGTCTTCCCATGTCTTAGCTTTCTCAGGAGAGTTTGTACTGTTTTCCATTGGGTACATTGAAAGCATTTCTTCCACTTAGAGGCCATGCTATGGTAGTCATAACCTGCTCTGCTTCAGGCTTTTGGAAGATGTAGTTACAAAGGAGAACCAATGTCTTTCCCTCTTACCCTCAACTCTTATTGAAATAAAATGATTGACATATATATATATATATATATATATATATACATATAATCGATAAAATGGAAAGGGGGAGCAGGGAAAGACAGGGACTATGGAGGGGAAGGATTGAGCTGAATAGAGATGGGAATGAAAGGAAACAGGGCAAGGGATTTCTGCCCTCAAAGATGACAACCCTAAATCACAGCGATAAAGGGACAGAAGGGATTTTTTCAGATATAGAATTGGTAGAACCAATTGATCAGGAGCCCCATATTTTAAAGTCCTTTTATAATTGAACATGGTGTCAGTACAGGGACAGTGACATCAACTTCTGAACCCTAAAGAGTGGTGGGCAGAAATTTCTGGCCTGAAATCTGGGTAAGTAAATACCTAGTCATCACATTGCCAGACTTGAACTGAACTCATAATAGGTTCCATCTCTATGGTCTCATCCTAAGATGGCAGAGAGATGAAGTAAACCCAGAAGCTACTCCACACACAGAGCATGCACACAGCTCCTGCTATCTGGGGCTCTTGGTGCTTCTGAAGCTTTGAGATTCCATATAATCAGCCTATATATGCTCTACAACCTGGATCACCAAAGCAATCTAAGTGGTATTCTCCTCTCCCTTCCTCCATTTCCTTTAGATCCCATATTTTGTGATTTCTTTTTCTTTTTAGCATTTTTCTTGAAATTCACCCGTACAAAAACATTGGGAAATGGTGATGATGGGGTGGGCAGGCACAATGGGACTTTTCTCAGGCACCATATGTCTTACTTGAGGCTTATCATAAATAAGCATGGAGAGAGTTCTCCATGTGTGCGTTAAAAATATTCTCTTTTAAAAGAAAGACTTTAATTCTATGTGGGCAGGATAGAAGTAGAGGTGGATAGAACTATCTAGAAAGGACTGCAACATAGAAAAGCATCAATAAATCGTTTTTGCTTTAATAATAGGCTTAGGAAGAGTAAAGAAGAAAGAATTATAAGGACTGAAAATTTTAATCAAGGAGGAGAATTTCAGATTGCAAGTGTAAGTACATAGCGGTAGCACAGTTACCGGTGATAATGAAATGTAAGCTACGACTCCCTCTGAAGGTAGTGGAGGTAAGATTCTGCATTTCTGTGACCATAACCAAAATATGCAGGGTGACAGCACCTCCTTTCATAAAAGTCATTGAAGAGCCCTCTTCCTTGTATTTCTATCCTCTTCCCCCAAAGTTCCCTCCCCCTCAGTGAGCTCTCTACATGATTATATTGTAATATCCTAAAGAACAAAAAGGGAAGAATTAATCTATGATTGCAGAACCCAGTTAAGTAGGACCATGGAAGCAAAGATTTAAAGCCAGAAGTAATGTTCAAAGCAATTTAGTACAACCCACTCTTTTTTACAGATGTGGAAAATAAGACCTAAGTGATATGCCCAGGATCACATAGCTCATACCCAGGTGAACCTCAAACCCAAGTCTTCTAGACTCCAAGTTTGGTACTCAAAGTATAACCCCATGCTGCCCCACTATGATGCCCCATACAGTTATAATTGGGAGATTCATACAACCGTAAAAGATATAATTGTAAAAGATAGGTCATCTGAAACAAGGTATAGTCATTTTAATTCAATAAGCATTTATTAAGTACTATACATGTTGCTAGAACAGCTAGGTGGCACAATGGATAGAACCCTGGGCTTAGAGTTGGGAAGACCAGAATTCAATCTGACCTAGACATTTACTGGCTGTGTGACCTTGGGCATGTCACTTAACCTTTGCCTACATAAGACTGGGGAAAGAATGGCAAACCACTCCAGTATCTTTGCCAAGTAAACTCCATGGACAGCATTAAAAATGCTAAAAATAAATAAGTAAATTAAATAAAGAAAAGTCGTGATGATGAGCCTCTTTTGTCAGAAAAACCTGTAATCAGACACAACTAAACAACTGCAACAAAGGATGCTAGTTACTAGGAATGCCAAGACAAAAGTGAAAACAACTCTTGCTGTCGTGAAATTCTTCTGAAGGGTTCACATTTGACTGAGTTCAAGCTGAATGTCGAAACAGGAATTTCAGATGAACTCAAACACGGGAGATAAGCTCTGACTCACAGATAACCCAATCTCTCATGCAGGAAAACCTTTGTCAGTGGGATTTCATTGTATTCTCTGCTCTTTAGAAATCAAAAATAGGCCATCAAACATGCTTCAAATAAGAAAATATTTCTTAGCAAAAAGTTTATTTTCATATCTTTGTTATAGGAAAACCAACTGACTAACTTAATTTCATCATACTTTATTCTATTTAATTTAGATAAATACAATTAATAGGAAACCGATAAAAGTAGCGTGGGACTCTAGAATCACTTGTACATTTCATGATTAAATGCTATAATTGTCATTCATCCTTTGTTATCTAAGAGGACCAATAACATTATAAGGGTGATGTCTTAATTGGATTTAAGTGAGGCAGAGTTCCACAAAGTCATCAGCCTTTCTCTTGCAGAGTCATCCAAGTCTAGCGGCAAGATAAAGGTCAGGACAACTGGCAACGGCTCCCTATGTAGTGGATGACTTTGCTGTCTTTGATGTCTAACTAAGCTCTAAGAGCTCCACAGCACCTGTTTCAGCCTTCTTCATGGTACAAATTATTCTCATCTGCCCATTCTACCAGGGGATGTCTTCACATGCTTGGGTAGACACTCCCCTAACTCACCAACTGGTTTCCCATCTGCCAACAGTTCTATTGGAGTGTGGCTGCTGCTCATGCTACAGTGTCTTGGAGCCACACGTGAGAGTTGAGTGCCAGGTAGACACCAAAGTGGATGAGCAGTCTTTACACCAGAATGAACCTGACAGAATGGGGCACTCTTTCTAAAGTAAATAAAAATAAAGTAGTGAAAAGAAGCCAAGGAAGAAAATTTCAGATCTTACCCACCTGTCCACAGGCATAGCAATTTTTTAAAATAAAAATTTTAAATTAAAAATTGAAAATATTGAATTCTACTTTCATGGATCATAGACTTTTTGCTGGACAGACCTTAGAGGGCATCCAATCCAATTGCCTCATTTAAGAGATGAGTAACCTAGAGAGTCTGGAAAGGCTAAATTGACCAAGGTCACACAGGATGTAAGTGGCACTCTGAAGATTTGGACCTAACCTCTCTTATTCTAAAGTCTGTGTTATTTCCATTATACCAGATATGTGATCTCATTAATGTAGTTCCTGCCTCCACCAGTGCAGACTGTGACCTTCCCATGTCTTCAGTTTCTTGTCCCTGTCCTATTGCAAATCTACCATAGGAAACCAGGCAAGAATGACTGGGTTTTACATTTGCGTAAAATAGCAATGCACTTGAATATAATTTTGAATTTATCATTATGCTATATCTAAATATATTTACATTCTGCTGTCAATTAAAGACAGGTAAAATTATAAGGCACTTTCATTGGTAGTGATTTTTTTTGGGGAAAACATATTTAGGCTTGATGTTAGGAAAAACTTAACCACTAGAGCTGTCCATAAGTGGAAAGGCATGCTTTTAGAGCTAATAGGTACCCCTTTTTTGGATAGAGGTAGCTATTTTTCAGCTGTGATATAGTGGGGATTCCTTTTTGGGTATCAATTAGAAAATATGGTCAACAAGATAGAAGTTTATCAATGGTAAGGACTGTTTTGGTTTTGTCTTGCTCTCTTCAAGGCCTGACACACAGTAGGTGTTTAATGAAAGTTTGTCAAAAGAAAGAAAATTAATGTTGTAATCTTCTTTTGACTCTAATTGTATGTGAAGAGAAGTTGTGTAATTTTTCTCTTTACTTTCTTATTACAACCTAAAGTTTGGTGATTTTAAACTCATTATAGTGATAGTTATACTAATGGTATCCAAAAAACTGTTTTATTGAATCATTTTGTAGTAGGGATTCAGCCCTGGTTGATATAAAATTTGATGTTTTGAATTACCTTTCCTGAGCACACTTAAAAGTCATCGAATCCCTGAGACAATCTCAAAGACAATCTTGTCCAATCTTGTGACTTGTATAATGACAGAAAATGAGAATCAGAAACACAAATCTCTCCCACAGCATTTGAGCCAAAGGATCACCTAGCTTCTCCTTAAAATCTCCAATGATAAGAAATTCAGTATTCCCCCAAGCTGAGACATTTCTCCATTTTGAGACAATTCTAATCATTAGGTAGAAATGAGCTGAAATCTCAACATGAGATGTTATCCAACTTCTTTGCAACTGTCTTCTACCCATTGCTCCTAGTTATTCCCTTTGGGGCCGATCCAGCTATCAAATAATAACCCTTTCAGTATTTAAGGTTAAGGATTGTGTTGTCCCAAAAGCAGGCTGGTCATCCCTGGGTCCTTTAAACTATATTCATATTTTATACTTTGGAGTCTCTCATTATGCTAATTGCCCTCCTTTGGACATGCTCTAATTTGTCCAAGTTCTTCCTAAAATGTGGTGCACCAAACTGACCCATGATCCAGTCATGATGCTGGAGAAGATCAAATGACCAAGTTCTTTAAGTGTTGTTAAGGGAAAAGGCAATGCAAAATATTTCCCAGATTATGTTGGGAGTATTTGAAATACATCTCAAAGATAATTTGAATTCTGTCAATTGACAACTATTTATTTGGTTCCTACCATCTGTCAGGCACTATGTTAAGTACAAGACAAAAATTAAATAGTTAAACTGCTTTTAAGCAGTGTATGTACTACTGAGGGAGACATAGAAAAATATAAGCATTTACAAAATAAAGGCAAGATAACTGAGAGAGATGACAGTAAGGGAGAAGAATATATGGGAGGCTCAGGAAAGGTCTCACGGTGTTTCAGCTGAGCTTTAAAGGAAGTTAGGGAGTCTAAGGTAGAGATAAGGAAGGATATCAGGCATGGTGGGGAGGAAGGTGGGGAAACCTCTGCAAAACTACAGAGAAACAGCCAATGTTGTACACTTAGAGCTAAAAAATAAATCTTAAAGGTCACTGACTCTATCCTTTTCCCTGTACAGATGAATAAACTGAGGCTGGGGGAGGTTAAATAATTTGCCCAGAGTCATACAACTAAGTGTCTGAGGGAGGATTTGAATTCCAGTTTTCTGATTTTAAACCTAGCATTATACCTCTTTATAACCTAACTACCTCATTACATGTTTGTCCTTTGTTCTCTAAGAGGACCATGGCATCAGGAAGGTGATGCCATGCCTTGCAAGTGAATTGGATTTAAGTGAGGGAGGGCTGTGCAAAGTCACCAGCCTCACTTTCTCCTTTGGAGCCATCTGAGTCCATCAGCCAGATATAGATCATGATGACTGGAGATGGCCCAGAGCAATTATGTCATTACATGTGACAAACAACAAAAAGGCCCGTTGCTCTGGACCACAGAGTGAGAAAAGGAGAGTAATGTATCACAAATCTGAAAAAGGAATTTGTCTGAGTCAAATAGAAGGCGAATTCAAGCCCAAAATACTGGAGGCATTTCTACTCGGATCCATTAATAATAGTTTCAGGAACATTATTCAAACATGAGTCTTTGCGATTAGTGAAGACCCAGAAACCAGCTTGAACTGAAAACTGGTTTACATTTCACAGCAATTCAGAGTCAATGCTTCACTAAAATTGCAGAAAATGTTAAAAGAGGAGACCAAGGGTGAGTTCCTTTGATGCAGTTTACATAAACTCTTCAAGGTTTGGTTCTTTCCAAGTCACTTTCCAGGCACTTACAAGATTTATCTGTGACCTCTCTGGGAATTTCCTAAGAGAAGTCTTCATCTGAATCCAGTAAGTTTAATATCCTTTGAGAAGGTCCTGCATTGTGAAAGAGTTAGTTCACTGCCCCTTAAGGTGCTGTTTATCCTCAAAATTTGGGGGTGAGGAAGGAGGTAGGGTACTGTATATACAATGAAATTTTGCAAAAGGGAATCTCTGAGATATCCCGGATGCAATTGAGATTGCACCTCTTGTCCTTTGGGTCTTTTGTTAGTTGAGAAACTACATTTCTGCTAAATTAGTTTGTGTGCCTTTAGGGCAGGCTTTGGAAACAGGGTATTATTGTTGGATATAAATAGGTTCATCTAAAGATGATGGCTTAGCCCATGGATAAGCACTTATTTTTCCAAGTTCCTCCTTTTTATTTCTTACATGTCTAAAAATTTTTCCCTTCCACCCTTTCCTATCTCTTTATTTGAATCAACATGATTTTCTTATTTCTGCCTCCATATTGATCTTAGGTATACAATACACCAAAAGAAAAGATATTTTTAAGAAATAAAATCCTAAGCTTGGTACATTCTCAACTGTACTGACTACTCTAAGTTTAATATTACTAAAGGAACCTTTTCAGAACACTTCCTTTTCCCTAATGGAGGTATTGAAGTGAGTTTCATCAGTTCTTGTTAAGAATGGAAAGTTATTAGCTTCAATGCTCTAATTTTTTTCTTGGGCTTAGAAGAGCTACTGAAGGTTGAGTGGAAACACTGAATGAATCTTTGTGCCCTCTGTAAATAACACTTGTCATTTTTTTCCTTTTTATTCTGAAAATGTGCACTGGTACATTTTTCCCCTATGTGTTTGCTTTCCCTGAGTTACTTATATCAAGTTACATATATTTTCTGGAATGCCTTTCATCTTACCTTAAAGTACCTCTCCAGGCTTTTTTAAAAAATCTTTTTTTGTTTTTTGCTGTTCTATGCAAAACCATGCTCATGAATTAGTTTTTTTATTGATTTACAGTGTCAGGTTTCTACTACATCCTTTTTCCCAAAGGCTTACATCAGGGCCATACAATGAACCTTTTAAATTTAAGAAGGAAACATCCTGCAAAAATTATGAGGGGTTTCAGGGAAGAGTAAGGAGTTGGGAACAATAAAGAAAGGAAAGGAGAAAATGGCATGTTCAGGTCATCATTTTGGAAGAAGTAGTACTGTGCTTTTAAGGCAAGCTACACTCTGAAGACCATTGGACTAGAAATCAGAAGCTCTGGATTCCAGTTTTCTTCATGTCCCTGTCTCATGTACACATAGGAGGCCCTTGTGTATGTGATCTACTCTGTCCTAGATCTCTTTGTCTAAGCCCTCTCTCTGTAAGCTCATTAGTCCCCATGGAGTCAATTATCATCTCTATGCTGATGATTCCTGTATGTATACATATATGCATGTCTATTTATATATACATGTATCACTCATTTGTTTCAGTTGAGTCCAACTCTTTGTCACTCCATTTGGGGTTTTCTTGATAAACATACTGAAATAGTTTGCCATTTCCTTTTCCAGTTCATTTTATATATGAGGAAACTATGCCTAGAATCACACAACTAGTATGTGTCTGAAGTCAGATTTGAACTCAAAAAGATGAGTCTTCCTGACTCCAGGCCTGGTGTTCTATTCTGCTCCACCAGCTGCCCATATATGTATGTATTCCTGTATACACATAGTATATGTATGTCTGTACACACACACACACACACACACACACACACATATGCATATGTGTACCCTGAGCTCCAATAATGCATCACCAATTGCCAATATGACATTTCCTTTTTAAAAATTATTTGTTTTCAGTTTTCTACAATCACTTCCATAAGTCTTTAGATTTTCTCTCCCTCCATCCCCTGTACCTCCATGAGACAGCATGCAATCTTATATGGGTTCTACACATACATTCTTATTAACTGCATTTTCACATTGCATGTAAGAATTACAATGAATGGGAAAAACCATGAGAAAAAAAAACCAAAACATAACACAAGAGAAAATATTCTGCTTTATGCTGTGTTCTGATTCCATAGTTCTTTCTCTGCATGTGGATGGCATTTTGCCTCAAGAGTCTTTTGGGAATGTTTTAGGTCCTTACATTGCTGTGAAGGACTAAGTTTACCAGAAACAGTCCTTGCACACTGTGGCTGTTATTGAGAACAATGTTCTACTGGTTCTGCTTCAATTAGACATTTCCAATTGGATGTCTTATAAATATTTCATCTTCCACATGTTCAAAACAGGATTCATTATCTTTTCTCTAAAACTCCCATTTTCTATTGAGGGCACCAGTATCCTTTACTGTAACCCAAGTTTGTGACCTCAGAATCATCTTCAGTTCTTCACTATCCCTCAGCTTTGCACCCCCTGTTCCATTCAATTAGTTAGCAAATCTTGTCAATCCTGTGCCCTATCATTTCTTGCATTTATCATGTTTACAGGCCACACAGCCATTGCCCTAGTTCAGGCTTTCTCAAGGATTTTCCTTCTCCAATTCATGTTCCTTATCGCTGACAAAATCATATTTCTGAAACACAGTTGACCATGTTATTTCTCAGCTTGAAAATTTTCAGTAAATTGAATAAACCATCAATGAACTTCCTAAGAAAAATCTCCTGGGCCCATCGATTTACAAGTGAATCCTATAAAACACTTAAAGAAAAATTAATTTGAATACTATATAATGATTTGGAAAAATAGGTGAAGGAGCCCTACCAAATTCCTATTATGACACAAATGTGGTACTGATACCTAAACCAGGAAGAGCCAAAACAGAGAAAGAAAATTATAGACCATAATGCACTATGACCAGGCAAGTCATTTATATCAGGCATGCAGGGCTGGTTCAATATTAGGAAAATGATAAGCATAATTGAAAGTCTTCAGTAATTCTCTATCATCTCTAGGATGCAAAACAAATGCCTCTTTGGCAGTTAAAGCCCTCTGCAATTTTATTTTAGCTTACCTTTCCAGACTTATCAGAAACTGCTGACCATCGTGCATTCTATTTTACAGCAAAACTGGCTTACTTGATTTTCCTCTCATACAACATTAAATCTCTCATCTTCATTTCTTTGCACCTCCTCCTCACCTCTAGTTTTCAGAGTTCCTGACTTCCTTCAAAACTCAGCTCAATCTCCTCAATGAGACCTTTCCGATTCCTGCTACAGAACTTGCTTTGAATTTATTGTGTATATTTTTCATTTATGGTCTATCTTTTGGAACTTAACCAAAAAGTATTTTAGAATTGGGTGAAGAATGGAAAAATGAGACGCATAGTCTTGCTCATTCTCTCTAAGAGTCAAGGAGAATTCATAATTACCTGAGGGCCTGTGATGCTGCCTTTGAAGAAGCTCCTCTTGTTTGACTGTGCCACCTTGAAGGAACTCAGAACTTACAGGTCCCCAAGACAGCTTGGAAGTTCACCGGGAAAAGTCTACTGCACCATGCAGGGAGCAGAGCACAGTCCAGTGTAGGCCATGCCGTCAGACAAGACCTGAGCAGACCTTAAGGAGACTGCCTCTCACACCTATAGTGGTTTCCAGACTTCATGACCACAAAATGGTGAGGATAAATTGGAAGGTCAGTGAGAAAAGCCTATGGGACCATTACAGTGATCCCACCCCAGCTGAAGGGTGGCAGAGCGGGGAGGGGCAGAGGAACCTGCTTCAGCCTCAAAAACATCAGGGGCAGCTGCAGTTACTGTTTCTGGAACTTTAGGCACACAGATTGTGGGGGATCCAGCAGCTGACAGTCCATCCCCCACACCCACTGGAAGCAGAGAACTACCTTGACAAAGACTTCAAAAGTCAAATAAATGGCTAGGGAAATGAACAAAAACTGGAAAAAGACTCAAACTATTGAATCTTACTTTGGGGACAAGGAAGACAAAAGCATGTAAACAGAAGAAAACAAAGTCATAACTCCTTCATCAAAACCCTCCAAGAAAAAATGAATTGGTCTCAAGCCATGGAAGAGCTCAAAAAGGATTTTGAAAATCAAGTAAGAGAATTAGAGCAAAAATTGGAAAGAGAAATGAGAGTGATACCAAGAAAATCATGAAAAATGAGTCAACGGCTTACTAAAGGAGACTCAAAAAAATGCTGAAGAAAAAACACTTTAAAAAATAGACTAAATCAAAGCAAGAGATCCAAAAAGCCAATGAGGAGAAGAATGCCTGGAAAAGCAGAATTGACCAGATGGAAGAGATTCAAAAGTTCACTGAAGAAAATAGTTCCTTAAAGATTAGAATGGAACAGATGGAAGCTAATGACTTTATGAAAAATCAAGAAATTAAAAACAAAACCAAAGGAATGAAAAAACAGCAGAAATGTGAAATATCTTATTGGAAAAACAATTGACCTGGAAAACAGATCCAAGAGAGACAATTTAAAGATTATGGGACTACCTGAAAGCCATGATCAAAAAAAGAGTCTAGACATCATCTTTCATGAAATTATCAAGGAAAACTGCCCTGATTATTCTAGAACCAGAGGTTAAAATAAACATTGAAAGAATCCACTGATCACCTCCTCAAAGAGACCTGAAAAGAAAAACTCCTAGGAATATTGTAGTCAAATTTCAGAGTTCCCAGGTCAAGGAGAAAATATCGCAAGGAGCCAGAATGAAACAATTCAAGTATTGCAGAAATACAATCAGGACAACATAAGATTTAGCAGCCTCTACATTAAGGGATCAAAGGACTTAGAATATGATATTCCAGAAGTCAAAGGATCTAGGATTAAAACCAAGAATCACCTACCCAGCAAAACTGAGTATATTATAAAAATGGAATTCCAATGAAATAGAGGACTTTCAAGCTTTCCTGATGAAAAGACCAGAGCTGAATAGAAAATTTGACTTTCAAACACAAGAATCAAGAGAAGAATGAAAAGATAAACAGGAAAGAGAAATCATAAGGGACTTACTAAATTTGAGCTGTTTACATTCCTATACAGAAAGATAATATTTATAACTCTTGAGACTTTTCTCATTATTTGGGTGGTTGGGGGGATTATACACATATACACAGAGGGCACAGGGTGAGTTGAATAGGAAGGGATGCCATCTGAAAATTAAAATTAAGGGGTGAGAGAGAAACATTGGGAGGAGAAAGGGAGATATGCAATGGGTCAAATTATATCTCATAAAAGAGACAAGAAAAAGCTTTTTCAATGAAGGAATAAAAGGGGGACATAGGGAAAAAGTGAAGCCTACTCTCATCACATTTGGTTTAAGAAGTGAATAACATGCATACTCAATTTAGTATGAAAACCTGTCTTACACTACAGGAAAGTAGCGGAGAAGGGGTAAGTGGGGTGGGGGGAATGATAGAAGTGAGGGCAAATGGGAGGAGGAGGTGATTAGAAGTAAACAATTTTGGGGAAGGACAAGGTCAAAGGGAGAATACAATAAATGGGGGGCAGGAGAGAATGGAGGGAAATATAGTTAATCTTTCACAACATGACTTTTATGGAAGTCTTTCGCATAACTACACATGTATAACCTATATTGAATTGCTTGCCTTCTCAGTGGGGATGGGTGAGAAGGGAGGAAGGGAGAGAAGTTGGAACTCAAAGTTTTAAAGATGAATGTTAAAAATTGTTTTTATATGCAACTGGTAAATAAGAAATACAGGTAATAGGGTATAGAAATCTATCTTCCCCTACAAGAAAATAGAGGAGATGAGGATAAGGGAAAGGAGAGATGTGATAGAAGGGAGGGCAGATAGGGGAAAGGGTAATCAGAATGCATGGTGTATTGAGGTGGGGGGAAGGTAGAGATGGGGAGAAAATTTGGAACTCAGAATTTTGTGGAAACGAATATTGAAAACTAAAAATATATAGTTTTTTTTTTTTAAAAAAAGAACACAAAGAAAAACAACTGACCTAGAAAATGGATCCAAGAGAGACAATTTTAAAATTATTGGTCTACCTGAAAACCATGATCAAAAAAAAAAAGATCCTTAGACATCATCTTCCATGAAATTATCAAGGAAAATTGCCCTGATATTCTAGAACCAAAGCATAAAATAGAAATGGAAAGAATTAACCAATCACCTCCTGAAATAGATCCCAAAAAGGAAAACTCATAGGAATACTGTAGCCAAATTCTAGAGTTCCCAGATCAAGTAGAAAATATTACAAGCAGTCAGAAAGAGACAATTCAATTATTGTGGAAATACAATCAGGATAACACAAGATTTAGCAGCTTCTACACTGAGGGATTGAAGGATTTGGAATATGATATTCCAGAGGTCAAAGGAGATAGGATTAAAACCAAGAATAACCTACCCAGCAAAATTGACTATAATTCTTCATGGTAAAAAATGAAATTTCAATGAAATAGAGGACTTCCAAGCATTCTTGTTGAAAAGACCAGAGCTGAGTAGAAAATTTGGCTTTCAAATACAAGAATCAAAAGAAACATGAAAAGGTAAAAAGAGATGCCTTAAGGAATTCATTAAAGTTGAACTGTTTACATCCCTACATGGAAAGTTGTTATTTGTAACTCATGAGACCTTTTTCAGTATTAGGGTAGGTTAAAGGCAATACATATGTGTGTATGGGTAAGTATGTATGTATGTGTATATTATACATGTGTAGGTATGTATATGTACACATGTGCATGTATGTGTATATACATATATGTATTATTTATTGTATGTATATTTATATGTGTGTGTGTATACACACACACACAATGACAGAGGGTGTAGGGTGAGCTGAATGTGAGGGGAGAATACCTGAAAAAATAAAATTTACTGTTGGAAGGAATGTACTAGGAGTAAGAGAAAGGCAGAGGCAGAATGTAGCCAATCATCTCACATAAAAGAGGGAAGAAAGAGCTTCTACAATGAAGGGGAAGAGGGGAAAGATGAAAGGAAAGAATTGAGTCTTACTCTCATGGGATTAAGGAGGGAATAACACACATTCAATTGGATATGGAAAACTATTTTACCCTGCAGGAAGACAAGGGGGAAGGGGATAGGAGAGGGATGATAATAGAAGGGACAGCAAATTGGGGAAAGGGATAATGAGAATCAAACACTGTTGTAGGAGGACAGATCAAGGGAGAGAATGGAATAAATGAAGGGCAGGATAGGACAGTAGTTAGTCTCTTACAACATAACTACTGTGGAAGTGCTTTGCATTGTTACACATGTATGACCTATATTGAATTGCATGTTTTCTCAATGAGGGTGGGGAGGGAGGGAGGGAGAGAATATGGAGCTCAAAGCTTTAAGAATGAATGTTAAAAATTGTTTTAGCATGCAACTGGAATTTAAGCTATACAGTCAATGGAGCATAGAAATCTATTTTGCCCCACAGGAAAATAGAGGGGAAGGGGGATGGAAGAAGGGAGAGTAATAGATGGGAGGACAGATTGGAGGAAGGGATGGAGGGGGAGTATGCTCTCCTGGGGTGGGGGGTGGGGAGAGATGGGAAAAAATTTTTGAATTAAAATTCTTGTGGAAATGATTGTAAGAACTGAAAAAGAAACAAATTGTGTATGTATGTATGTATATATATATATATATATATATATATATATATATTTATTTATAAAGAAAATTAAAAATAGTATGCCTCAATCTGCATTCAAATGGCATCAGTTCTTTCTCTGGGAATGGATAGCATTTTTCATCATAAGTCCTTCAGATATGTCTTGAATCATTCTATTGCTGGAAATAGCTAAGCCATTCACAGCTGATAATCTTACTAACATTGCTGTTACTTTATACACCGTATATTTGCATGAGCCCATAGAAGTCTTTCCAGGTTTTTCTAAGAGCATCCTGCTCACCATTTTTATAGTACAATAGTATTCCATCATAATCACATGCCACAACTTGTTCAGCCATTTTTCAATTGATGGGCATCCCCTCAATTTCTAATTCTTTGCCACCAGAAAAGATCATATGATACATATAGGTCCTTTTCCTTTTTTTTGTCATCTTTCAGGGATACAAATTTAGTAGTGGTATTGCTATGTCAAAGGGCATGCATGGTTTTATAGACCTTTGGGTATAGTTCCAAATTACTCTATAGAATGATTGAATTTGTTCATAATTCCATCAATAATACCTTGATGTCTCATTTTTCCAACATCCCATCCAATACTTGTCATTTATCTCTTCTTTTCTGTTAATCAATCTAATAGGTATGAGGTAGTACCTCAGAATTATTTTAATTTGCATTTCTTCAATCAATAATGAGAATATTTTTTCTTTTTATGTTTATTTATTTTTAGTTTTCAACATTCATTTCCACAAAATTTTGAGTTGCAAATATTTTCCTCATCTCTCCCCTCCTGCACCCCAAAATTCCATGCATTTTGATCAACCCTTTCCCCAATCTGCCCTCCCTTCTATCACACTTCCCTCCCTTATACCCATCTTCTCTCTTGTCTTGTATGGCAAGATAAATTTCTACACTCCATTACCTATATTTCTTATTTCCCGGTTGTATGCAAAACAATTCTCAGCATCTATTCCTAAAACCTTGAGTTCCAACTTCTCTCCCTTCCTCCTTCCCTACCCGTCCCCACTGAGAAGGAAAGCAATTCAATACAGGCTGTTTGTGTGTAGTTTTGCAAATGATTTCCATAAAAGTCATGTTGTGTAAGACTAACTATATTTCCCTCCACCCTATCATGCCCCCCATTTCTTCTATTCTCTCTTTTGACCTTGTCCCTCCCCAGAAGTATTTACTTCTAATTGCTTCCTCCTCCTATTTGCCCTCCCTTCTATCATCACCCCATCCCTCTTATTAACTTCTACCCTACTTTCCTGTAGTGTAAGATAGATTTTCATACCAAATTGAGTGTGCATGTTATTCCCTCCTCAAGCCAAATGCGATGCAAGTCAGCTTCACTTTTCCCCTCTCACCTCCTTACTTTCCCCCTCCTTTGAAAAAGCTTTTTTTTGCCTCTTTTATGAGAGATAATTTGCCCCATTCTGTTTCTCCCTTAATCCTCCCAATATATTTCTCTCTCACCCTTTAATTTTATTTTTAGTTGTCATCCCTTCCTATTCAACTCACCCTGTGCTATCTATATACATGTGTGTGTATGTGTGTATGTGTGTGTGTGTGCGTATAATCCCTAACTATCCAAATACTGAGAAAAGTTTCAAGAGTTACAAATATTATCTTTCCATGTAGGAATGTAAACAATTATGCTTTAGTAAGTCCCTCATGACTTCTTTTTCCTGTTTACCTTTTCATGCTTCTCTTGCTTCTTGTGTTTGAAAGTTAAATTTTCTATTCAGCTCTGGTCTTTTCATCAAGAATGCCTAAAAGTCCTCTATTTCATTTAATGATAATTTTTTTCCTGTGAAGGATTATACTCAGTTTTGCTGGGTAGGTGATTTTTGGTTGTAATCCTATTTCCTTTGCCTTCCAGAACATCATATTCTAAGCTCTCTAGTTCTTTAATGTAGAAGCTTAAGCTGCTAAATCTTGTCTTATTCTGATTATGGCTCCACAATACTCAAATTGTTTCTTTCTAGCTGCTTGAAATATTTTCTCCTTGACCTGGGAAGCATGGAATTTGACTACAATATTCCTAGGAGTTTCTCTTTTTTTGGATCTCTTTCAGTAGATGATCAGTGGATTCTTTCAATATGTATTTTGCCCTCTGATTCTAGAAGACCAGTGCAGTTTTCCTTGATATTTTCATGAAATATGATATCTAGGCTCTTTTTTTGATCATGACTTTCAAGTAGTCCCATAATTTTAAAGTCATATCTCCTGGATCTGTTTTCTAGGTCAATTGTTTTTCCAATGAGATATTTCATATTATCTTCTATTTTTTCATTCTTTTGGTTTTGTTTTATAATTTCGTGGTTTCCCATTAGCTTTCATCTGCTCCATTCTAATTTTTAAAGAGCTGTTTTTTTCAGTGAGCTTTTGAACCGCCTTTTCCATTTTGCTGACTGCTTTTTGAAGCATTCTGCTCCTCATTGGCTTTGTGGACCTCTTTTGCCAATTGATTTAACCAATTTTTAAAGGTATTATTTTCTTGAGTATTTTTTGTGTCTCCTTTAGCAAACTGTTGACTTACTTTTCATGGTTTTCTTGCATTGCTCTCATTTCTCTTCCCAATTTTTTCTCCACCTCTCTTAAATGGTTTTCAAAATCCTTTTTGAGTTCTTCCATGGCCTGAAACTATTGCATATTTATTTTGGAGGTTTTAGATGCAGAAGCCTTTACTTTTTTGTCTTCCTCTGATGGTATGCATTGTTCTTCCTCATCCAAAAGGATAGAACAAAATATCTGTTCACCAAGAAAGTAGCCTTCTATAGTCTTATTTTTTCCCCCTTTTTTGAGCATTTTCCCAGCCAGTTACTTGCCTTTTGAGTCCTTTGCCAAGAGGAGGGTATACTCTGAGGACCTGCAAGTTCTCAGTTCCTCCAAGGTGGCACAATCAAGGGAAAGGAGTTTACTCCTGGCCTGGCCTGTGTACTGGTCTGGGAGCAACAAAAAACTTTTCTGTCCAGGATCTGCGAGTAGAATTCCCTCTCTACAGCTGCCTCCAGTTCCACCACACCAGTACTTCTCCTCACCCCAGGGCCACCACTCAGGACTGAGATCCTGATCAGCTGCTCAATTCCTCCAGGGTCGTTAGGTGGAGGGCTCCAAAAATGGATGCTGCCACTACAGTGGCTGCTGCTGGTGGGGCCAAACCATGTTCCCTTCTCACCCAGGTGAAACAGCTTTCTCACTGACCTTTGAAGCTTTCTTTGGCATTTGTGAGAATGACAGCTGCTCCCGGGAATTCCTCCTGCTAAGGCCTATTCCAGTCCTGTTCTTACTAGTGTCATGGTGCCATGGCTGGGCTGCACCCTGTGGGCTGCGTTCCACCCTGCCCCGAGTGCAGTGGACCTTTCCAGTTAACCTTCCAGGGTGCCTTGGGTTAGAAATCTTTTACTGACATTTTGTGGCTTCTGTTACTTTAGGATTTGTTTGGAGTCATTTTTTACAGGTATTTAATAGACTATGGGTAGGAAATTTCTATATTTATGTCTTTCTACTCCACCATCTTGGCTCTGCCCCCAATAATATTTTTTTCATATGGATATAGATAGCTTGGACTACTTTATCTGAAAACCTGACCATATCTTTTGATCATTTATCAATCGGTGTATGGCTCGTATTTTTTAAAATTTTACTCAATTCTCTATATGCTTGAGAAAAGAGGCCTTTTTCAGAGAAACTTGCTTCAAATTTTTTTCACAGTTACTATTGTTAACTGACTCTCCCCCAATTTTCCCCATTGTATCCCCCCATTTATTCTATCCTCTTTCTCCTTTCATCCTGTCCTTCCTCAAAATGTTTTGCTTCTGACTACCCCTCCCCTTAATCTCTCCTCCCTTCTTTCATCCCTCCCCTTCTCTTATCCTGTTCCCCTCCTACTTTCCTGTAGGGTAAGACAGGTTTTCTACACCCAATTGACTATGTATCTTATTCCCTCTTGGAATCAATTCTGAGGAAAGGAATGTTCACTTGCTCCCCCTCATGACCCCTCTCTTGTCCTCTACTATAAAAACTTTTATTGCCTTTTCTGTGTAAGACAATTTACCCCATTCTACCTCTCCCTTTCTCTTTTTCCCAGTACATTCCTCTCTCTCACCTCTTAATTTTATTTTTTAGATATCATCCCTTCATATTCAAGTCACACCTATGCCCTCTGTCTATATATACTCCTAACAACCCTCATAATGAGAAAGGACTTATGAATTGCAAATAACATCTTCCTATGTAGTTTAACCTAATTTAGTCTGTTATGATTTTACCTTTCCTGTTTACCTTCTTATGCTTCTCTTGAGTTTTGTATTTTAAGTCAAATTTTCTATTTAGCTCTGGTCTTTTTATCAAAAATACTTGAAATTCCTCTATTTATTGAAGGTCCATTTTTCACCTGAAGGGCTATATTCAATTTTGCTGAGTAAATGAATCTTGGTTGTAATCCTATTTCCTTTGCCTTCCAGAATATCATATTCTAAGGTCTCCAAATCTTTAATGTAGAAGCTGCTAAATCTTGTCTTATTCTGACCGTGGCTCCACAATACTTGAATTGCTTCTTTTGGGCTGCTTGCAATATTTTCTCCTTGACTTGGGGACTCTGGAATTTGGCTATAATATTCCTGACAGTTTTCATTTTGGGATTTCTTTCAGGAAGTAATTAGTGGATTCTTTCAATTTCTATTTTACCCTCTGCTTCTAGAGTGTCAGGGCAGCTTTCTTTGATAATTTCTTGAAAGATGATGTGTAGGTTCTTTTTCTGATCATGGTTTTCAGGTAGTTCAATAATTTTAAAATTATTTCTCCTGGATCTATTTATCAGATCAGTTATTTTCCAATGAGATATTTCTCATTATCTTCTTTTTTGTCCTTTTGGTTTTGCTTTATTGTTTCTTGATTTCTCATAAAGTCATTAGCTTCTATTTACTCCATTCTAATTTTTAACGAATTATTTTCTTTTGTGAGCTTTTGTATGTCCTTTTCCATTTGACCAATTCTGGTTTTAAAGGCATTCTTGTCCTCACTGACTTTTTGGACTTATTCTGACATTTGGTCTAATCTATTTTTTAAAGTGTTATTTTCTTCAGCATTTTTTTGTGTCTCCTTTAGCAAACTCTTGACTTATTTTTCATGATTTTCTTGCATCTCTCTCATTTCTCTTCCCAATTGTTTCTCTCTTCTCTTACTTGATTTTCAAAATAGATTTTAAAAGCCATAAGACCAATTCATATTTTTCTTTTTTCTTTTCTTTTTTAATATAAATATATTTAACTTTTTACATTCATTTTCACAAGATTTTGGGTTGCAAATTTTCTCCCCATTTGTTCCCTCCCTTCACCCCAGTATATCGATCATTCTAATTTCCTCTATCACTAATCTGCCTTCTCTTCTATCACCCCTCTCTTTTCTTGTCCCCATCTTCTCTTTTGTCCTGTAGGGCCAGATAACTCTCTATTCCCCATTACCTGTATGGCTTATTTCCTAGTAGCAAGAACAATACTCAACAGTTGTTGCTAAAACTTTGAGTTCCAACTTTTTCCCATCCCTCCCTCCCTACCCATTCCCTTTGGGAAGGCAGGCAATTCAATATAGGCCATATCTGTCTAGTTTTGCAAATGATTTCCCTAATAGTCGTGTTGTGTAAGACTGACTATATTTCCCTCCATCCTATCTTGCCCCCCATTGTTTCTTTTCTCTCTTTTGATCCTGTCTCTCCCTGAGTGTTGACTTCAAATTGCTCCCTCCTCCCATTGCCTTCTCTTCCATCATTCCCCCCACCCTGCTTATCTCTTTCTCC
>CM053770.1:381466486-381492501 GCA_028658325.1 Potorous gilbertii | reverse complement strand
CCCTTCCTTTCTGATGAGGAAGAACAATGCTTACCATCAGGTAAAGACATAGGAGTCAAGGCCTCTGTATCTCAAACATCTGAAATAGATATCCAATGGGCTCAGGCCATGGAAGAGCTCAAAAAGGATTTTGAAAAAAAAAAAAGAATGATATAAGTGGTGAGTCTCATTTTCACCTCCCCAAACTCCATTCCTTCCCCAGGTGAACACACACACACACACACACACACACACAAAGTTGATGAAACTCCATGTTTCAGGAAAAAAGTGCACTAATGAGATAATTCAATTGTAAGCTTCTTGAAGGCAGGAAACTATTTGTTTTTTATATGTTCCAAGCTTCAAGCCTGGCCCATAAGAGGTACTTAACTTCATTAATGACTGTTGATGAAGGAAGGATGGTAGAGAGGTGACTTTGATATTAAGGGCTCTAAAACCTTTCTACCTAAGAATCAGTGGTTGTCATCTTCATCCTCCCCTAGGAACCTCTAGAAAGGCATAGAGCAGGGGTAGGGACCTGGAATCCAAACAGATTAAGTCAAAGGGCCACACTTGAGGATCTAGAAGCCCACGTGAGGCCTCGAGGATCCAGGCTCCCCATCCTCAGCCTAGAGTGAAGCAGAGTTGTCCAAAGTTATCTTCTAGTTCATTCCAGCCATTTGGAGCAATCTACCCAAAAGAGAGATTAGGTATATTCTGGGAAAGCAATTCCTTCACAGGATCACAGGTTCAGACTAGGATAAATTCAGTAAAGGATGGTCTATTCTTGTCTAGAGCTATTCTGAAAGGCTCATTTGGCCCCGTCTAAAGGTTCCTTGAGAAGCACAAGATCCTTTTCTCAGACACCCATTTTCAGATTGTGTAGACCATGATAGATACATTTTTTTCAACCTTTAAGTCTCATCTTCTATTCCCAGTGCCTGTTCCTGTCTTCATAACTGACTTTATTCACTTTTAACATAATTCTAATGATTTCCTTTTCCCTATTTTGAAATAGTTTTCTGAAAGATTAAAACAAATTCAAATATTTATTTTCCAAGATGAAAAATGACACAGCCCACACTCTCAAGGAATTAACTGTTTAATTAAGGAGATGATCTATATACATATATAGTACCCTATCTGAATATCTTAACAGTCAGTCAATAGATACAGTTAGCTCAAAGCAAAATGATTTACTCAGTAAGTAAATCATTAGTAAGGCAAATTAGGCTTACTAAGTAAAAACAGTAGCTACAAAATGTTATCTTTCTGAAGCTGGAGCATACTTTCCCACAAATACACATGAATTTCAGCAGAAAGAGTGGCTATAAACCTTAATTGGTAATGAGACACACATGTAGGGAACATGACAATTCATACTTTCATTACTGCAGGATCTCAGTGTCTTCTTCTCACAATGCTCTGTAATAGGTACAGCATCTCTCCTATGTGGGTCATTCAAATGACCTGTCTGTGCCTGCTCTTCTCCATATATCTTGTTATGTTTGTCTTTTGTTCTGGAAGAGGACCATGACATTAGGGAGGTGATGACATGACTTGCACTTGACTTTGATTTGAGTGAGGAAGGGCTGTGCAAGATCTCCAGTCTTATTTTCTCCTCCAGAGCCATCTGGATTCAGTGGCGAGATATTCATCAGGATGACTGCAGATGGATATAGTCAGAGACCCTGACCTTTTTTGGTTAAGGTATTTTCAGGTTCTTACTTTGAGTAAGGTAATGCCCATTCAGTGAATAGGAGCCTCTTTTAAAAGGTAGACAAGGAATGGTGCCTTCAATAAAAAAAAAATCAAACTGGGAGAGGAAGACCCTCAAGGTTCTTGGCCAAAAGAGAAACAGTTACTGTTTGTACTCCCATTTGACTGGGTGAATTCTCTCTTGGGTCCATAGTTGACTCTCTTCTCTCCTGCCAAGTGACCTCCTGGAGGTCACTACTTGATTTTTACCAGAGATGGCAGGTTTAGTTTTTAAAAGACCGTCGTGACTTGGGCCAATTTTTTGTAAGCAATATCCATCTGCTCTTCTAATTCCATCAGAGAAATCACATTTTGTAAAGGAATACAGGTTATAAACTTTTCTTTGTTATTTATTTATGCATTATCACCAACCTTAGTTCTGTTGATTAAATCAGTTGGTGGGAGGGAGATGAACTACACACAATTAACTATTATACAAATTATGTTCAAATACTCAAATGGATCTATGAGTTCATTGGTGTCATTATTCCTTCCCACAAAGCAGATGACAATTCATTACACCTCATTATTAGTGTAATTCTTAATCATATCCTCCAATAAGTTATTAGGGTTAACTATTGTCAAAGTTATCTAAGGGGTTCCAGCCAATGAGTTCAAGACCTTCCTTGACTTCTTTTTACTTTTTGCCTCCCATTTATTTTGTATGTATTTTATTCCCACATTGTCATTTGAATGTAAACTCTTTTAGGACAAGGATGGTTGTTCTTTTCATGTGTATCTTCAGCACTTAATAAGGTGCATATGATAAACCTTTAACAAATACTTGTTGATTGAATGACTGACAATGTGCAGATACCAGGGATGCACATGACTGTCCATTAGTGATCAATTCTTCACTCTTTGCTATGTGACAGCTTATGGTTCTTTTTGATCATATATTTCTTTAATGACTTCCCTAAAGCCAGTCCTCTCTGTAGCTCTTGTTGGAAATATATTACAGCTGCTCACATCTCTCATGAACACTTCCATTATCCTCTGAGTGACACTTGCTATTAACTGGAGATAGGAGTATTCTGTGACCTTTAGATATGCAAGAATACTCATAGGACACTGGAATTAAAAATTTGAGCGTTTGTTTCAGCAAGAAAATTGGGATTGAGAATTTTCTAAAATCAATGTATTAGAGTAGATAAATAAGTAGGTCATCATAAGCCAAGAAATCAAGGAGAGAGGGATGATCCCTAGCAGGGGGAACCAGGAAGGCATGAAAAAGAGGAGACCCCTGAACTGACTAAAAAGGAAGAGCAATATCAGTGGCTAGAGGAGGTGAGGGAGGAGGGGAGCCTATGTTTTGGTACAGGGAACAGTGGGTATAATGATTTAAAAATGTCAGTCATTTAGTTTGCAAACATCTATTAAGTCCTTGCTCTGTGCCAAGCACTGTGCTAAACACTGGAGAAACAACAACAAACAAAAGAAAACTGAAGAACGTTGTGGGGTATGTGTTAGGGGAGAGGAGGCAAGTGCAGAGGAGAGCAGCCTGTTAGCAAATGAAAAGAGAGCTAACCTGGGCTCCCTCCTTAAACGGAGAGTCTAGGAAACTCTCCTGCTCCAATCAGAGAAAAGGACCCCAGGGATTAAATCCAAGAATCACCTACCTAGCAAAACTGAATATAATATTTCAAGGGGAAAATGATCATTCGGTGATATAGAGGACTTTCAAACATTCATGATGGAAAGACCAAAACTGAATAGAAAATTTGACTTTCAAACACAAGAAGCAAGAGAAGCATGAAAAGGTAAACAGGAAAGAGAAATTATAGAAGACTTTCTGAAGCTGAACTGTTTACATTCCTACATGGAAAGATAATATTTGTAACTCTTAAGACTTTTCTCAGTATTTGGGTAGGTGGAGGGATTATACACACTCACACACGCACACACACACAGAGTACAGGTTGAGTTGAATTAAAAGAGATGATATCCATAAAAAAAATTAAAAAATTTAAGGGGGGAGGGAGGAAAATACTTGGAGGAGAAAGGGAGAAATGGGGGCAGGCTATAATTCATAAAAGAGATTAAAAAATCAATGGAAGAGAAAAGGGAGGGGGTTATAGGGGAAAAGTGAAGCTTACTCTCTTCACATATGACATAAGGAGGGAATAACATGTTCACTAAATTTGGTATGAAAATCTATCTTACACTACAGGAAAGTAGGGGAGGGGACAAGTGGGGTGAGGAAGATGATAGAAGGGAGGGCAAATGGGAGAAAGGAGCAACTAGAAGTAAAAACTTTGGGGAAGGGACAAGGTCAAATGAGAGAGTAAAAGAAGTGGGGGACAGGGTACGATAGAGGGCAATATAGTTAGTCTTACACAACATGATTATTATGGAAGTCTTTTGCAAAATGACACATATATAGCCTATATAGAGTTGCTTGCCTTTTTAGTGGGGATGGATAGGGAGGGAGGGAGGAAGAGAAGGAGGGAGGGAGAGAAGTTGGAATTCAAAGTATTAGAAATGAATGTTGAGAATTATTATTGCATATAACTGGGAAATAAGAAACACCGGTAATGGGGTATAGAAATTTTTCTTGCCCCACAAGAAAAGAGAGAAGATGGGAATAAGGGTAGGGTGAGGTGTGATAGAAGGGAGGATATATTGAGGGAAGGGTTAATCAGAATGCATGGTATTACGGGGGGGAGGGGAGATATGGGGAGAAAAATTGGAACTCAAAATTTTGTGGAAATGAATGTCAAAATCTAAAAATAAATAAATACAATAAAAAAGAAAGAAAAGGACCCCAAGGACAGAAAGTACTCTTGGGGTGCAAGCTAAGGTGGTCTTCCAGGATGAAGAGGTGCTCAGGTCAGAATGAGATTAGAAAATGGCAAATAGTTCAGTGTGATTGGAGAATAGAATACATGAAAGGGGCTAATGTGAATTAAAGCTATAAAAGGGGTAGGTTAGAGGCAGATTGCTAAAGTGTTCTGTCAGGCTAAAGACCACATTTGTTTAGTAAATATTATGCAATCAGGAGATGCTGAAATTTTTCGTGTGCAGGAATGACATGGTCAGATCCATGCATTAGAAACATGATGTGTTTACAGGATTTAAAACTCAAAGAAATCACCTATGTCATCTATCTAGTCCAACATCCTCATTGTACAACTCAGAAAACTGAGAAAGAGAAAGGTGGTCATTTGTTCAAAATCATACAGTTAATATGTCACAAAACTGGAATTTGAACCCAACTTCTCAGACTCCAAATCCAGAACTTTTTACATTGTCATATTGGCTCCTCAGCAATTATATGAAGGTTGGACTGAGAACAGAAGAGATTAGACACAGGGAAATCAGTTAGGAAGCTGTAGAGGTTGTCTAGATAGAAGGTAGGTACGTATGAAAGTGACACTTTAAGGAGGGGACTTAAAGTGGATAAATGTGAGAGATGTTTCAGGCGTTGAATCAATAGAATTTGGTGATTGTTTGGATGTAGGGAAAAGTGAGAAAAAAAGAATCAAACAAGACTCTGAGGTTTTGAGCCTGGCTAACTTGGGTCATGTTAGCAGAAAAAAAGTGGAAAAGTTACACGTTTTACAGATAGACAAGGAGTTTAGTTGAACTTGATGTGCTATCATATCAAGAGAGAACATGGCAGTGTCTGGCAGGCACCTGGAAATATAGGACCGAAGAGAGGTAGAGGGGTGGGAACATGAGATTGGGAATCCATCTACATAGGGATAAGAATTCCCTGATGAGAAAACCCCTTTAACCAATGCAGATGGGAAACTTTTCTGCAACCTATAGTCAGAGATAGTCAGAAGACACTGAGGAATTAAATGACTTACCCAGAATCATGTTCCAACATACGCCAGAGATGAGATTTGACCCCAGGTCTTCTAACTCTGATGCCATCTCTCAAGGAAGTGTACCACAATACCTCTCATCTTCATAGAAATGAAAGGGGACAATAATAGAAGCGAGATGCCTGATGGAAGAGAAACCAGTCAAAGGAAGGGCCCATCAGACAGGCAGGAGAAACAGCATCATAGAAAAGCAGGAATGAGAAAATGCCAAGAAGCTGTGGTTAACAATGTCAAATGCTACAAAACTTTGTTTCCTCCTCTACCTTTTACAATAGACAACTCACAAAACATTTTCCCATCTATCTCTCACCCTTTCTCTTGTTTTTCCACTTACAAAAAAGCAAACAGAAATGAACAAAAGATATATGAGAAAGAGCAGGGAGAGAAAATATCAAGCCAATAGTTTCTGACATTGCAATTATTTGCAGGTGCCTTATTCCCAACCCCAAGTCAGTGAATTACTATAGTTCAGCCCTGCTACATCCATTTTTTTTCTGGAATCTGGGCTATTGCTTATTTCATAAGTCTGCTTCTGGAGCCAGCACCTAATTTCTGGATGCTCCAGGGAAATCCTAACCCACTGAAATTTGTGCATTCATTAAAGTTTTGCAATTTGCCCATCTGTTTGGGGTAAAACAATAGGGCCTTATGTGTGCTATATCCAATTCATTTGGAACAGTTAAGACTAGAAAATTAGTTGCAATTTTTTTTAAAGAAAACAGGATTGACCAAAGTTTCTGGATGATGCTTCTCAGATGCATAGGATATTTGACTTGTTCCTTCAGATAAGCAGTAAATGTTAATGTTTGGAATCCATTCCAATTCGATAAATACTTATTGAGTGCCTACTATATGAAGCACAGCGTTAGATACTCTGGGGAAAGGTGAGAAGCAAGAAGTGTTCTATATGCTGTCCTGTGGGCATCAGGCATCATATTTTTTTCTGAATTCTTTCTGTGCTATTTCTTTCTTGCATCCAATTGGTTGGGAAAACAGTCATCTATATCATATACAAACATATCAAGAGATTCATGATTTCAGATATGTGGATATCCACTACAATAATGAAGATAGCATCCCATTTGGGAAGGCTCAGCCCAAATGTCTCTCATCCATGCTGTTATTGTTCAGTCATTTGAGTTGTCTCTGACCCTTTGTGACCTTATTTGGGGTTTTCTTGGCAAAGACATTGGGGTGGTCTGCCATTTCCTTCAGCTCATTTTACAGATGAGGAAATTGGAGCAAACAGGGTTGGATTACTTGCCCAGAGTCACACAGCTAGTCTGAGGCTAAATTTGAATTCATGAAGATAATAAATTTTTTTGACTTCAAGTCCTCATTCACATCCTCCTGTTATTTACCATATGAGGATCTCATTCAATGTACTGGAGATCTTCCTCTTCTATTTATATTGAAGTTTCAGTGGAGATCATGAGTTATACATTCAGCTATCCCTCACTTTCTCAATGTGACCAACCCATCTTTTTTTTTCTAGTCAAAGATTTATTTTCTTACATCATTTGTACCACTTTCTCTATGTCATTCTTTGTTTACAAGTTGAAGCTTGCCCATGTACATCTTCTCTACCATTCTTTGAATGATCCTCAGCTTTATTTCTTTGGAGGCTGTGTTCCATTATTCTAAGCCATTCATCATTACCAAAGAAAAACTATCAATTAATTAATTTAGAATTAATTATTAAAAGTGAAATATGGGGTCAGATTTTCCTCAGGCTTCAAAGCCAAATTTCATGTGGTCCATATTTGGTATTTAAATTTTGGGGGAAGATGGTTTGGCAGGAATCCATTACATGAAAATTTATCCACTTGATGTACTGTAGTTGAAGTTGCCATTTCCAATCCCCACTCTGTGAGTCTAGCAAGTTAGAGTCAGGGCAAAAAGTAGTCATCTGCATTTTTATGAAGAAATGCATTCAATTATTTTCAGGAACTATCCTCACCCAGCAAATCAGTTTGAAACCAAAAAAAAAAAAAGATCAAACTAAAACTAAGTATTTGAGATAGCTGCTACATTGATTCTACACATACACATGTTAACATTAACACATAAATGCAGCATCTGGAGATTCATAAATACAGAAAAGGAAGAACTAAACAGAAAGACCCTGGTTTAGTAGTCAATTAACAGCATGTGGCCGCCTAGTACTGTGTGGCTGACTAAAAAGAGTTATTATAAAAAAGTGAATTCTTGGAAAAGCACAATTCCTATACATTTAAAGCTAGCCACCTAAAGAAATGTCACATTGATTCATACTTATAGGGAGGTAATCAAGGCAGCAAAAGAGTATGTGATTTTGTTCTTATTATACTTTACAGGGATTTCAAAACTTTTTTCTACTTTTAAAAATAACATTACCTCTCAATCTTGTTCAATTACGCAAAAGCACACTCTTTCCTCAAATATAAAGTCTCATCAATTTTCTTTTGTTCAGCTGGTGAAGAGATAAGATTTCTGGAAAGGTGATGATAGAAATAGCTGCTTATGTCGAAATTATACCAGCTACTTGGTTCTGCAGGGGAGAGAGACAAGCCTATATAACAAGGGGGTTTTCCATCCCTCTCCCCCACCCTCCTACCTTTTTCATTTGTTCACTTCTATGAAAACTGTCTTTTGTTTCACATTGGTTTTCAACTAGTGCTAGGAAATTTTGTCACTGTCACCTTTCCATGACTGGCATGAGTAATCCAATGAGTATAAGAGGAAACAAACCTATAATCCCATGGTTAGAATTCCTGAATTGGATTTGATACCCTTGGTAATTATAATTTTTTTAATAATAATATGAGAAGCTTATAATATTTAGTGTTATCCAACTTTGAGGTGAGGCTCTGACTATAATTTCAAATTGATCAACTTCAGGTACATCATCATCTTCTCACCAAAAAAAGAATTGTCCCAATACTTGGTTCCAGAGACCAGAAATATAATGAGTCTTAAGCTCATAGAATAATAGTGTTACAGAGCTAGAGCTGGAGGAAACCTTACAGGTCATCAGTTTCAACCTCCTCATCTACAAGATGAGGAAATTGAGATCCAAGGAGGTTATTACTTGACCAGGGTCATAGAGCTAGCAATTGTTTGAGGCAATATTTGAGCTAAGTTCTTCCTGTGCCACACCTAGAAAGATATAAGCAGCATGTAATGGATTAGCCATACCCTTTTATATGCTTGCCAAATAAAACTCATAAAACACCTGCAATTGATAAAGAATGAAAGCAATGAAGGGAAATACAAAGATAAAGAGAGCAAGACACAGAAAGGCAATGAAGCAGCAAGACAGAGACAGAATGGGTGCATAGTCCATAGATAGCAGTTCTCAAGAATCATAAAGACCTGAATTCAAATTTCACCACTGTCCCTTACTGGTTTTGTGACTTTGGGCAGGTCACTGTCTCTAGGCAACTGTCTAAGACCTTAAGTTGGAGGGCAGGTGCCTAGATACATCAGTGGCAGGAGTTTTCTCATGAAAAATCATCACAGTTTTGAAAAAAAGGGATCATTGTGCCCATGTGTGAGTATTGGCAGGGATAATTTCCCTATAATTTAATCTATAATTTCAAGAGTAAAAGGAAGTCCCAGTGTGAAAAGTCCTTTCACTAATGAAAACTGGCAACCATTCCACAACTTATGGTCTTAGAGGTTTATCTAAGGCATTGAAAAAATATATGACTTACATAGGGTCACACAGCCAGTATGTGTCAGAGAAAGACTTTAGATCAGTTTATCCTTACTTCTAAACTGACTCTCTATCCTCCATGCTACTATGCTTCTGATACACACACACACACACACACACACACACACACACACACACACATGCACATACATGCACTGTTATTTTTCTTCATGAGAATTGTTATGATATTCCTGGTTCTGCCAATTTAAATAATTTTTTTGGCATATGTTCTATATAATATCAGGGGAAGTTAAAAATGTTAAGATTAGACTTTTGTGTTACCAACCAATATGTTTTAGGAACCAACCAGCCTTTAGCAAGGCTAGTGGATTTCTACCTATTGTCTTTTCTTTCTCCACACTTTCAAATTTCCCTTCAACTTCTCTCCATGTGCTGCCTCCTGTAGTCTCAACAAAATTAGTGGGAAAATAAACTTTGAAAAATGATGTTTCAACTTCTTATGGTGCAATTTTGCTCTTGATTATGATCCCAGTTCTGCCAATGGATTCTAAGGTTGGCAAGAAATGATCCAGGCAGAAAGTTCAAAGTCAAATATCTCCCTTATTCTTTTCTCATTTACCCCCTTCCTCCGAAGTCACAGACAGTGCTATTCCATGACATTTGTGTATCCTATAAAAGGTTTGAAAAATATATTCCCATGTCTTAAAAATGTAACCCTTTCCATGTTACTGTTCACCAGAGGGTTTGAGTCTTCACTGTCACACATACATACAGTTGGTTCACTGATCAATCAGTCAGTAAGCAAACATTTAATCCTTACTTATTCTGTGCTTGGTGCTACTTTCAAGGAACTTACATTTTACCAGAGAAAACAATATATTCAAATGCAAAATATATAGGAAGTAATTTTGGGGGTGCTTCTAGCAACCAGCAGGTGTTAGCCAAGGTCTCACGTCAGAGGTAGAACTTGAGAAGAGTTACTAAAGTAGTTACTGATACTAAGAAGTAAGGGTGGTAAAGATTGATCCTTTTCAGGCATAAGGGCATTCTGTGTAAAGATACATAGAGGGATGATAGGATATGGTGAATAAGGAGAGAAGGAAGAGGAAGAAAAAAAGGGAGTGAGGAGGAGGAGAAATGTCAAAGAGAGGAGCTTGTTCTTATCCTAGAAAACACCTGGAGCCACCAAAGCTTCTTGAGAAGGAGAATGGCATGATTAAAATCACACTTTAAGAAAATAACCCGGGGAGCAGAGCCAAGATGGTGGAGTAGAAAGATGCACATACACTAGCTCTTCCCCCACAGCTCATAAAATACCTGTAAAGAAGAACTCTCAACAAATTCTAGAGCAGCAGAAGCCTCAGAACAATGGAGTGGAGGAGATTTCTAGCCCAGAGTGATCTGAAAGACCAATGGGAAAGGTCTGTCGCACCAGACACAGAATAGAGCACAGCTCAACCCTGGGCTTGGCACTGGGAGGAGCAGGACCAAGCAGCCTTCAGGGACAGAATCTCCAGCAGCAGCACAGATCCTCAACCCACAAGCACTAAAGGTCAATGAGAGGGTTTTTTTGACTGGCCAAGAAGGGAGCAGGGTGTCCCCATAACTCAGGCCTCCTCAGAAGGCAGCAGTGGAGGTAACAGCAGACCAGGGCTCCAAAGGCAGGCAGCAGCCTGCATTCATAGTTGAAGGTCTCATTGTAAAGCCCCTGAGAGAATTGAGCCCAATGTGGCAGACCTGCCCCCACCTGAGCAGCTGATCTTAATCTCACACTCAATAGCAGCCCTGCCCCTGCCTAAAGCCCCTAGGGGATTGGAGCAGCTCATCTGAATCTCAGCCCTCAGTGCTGGTTTGGCAGAACTGGAGGTGAGGTGGTTGTGGAGAGGAAACTCAGAAGTCAAGTAACTGGCTGGGAAAATGCACAAAAAAGGGATAAAAAAATAAGACCATAGAAGGTTACTTTCTTGGTGAACAGGTGTCTTCCCCCATCCTTCCAGATGAGGAAGAACAAGGCACACTGTCAGAGGAAGTCAAGGCCCCCACCTCCAGGGCGTCCAAAGGGAACTTAAATTGAGCTCAAGCAAGGGAAGAGCTTGAAAAGCAAGTTGGCAGCTTACTAAAGGAGAACCAAAAAGATGCTGAGGAAAATAACATCTTTAAAAAGATGGTAACTCAATTGGAAAAAGAGGTCCAAAAAGCCAATGAGGAGAAGAAGAGACTTTAAAAAGCAGGTTAGCCAAATGGAAAAGAATGTTCAAAAACTCACTGAAGAAAGTAGTTCTTTAAAAATTAGAATGGAGCAGATGGAGGCTAATGACTTCATGAGAAACCAAGAAATCCCAAAACAAAACCAAAAGAAAGAAAAAATTGAAGATAATGTGAAATATCTCATTGGAAAAACAACTGACCTAGAAAATAGATCCAGGAGAAACAATTTAAAAATTATGGGACTACCTGAAAGCCATGATCAAAAAAGAGTCTACATTTTATCTTCCATGAAATTATCAAGGAAAACTGCCCTGATATTCTAGAACCATAAGACAAAATAAAGATTGAAACAATCCACTGATCACCTCCTGAAAGAGACCCAAAGAGAGAAACTTCTAGGAATATTGTAGCCAAATTTCAGAGTTCCCAGATCAAGGAGAAAATACTGCAAGCAGCTAGAAAGAAAAAATTTGAGTATTGTGGAGATACAATCAGGATAACACAGGATCTGGTAGCTTTAACATTAAGGGATTGAATAGCTTGGAATAGGATATTCCAAAAGGCAAAGGAACAGGTATTAAAACCAAGAATCACCTACCCAGCAAAACTGAGTATAATACTTCAAGGGGATAAATGGTCATTCAATAATATAGAGGACTCTGAGGCATTCATATTGAGGAAAAGACCAGAACTGTATAGAAAATTTGACTTTCCAATACAAGAATGAAGAGAAACATGAAAAGGTAAACAGGAAAGAGAAATCATAAAAGATTTTCTAAAGCTGAGCTGTTTATACTCCTACATGGAAAGAAAATATTTATAACTCTTGAATCTTTTCTCAGTATTTGGGTAGGTGGAGGGATTGTACATACACACACACACACACACACACACATATAAACAGGGAGTACAGGTTATGTTGAATCAGAAGAGATGATAACCACACACAAAAAAATAAATAAAATAAAAATTAAGGGGTGAGGGCAGAAAATACTTGGAGGAGAAAGGAAGAAATGGAATGGGCAGGCTACAACTCATAAAAGAGATAAGAAAAATCTTGTTCAATGGAGAAGAAAAGGGAGAAGGGGAGAGGGGAAAAATGAAGCTACTCTCTCCACATATGGCTTAAGGAGGGAATAACATGCTCACTAAATTTGATGAAAATCTGTCTTACACTCCAGGAAAGTAAGAGAGGAGGTGACAAGTAGGGTGAGGGGAATGATAGAAGGGAGGGCAAATTGGAGAAGGGAGTAACTAGAAATAAACACTTTTGGGAAGGGACAAGGTCAAATCAAGGAATAAAAAAAATAAAAATAAACAAGGGGGATAGAGTAGGATAGAGGACAATATAGTTAGTATTACACAACATGATTATTATGGAAGTCTTTTGCAAAGCGACACATATTTGATCTGTATTGAATTGCTTGCCTTCTCAGTGGGGATGGGTAGGGAGGGAGAGAGGGAGAGAAGTTGGAATTCAAAGTATTAATAACGAATATTGAGAATTTTTATTGCATATAACCAGGAAATAAGAAATTCAGGGAATGGGTATAGAAATTTATCTTGCCCTACAAGAAAAGAGAAAAGATGGGCATAAGGGAAGGGTGGGTTGTTATAGAAGGGAGGGTACATTGAGGGAAGGAGTAATCAGAATGCAAGGTATTAGGAAACAGGGGGAAGGGGAGTGATGGGGAGAAAAACTGGACATGTTACAAAGTGATGTAAAAGCAATTAGTATTAAAACAATTGAATAAATTACTGAGAATAAATAAAGACATCTTTAGTTTGGGGAAAAGAATTTTAGTCTAAATTTTCTAGAGGAAGGTAACCTCAGGTAAAATTTGGCATTGATGGAAAAGTTAAGGTTATAATGGTAAATTTGATTTTATGATTGCTATTTATTCAGGAACTAGAACATGTATAGAAAGGCATGTAAGCCACTTAAAACTTGCCTCAAAAGATGTTCCTTAGCCAAAGTGAAATTACAGTCATATTTGAAACCTGGTTATTGGAATTTGCTATTTTAAGATGCTATGGGACTATTAAGTGACTGTTCTTTTGAGTCTAACTCCAGGTATGGAAAGCAAGAAAGGCAGTCTGAGCCCCCAATCCATGATGCCAGTAAGCCTGTGAAATGCTGGCATGAACCGCAAAAGGTGATCTCATGGAAAGGGAGAGAGAAGCTGTTCAGCCTGGACTGAGGTAGGATTCTTCTGACTCAATTTCCCCACTGATACCTGGCAGACTTTAAGCCTGACTGAATGCAAATTGACAATCTGCTCCTACCTAGAATTGACTTGAAGTTGGGGAGATATTGGTTCCCTGAATTGTCCCTACTCTTAGTGGCAATTTCCTATAGCCAAAAGGTTTGTAAGGTTAATGCTAGATCTATTAAATTATAGATTGTTGGTAGGGGAACATCTAAGGTTAAGTCTAAAATTAAGCTATTAGGCTTAGGACTTTAGACCAACAACAGTAAGTTAGGGTCCTTTAATTCTTAGTAATGCTGTGGAGACAAGTAGGTCAAGGGCTTATGAAGTTAGTATACAAAAATATTATTTGTGTCTCAGTTGGTTAATGTCTAAAAAAAAATAACCCATCACAAATAAATACCTCCATCTCATGGAATTTTCATGACATTGATATGATGTAAAAGTAATAACATGTAATACATTATATTAATATGGATAATAATTAATACCAAAAACTTTCACATTATATTCTTCATGTTGTTACCTATCTTACCCATGCCTCTTCTCAATGGTGGTTCCAGAATTGTCTGGCTGTGACTTGGACTGAAGAAAAATGGCAGTAAATTACTTAGTCCCTGTGGTATGGTAAGCACCATTAATATTATTGGACTTGCAAGGATTTTTGGCTCACATTCTGGACCAAAGGAGCTCTTGAACCTCTTCTTGAATCTGTTCTTCTGACCTTGACTCTCCCAGAGTTGGCATCAAAGGGCATATAACCCTTGATAAGGGGGAATATTACATTGAGACTCAGTATATCACAGTGGAGAGGCATATAGTAGGTCTTCAGTAAAAACTTACTGAGTTGTGATCTGACTGCAGTGGAAAAAGTGCTGGATTTGGAATCAGATGTTTCAAATCTGGTTTCAAATCTTCTATTTATGCCTTGTGTGACTGGGCAAGTCCACTTGACCTTCCAAGTTTCCTCATCTCTGAAATGAAGAGGTTATATTAGATGGTCTTTGGGGTTCCTCAACAGCTCTAAATTTAGGTCCTCACATGCCTTCTTCCTCTAAATTGTTTTAACCCTATCCTAAGGTGTCTTGAAAGAAATGGATGCCTAAGAAGCTAGACCAAAAAAGTATACTAAACCAAGTTATTTATTTAAAGCAGGTTTAAGCAAGTAAACTTAGGTTCCAAACAATACTTTCATGGGACTTCATTGCAGATGACTCTCAGAAGGAGGGATGAAGGGTTCAGCAAGGAGTTGGGCAAAAGCAGGAAATGGAGTCAATGGAACTGGAGAGGAAATGAAGATGTATTCCATTTCATATTACAACTTGTGACCCCAACTTGGGTAGGTTGGTTGTTGTCCTTAGTTTTGCAAGAGGACCAAAATGACATCACCAGGATAAAATGAAGTTTCAGTGTGTCTGACTGTGGCTGATCAGACCAAAACGAGCATGGAATTCTCTTCCACAGGTTGGGTACAGATAGTCCAAGTAAATATTTGGGGTGGATACCCAACTTGAGCCACAGAGAAGGTCAATGCCTCAAAGTAAACCAAGAAGGAATCAGGAAGGAAAGAAGCACACCTCGAGGTTTATTTTGGTTACTTAATTTTACAGAGGCAGCATGGACTTATGGCCACAAGGTCGGCTTTTGAGTGAGAGTGATTTGGATTTAATTTCTGCCTCTCAGAAAACCGCTTGGCCATGGGCAAGTGCCTTAACTTCTCTTAGCATCGCCAGAGAAAACGTTTAATATCCCTGGAAGTCACAGATGACTTCCCTAACCCTAAATCTGCAAATGTTGAGAGACTTTCATAAATTTATGAAATCACCAGTCCGAAACCAAACAAAACTTGCAGCCGCATCTTGTGCCACAGGGGCTTCCCGTTTTTGCCATTAGAAGCTCCCGGTGCTAGTAATTTCCTTGCTATTCATTTCTCCGATCCTTGAACAAAAATGAAAACAGAACAGAGCACGGAAATGAATCCCAGTAAAGGAAAGCCGGTGGGATAACCGTTGCGCCCCTGCTCGATACCTCTGAGGAGCTCCTGGATAGCTCCCGCCTCTCCTCCTTCTCTAAGCGGTTCTGAAGCCAGCGGCGGGGCTCAGTGTCTCCGCCTGCCAAGCGGCTCCGCACTTGCAGCTGTAGGCGCATCTGGGGGGCGCGTGCGCCGTGACAGCCCGTGCCCGGGCACCGCCGCCACCTCCTCCCGGCTCCGATGCCTATTTTAGTCCTAGCTGCGGCTGGGAGCAGGGGCTGGGGCCGAAGGCAAGGGGCTGAGCCGTGTAGGGTGGCTGGGGACCGTCACCTGCAGGCCCCTCGGGAGTCGCAGCGCCGACGCCGAACCTTGCGCTCCAAATCCTGGGAGCGCTTGGTTCGCTTGCTCTGGAAGAAACTTTGGCCCATGTGAGCTGGCTTGGCCGTGGAGAGGAGCGAAAGGTAAGCGCTTCTAGGCTGCGGAGAGAAGCGCCCCAAGTTCAGTGCCTTTCTCCTATGTCCTCCACTCGGGCGCCGAGCGTAGGGGGTGTGGGCCACCTTGCACCTTGTGGGTGAAAATTGGAAGCGAAAGTTGGAGGAGCAGTTGTTTAGGAATAACTTTTCCCGAGGTGCTGGAGGGCAGGGCTCTGCCCACGCCCCAGATTGCCCTTCCTGGGGACTCCTCTCCCTTCTTTCCCTCCCCTGCTCTGGGATGCAGCCGACAGCCGGTGTCTGGGCTCCCCTGCCCCAGTTCTGGACTCGCGGCACCTCCTTTTCCCTGCGCCCTTTACTCCTAGGGGTAACCTCGGAATCACCGCAGGTTTAAATGTCACAGCACCGAGGCCTTGCTTGACTCCTTACTATTTACAGGATTTTGTTGAGCAGCGGGCCCCGGTTTCCTACCCTATAAAATGAGTTGGACCTCTAAACATATGGCCCTTTGATATCGTGCCCAACTTGATGGGCATTCTGGGTCTCTTGCACCTTATCATTCCTTCAACCCCTACTTTTGAAAGTACTTGTGTTTCGTCCGAGAAGTCCTGGTGGAGCCGGGAGGAGGGGGATTGGCCAGGGGATTTAGTCTGGCCCTCCAGGAAAGATGGAGAGACTTCTGGTCAAATCGAACTTCACCAGATCCGGCTGCTCTTTCTTGGTCCAGCTAGGGTCCGGGAAATCTGAAGGTCGGGGGGGAAACGAGCAATTTCATCCTCCAGGAACCATACAAGTTAAGCCGAGAGGAGCATAAGAACAGCTATTGAGGTTTGCCCCGGAAGGTAAGGTTGTGGGAACTTGCCTCTGGGGTAAGAGCTTCAGTCGAAACAGCCCCAGTTGGGCCTAATTCTGAAGGCAGTTAGTAACAGGTTGGGCACCGAGGCTGCAGGGCCCTCCTTGGAAGAACGAGACCGGTGCCCAGTGACTGTCAGCAGTGAAACACCATTTGCACCGACTCTCAGCTTCTCAGAAAGGTGTACAGAATTCAGTCCAACTTTCAAGAGAAACAAATAATCCTAAACTTTGACCAAAGGGATCCTAAGTGGCCTCTCCTCCCACCCCCATATTTCTTTGGGTTTTTAGGTTTATTAAGTTTTAGGGGTGGTTTGGGGTGTTTTTCCTCATCAGCTATATCATTTGGCATAGCAGATAAAAATATGAAAAAATGTAAATAGATTGTGAAGCAGGTTAATCATTGCAATAGAGATTTAAAAATGAATGGGATGGTGGTAATTTCTTGATATTCTGCCCCCCCCCAAGTCTGTCATTTTAATAACCAATCACTCCAATTATGTGTAACAATTGAACAAAGTAATGTGTATCAGAGGCAGAAGGAAAGATGGGGAGGGGGAGGCTTTTTTCTTAAATTCTTTTAAATTGCCCTCTTAGTAAACCAGGAGCTGAGAGATCTGTTCAATATTTATAGACAACTGGCAACATGGAATTTCTCTAAGGCATATGTTTTTGTAACAGAAATTTATTTAGTATGTAAGACACTTGTGGTATAGTAGCACCATGACTTTAGTGTTTCCACATCTCTGAAGTAAAAAACTTGCTCCTTACTGATAATGTAACTAAATTACTATGAAGTATCTGATCTCCATCAACAGAGGGAGTTTCCATACCAAGGTTTTTCCTAAGCTGATAAAATCATAGGTCAGACCAAAAGACAGTACTCCCCCATCCCCAACACATACCAAATACTTAATCATGTCTTTTATTTTGGTGGTTGGTAGGAAACCCCAGAAATGGAAAAAAAATAATAGGGATTTCATAAATGTTTATTGACTTGACTAGTATTCACTCAACATTACTATTCATTTATCTTCATTTTTTCCATACTCCAAAAAAAGAATGTATTGTTGCCAAATAATATATTAAGATGTTTAATACCTGAGAGGCAGTTTGACAAAGTGCTGTAATTCTCAAACTTGTTGGGCTCTGAACACCTTTACCCTCTTGAAAATTATTGAAGACCCTCCAAAGAGTTTTAGTTTATGTGAGTTATATCTATTTATATTTGCTGTGTTAGACATTAAAACCTCTTAGTATTATTTTGAAATTGGTTTTGACCTTGCACACTTTCTGAAAGTGTCTCAAAGATCCCTCACAAGTCACTAAGAGAGTGGACAGAATGCTGAATCTAGTCAGTTAGACCTAGACTTTATTCCTTCCTGACACTAGTTGTGACCTCTGAGAGCCTCCACTTCCTCATCTGTAAAATAAATAATTGTAGTACTTACCTGAAAGGGTTGTGCATCTTAAATAAGATGTAAATTAAATACATTTACACATTTAAAAGTGCTATGCATATTTTAAGACACTCATAGAATGTCAATACTATTAATACTAGCTGTCACAATCTCTCTGCCTCAGTTTCTTCATCTATAAAAGTAATTAGAATAAACTACCTATCTTAGAGGGAGGAAAGCTCTTAGAATATTATAAAGCACTTATACATGTGAACTATTTAAATTTTGCATAATTTGTATGATTATAAATGTATTCATGAAATATTTACATTTTTGTATGTATTTATAACTATATTTGTATAAGTTTATATGATTTATGAAAGATTTTGCATTTTCCATCAACCAGTAGATATTGCATTTTTAATTAGCACATTATGATATATTCCTAAGAACTTTTCTTAAAACTTAGAGCAAGAAGAAAATTCTGAAATGGTGTGGTTGACTGGCATAAAGTAGTTTGAAAGCCCTTGTCATCCAGTCAGATTTCATGCATGTTCATACCACCCCTCAAATGCTACCATGTTTCTTATTTTGAAGAGAAGAATCTTGGTACTATAAAAGCAGAATCGGGTTTTGTGATGTTGAACTTTCATACTTTAAAACATGAGAATTTATAATTGGGAATTTGACAGAAAGCAAAGATTTTGACTCAAATCAGTTTATCTGTTAAACAATGCCACCTGTTCAGTCTTCTGTTTTGACCTAAAAAGTGGGAGAAATACCTTTATGTCTTTCATAATAGTTTAATAGTCTTATAATTTACAACCATACTTGCTGGATTTCAAACCTCTCTTTCCAAGAGAGACTATGTGAATATTCTGTGCAAGACTGGTGAATATTCTATTTAACTATTAAATGTACAGATAGTTCTCTACATCCATGGTTCTCCATCACAAACTAAATACCATCCTTTGGCATAGGGAGATTCAGAAACACAATTCTGACCCTACCCCGCAGTGGGGTAATTTAGTAAAATTAATTTTATTGACTTTAATTTTAAGAATATATGCCATGTCACATTGGTACAATAGTGTGGTAAATAGATCATTGTATTTAAGTTTTGCCTCCAACATTTATGACCTTGAGCAAAGGACTTCTTCAAGACTCAATTTCTATATATATAAAGTAGCAGTTCTAATGCTTAAAATATCTCTTTTACAGCATTGTAACAATGTTTTTTTGTAAAGAGCTGTAGAAATATGCTTTGTCATATTTATTGTTAAGAAATTGGTTGGAGTAAGGAATGATGAGAAATAAAGGATGTTTTTTAAAAAATTCTTAATGACAGTAATGATGATATATCACAATAACCCAAAGCTCAGGAACACCTCTTCTAAGTAGTTCTGGGATTCCCAAAGAGTGACTAATTTAATCTACAAAAGTGGATTAAAAAAATTCTACATCTTTGCATAGTCTCAATTGTGGCAAATAATTGCAGTCATAGCATAATCCAACTTTCTTTGGATTGATCACTTAATGAGTTCTTTTATGGAGTAAATTATGTCTAGAACATGCTATGACAAATCTTTTCAGTACAGAAAATCTCATTAATTGCTCTCTACGCAAAACAATGAAGTCTTTTGGAATTTAACATTGTTTCTTCTTTAATTTAATTTCTTTAATTCTTTAGCTAATCTTGTTTGTTTACTTTGCTATACTTTTTAAAGCAATTACATCTTTATATGTAGTCTTCTATTAAAATAACATTTTCTATAAATAAACTTAATTCACAATAATCAAGGCATCACAAAATAATTTTTGTTTGTATTTTAATGTTAGTGTATATGGAGGGAAATATGACTTTAAGCTCCTTTTCAGGAAATTTTAAATATTTTGTTGTTGCTGTCAATACTGATTACAATTTCAGTTGATTCTTCAGATATTTAAAATACATAAATACATATATGTACATATATATAAAGCAAGTATATTTTATGTTTTATGTAAGTGACTAGTGTACTATATCATTGACGGCTTAAAAGTAACATTACTAAGAATTCCATGTTAAACCTTTTGAGATTCTACTTGATAAAAGGTCCATTTCTTCCAGTCATCTGATTGAGTTAGTTTTATAGACATCTTGTAGTATAGAATCAGATCTCCTATATGTACTTCATGGATGAAATCATCAAGATGCCCACAAGGAAGCTATGGCAATTGATAATAGTGTGGCCTACAATTTTCCCTATCCTTAATTCAGTAAGAGAAATTAGTAGGCTAAAATATCATAGAAATATGTTAATAAAGACTATCGATCATAACAAAAACATTTCAACTTTTCCTGACTTTTCTTTGGCTGTAGCTGGACTGTGAATACCTGTTTTTTTTTTCTCCAGGATTTTAAAAAAGAATGATTATTCAGGGAAAATTAAGCCTAATGTGAGGGAGCATTCACTAATAGGAAATGCTCCATCCGCTACCACTCATGTCATCAAGCATATTTAATATGTCTTCCTGGGGTGATCAGAGCTAATTTATGGACTGTGGGGTTTAAAAAATTAGAAATTAGACATTGAAATTAGAAATTAGAAAAGAAATTGGAATTTAACCTCAGGCTTTTTTCTTTCTCAAATTATAACATTTGGATGTTTTGTGATTCTCTAATGGGATTATCCTGCATTTTAGTTATTTCCATGTTTCTTATTCCTCTACTAGACAGTAAGTTCCTTGAGGAGGTGGATCTTATCTGAACTTATCTTTCTCCAGGTACTTAGCATAATATTTTGCAGACAGTACAGGTTTAACGAATGTTTATTCAATTGCAGTGAAAGAAATTGCAGTATTTGTATTCAACATAGTGTATAGATGTGGTTGGCTATCAAAAAACATGAATTTTATGAATGAATCCTAATATAAAATAAATCATTAGGTAAGTCTCCATAGGGATGCATTTATTACATGGACATTTTAAGTGTAGTTGGATTTTAGGATATCTTATTTTCTTTCTTCTGGCAAACTGATGTATAAGTCAGCCCTAGCCTTTTGCTAGTACCATTATATATTTAAGCTTCATAGTAATGCAGAAATTAGATGTTGCTTCTAATAGATATCTATCAGATCTACCTAATGATTTTTCAGTAACTCTTCTATTATATGAAGAAGCTGAATTCCAAATACCTTAATTATGTTTTGTGTAAATTTTGCAAAAGCTGAAAACAAGTTTTTCAGTGTTTAAATAGATGTGGAATTCTTCAAAAATTTCATTTAACTCTGACTATAAGTTCTGACTCGTCAGCACACCTAATTTGTACTAATTACTCTACTTCTTAAAATCTTTATTTTGTATGTTTTCAGTAACTGAAAGAGGTAAAATTGTCTAATGGAGAAATTGATATTATAAACTAAATGCAATATTATAAACTGTTCCCATTTGAGTAATTATTTTTCTGAAACAGCTACATTAATATTTTAAGTTTTTCACCCTAAAGCCAAATAGTTTGTGTAATGGATCAGGTTTCAGAGAGTTCATAATAAAACATTTTTATTAAAGAAAGACAGCCCACAAATGATAAAGGACTCAGCAAATGGTGCTACTTGTTGTTGAGTTTTATGTAAGCAAGCACCAACCACGTGAATTTTCTCCAAACCATATTTATTAAAGATAGGAGTATTTAAATAAATAGTTGGGCAACGGAGAAGTAAGCACAAAATGGTATTATGTTGGAAACTAATTTGATTTAAGCAATTAGGTAAAGATATAAGCTTTTTAAAAAAATTTTAAATTGTCATGTATACCAAAATAAGGTATTTGTATTCCAAGAAGGAATTTCTAAGTTTTCACATTAATAGACTTCTGATTACAGATAGTTTTTCTCATTTTAAATTTTTTATTAAATTAATACTCAAATTATATCTTTAATTTTATTATTTATAAGACCTTGTTTTTTTAATTATTATTTCCATGATATTCCTTTTTTATTTTTTTTTACAACTTTCTGGTGACTTCTCTACCTTCATATCCAGTCAAGCCCTTCTTTGCAACAAAGAACAGCTAAGTAAAATAAACCAGCCTCCTAGCTATGTCTAACTGTGTATACCTAATGCTTCACCTGTAGGCCACCACCTCTGCCCCAGGAAGAGGGAACTATGCTACTGCATAGAAGTATGATTTTCATTTCTAAAGGACATTATAGGGAAATCTCTACCTGGAAAGGAAAGCGAGATTTAATAATGATGATAATAGAAGTAATTAAGCTGTGTGTGTGTGTATGTGTGTGTGTGAGAGAGAGAGAGACAGACAGAGAGACAGAGAGACAGACAGACAGAGACAGAGACAGAGAGGGACAGAGAAAGAGAGAGAGAGAGACTGAGAAAGAGAGAGAGAGAGAGATTACTTTATCATCTGTTGTTCATGAACTAAGAAGAAATTAATATTGCCTTTACAAAAATCTGCTGCTTTCAAAAATAATTTAATAAAGGCATTTTGGTCACATGAAGCATTTGAAGCTTAACTTTACCAGCTTTATCCTTTTTCTATACACAGAATTTTGTAATGTTTGTAGCCAGTGAACTTTGTTGACTAACCTTTTATAACTGTACTGTTTCCCCCTCCCTGGTCAGTGAATTAACTTATTTTAATTATGTAATAAATTAACAAATTTTTGGCTCACTTCTATATCTGTTATTATTATTCTTGCCTGTCGTGAACTTTTGTGGATTCACAATGTAGTTTGTAAGAGAAGTAGAGTTCTGCTGTACTGGTTAGAGGTTGGCCTTGGGCCAAAAAGTCCTGGATTCAAATCCTACCTCATACAGACCAGCTGTGTGGCCATAGAAAAGCCACTTAATCCTTTAATGCCCTCGGTAGTTCTCTAAGATTAAATATTACAGACTGGTTGCTGTTCTGCTTGGAAAGAAGTGTTTTTCTACACTCCAGTGAAAATACAGGCTCATACTGTTCCCTCTTGTTACAGGAAAAAAAGAAAGAAAAGAAAAAAGAGGATTTATATCTTGTGTGCAAAATTAGATCTCAATTCTTTTAGGCAGATAGAATGAGGTGGCTCATTCTATCATTGTTATTGCCATGAAATCTTGCTTTACCTTCCAGGTAGAGATTTCCCTATGATGTACAAAGGATAGAATACGGAGTGTAAAGTTAGAAAGACTTGAATTCAGCTCCAGCTTCAGACACTAGGTATGGCACCTTTTCTGTTGCGCTTCAGTCGTTTCAATTACATCTGATTCTCTGTGCTCTCATTTGGGATGTTCTTGATAAAGATACTGGAGTAGTTTGCCATTTCTTTCTCCAACTCATTTGACAGTTGAGGAAACAGAGGCAAACAGGGTTAAGTAGCTTGCCCAAGGTTACACAGCCAGTAAGTATCTAAGGCCGGATTTGAATTTGAATTTAGGTCTCTCTGCCTCCAGGTTCAGCACTACATGCCCCATATGAGCCGAGACAAGTCATTTAACTTTTATTTACCTTTTATTATGCCTAATCATAAACTGAGCATGATAGCCTTCACAGGCTTGTGAAGATCAATGGAGATAAGATTTGTAAAGCATTTAGTACAATTTCTAGCATAAAGTAGGAATTTAGTGACTGCTTATTTCCTTCCTCCTTTTAGTACTTTTGGATATAATAGATGCCCCACTCCGGGCCAAAAATGAGGCAGCTGGAATTTATAATATTTCCAGTAATATGTGAGCTTCTGTTTGTTATTTACCCTAATTAGTTCATCTATAATTTTCTCTATTAAAGTCCCATTCCAGTTGTCCATGGAGGTGATCCTGAATTCTTAATTGCAATGTCAATAGAGTATAAGGTCTAGCAGGTCCTTCCAAGGTAGAAGGGCTCGAAGTCTGGACCCAGTGATGGCCAAAATTTTAGCCTCTCCTCCGAGGACCAGGCTGGCTAACTGAGCAAAGGCTTAGTACTGGAAGGTTAGCCCCAGGTGATGAAGTGTTATTTCTATAGCAACCCATGAACACCACTGGCTAACACATTGTAAGGGTTTAAAACTGCATCATTGGAAGGATCCACACTGATGAAATCAAAGATTCTTGATGATTCAAGTAGTAAAGAAGTAATTAAATCTACCTTAGGAGGTGCTTCCACTATATTCATTTCACAGAAGAATTCACTATAAGGATTCCTTTTAACATATGGAATCTATTAAGATTCCTTTATAATTGGAGTTCTTTTTTATTTTATTTTTAATTAATGGAATAAAACAAGCATTCCCATAACATAGTACAATGAAAAAAATGATGGCACATGAAACTACAAGTCTACTGTGCACAATTTACAATTACTTTCAAATATACAACAAAATTATTGCATAAATTTCTTTTTTTCTTCCCTACCCCCACCCTAGAGATGGCTACCTTTAGAAAAAAATAGGTGTATACACACACACACACATACACATATATAATTATTCTATACATCTATTTATCTGTTCTTTCTCTGGATGCAGAACATCTTTCTTCATATGTCCTTTATAGTTAATTTGGGTATTTACAATAGTCAAAGTAACTATAATTGGGATTCTTTTTAATTGAAACTCTTAATACATTTTGAAGCATGATTTCATTTTTAACAATTCAACTTCTGGGAGGAGCCAAGATGGTGGAGTAGAAAGATTCACATATGCTAGCTCGGAACCCACAGCCCATGGATTTCCTGTAAAAAGAACTCCCAACAAATTCTGGAGCAGTGGAAGCTGCGCAGCAATGGAGTGAAGGAGATTTCCCTTCCAGAGAGCCCTGAAAAACTGATCCCAAAGGTCTGTCACGCACTGGATGGGAGAGGAGCCCAGCCCTTCCCTGGCCACGAGACACCAAGGGAGCAGATCCAAGCAGGCTTCAGGGACGGAATCTCAGGCGGCCGCAAAGGTCCCTCCCCCCACAGATGCTACAGGTCAGTGAGAGAGACTTCTGGACTGGCTGAAAGGGGAACGGGGTGTGTCCATAACTCAGGCCCCATTGGGAGGCAGTGGCAGAGGCAGCAGGTGGCCAGAGGCTCCTGGAGCAAGCAGGAGCTCAGCAGGAGCTCCATTACTGGAGGTCTCTGCATAAACCTCCTGAGGGAATTGAGCCTGGGAGGTAGCCCTGCCCCCACCTGAGCACCAGAACTTAATTCCACTGAATTGCAGCCCCACCTGCTGCTGAAAGCCCTGAGGCTGGGGAGCAGCATTTGAATCTCAGAACCCAAGCACTAGCTGGGCGGATCTGGGCTGGGGTGGAGAGGAATCTCAGAAGTCAAGTAACTAGCTGGGAAAATGCCCAGAAAATGGAAGAAAATAAGACCATAGAAGGTTACTTTCTGGGTGACCAAGATGTTTCCTCCCTTCCTTTCTGATGAGGAAGAACAATGCTTACCATCAGGGAAAGAAATAGGAGTCAAGGCCTCTGTATCCTAAACATCTGAAATAAATATCCAATGGGCTAAGGCCATGGAAGAGCTCAAAAAAGATTTTGAAAATCAAGTTAGACAAGTGGAAGAAAAACTGGGAAGAGAAATGAGAGAGATGCAAGAAAAGCATGAAAAACAGGTCAATATCTTGATAAAGGAGACCCAAAAAAATGCTGAAGAAAATAACACCTTGAAAAATAGGCTAACTCAATTGGCAAAAGAGGTTCAAAAAGCCAATGAGGAGAAGAATGCTTTCAAAAGCAGAATTAGCCAAGTGGAAAAAGAGGTGCAAAAGCTCAC
>CM053770.1:381416809-381465986 GCA_028658325.1 Potorous gilbertii | reverse complement strand
CATTCGACTAATAGAAGGAATAAAATGCACACTCATTTTGGTATGAAAACCTATCTTACAATACAAGAAGGTGGGGGAGAAGGAGATAAGCAGGGTGGGGGGGATGATGGAAGGGAGGGCAATGGGAGGAGGGAGCAATTCGAAGTCAACACTCACAGGGGGACAGGATCAAAAGAGAGAATAGAAGCAATGAGGGACAGGATAGGAAGGAGGGAAATATAGTCAGTCTTACACAACACAACTATTATGGAAGTCATTTGCAAAACTACACAGATATGGCCTATATTGAATTGCCTGCCTTCCCAAAGGGAATGGGTAGGGAGGGAGGGATGGGGAGAAGTTGGAACTCAAAGTTTTAGGAACAACTGTTGAGTATTGTTCTTGCTACTAGGAAATAAGCAATACAGGTAATGGGGAATAGAAAGTTATCTGGCCCTACAGGATGTAAGAGAAGATGGGGACAAGGGAAGGGAGGAACGACAGAGGAGAGGGCAGATTGGTGATAGGGAAAATTAGAATGCTTGGTATATTGTGGTGGGGGAGGGGACAAATGGGGAGAAAATTTGGAACCCAAACTTTTGTGAAAATGAATGTAAAAAGTTAAATAAATAAATTAATATTTTTTAAAAATTCAACTTCTAAGAAACTTTTCAAGAAAATCATTTGAGTAAAATTAGGCATAACTTATTTCTATAATGTCAGCCAATGATTTTGTTGCTAAGTAAGCAAAAAACTCTCGTGGAGTATTAAATAATATGACTAAATTTTGGCATTATTTATTTTCTTAAAAGGAATTTTCACAATGAATCATACAGATCCCAGTTCACTGAATGAATTAACGACAAGAGGTCTTGCGTCTGAGTTTAAAAACCTCATGCCTGTACCCTCCAATGAAACCACTTGTGAAAACTGGAGAGAGATACATCATCTGGTTTTCCATGTAGCAAATATCTGTTTTGCAACTGCTTTGGCTATTCCAACTACTTTGACTCTTCATATGATATTTCTTAGAGGGTTGTTAACTATAGGTAAGTGAAATAATATTTTTTTTCATTTTTTTCATTATCATGGCATGGTTCTTGGTTTGATCAATTTGTCTCATCTTTTTGTCAGGTTTATATATGATGAAATGAAATCAAAGGTTTTATTATCTCCAGGCACCCTAAAGAGCCAACTGAGATGCTGATTAATTGGGCAAAGTCACAAGTGTTCTTTTTATTTTGTTATGTTTCATACTTTTCTTCTATGATGACATGGCTTTTCTGATGGCTTGTTTTCAGTGTTTCAAATGTCAGTAATGCAAAATGGAGGATTGAATCACCTACCTCTTCAGGATCAGCAGTGCTAATGAAACTTTTTTTCACATGGTTATCTGGGTGTTAGGCAAAATCAGAGGGTTTGCCTGAAATATATAAATGACAGCATCCATTTAGGTGTGATGTGACAGAAAAGCCCTGGATTTGGAGACAGAAAGCCCGAGTTCAAATCCTGACTCTGACAGTTTGTACCTCTGTCACATTGGCCAAGTCCCTTCTCTTTCTGGTGTTTTGTTCTGGACTAGATGCCCTTCAAGGTTCCTTCCAGCTCTAGGATTCTGTGGTCTTTGACAGAGAATCTTGCCTTTATTGTGTCAATGAGCTAATCTTATAAAAAAAAGGGAAGAGATAATTCTATATTATTTTAATAAAGCTAAGAATATATTAAAACAGAATCATAGAATTTAGGGCTAGGATTCTCAGAGATGACCTAGTACAGCCCCTATATTTTATGTAAAAAGAAACAAAAACAGAGAGTTTAAATGGAATGACTGTTTTAGGTATTAGGGGGAAAATCTGCATTTGAGTTTGTTATTATTAAGTGTACACTAAGGAGACTTTTGGGACTGGACTTGTCATTTTATTAGAATAGGTAACTCCAGGTTAGGAAGAGTTGACACAGAGCATTATGAGAATTGTATCAAGTATTATACGTTGTGACTTGATCAGGGTCATACCTCTTCTATATACACCATAAATTGGGTCCTATTAATGATATTCAAAAATGTCAGATGAAATTATTAAATGTATTATTTTTGTTTATTGTTGGGAATTAGATTGCCTCTGTTCCTATGTCATATGGTGATATAAATCTAGTCTTTTAACAATTTGGAGTTTTTAAATTATTTTTTAATTAATGAAAATCAATTTCTTCTTCCTTCTACCTCACTCTAATCTAGAGAGAATCATTGTAATAAAAATGCAAAATCAAGCAAATAAACTCCTATATTGGTAATGTCTAAAAAAATTCTATATTGCTCTCTGAGTCCATCGCCTAGGTGTCAGTTGGTAAGTAGCAACTTCATCGTTGGTTCTCTGGGATCATAGTTGGTCATTGCAGTAATCAGAGTTCCTAAGTCTTTTCTTTCAAAGCCAGCTGCTTTACAATGTTGTTGTTTTTGTCAGTAGTATCCTTCTCGTTCTGTTCTCTTTACTCTGCCCCAGTTCATACAAGTCTTCCCAGATTTCTCTGAAATCATGTCTTCATCATTTTGTGACAAAATAATTGTCCCACCACATTCATATATCATAATTTGTTTAGCTATTCCTCAGTTGATAGGGAGCTCCCTCAGTTTCCAGTTCTGTCAGTTGGAAGTTTTAATTATTCATTAACTCCTTTCATTCAAAATCAGTCTTAAACAGAAAACTCCTAGGGCATTTTGTCAACAGTGAAAACAAGACAAAACAAAACAAAATGAATGTAATGTTTCACTTTTCCACAGCGTGTAAGTGGTTCATAAATATCTGTCAGGTGTTATTTCATATTAGAGAAGCTATTTTACGTGTGTGGAAATTAGACTTGAATTATCTTCTTTTGTTGTTGGACAGGATGTGCCCTGTTTATCGTCTGGGCCGCCCTCTACCGGTGCGCTTTGGATGTAATGATCTGGAACGCGGCGTTCCTGATTGTCAACCTGCTGCACTTTCTGTACCTGCTGTACAAGAAGAGACCAGTAGGTATTTCCTCTCACAGGTTAATAATGAGTGTAAGTTTAAAGGGACTTTTGAACAGGAATTTTGGGGGGTTCATGTGTGAGTTTCCTATAATTTCAGTTCTTCTATATTCTCACTTCTCTAGTGCATTTTCTATTTCTGTATGTATAAAGGTAACATTTTTGGAAACTACAGAAATTCATAGAACATGTAGTTCCTGGAAAAATAGCATGGTATAGAGGATAGAGGACCAACCTTGAAGTCAAGACCTGGGTTCAAGCTCTGCCTGTGGCATATATTAATTATTAATATATACTGGATAAAGAATTGCCCTGGGATTAAGAAATGCCTTGATTTAAGTGCTGCCTGTGACATATATTGGCTATGTAACCCTGGGCAAGTCAGTTATATTCTCTGCTCTCTAGCCAAGTAGTTCTCAAACTTTTTGGTCTCGGAACTTCTTTATATTCTTGAAAAATTGTTGAGGATACTCCAAGAGCTTGTTTGTGTGAGTTACATCTATTGATACTCACCATGTTAAAAATTAAAACCTACATTTAAAAATATTAATTCATTTAAAAATGATAATAAACCCATGACATGTCGACATAGATAATTTTTATGAAAAATAACTATTTTCCCAAAAAAATCGTGAGAAGAGTGACTTTGCTTTACACATTTTTGAAAATTTCTTTAATTGTTTGGCTTCATAGAAGACAGCTAGATTCTTATACATACTTCTGCTTTCCATCTTTGTGAAGTGGTTGTTTTGGTTCAAGTGTATGAAGAAAATCTGGCCTCCTACAGATAAATGATTGGAAAGGAAAGAGTAATTTATTAAGCAACTAATGTCTTTGTATTATTATGAAAATAATTTAGACCTTGGGGACATCCCAGAACTCCAAAGACTATGCTTAGTGAACTGTGGCATATTTTCTGATAGTGGCTATTTTGTGGACTACTTCTAATCCTGATGCAGTATTTAAAAGTGAGCACGTATTGTTTTATTTTTTCAGTGCATACATATTATTAAAAAAGGTATTCCAATTATGGCAAATTTCAGCATTTTATTTATAGAACTAGGAAAGACAGCTATGCTATATTATGACAACAGATAATATATTGTGACTAAAAGCTCTGTTATTTCAGGTTATTTCACAACCCATAGGAAGAGAAGTTATGAATATAAAGAGCCTTCTTATGCCTTTACACTGTTCAATTTCAGTGAAAATATTGCCTTGAAGTAGAACATAGGCAAGAATATTGCCTATGCTGTCAGCCAAGGTTACAGTATCTGTTGGTTTTGCTAAATATTTTTCCCTTTATTGCAAGGAAGATTTTTATTGTGGGTCAGATTGTTTGTTAGAAGGAGAAGGTTGCATATCCAGAAATGACTTTGTAAAAACAAAAGGTGTCAATAAATCTTATTTTAAAAAAATTAATGTAAACTAGAAATCAATATCATTACTTCATCTTTCCACAAGCAGTATGTTGAGATGAGTACAAGATCCATAATATAAATTAGAAACATGTTTACCCTTTAAGAAGAGAATATAGAAACATATCTTTTATGTTTGCTGAATCAACCCTTTCAACTAGTTCTTATGCTTTGTATTCCAGATAAAAATCGAAAAGGAACTCACTGGTATATACCGAAGAATGTTTGAACCACTACGTGTACCCCCAGAATTGTTCAAAAGATTAACTGGACAGTTTTGCAGTATTCAGACCCTAAAAAGAGGCCAGACCTATGCTGCAGAGGATAAAACATCTGTGGATGACCGCCTAAGTATCTTACTAAAGGGAAAGTAGGTGCTATATGAAAATTGAGGTTCTTACTTGAGATAGCAGTAAATGTTAGAATTGTTGAAAACAATTGGATTTGTTTTGATATAACTGGTAGAGATTGTTATAATTTATTTCTATACACTTTGGTGAATTCACAGAATTCTCACTTGTTTTAAGATGGTTATTTCTCCATATACATTTTATTTTTTAGCCTTTTAAAGTTAGAGGGTCAGAATTGCACTTGCTATAAGGGATAACGATAAAATTAGAATAAGAAATAACATCTCTTCTTCAAGTTTTGATGCAATGTTTTAAGTCTTACCTCTGGGGAGAAAAAAAGCAGACTTGGTTGTTTTATTCTTTGTATTTCCAGAAATACAACTCCCAAGAGGGATGCCAGACATCATAGGATTGAAATCGTTATGTTAAAACAACCATGACTTGAGATATCACAGCTTTAAAAATGGGTTTTGCCTTCAGGAGAGATGTTCTGTGCTCTCGAAAGCACTGTCAAGAAAGTTCATTGGTTAAATATTTGTCCAGAGATTGAGTGAGAGCACTCAAACGTGTCTTGTGCCTGTGGTCAGTCTTCAAAAACAAAGTAACTTCAAAACCCTAGGAAGTGACGAGGATATTAAATATTCAGATTCAATTCATGTTACCATTGTTGCTAAAATGTTATATGCATGTTATTAACAAATATTTTTTATCATCAGAATGAAGGTCTCCTATCGAGGACATTTTCTGCATAATATTTACCCCTGTGCCTTTATAGATTCCCCTGAATTTCGATCAACTCAAATGAACCGAGGTGAAAAATTTCAGGTATGGTTTAGTGTGATTTATAATAACTGGGTATAGGTCAAAGAAAACTGCAAAACTGTCTCATAATGCTACAAAAATCAAATAGATGGCCATAAGTAACGCTTGCTGTGAATAATCCGTGTTCAACATCCATGGGGTAGATACAGAGTTCACTTAAAATCAATGACCTTCATTTTCAGACAAAACTACAATTTGGCTTGGTTCTATAGAACTTAATGGAAACTTGAAAATCCTTTTTATGGAGGAGAGACTAATTAACTTTCCTTACACTAAATGAACACACTTAAGAATGAATTTCTTTATAGTGGTGATAATTTATATGTGAACAAGTCAGTATGCTTAATTTCTTTTGTGTCCTCATAACCTGGCACTCTCTCTCTTTCTTTTTAACGTAAAGAAAATGTTGCTGCCCCTTTTCACTAGTAACCATTATTTCATTAATGCCAGGAAGATAATGAAGGACTTTTTTTTCTTAGCTGTTATTTTCCTTCTTGGCCAAGTGATAACTTTGATTCATTCATACTTTGAAAGATATGTGATTTCATCACTGTGGATATTCTTTCCATCTTATCATCTTGCAATAAAAAGCTGTAAAGTATGCGATTTAGAAATGGCTAAGCTATGAGTGGGCTAAATCTCATGAAAAATATGGGTCTTGAAATATATAGGGAACAGTAGAATGGAAAGGGTGGCATAATTCTTTGCATAGTGGTGACTGGGAAGAAAAGGTCAAATAACGGGTATTGGTGAAATTTTACATTTTGGAACTTTACAGAAAGAGTTTTTGAGAAAGGCAGAGATTCATGAATTGTCAAGTCTCTGCTAAAGATTCACCGTAGTGCCTTCCCTCTTAGACTACCCCTAGTTCATCCTGTATAAATCTTATTTGTAAGTGCATAGTTGTTTGCATATTGCCTTCCCCATTAGATTGTGGTTTCCTTGAGAATGGAGACTTGTTACTGTCTTTCTTTGTATCCCTAGTATTTAGCATAGTGCCTGCCACAGAGTGGGTCCTAAATAAATGTTACTTACTGACTTTCTACCCTTCCTGATAGCATAGTTAATATAAAGCTGCCCCATCCCCCACCCTCCCAAAGTAAATTGTTCCATTATCTTAAGCTATTTCTTCCTGGAAACTGAGAATGAAAGAGATTTGATTCTTAAGAAAACATGGCATGGTGAAGGATAGTGGTCTTCACTTTTCCAGAGGCTTTGCTCAGCTTCTCTCTGTAGAAAGTGCCTAGAGGGCTATTTCTCAGTGGAGAAATGGATTATTATTGATAAAGATGGTAATTGTGGTTATAGAAAAAGAACCTCTGAAATTTGCAAAATGCTTACTATCCTATGTTATCTCATTTTATCATCAAAATTCCCCTATTTGGTAGGTACTATCATTATTTCCATTTTATAGATATGGAAGCTGATACTCGGAGAGCTTCAGTGACTTCATAACTAACAAATGTCTGACTTCAGCCTGCCTAATTCCCAGTCCAGGACTTTATCCACTTTGCCATGCCTTAGAATTCTATAATTAGAAGAAGGAGTGGCCAATGTAAGCTCATGAGAGACATTATAGTTTGGTTGTTTCAAAAATTCTATTGCTGGCCATGCTCAAGAATAAAAATAGTTCTCAGATATCCATGTCCGCCATGTGCCAGCTAGTCCACAGATGGTCAGGTCTGTGCCTGTAGCCAGCTCTCTTACCTGTGCCAATGAAGAAATGACTGAATCCATGGATGATAGTTCTTCTCCCCTTCATTTTAGCTATGAATTGTAACCTTTCCCCCCAGGGGACACTTCACTTAACCTCTCCTCTTCAAAATGAAGATGCAATTCTTGCCCTTCCCACCCCAAGGTGCCTTGAAAGGAAAGTGCTTTGTTATTGTTAGGCAGCTAGGTGGTGTACTGGGTAGGGTACTGGACTTCAGAGTCGGGGAAAACCTGAGTTTCAATCCTGCCTTGCACATTTCCTAGCGTTGGGACCCTGATCCTGTCCAATCAATGCCTTTCAACCTCAGTTTTATCATTTGTAAAATAGGAGTGGTGGTAATAAGAGCACTTTCCTTACAGAGTTGTGATGAGACGCAAAGGAAATAATATTTGTAAACACTCTGCAAGCCATAAAGCACGCTAAAAAATAGCTATTTATATCAACTTTAATATTATAGAAATGTAAAAGTTGTCAGTTGTTATAGAAGAGATTGAACAAATATTAAGGCTAGGAGGAGGGGAAAGTCAAATGGACTGGATGAACATGATAGTTCACAAAGCAGAAGATTTGGGGTAACACTGCCAGAAGCACTATTTGTAATACGTGTGTGTGTGTGTGTGTGTGTGTGTGTGTGTGTGTGTGTGTGTGTGTAAACTGAGCAGTCTGATACCTTGGCTTTCCGTTCTATCCCTTTCCATTGGAGCACAGATGATTTGTTAGGTAGTTGATTCCCAAAGTCACCAACTGAAGAACGCTAATCTCTTTGGGCGATGGTCTCTCTGGCACAGTTTATGTAAATTGAGGTTTCTATAAAACTTTACATAAAAACTGCCCCCCTGCTGTTGTTTTCTAGCAAAATCAACAGCTTGTTCTGTGGCCTGAAGGCTTGGAAACCAAAGCTTTATTGGTCCAAAGGGAGGTGGAGAAGGGGGGAATTCTAGAAGAATGGATTTTTCCATGGATAACAGCTTGCCTGTTTCTGTTCCATATTTGCCAAAAATTCAAACCCAGAGTAGAAGTGACCTGGCTGATTTCACAGGCTGTCAAGCTGGTAGGAAGTGGGTGAACTCTTAAGTTTTAACCAGGACTCACATAAAACAGGATCTTAATTTACAAAGGCAAAACTTCAAATTATGCAGTAAAGTAATTCCATCTGTCACTGGCCAGTTTCCAAACTTATATCTTTTAGTACCTAGTATACAGTTCCAGGCACCCTATGGGAATTCAATAAGTATTAAGAGAATGAATAAACCTTTTTTCTCAGGACACATTCCCTTGTTCTTGGTGTATGTAATATGGCGCCGTGCCCAAAAAGATTAGGTAAATTTTCCACAGAATGAAGACAGCCAACACTTCCCGACTAAACAGAGTTCTATATTTCCAGTTCTAAATTGTTGAGGAATTCCTTCTTTTTCTTGCCTCTTTCATGCTAGTTTTTTTTATTTGTTTGTCAAATCCACTTTCCTTTTTTAGGTGGCAAAGAGTCTGAGAACATATGCGTTTTTTATGGCCGACAAGCAAATAGAGAATGTTTTTCTCAAAATGTTAAGAATAAAGCAACTGTTGATGTGTGGCCATGGGTGGCTTGAATAAGCTACAGTCTCATTATGTTGGAAAGGGTGTGGGATGGGTTTAGAATCTAAAGTCAGGACTTGATGAACTGCTTGCCAGGCAGCCCCTCCCCTGGGTATGGGCCCAGGAGAGGAAGTTTGTGAAGGTTTACTGTAATTCCCAAACCAAAAAGAAATCCTTGTGCTTCTCACTTGACACCATTATGAGCTATATTTCCTCAGCAGAAACTCAAATATGGCATTGAAGAGAGTCCCACTAATTGGTCTGGAAGCAAATTTAGCCTACTGTAGCTTTGAAAATTCCTGGAATCTATTATAAAACTTTCATGTTTTATAGAAGTCTGTTGTCAGCTAACTGGTGAGACAGCTCTGCTTTTAGATGAAACTGCTCAGTTAGCAGAAATAAACCATTACCCACAAAATTGAATGGCCTTAGTTATTGTGCTTGTGACCAACCCCATATCAAAATAACCTCATGAGGAATAGAAAGAAATATTTACCTCTCAAACCTTCTAAACAAATCTTACAGTAAAATATCCTCATTTTGAATTCTACTTAACTCAGAATTTGTCATCAATTAAGGACCAAACTGAAATATACCTTTATACCATTTGTGGGATAGGAATTTAATAAGTAAATTAGTACAGAAGATTTCAAAGAAAATGTTTGACTTACCAAAGAGATGAGTTTTCAATTATTTTAAAACTCATATTCATATATAAATATAATTTATGAATTACAGATCATTCTTGTCCATTAAAACAGTTCTAAGTATCTCTTCTTGATAACATTTTTCTTTAGTTCTAGCTATTCAAATATATTTAAAAGTAACAAAATTATATTTCCTCAAGAATTATCCTGTACTTCAGATTCTTTACCTATTCAGACCACATTTTTTAAACCAATTAGTCAATAGCAGTAAGTCAATTTTCCTTTCAATCTGGTTTTATACTCTTAAAAGCAATATATCTAGATAATTTTAAATCTTAGAACTAGATGTGGCTAGAAGGCTTTAAGGATATGCATTTAAATGTTGCAAAGTCTGTAAATAAGAAAGTCTTAGACAAAAATAATTAATAATTTTCCAAAAGAATGCATACAGTTTTTAGTTGTATCAATTTTTTTTCTATTCTTGAGATTAATAATAAAATTAATTCTAGGCTAATCTTTTAGGCAATGCTACCGAAAGTAGAGATGCATGTGTGAGTATGTATGTATATGGTATTAGACATAGATTGTTGTTGCTTTTTGTCATTGGTTCTCAAAGAGGACCCTGACATCTAGAAGGTGATGCCATGACCTGCATGTGAATTGAATCTAAATGAGGAAAGGCTATGCAAGGTCACCAGCCTCACTTTGTTTTCTTGACCCATCTGGGTCCAGTGGCCAGATACAAATCAGGATGACTGGAGATGACCTTGGATGCAGTGGAAGATCTTGGCCTTTCTAAACCAAGGTCTCTAATAGGTCAGCATACAGGATTTAATTAAATTTACTTTCTAAATAACAGGTAATTCGAAAACGATTGAATTGTTAATCTGTGCAATGGGAAAGGTTTCACATGAGGTATAGGATTTACAATTTGTAATTTTACCTGTATGAGGGAGCTCATTGTTCTATTGGATAATTCTTATTTTTAGAAAGTTATTCTTGACATCCAGACTGAATATGCCTTTTCTACAATTTACATCCATTGATCTTACTTCTCTTTTCCTGCAGTCAGTCAGAAAGTGTCTATTCCACTTTCCATGGACCAGTCTTCAGATATTTGAATTTGACTATCGCAATCCCACTAAATCTTGTCTTTTTCAGGCTCATTGGCCCCATTTGCTTTGATTGCTCCTTATAAGCATGATCTTGAGTCCCTTCATCATCCTGGTTGATAGCCTCAGGAAGCATTCAACCTTTTAGGATCTGTCCTTCAGTGTAGCATCTACTAGTCATTGTTTGTCTTTTATCCAGGAACCCTGAGAGTCTTCCCCTTCCAATTTGATTTTTTTTTTATTATTATTAAATGGGTCATCCTTTGACTAACTACTTAAAGAAGCCTTTTCATTGGATGGGTATATCTCACTTAACATGAGATTGTGATAAGGCCTTAGCCTGAAAGAGCCAGGGTCTCCCACTGTATCCTGGGCCATCTCCAGTCATCCTGATAAATATCAGGTCACTGGACCCAGATGGTTCTGGAGGAGAAAGTGAGGTTGGTGACCTTGCACATCCCTCCCTCACTCAAATCAAAGTCAACTGCAAGTCATGTCATCATCTTGATGTCATGGTCCTCTTCAAGAATGAAGGACAAACACAACAATAAGCTAGCCTTCCCAATTTTGTGGCAGTTATAAATTTAACAGTCATGACATATATGTTTTATCTGAGGCATTAGTAAAAATGTCACAGTGCCAAGCACTCATACTTGGTGTGTCCACTGTAGTAGACGTGTCAAACATGGGGCCTGCCACACTCCTAACTATAGCTCAAATCCAATTAAAATGTAATTAGAAAATATTTAACAAAAAAGTACAATCGAACATAGATTATGCAAATCTATAGTTTTCTAAGCCAATAAGCATTCCACAGTGATCCTTATTTCAATGTTAGCTTGACTGTACTGTACCAGAGACCTTCTTCAAAATGGACATTCAAATATTAATGACTTTTCTTTGGGTCTGGCTATTCAACAAGTTCTAAATCCAGTGCTTATCACAGTGCCTGGCACATAGTAAGTGCTTAATAAATGTTGATTGATTGATTAAATCCACCTAACTTTTTTTTACTTCGCCTATATCTTTCTGTCTTTTTCACAAGAATAGTGTGAAACTATTAAATATTTTGCTAAAATCCTGAGCTAGTGTTTGGGGTCTGAGATTCAAATGCTGCTCCCCAGCCTCAGGGCCCTTCAATGGGGAGCTTATCTGCTGGTTCTCAGGTGGGGGCAGGGCCGCTTCTCAGGCTCAGTTCCCTCAGGGGGTTTATACAGAGATCCTTTGTAGTGGAGCTGGGGTGGAGCTCCAGCCCGCTCCGGAAGTCTCTGGTCGAGCTGCCTCAGCCTCTGCCCGTAGCTGCCTCTGCCGCAGTGGCCGCTTCCCAGGGGGTCCGAGTCCCAGAGATTCCCCGCTCCCCTCTCAGCTCGTCTCTGTCATTGACCTGTGCGTCTGTGGGTGGAGGGACCTTCGAAGCTGCTGGAGACTCAGGTCCCTGCCGCCTGCTGGGCTCTGCTCGCTCCTCTCAGTGCCGCGTGGCCGGGGCGGGGGAGGGTAGCGCTCGGCCGGGCAGGGCCCCGCTCCCGTCTGAGGTACCTTTGCGGTCGGTTCTTCAGGGCTCTCTGCAGCAGAAATCTCCTTCACTGTGTTGCTGCGCGGCCTCCACTGTTCCAGAATTTGTCAGGAGTTCTTTTTACAGGAAATCTATGGGCTGTGGGTTCGGACCTAGCATAGGTGAGTCTTTCTACTCAGCCATCTTGGCTCCGCCCCCAATATTTTGCTAAAATCTAGTTAAGTTATTTTTTGTAGCATTTCCATCTAATCTATCCATCTAATAATCTTACCAAAAAAAAAGAAAATGTGATTAATCTGGGATGACCTGTTTTTTGATAAAGTCATATAGTATATATATATATATATATATATATATATATATATATATGTATATATAATTTATAGTATTAACTACATTATTGAAGTTAAAAAATAAAGTATGATGAGTTAAAATTAAGATAATGGTTATTTTTCAGATATAAACATACTTTTAAAATTATTTTTGAATCCTCAGTATAAAATTCAGGGAGATTGTCCAAATATTAGTTGGTAGGATTTGTTCATTCATTCAGTAAATATTTATTTAGTACCTACTGGTGTGCCAGACGCTGAGGATTTAGAAGTAAAAACAAAACTGCCCTGGTAGGAGGATATAATAAAAAGGCAATGCAAATCTTAGGGCAAATTTATTTCAGAGGGAGAGGCACTAGTAAGTCTGAGGATCTGGAAAAGCCCTGTGTAGGAGATTTGGCTTGAGTTCCATTTTGAGGAGAGCTCAGATATGCTAAGAAACAGATACAAGGAGAGACATTTCTAGGCCTAGGAGAAAGTCTGTGTAATAGCAAGGAGTTAGAAGGTGGAATGTCATGGTTGAGGGACACTGAGTAAGCCAATTTGTCTGAAACATCGAGTGATGTGTGATGGACCCAGAAGGGTGAGTTGGATCTAGGACTTTGAATACCAGCTAGAGGACTTGGTGGTTTATATTAGAGGCAATAGAGAGCCACTGGAATTTCTAGGGTAGGGGACTGACTTAGATCTGCATCTTAGCAATATTTATTTGGCAGTTTGGAAGAAGGGATTGGAGGGGAGGGAGGTTTGAGACAGACCAATTAAGATTTCAGATGCAGCAATAAAAATATTTTTCTTAGGGCCAGTTGTTTCCTAGAATATTTCCAACCTAGTTAACCCATTTCTCTACTGTATATGAAATGTACTTTCTAAAATCACTAATGATAACTCATAGGACTAAGGAACATCTCTCTCGCTTATTTAAATCATGCTACAGCTATTGTCACAACAGCTTGACTACTGGAGTTCAGCCCTCATGTAGTTTGCCTGCCATCTCCCTATTAGTGTGTACAAAATCATCAATTGCTCTTCATTCACCTATCCTGCTATTTCTGTAAGTCACACAGAAGTTAGCCTTTAGTACACCATTGTATTCAACATGCTCTAGAGATCCTCATCATTTAGACAGGGGGATTCACTATCATTGGTATTGGTGGTATACAGCAAGTTGATACAAGTCAGTCTTGTGGTAATTGTATCATTGTAATTACTGTATCTTTGCTTTTTAGAACTTCTTTTACCTTTCTGTTTCCTTAACACTTGGCACAGTGCCTGGTTCATATGTACATTTAATAAATACTTATTGACTGACTCTATTATGTAGTTTTGCATTAGTTTGTGTACCTATGAGAACTAATATACTGAATGATACAGTCAAGACACTTTTGGATCTTGAAGTATGCCCAGAAGGTTACCAAATTCTGTAGATAGACCTATATAGAAAGCCAAGATAGAGAAAAAAGTTCTATGTATACAAGTATATTTGTAGTAGTTCTTTTAGTGATAGCCCCAAATTGGAAACTAAGTTGGCATTTTTCTATATATAAATACTAGGAAAATTTTATTTATCTATAAATATATATGTAATATAGTAATATATATAAATACACAAATCTGTTGAAAAAATGGCTAAACCTATTGTAATATAGAAATGTAATGAAATATTATTGTGCCATTAGAAATGCTGAAATGGATGATTTCAGAGGAAATTGGAAAGATATACATGTATATTATTTATTTATTTTTAGTTTTTAACATTCACTTCCATAAAATTTTGAGTTTTAAATTTTCTCCTCCCCCCTCTCCTCCCCCCTCCCCAAGATGGCATGAAATCTGATATAGGCTCTACTTCTACATTCATATTAAATATGTTTTCAAATTAGTCATGATGTAAAAAAGAATTAGAACTAATTGGAGGAGCCACAAGAAAAAAGAAACAAAAGAAAACAACAAAAGAACAAGAGAGCAAATAGTATGTTTCCATCTGCATTCAGACTCCAAAGTTATTTCTATGAATGAGCTTAGCATTTTCCATAGTGAGTCTTTTAAAGTTGTCTTAGATCTTTGCATTGCTGAGAAGAACCAAGTGTATCAAAGTTAGTCATCACACAGTGCTGTTACTGCGTACAATGTTCTCCTGGTTGTGCTTATTTCACTCAGCATCAGTTGATAAAAGGTTTTCCAGGCAGAAGTCTGAAGTCCCCCTGCTCATCTTGTAATTGGAAAGATCTTTATGAATTGATGCAGATGAAGTGAGTAGAACGAGAACATTTTATACAATGGTGACATTATAGGAAAATATAACTTAGAAAGACTTTAGAATTCTCGTCAACACTCATCAATAAACCATGAGTCCAAAAGAATAAAAATGAAACATGCTACTCTCTTCCTAGAAAAGTCACTGATCTTAAAATGAAAAAAAGAGACATACATTTACAGACATGGCTTATTCAGGAATTTGCTTTGCTGGAATACGCAGCTATTTATTGAGGGCCTTAAACTTTTCTTTTTGCTCAATTGTCAGTGGGGGGAGCAAGGAGAAGGACAGAATAATTTTAAAAATTTGTCACTTGAAAAATAAAAATAATAGACTATATAAAAACCAAAGGATTTTGACAAGCCAAAGCATTGGGTTGAATCTAATAAGATGAAATTCAAGTAGAACAAATATAAAATATCATTTTTAGGAATAATTTAAAAATTAACTTCATAGGTACAAGATAAGGGAAGGAGGTTTAGAAAGCAGTTGCTCTGAAAAAAGATTGGGAAGAGTGTTGTTCATAGATTGTAAGCACATTGTAAGCTGTTGGTAGCATGTGGGGAGCAAAAAAAAATTAATGGGACCTTGGGTTGGATTAAAAGAAGTATAGTTTCCAAGAAAAAGGGGCATAGTCCCACTGCACTCTGCCTTTGTTGATCTAATCTTAAGTATTTTCTTCAGTTCTGAATGTTACAGAAAGACAGTGATAAAAAGGAGAATATCCCATGTAGGGCAGCTAGGGCAGTGAAGGACCTTGGGTCCATGTGAGAGGAGGATCAGGGAAGAAATTTAGCATGTTTATCCTGGAAAAGAGAAGACTCAAAAGAGACATGATCATTGTCTTCAAGTGTTTGAAGAGCTCACAGAGAGGGGAAATATTAGACTTACTTAGACTTACTGTAATCAGACACCATGTGTGGAAAAGGCAGAAGAAAATTTAGGTTTGATGGCAGGAAAATCTTCCTAGCAATTTAAGCTGTTCCAAAATGGAATGGGCTGCCCCAAGTGAGGGTGGTTTCCTTATCTTTCAGAGACTAACTAACCACTTGTTCATGTATGGGTTTAATTGATAGTTGCTGAGATACTTCTAACTCAGACTCTTTGCTTCTGTTCTATGACTTGCACTGATGCTTCACCAATAGACAAATAACAGTATTCGAAAAAATGGGATATTTGTTTCAGAGAGAAACTTGGTGTCATTGAAATAATTATGCACTTCCCCAAAGAGGGTCTGGTCGTCTTCCCTCCCTAGTGTTCTGTGGTGGGTCCAGCTCGCTGTCTATTTGTGTTACCTTTCTGTTACTGTGTCCTCACAGACAGGCTCTTTGGGCAGCCCATGCAGTTGTATATTGTAATCTGGACAATAAGCATTCTTCATTCACTTATTTTTTTTCTGTGTCAGTAGATACACTGTACTCCTGAATAGTTATGGTTCTCATTAAGGAAACTACAGTACTCTTGGGCTTGATGTATAATTGTATCTGAAGATAGGAGAATCCAGAGAATTGCAGTTATAGTTGACAGAGTATTGGACTTGGATTCAAGAGGACCTTGATTTGGATTTCTTCTCAGACACTTATTAGCTCTCACCCTAGATTAATCAGTTAATATATTTAGACTTCAGTTTCTTTACCTACTATAAAATAAAAGAGTTGGACTTGACCTTTAAAGTTATTTTTAGCTCTAAATCTCTGATCCTGTGATTTCTAGAGAATCACTGTTCTATTTGGGCTATGAACTGGACTTTCCCTGTTAACAGTGCTAAACATCTTGAAGATATATATATATCTTCTCCATAAGATTTTATAAATGTGTTTGTATTCTAAACTGGCATTGCCCTTGGTTGCCATATCCCTCAATTTGACAAGGAGATTAAATGTTTACTGGCTCAAGTGGTTTTTCAGCTGTTATGATCTCTTCATTACGGCAATTATTGGCCACCAGTTAAATTTCTTTAAGAAAAGGTTGTAATCTGTGACACCAACAGCTATTTAAATGTTAGAAGAGAAATGTTTTAGTTGCATGCCATTTCATTTTTTATTTCGATCGTTACAAATTAGAAGTCTGACTGTATAAGATTATAGGATCTTTTGAGAATGACTCCTATTATCAGTAACAGAGTTCTTATTGTTGGTTAAAGTATATAACAAGTTGCATTATTTTGTGCTGTCAGTGTTTGACATGGCTAGCATCTGCCAATTCTTTTTTTAAGAAAAAAAGTATTTTTGATATGTACACATGAAAGTTTTCATTAAAGTATTGTCTATAGCCTCTCTTGTATTTTGCTACAGAACCAATGTTTCCAATATATATTTTATGAGTTCCTAACATAACCAATCTTTGCTTTGACATTACTGTATTTCAAGGTATATGTTTATATAATTTGGAAAGTCTTCCTGAGTTCTTTGTGGAATTTCTCTATCTTTTCATCCTCCTCAACATGTGCTGGTACATAAGTTTTAGTTATCTTTCAAAATATCTTGGTCTTTTGGCAAATATTTATCATGAGCACTGAAATATAAGATGACCAAGTGTCTTGTGCAATTCTTGTTGCCACAATTAAACCATCTCTGCTAAGTCCATCTGTGAGAACTTCCGAGCCATCTTTCCATTTAACTGTAGTATCCTGTTTGTTTTCTGGTTTCATTCGTAATGAATATAAAAGATTAATACAATTAAGTTCTTTCCATAGTGTATCCACTTATTTGTACATGAATCTTACATTTAAAGTACCAAGAGCTAAGTTAATGTTTGTAGACATTCTAAAAACTGCTTAATTCTTAGTATTTTTTGCCCCCTTTCCTGTAACTTTGTTAATTAATGTCACTATAAAAACAAAAGGGAATCACACAGATTGGGGTCCATTTATATTTTTCATTTTTTATGGATTGCCCCAGCCAAAGAATTCATCTCCAAATTGCTAGCCTACTTAATGAGTCTCTCCATACTTAGCTACCATATTCCTCCAAAAGTAGACATGATAGACATTGTCTGTTGCCAGGACTATGCCTAAAGATTTTTCAACTTGCTAGAGATTTTGCATTGTTAGCATAGCTCTGAAGATCCAAAGAAGGCTCCCATGTTGTGAAGCATCTTTGGAGTTGCGTTTTAGAGGAAGTTCTGGACAAAAATGATGCTGAGTCTTATGAAATGTTCTGGGATAGTAGTCAGTAAACAGGTTAGATAGCTATCACTAGTTAGTGTTGTAACATCCATTTATTGTACTATCCCTCTATTCCCTTATGTTTAAAATTAGTTAAATTAAATTTAAATTAGTATTGGAATTAGTTTTAAAATTAGTATATGATATTTTCAATTAGACTGTTGCTAGCATCATTTCATAGATGAAGAAGAAAGTTTATGAAGAATCTGCAAGTACTCTTCAAATCTGCAGTGTTATTATTTACTACCATGGCTTTCCATTGCAGAGTTTTGTGCAATCTTGAGACTCATTACATTGTTCTTTTTTGCTATTGATTTCCGTTTAAGGAATACTTAAACTTTTCTAGGTCACTTCTCATTCCTTTTTCTTGATTCTCAAGTCAAGGCACTTAGGTTCCATTTCTCAATTTCCTGTGCTCTCGCCCCAGTCACTTCAAACCTAGCCTTCTTGATTGCTCATCACTTGGGCAGCTTTATGGCTCACCTGCCTTGGATGCACTGAGAGTCACCAACTCTGTTCCTACCAATAAGTAGAAGGACCAGTAGGTCTTAAACCCTTAACCTGCCACTACTGCCTCTGTGCCCTGCAGACCCTCTGAACCATCCTATGACTTACTGACACTGTCCACCTAAGGACCCCTTGTCCTTGCTGTTTGCCCAGACCCTGCATCCCTAGGACTTCTGGGTCTTTCAGTCCACCCTGTACCTAAACTTTCCTTTATATGATGTTTTCTCCTCTTTGAGTATGAGCTCCTTAAGAGCAGAAACTAGAATGCTTTATCTGCTCACATTCCCAGCACTCAAGACAATGCCTAGCACAGGGGTGGGGAACCTGTGACCTCGAAGTCACATGTGGCCCTCTAAGTCCTCAAGTGCTGGCCTTTAATTACAAACTTCACAGACCAAATCCCCTGCCCCTGCCCTAGCACATAGTAAGTGCTTAAATATACTCATTCATCAAATCAAAGCTTTACTATTTACTCTGTGACTTTAGACAAGTCAACCTATTGGAGCCTCAATGAATTTGAGAGATTGGATTAGAAGAATTCCCAACACCCCTTTTGTAATCTTTCATTGAATCCATTTTCTCCCCTTTAAAAAGTTAAATATTCCAACTTGCTAAGTATCAGTTACTTAGGGGTATAAGTGTCCAGAGAGGAAGGAGAAAAAACTGTTTCACTCTTATCTTTCCATAAAAATTCCTGTATTACAAAGGAGCTAGTGATATGTTTATTTTATTTTTGTGGGCTTTTTTTTTTTTTTTTACAAATAAAATATAGGTAAGGTAGCTTTTCTGAATTTCTTTCTGGAGGGCCAAAATTTAATATTACAAGATTAGTGGACGTGCTTTATCTTGGAAACTCTTAAGTTTTCTTTCTTTTTTCCCATAATCAAGTTTAAAGAGGTGGTCTAGGTTTTTAGCTCTTATCTCCCAGTTTGTAAGAATAACTGTTGTGACTGGTCCTGCTGGGTCATCCATAAAGTAGTACTAGATGGATAGCTGAACAATAGAGCTAGCTCCCTACCCCTTCTTCCCCACTGCTGCTCCCAGCAGAGGGCCACTCACAAGCCAAACTTTTCCTTTGGCAACTAGCCATGGGATATCAAATTAATTCACACAAGAGCCAGTTGTTAAAAATGAAAGAATGTACAAAGATAACCTACTTCATTCATCCATTTCCTGCCTTGAGAAATTTGCTTCTGTCTCTTTAAACTTTATTCAGGATCAGTTGCCCATAAATCCTCCTTGTACCAGGAATATCAATTCACCACAGGTCCCTGACCAACTGATTGGCCACTTGTGATAAGTATATTGAACAACCCTGATCTATACCTAGATATCCTGTGAGGCTGCCCCTCCAACCCCTGGTATTTTGCCTTTGTTCTGTTTACAAGATATCTAAGATGTGAAAGGTGTAACACGGATCTCTGTATAGTTGTTTTTATTTAACTGAGCAATTGCTTTTGGACTGCTTAATTTGTCTTATAATTTTGTATGTACAGGAGAGGACCTGTGTGTTGTGGATCTATTTTGAATTAATTGAACTGATTGAACAAATAATTGTTACAATAATAATTTCTGTTAAATCATCCCATTTGTCCATTCTTCTAGTGTGGTATAGTCACACTTCACATAACCAAATCTGTTCAGTTTCTTTCCCCTGCACGTTTGCATCTTTTCCAGGTCACCATTGTTGCAGATGACACCTGTAGATTCTTGTGTTGGTCAAGAGAGAGATTAACTTTTTTTCTGGAATCAGAACCATTTCTTTATGAAATATTTAGATACCTTATTGGGAAGGATATCACAAATAAGTTATACTCCTTGAATGATCCCACATTAAATGATAAGGTAAGTCACTGTGTTTCAAAGTTAAAAGGTATCTTGGAAGTTCAATCTGTAGTCTTTTGTGTTTTTTCCTTTATAAACACACACACACACACACACACACACACACACACACACACACACACGCACACACTCTACAGTTTTATACTTTATGCTATATAAGTTCCCAAAAGTTCACTGAACATCTATACTGATATCTATAATGCCATAAAAATAACTCTGGGTTTTCAGAACCTGTCAGCTGAAAATTAACTTTGGAAGGACATACCAAGATGGAAATGCTTCAGATATGGACATTGTAATGACTGGTATGTCTATTACATAAGGATCAGCCTGACTAAGCTCCAAGAGGTTCATCACTAGACGGTTGGCCACAAAGTAGTGAATGTCTTTGGCCACAGCAACTTATTAAATCATTTGCTAAAGCATAGGATTGCAATCTGCGTGGCTGATAGGAGAATACTCACACCAATGAAATCATAGATCTTTGAATTAGTGAAGTATGTTCATAAATATTATAAATATTTTGAATCTTTGTGAATGGAGTTATTCTTAGTTTTTTTAAAATCTGTACTAAAGCATTTAAGAAATGACATTTGTCATTACTTAATAAGGTTGGAAATGTAAGGCTAACATTATAAAGGCTTGTGATTTCCTTCTAAATCAGGAACTCTAACTTGGAGGGAGGGTGTTTACAAGAAAAAGCCACAGGGAGCAAGAGGGAGGTGTTCCAGTGATTTCCCGAATTTCAATTCAGACAGTTTCCAGCCCCATCCACTTTACCATGATGGATATCCATCCACAGGCTTTCTGCCAGAGGGGAGCTTGTCATTATATTTTTTTTGTCCACACTTATCTTATCCCCATCTGTATAAAGTCTATGTCTAAGCTTGTGATTATTTATTTTCATTGGGAAAAATGTTACCTTAGCAACCAAATCACTAACAGTTCATTTCTGTTGCAGGTATTAACTATCACTGAATTACTTCCTTGCTAAACTGTACAGTTGTACAACCTTTTTAGGCCAATCTGATCTTTAAAAGCAGTCAGCTTTTCCATTCACCCTTTAAATATCTTAAAACACAATTTAAACATGAGGTAGTTTGTATAAAACAAGAGTATGTCATTGTTTCCTCACAGTATTATAAATAGTAACCTCATTTTTCTATTTTTATGAATTTGGGTTTTCACAGACTAGAGTTTCTCATGGTAAAGTACATCAAAATTATATTGAGAATACCATCCTCTACATGTTTTTGCTCTTGTTAAATTGTTTTGGATGGAAGTACATATGATTTTATTTTTTATAATATCCCTAACAGTTCTCTTGGTTCTGACTTGTCTGTTCTTGCATTTTTATTTTGGTCCTGAATATGGGACATGCACTGTAAACTGTCACCAACGATAGTAGCATAATGAAGCTAGTATATATTTCATAGCTAAATAGTACTACCAGAAAGTTCATCCATCTTCCAAAGTAAATAGTTTACTTCTAATAACATTTCTTTAAAAACATTAGCGATCAGCCAGCCAATATCTATTAAGCACCTTCATGGGCCAGGTGCCATGATAGGTGCTGGCTAAACAAAGATAAAAGTGATGCTCTTGAGGATTTTAAAATCTAGCTGGGAAAGAGTGTGTGTGTATGTGTGTGTGTGCGCATGTGTGTATGCTATCCCAAAAGTCTTAGTGCAGTTTTAAGATTTAATACAAATTAAGTCACAATAAACATTGACATTTTATTCTTCATTGGGTATTCTTATAGAATTCGATAAACACTCTATTTAATAGTACATTGAAGAAGTAAATTTTGTCAGTAATCATTTGGAGACCTGCAAAGGTAAAAGCTTCCCTTAGAAAGAAAGTTAAATTATAACGAAGGAGTTAAGTGTAGGGAGAATCTGAATTTCTGCTCAAGAATCTCATTTATTGACTGTACACACTGCTTGAAGATGCATCCAAAATCTTTGTTTTATAGAATGCCAAAAGATTGGAACGCAAGCCCAGTCTTTGCTCACAGATTTCAGTGATGCAAATGAGAAACAGTATGGCTAGTTCAAGCGATAGTGAAGATGGCCTGCAACATTTCCTCCGAGGGACCTCCACAGCATCATCTATTCGTAAGTAAACTTAAAAAGTGATGATGTAAATTTATGCCTTGATTTAAAATGGTTCTCAAAAAAAATTGGTTCTCATGGGGAAGACATTTGATATGAGCAAATATGAATGGAGAGATGACAAAAGATGGGTAGTTAACTTCCTCATCCAGAGGTGGTAAGAGAATGTTACATGCTTGGTCTCTTAATTTTGCAAGTAAATATTGGGTCATTCATAAATAAGGGAAAAATAAGAAAGAAAACTAGAGCTAATTAATTTTTGTGATCCTTATTTTATATACAAGCTTATATTCAAAGTTTTAATACATTAAACCTCTTACATGAAACCAGCATATTTATCCATATATTTACTGGGATCTAATTTGATGACTCGTCTCTGTTACTTTGTTTGAATCTTTAAAGTACAACCTAGTACAGTTCTAGTTCTCCATTAAGAACTATGGTAATGAAGACAGCTGGATATTTGTATCTTGACTGGTTGTTTCCTAGTGTGAGCAGCCAGGTGTGATCAACTGGCTTGGAAGCTTAACATCCCTGAAGATGAGAGTGGGAGTGGGAGAAATTGACAGCTTTTGTGAATGACACCTTTCGTGAATGACACCTTTCAGACTACTCTAGCTGGTGATGCTACAAGACAATAATTTACCCAGGGAAGACTCATCTGTGGCTAAGATAGCTAAAAGGCAATTAATGAACACTAACAGCATAAATATATATTGAAGATCAAAAGCTAAATTATCATTCCTTGCCTTCTGGACTAACACTGCTACTACTACTACTACTACTACTACTACTACTACTACTACTGCTACTGCTACTGCTACTGCTACTACTACCACCACCACCACCACCGTTTCTACTGCTGCTACTGCATATTGAAGACCATTCAACAAATCCAAGGGAAAACATAAAATCTGTGGATTTCCTACACTTGCATGTACTAAGGGATTTCTATTGATACTTTAGATTGGATTTTAAACTTCCATTAACTTTAAGTAACAAAGGACTTTATCTCCCGAACCTAAATGTCTTTGTGTTTTAATCTTAACTAGTTTATATGTTATAGATAAATTAGATCAAAGATTCTGGTTATTAATGCATTCAGGAGGAAAAACGTGATTTCCAAGGCATATAATTGGTACAGACCTTCAAAGAGTCATTTAGGCATGGACAGTAATGGTTGATGACCAAAAAATTATATAGTTTCTATTTCACCTCAGATACAAAATGGTGAGTTGTCTTTAGGTTTCTTCCAGTATAATTTTCAAAGGAGTTAACCGATTTTGACTAAATTTAGAACACTTTCTAATGTGTGAATATAGACTTTCCATTCAATTTAAGATTGTCTACTGTCTTGAAGCAACTGGATAGCAAGCAGAATGTTTTAGATGGGCCTATGTGCTCAAAAGTTGTGTGGAGTTCATTGAAATTTTCTGTATGGATAGAAGTTACAAAGATATGTGGTTGAACTGAGTGAGGTCTGCAGTTCATATCACTAAAAAGGTAGTTATGAAATAAAAAATTAAGATCTATATGATTGATCTGTTTTTCCATTGAATAAATTGTTACGCAATAATTATTATTCCATATTTTCCTTGATTAATTAGATTAACACTGGATATGTACCAAAAGCAGGCCTCATAGTATATATCGTTATTTATATATTATTTTTGTTGACATATGATCTTTTATTGTAAGAAATTTTTAATAAGGTAAAATAAAAATGTAAGGAAAATGGTTTCAGTTCATTGGTTCATTTCACTGTACAATATCTTTTCTCCTGGGAACAGTCACATATGTAACAGAGATTAAATGGACTTTACTTGGTTCTAATTTCTTTTGTACCTTTCTAAGAAAAATAGTACAGGATACTTTTTGAAATATGTGAAATTCTACATATGGTCAGGCATAACACAATAAAACCTATAGATATGATCTAGCCCAGATTGTCTGAGACCACATCAGCCACATAAATCTAGAAGTCCTTCACACCTACTTTACATGGCTTTGAAGGAAAGTCTTTGAATCAGGAATAAGGTTGGGTTTCTTACCCTGTTCAGTCTCCAGGCCAGTCTTTTGGACAGACATCCAGCAGGTCCAGAACACTTCTTGGCTGCTCTTTGTCAAATGGCTCAGGCTCTCAGATCTAGTACTGCTCATCTGGGACTAGCCCACTTTATTCCATTTTCCTTTCTCTAATAGCCTCCTGGGGCAGTGATAATAGTGGTATTTAATCTGAATACTGCCTTGCCTATGGCCACTTTTGAAAGAAGCAGCATGTCCTAAAAGTAAAGCAATTGGTAAAAAAAAAAAAATGACTAGGAAGTCTTTCCTGTCAGCAGCAGAAATCTGCAGGATAGCTGAGAGGCGGAATTATCTTCTAGAGGATGACGGTGATAATAGCTAGCTTGGAGATAGTGTTCAAAGGTTTGCAAAGCACTTCACACATACTCCTGTGATCCTCACAAAAATGCTGTGAGTTTTTTTATTTTTATTATTAATTTATCAATTCAATACTATAATAATTTATTTTTATTATTAATTTATTTTATTTTTATTATTAATCCTTAATTTTATTGTTATTTCATTTTTATTTTTAACCCCATTTGGAGGTGAGGGAGGTAAAGTGATTTGCTCAGGGTCACACAGCTAATAAGTGCTGGAGGCACAGGTATTCCAGACTCTGAGTCCATCCATCATTCTATTCACTGTACTACCTAGCTGCCTGCTCGTGGACAGTTATAGGTTTGAACATTCCTCTCTCCCCCCCGCCCAAAGAACTGTTGGTAAGTATATCTTCCCTACCTTGGATCTGACTTCTATGTTTTCCCCCTTCATCTCCTTGACTGTCGCATTCACCGCTGTGCAGCACTCAGGGATTCCCTGCCTGTGCATTTTTGTATCTTCTGTGTTTCAAGTCTGAGGTCCCTGATGCAGATTCTTTGAAACAAAACACTACAAAACAAACTCTTTGTAGGTAGTGTGTACTGGACTTTTCTGACAGTTCTTGATTTTATTTTTAAATTTCTTGGCCTCTTCCCCTGCTTAATGCGATACTAGTATTTGAGTACTGAGACATTGAAGCAGATCAGCACATTAATATTAAATGTGAATTGTTTCATTACCTTTAAGAGGATTTTTAAGAACTGGTCCAGGCCTGGATTTGAATCTTGTTTGTATTTTAGGTCTCAGAGACTCAGTGGAGCCTGAATATAGTTTTCTGTTTTCCCTTTGAAACTCTCTTCTGTATAGCCTCTGCTTTTGCATATTTGGAGGTCATTTTTTTAATATTAAATTTTGTTCATATTACCAATTATGTTGCCTAATATTGGAAACACACACACACACACACACACACACACACACTCACACACATATAACGTGGTTTGATAAAGTTGCCTTCAACAGATTTTAGCTCAAGAAAAATCATTTAATTCTTCCTTGTTTAGGGGGGAGGAGAAAAGATGGTTTTATTTGTTTTTGTTTATCTTCATCAGAACTGCCTGGGATTTAATTGATGAAAAGAACTTCAGTGATGAAACAATTGCTTCTGTAGTTTATGGTTTTAGAAAATTGTCCCTGAGAAACTGAATGGTTAATTTACTCATTCAGTTAGTATGCCAGAGATAGAACTCAAAACCAGGTCTTCCTGATTTCAAAGTCAGTTCTTTATCCCCTACACCTCCCTCCCCCTCAATTCTTCCTTGTCCTTTAAAAAGGTGCATAGTAATATAATGGAAAGAGTAAAAATTTTCTGAGATGTAGTTTTGTAGTTCCTGTGTGACCTTAAACAAGTCATTTAATCTATGAAATGAAGAAGTTAGTTTGTCTTGATGGCCTCTAAAGTCCTTCTTTATTCCAACCTATGGCCCTATGAAAACTCAGCCATATGTAATCAAATGTGTTTATCTCACATCCAAAGACGGCAAACCTTGTGCCTGTAGAATGTGAAGATATCTGAAGAGTTAGGTGTTTAGTTTGATGGAGGAATTCCAGGAAAAAAAATCTGTGCATTGGAGAAACAGAAAATTCATACCTTTTGAGATTTTCTAAAGTAACCCTTTTGGTTGAGAAAAAGGGGTGAAGGAGTAACTTTAAGATACAGAAATAGGATTTGTTGGACCAAGACAAACTTGTTTTTTGTGTGAATAGGAACATTCAGAATTCATTCATTTGGAGGTGGGAATATTGAAAAAGAAGGAAAAATAAAACATGGCTTTGAAGTTACAAGTCTGAGTTGATGTGATGCCACTTTCCTTCTTGCCAAATCTTATTTCCAACTTCACATCTTTCATATACATGCCCTTCTCTTCCCACATTAATTAATTCACAGACCCTTATCACCTCTACTCAGACTGTTGCAATAGCCTCTAATTGGTGCCTCTGCTGCCAGTCTCTCAACCACTCCATCCATGCTCCATTTGGCTTCCAAGGTGATTTTTCAGAAGTGTGGACCAGACCACGTCTCTCTCTATGCTCACTGAGATTCAGCAACTCCCTATTATTTTCAGGTTCAACTACAAACTCCTCTTTTTGGTATTTAAATCTCTCTGTAACATGATCCTATCTTAGCTTTCCAGTTTTTACATTCTACTACCCTGCTCGCAATCTTAAGATACATCTTCACTGTCTTACTTGCTCTTTCTCACACACATTAAATCATCTCCCATCTCTTTGTGTTTGTGCTGTTTCTCCCTCTCCCTCCCCTACCATGACTGTAATGCTCTACATCACCCCTCTCACCTCCGCTTCTTAGTTTTCCTGGATTTCTTCAAAACTCAGTTCATTCCATTTTCTGTACAAGGTTTTTCCTGGTCATCCTGGCTACTAGCACCTAGCCCTTTAAGATCACCTTACATCAACTCCCAGTGCATCCTGGGTCATCTCCAGTCATCCTGATGAATATCTGGTCACTGGATTCAGATGGGTCTGGAGGAGAAATGAGACTGGTGACCTACACAGCCCTCCCCCACTCAAAACAAAGTCAAGTGCAAGCCATGTCATTTCTCTGATGGCATGGTCTTCTTTGGCAATGAAGGATGAACACACGCACACACACACATCAACTCTGTATATGTCTTATATAAATATATCTAGATATTTACATGTCTCCCCCCAATTAAAATGTGCACCTCTTGAGCACAGGGACTGTTGCTATGCTTGTGTCCCCAGTCCTTAGCACAGCACCTAGCACATAGGAAGTGTTTTAAGAAATGTTTGTTGACGAGCGAGAAAAGTTAGCAAGAAAGGGGTGGTTTCTTTCTTTTTTATTTTCTTCTCTTTTCTTTCTTTTATTGGAGGGGGTGTGGGAAGAAGTCAAAGAGGAAGAAATAATTGATTCAGTTTGGGTCTTGTTGAGTTTGATGTACCACCAATATATACAGGTAATGTGGAACAAGCACTTGAAAATTCAAAAATAGGGCTCCGGAAGAGTTTGGGCTACAGATAAGGATTTAGGAGTCATCTGCGTAGAGGAGCAATGGAAACCATGAGATTGGGTAAGATATCCATGATTGAGAGGCAACTTGGTTGAGTGAAAATGACACTGGATTCAAAATAAACGAATTAGGAGTTGAACTGTGGTTCTCTGTGTGACAGGTAATATCCATAAATGAGGAGATCAAATCAGATGACTTCCAAGGTACCTATCAGTTTTAAATCAGTGATCCTAGGAACTATTTATTCAACGCTTATTTTGTAAACAGTGTTTCATGTGAGTGGAAAGAGGCTATTAACTACTGCTCCTAGGTTATGTAACTAGTTCAGTCATGGACAGGTGTCCAGCTCTATCTGCAATCACTGGGTCTACATTTTCACCCTTCAAAAAGTGTAGGCTTTTTAGCTGTCCTTCCAAACCCTGCTTATACTCCCCAGCTGGTCTCCAGAGGGTGTCTGCTGTGTCGTCATTCAGGGTTCTAGGGTAACCCTAAGGGTTTGGGTGTTATAAAGTGGTTTTCTTCTTTAAAATTTATTTTATTTTTAATGTATGGAACAAGCATTTCCATAACAGTACAAAGAAAAAGATGATGAACATTAAACTGCAAATCTACTATGTGCAACTTGCTATTTCTTTTAAATATGCAATAGAATTATTGTATAAATTTCTTTTTTTTTCCTTCTTCCTTTTTCCTTCCCTTCTCCATGCCCTTCCCTAGAGATGGCCACCAGTAGACACAAATCACACACACATATGTATGTATGTGTTTATAGCTATACATATATACATAAACAACATGTATACCTATCTATACATGTGTGTGCATATATGTATACACACATACATATGCGCATATGTGTAAAATTATTCTGCACATATTTCTATAAGTTCTTTGTCTGGATGCAGATAGCATCTTTCTTCATATGGTCTTTACAGTTAATTTGGGTAAAAATAACTTATTCACTCAAAGTCATCCTTACAATAGCATTGGTGTTACTATATACAATGTTGCCTTGGTTCTGCTAATTTCGCTCTTCATTATTTCATGCAAGTCTTTCCATGCTTGTCCAAGATCACTGAGTTTATCATTCTTATAGAACAGTAGTATTCCATCACAATCATATATCACAACTTTCCCACCATTCCCTAATTGATGAGGTGTCTTCCTAATACTGTGTCTCATCCAGTATTCTTCTTAACTGTGTTGCCAGTTGCTACTCTTTAGTGAGCCAACTTCAATTAGCTTTTAGAAAAGACTGTTTGTTGAGGTGCTTATAGTAAGAGCAGTTGTTAAAATATATTCCCTTCCTCCTCTCCCTCTCTTATAAAGTCTATGAATTGGTCTCCCCTAAGTAGATATAGAACCTAGAGAAAAGTGGAATCAAATGGAAAGAGCACACGTAGTAAAATGGTAACTCACAACTCCTGAATGTCCTTTTGCTGGAGTTCTCAAGGTGCTACAATGAGTTATGGTGGATCTTTTCTGCAGGGTTCATTGTAGAGCTTTCAGTCTGTCTTTCCTTATCATATCTATCCTGTTCTTGGCTCCCAGTGTAGACAAAGCATTTGTCTGGGAATGCTAGTCTTAGTGAGAAGCTCAAAATCCTCTAGACTCTTTGAAGTTCACAAGATCCTCCTCCAGCTAAAAGAATGGCTGGAGTGGGGTGGATAAAGCATTTCCCCTCCCTTCTCAAAGTAATTTCCTTGCAAGGGCTTGGCATGAGACTTTCACCACTCTGCTACCAGGTACTTGGATGACTCCACATTATATAACTCTTACAGGGACTCCTTCCCTACAAGTCCAAGAAATTAGTTGAAATGCCTTTGATTGATTCTATGTGGATATCTAGGACTTGTTCACACCTGGTTCACACTTCTGATTGAATTCATTGATACGTGTCCTTACCTCATAAAGGTATCAGAATAAGTAGGGTGAGGTTATGGACAGATTGACTTAATAGAACACCCCCTCCCCCCATCCCTATTCACTCCTCAATCTCTTGTAGTCAGGTTTTCATCCACCCCATTCTAAAGAAACTGATTGCTTCAAGATCACAGATGACCTCTTAATTGTCATATCCAATGTGCTTTTGCCCTGTCAAACCTCATCTTGGTTTATCTCTTTGCAGTGTTTAGCTCTTTTCATTCCCCTTCCTTTTGGATACTCTTGTCTTTCCATGTCCACTTTGACTTTCTTGATTTCTCTCTGTCTCTCTCTGTCTCTGTGTCTCTGTTTCTGTATGAGTGTATTTTGCTGTTACTGTGTACCATCTCTTTGTTCTGCTCATTTTACTCCTCTTTATTTTGTGCAAGTCTTTCCATGCTTGTCTAAGATCACTGAGCTGATCATTTCTTATATCACAGTAGTATTCCATCACAATCATATACCAAAACATGTTCAGCAATTCCCCAATTGATGGGATACCTTTCTAATGCTCTCTTTGTGTACATGTCAGTCTATCTCTATTCCATCAGACCACTCCTTCATGTTCTTTTCTGACTCCTTGTCTTCTTCTTTCCAAACATGGATATCTGCCATTAGCCCTTTCCTCTTCTTTCTGTACTCCCTCCTTTGGGGATCCAACTTACTTCCATGGCTCAAAAGATAATCACTGTGTAGGTGAGATGACCCCCAAATCTATATCCACAACCTGGGTCTCTTTCCTGAGCTCCAATTCCATGTCTCCTCCGCATTCATTCCCCTCCATCACCCCAAACCACCCCTACTTCCAACTTCCCATTTCTGTAATCAACACCTCTATTCTCCCTGTTACCCAGACTTGAAACTTCAAAGCTGATTAAACTCTTTTCCTCATACCCTTGCTCAAATATAACCAATTGTCAAATGCTATCAATTTTTTCTCCACAATCTCACATCACCCCTTCTTCTACCCTTATTCCACAATTCTTGTTCAGTCTCTCATCAGTTTTCAACTGTATTATGGTAATTTCTTGTTATCCCCCTCCACTTTATCCTTCACTCAACAATCAAGTCAATTCTCTTAATATATAGATCTGACCTTGGGCAAATCACTAACCTCTCTGGGTCTCTTATCTAGAAAACAAAATTTGAACTCAAATATTAAGACCAACAACAGTTTACATTTCTAGTTTTATTTCAAAGGACTCTCATACACTAGTCATTTCAGCAAAACTCTATCACTCCTGATCTTGTGCCATACTCTGGTTTTTTTATCTTTCAAATAGATTCAAATGATCTTCTATAAAGAGACAATGCTGTCTCTCCTCTATCCCACTTCTGAAATTCTCTTTCTTGAGGACCTAGATCTAGGTAACACATCCTTAATGGAATCTTTCTTTATTGCTTGACTCTGGGAGCTGAAAACGATACCACCCTCATTTTTCTAGATCTCTTTGGATCTGTCTTTTCTTTTCATACCTTTTACATTCTATCATGTTTATTTCTGTACATATTGTATCTCCTCCTTCACCGCCACCACTGATTGGATTGCAAGTTTCTTGACTGGTTTTGAATCCCTAGCACATTGCTCTTGATAAATGGTTAATAGATATTTTTTGAGATTAAGCAAATTGAATTACATGAATTCACTTAAGTCCCTTAAACTTTCTGTAGTTTTCTGAACTATAAAATCACATGGGTGAAGGTGATAGGAAGTGGGTGAAGATGAAGATAAGGATGATATTAGAGTATATTGTTAAAGCATATTAGCCTCCTTAGATAGAAAGGGTTTTGTAAGGAGACAATATTTTTTATAATTCCAAATTTCCTCACTGAAGCTACATATGTTTATTTGAACGAATTTAGGAGTATTCATTTGGATACGTCATTCAAATTTTGAGCTCACATTCTTCCATTTGCAGTCCCTGATCCTATATTTTTACCAGTTTTACTATATTGGGTACGTTCTTTTTGAAGCATGAGTCTATTCCCAAGGCTCCTGAATTCCACTATTGGAAGTTACCAACTTGCTGGCTAAGTTTACCACAAACTCATTTCATTAAATCTCAACTAGGTTCTCAGTGCCACACAATTATCTTTTTGAACTTTTCTGGTTGATTTATCAGTCTCCCCACAGTGGTGCCCCCATGCTCTGTCAGGAAATGACTTTGTTTCCTACTTTACTGAGAAAATCAAGGCTATTTGATAATTGTTTGCCACCCCTTCCTCTAGGTTATTCTATCTTTCCTAGGTGAAACCACTATTTTCTGGTTCTCCCATATATCCAAAACTTCAATATTCTTTGTAACATCATATAGCTCTTGCCCCTAGTATGGATGTATTCCCCCAAGGCTCTGTCCTGAGCCTAATTACAGATTTGGAACTGGAAGGGACCTAAGTCCAATGGGGTAACGTTATATATGTGGAAAGAGGGACCCCAAGAGGTGATACAACTTGCCCAAGGTTTCATTAGTGCAAGCTGTAGAGTCAGAATTTGGATCAGAGTCCTCTCTGTATCCAATATTCTTTACACTGCTTCTTACCCAATTGATTTGGTAAATTCCATTGCTAACACCTGAAAGAGTCAGATTTGCTTGTTCACATTGAACATTAGCCAGTTCTTCAGGCTATTGTTGACTTTTAACTCATTGTTGAAAATTACCTGATTCTTTCTACATTTATATCCTACTTCTAATCTCTGTTGTCTCCAGTCTTATACAAAATTTCTAGGAACATATATGTTTGTGTCACTCTCTAACTCAAAAAAAAACTTCATTGACTCCCTCTTGTCTTTAGAATAAGATACAAAATCCTCAGTACGGACTGAGAAATCTCCAAAAATAGGTCTCCAATATACCTTTCCAACTTTATTTCACATTATTCCCTCCATCCCTTCCCAATGTTCTACCAAATTGGATTATTATTAACTCCTCCATGAATTGAGCATTCTATCTCCTAAATGCATGCCTTAGAAAAGCAAGTCTTAGAATTCACTCCTACTCTTCTTTTCAAAATTCTCATCTTCCTTCAAGGCTCAATTTGTCTGCCACCTCCTTCTTGAAAACCAATGTGATTCCCTTTATTGTTAATTATATCTCTCTCTTCAAATTACCTTTTGTTTACTTATCTGGGTACATGATAGATTTCTTCATTAGACTGCAAATGCCTTCCCAGCAAGGAATATTTCATTTTTGTCTTTGCATCTCCCAGGGCTTTGCACGTGATGGTAGGTTTTTAGTATCTGCTGAATTGAATTCAATTTCATGTTTTTTATCATATTATTGGGTAAGGAAACATACAAATAGAAGGCAGCCATGATGTCGTGGTAAAGACATGTAGGTTCTAGTCCTGGCTTTAACTCCTATTAGTTGTGTAGTTATCTCACGAAGCTGTGTGTAAGAAAAGTATAGAAACAGTATATAAATGTGAGTTCTTACTGAGTGGTTAGTTGCTGGAAGAGATGAGAAAAAGGTAGACCTTTTAAAGGATTTGGGGAAAGATTTTGAATGAATTATTTAAAATATACTGAAGTTTTCTGGTATTTGCAGCTGAACCGCAAATAGAAACTAGAGTTGGAGTCAGGAACACCTGAGTTCAAATTCTGACTCAGACACTTATTAGCTATGGGATCTTGAACAAGTCACCTAGCCTCTTTAGTCTGTTTCCTCATCTATTCAATGAGCATGTACCTACTTCATAGGTAAGTGATGAGAATCAAATGAGATAATATATGCAAAGCATCTTGGAAACCTTAAAAGGACTATATTATTTTAGCTATTGTTATTAACATTATCACTATGTATCACCCCCTGTGTTCTCAGTCTGGGCCCCTAGAAATTGGAGGTATTCAACTCTCACCATTCTAGTGATCAGAGAGAAAAGAGATTGCCAAGGCAATCTCATCACTGACAAGTGGTGAACAGCAGTGGTGTTGTCATGGCAACCAAGAGATATTTTATATTTTTCTTGAAAGCCTCAGACCTCCATTTTAGTTGATCTGGGCTAAATAACTTCAGGTGGATTTTTTTTTTATCTTGATGCATACTCTGCAGCAGTCAGTTGGGCTTAAGCTTTTAAAGGTTTTATTATGAAAGCATGCTGTTTTTTTCTTTAGTTTTTCAGGCTTTATTGTCTTTCTTTTAGGGCCCTCTGGAATAGAAATCAGAAAATTACTTTCCAAGAGGCAGGAGAAATTACCTTCCTCCCCTCCTTCAAGGTTCATAGTTGTTATTATTTATTGTGGTTTTTGCCAAGACAGGGTCCTTGGCCGTCAGGGTGGTCTCATTGCACCTGGTTATCTGTATTTGCTTTTCTTCTTTCAGAGGGGTTGTGCATTAGCTGCTCACTCACATGGTCTGTGTGTGTCTATGGGGGCTCCTTTTGTATTTCTGCTAAGATATCCTCCCTATCAGAAAAGGCAAGTGTAGTCTGATGCTTGCCTGAGTGTCTGCTCATTCTGCTGCTATGAATTTAGTACAGTTAGCTGAAAAAAAGCAAAAAGGAAAATACAGTCTCTCTTTTAATGCTAACTCATCAAAGGATTTTTCCAAATACAATTTCCAATCAGGCAAATTAGTTTAATTTATGAAATATGAAGCATAATCTTTTATAGTATTAATGTCACAGGGGCAGAGCTGACTCAGAGGCTAAGCATGTTACATCAGGAGATGTACCCCTTTCTTAGAGGACATGATTTGATCTGGATTGTGTTCAGATCTATTGATGATCTGGCATATGATTCTCTTATAATTTTTAAAAATCTTGAACCTTCTCTATGGAATTGTGAAAAAGTGTACTGGTTTGAGAGGGAGAGGACATATGTCCAAATCATAGTCTTACCATGGTTACCTGTGTGACAGTGGGCAAATCGTTTTGACCTCTCTGGGCCTCCTGTTTCCCCATTTTTAAAATGAAAGGATTGGGGCTAGATGACTCCATTTCAGCTCTAAGTGTATGGTCTTGTGATTTGCTGAGCAAATGAGCCTGCCTTGACAATTCAGAGAGATGTCTTTAAGGTCCAGGGTATGTCTATTTACCTTAGGACGGGGCACAGTAATCACACATCTAATTTTAACACGGGTATTTCCAGCAAACCAGAAGCAATTTCAAAATGAAATGATCCACCTAAATCAATAACCTATTTCAAGAATTTTCACATCGTTTCTAGTTTCACAGAACTTCACCCGCTAGAAGTGGATGATTTAGGATCGGGTGAATAGGATGTTGAGAAGTGGTCTGAGCTTTAAAGCTAGCCTTGAAACCATGTTCTGCTTCCTCATACCAAAGTGCCTGGATACCTGATGGCCACAGCAAGTCTCTCCCCCACTCCGCTGCCACTCTGGGATTTCCCTTTGTCTCTTTTGCTCTCCCTTTCCCCCCTTCACTAGTTTCTGGGAACACCTCTCCGTTCCCTTAACATCCATGCCTCTCTTATACCAAAAGTGGTCCAGACTGGCACCTTTTAATCTGCTGTTCTGTCAAGAAGTATTCATATTGGGGTAAGAGAAACAAACCTCTTAACTGCTTCTTTCCCCTTTCCTTCATCGCATTGATTTTTTTTTAAGGCAGCTGGGGTTTCGATTTGGAATCAGGAAGAAGTGTGTTTCCAATTATACCTCAGAAATTTATTAGCTGTGTGATCCTGGACAAGTCACTTATCCTCCATTAATCTCAGATTCCTCATCTGTAAAATGAATCTATCCAATTAGATAATACCTGTGATGTAAGTGCATATCTTGAAGTGCTATATACTTGATAGCTATTCTTGCAGTTGTCCCAAGAGTGCTCGTAAAAGATCTACCTATGCTGCATACACCATCCTGGTCTCATTCCCCTGTCTGCTACTGGACCTTATCTTGCTTTCTAACTAATGGCCTTTGCCCTATTCCCAGCTATAGTGAGGAAATGAGAAAGGAGGCCAGCCTGGTTTTCTTTTAAAATGTAGATAAACCTTATTTTAGCCCTTTCTGGACAAAGACCCGACAATAGCACCTACGTGCGATCGTGTTTCCCTGTCTGGTCAAAGGGGAAAACTTGGAGTGGACTTAAAAAGGAACCTTTTGATCCTCTGTCTGGTTCCTTTTTGTTACTAGCAGTAAAAACCCTTAGAAAACCTCAGGAGGGCTGCATTCCATTCCAGTTGAGGGCCAAGGGAGAACAGATACCCTCTAGTCAGAAGCACCAGCAGCCAAGGGAATTCCTGGGGTCCATGGGAACTGCAAAAGAGAGGGGGGTGGGTGACAGCACCAGCAAAGACTGTTTACAATGGCAGGAGGCACCACAGCGACATACCTCTGACATCCTGGAGAGCCTGGAGATGGAAAGGTAAGGCAAAGGGAGCCCTTAGCCTCACTTCAGTTGTAAAGTATGGGTTCTGGGTATCCAGAGTTGGAACTCTGAACATATTTTGCCGTAGAGACAATATTAAATCAGGTGGCCTTTCCTAGTCTCTCTCATTCTCTCTAAGGTTCTTCCCTCTAAGGCTACTTTTTTGCCAATGTGTGTGTGTGTGTGTGTGTGTGTGTGTGTGTGTGTATACATATATGTGTATACAGATGAGTTATATGTATGTCTGTATCACATGTATCTATTTATTAGGTTCTATCCTCCATTTGAATATAACCTTCTTGAAAACAGCGACTTTTTGCCTTTGTAATTACAGGGTTTAACACTGTACTTGGCACAAGGTACATGCTTAATACATGTCTACTGAGAGCTCATCTTACTAAGAATATTAAGTGTGCTTTAGGTATTTGTTCTACCAGCGGACCAAGGATACCCTTCATGTGAATACTTCCTTCAGTAACTCCAATCATCACTTATACATAGTAAGTGCTGCAGTAGGAAGAAATCATACTCATCCCTACCTTCTCAATCTGTGTGAGAATTTCCATAAATCCTCCACATCAGATCTGATTTAAATAACTAACCATTAACATTGTTCTTTAAAGTTTGCAAGATGTTTCACATACATCTCATTTGACCCTTATAGCTGCTATACAAAGTAGGTAGTAAGTGATTTTACCCTTATTCTATAGACGGAGAAATAGAGGCACTCTACAGGGTGGCCTTCGTCAGGTTGTTTTAACATTTCATGGATGCTAGTGTAACTGCTATTGCTCTCTCTCTCTTGGTCTCTCTCTTTCTCTCTCTCTCTGTCTCTCTGTTTCTCTCTCTGTCTCTGTCTCTCTCTCTCTGTCTCACTGTGTCTCTCTGTCTCTGTCTCTTTGTCTCTGTGTCTCTCTCTCTGTCTCTCTGTCTCTGTCTCTGTCTCTCTCTGTCTCTCTATCTCTCTCTCTTTGTCTCTCTGTCTCTCTTTCTCTCTCTCTGTCTGTCTCTGTCTCTGTCTCTCTCTCTCTCTCTCTCTCTCTCTCTCTCTCTCTCTGTCTCTCTGTCATGACTGCCTCGTGTTTTCCAGTATTATACTTAAATCTGGGAGGGACCTGAGAGGACATCTAGAATAACGCCCTCTTTTTACAGATGAGCATTCCGGAGCCAGGAAAGGTCAGGTAGCTTGCTGAAGGTCACAGAGACACTGAGAACTAAGATCTGAAGCAGGGGCCACAGACCCTATAACTCTTTCCACTACAACAGGCCCCCTTAACATTCTTAAAGCTGCTTCTGTGCCTCACATTAGATCGAAGTCATGGGTGGCCGTGTTGCCTCTTTGCTGTGCGCCCCCCCGATCCTCCCCTTGATCACTTGCAATGCTTCTAATTCTGAGGTTGGGACATTCTGTGATTTATAGCCTTAGAGCATCATTGGGAGAATATCTACATTAAAAGGAGACTTCTTCTGATAGCAAGCAACTTAGGGTCATTTAATACCTTGTGAAGTTTCCCAAATGCAAATTAATCCTAAATTCTGTTGAAATCTGGGCTGAGATGAGTATCTATTGTTATGTAATATTTGTACAGGATATATGTACTTACAAACCACACCGCTGAGCTTTGCATTTATTTTGTGTAATAGGCTTTTGTGAGTGGACTGATCCATATTGCCTCATTTCTTTGGAAAATTGTGTTCTAAATCTACTTAGAAAGGGACTTTGAAATGTAACCAGTTCCCAGGTTAGGTATAGAATTTTTAACAGTGATTTATTTTTATGACCAAGTAAAGTGTTATAAATTAAGATGTAAATGGCACTAATAAGTTGAACACAAAGTTAATAAAAATGGATGCTTCATGTTAGGCCTGTAATTTATGACAATAGATTTTCAAATGAACAGGCTATAAAGTTGAAGTAACCATTTGGAAGTAGATCTTTATTTATGAGTAAGTTGTAGACCTTAAAACAAACAAAACTTTATTGATATTTTAAGCTGTTATTTTGTCTTTTGCTCTGAAATATGTTGCATAGGTCATTAAAAATAGAAATTCATTAGAAATGCTGAAGGGAAAATGTTCTGTACTTCCTCAAGATATTCTTGAAAACATAGCAAGGGTTGGAGTTTATTTTATATTATTTATTATTGCTAAAGACCTCTAATACACTGGATATTCTTGTGTAGTAGAAAGGAGAGGGTAACTAAATGGCACAGTGGATAGACCATCAAGTTGGAGTCAGGAAGACCTGTGTTCAAATCTGGCCTCAGACACTTAAGAGCTATGTGACCCTGGGCAAGTCACTTAACCTTGTTTGCTTCAGTTTCCTTAATCCTAAAATGAGCTGAGCAACAAAAAAAGCAAAATAGCAAAAAGAAATCTTTTTGTTAATGAACTCTAAATTAAATGCCTAAAGAAAGATTATGTCATTCTAAAGTGCCTACTTCAAGTATTTCCCTTGAAAAACTAAACACCTTGGAAATGGTAAACATATACACACACACACACACACACACATCTTTATCAATGCTGTCATGTCCCACAATAATAGCTAGCCTAATTTCAGTTTTCTGCATTATGCACAATGCAGGTCATTGGCATCTCTTAAAGCATGGTTCAAAAGCCTATTCACAGTAGTTCATTTACCAGTACTAGCAGAAGAACTCCAGTATCTCCTGTGAAATATGGTAGGATTCCCCAAGTTATATATGGTCAGCTGTGGAAGGACCTCTCAGTGGTACCACTGGTAACAGTTAGTCTAGAATCTGTTTTGTTTTTTAGTGAAAGATAGTTACTAGATATCTCATGTTTCCCCTTCAAGTCTATCCTTCCCCAAATTCCAAATCATCCTGAAGTAATCTCAGTGGTTTCAAGATCAATCTGACCACTAAGAAACTTTCTAGAATGGGACAAATATCCCAGAATGGTCTCTGAATTGCATTTCACTTTTTTGAGGGGAGGGAATAAAAATAAATGGGATTTTTGCATTGGATTGAATTTTCAGTGGATAACTATAGAATGTCCTTCCCTACACACACACACACACACACACACACACACACACGCACACACGCACACACACACGCACACATGCACATGCACACACACACACAGATAAATTAGGAAAAATATAAATACTGATGCAAATATCTAAGCACCCTAAGACTTTTAGCCAGTTTTCCTCTCTTTATGATACATCATGCCTAGATATTTATACTATTTCAGAAACATACAAGGATTAAAGGAAAGTGGTTAATTGTTGGTATAGGATTCACTTAATTCAAACTATTCTTTATTGCTTAAATTCCACTCAAATAGTTTGTGTTGTCATTTAACTATTCTAGTTTTGAGGGAAAATAGGTGGTGCCATAGTGGATAGAATGCTCAGCATCTTCTTGAGTTTAAATCTGGTCTCTTTCATTAGTTCTGGGACCATGGGCAAGTCACTTAATCCTTTTTGTCTCAGTTCCATGCTCTGTAAAATGAACCGGAAAGGGAAATGTTGACCCACTACAGTATCTTTGCAAAAAAAAGTCACAAATGGGGCCACAAAAAGTCAGACACAACTGAAATGACCTAACACAACAACACATCCTGCTTTCTCCACATGCCAAATAAGTGGCAAGAAAATGGAATGATAAATCTGTTCTTTCTGGGCAATTTCCTGAGAGAAAGCATCTTGCTACATTGAAAAAAAGAACCTGGTTCTCAAACCAGAGGGTTTGAGTTCAAGTCTGCCTGTGTGACCTTGGGCATGTCAGGTAAATTCTCTGAGCTTGTTTGCATGTCTATAAGTGAGAGGGTTAGACTAATGACCTCTGTCATTCTGTGATTTTAAAGTCTCTAATCCCATCAGGCAGAATTAGGGTACAACTGTGTTGACAGGTTTATCTATAAATAGATGGCAGTATATATATATATATATATATATATATATATATATATATATATGTCTATGTACGTCATATGTGTATATATATATATATATATATATATATATATATATATATAATATATATATGTCTAATTCTGTCTTAGATGTATTCTAATTATGTTACCTCATTTTGTTGTCTCAGTTTTCTTATGTATAAATGGGATAGCACCTATTTTCACATGGTTGTTGTAAGTATCCAATCAGATGTTTATAAAACATTTATCAACCTTGAAATATTGTGTTTTCTAATTTTAAGTTATCTTTTTAAAAATATAGTAGGGAATATATAAAATAGGGATAGAATAAGCATTATATATAGAGTGCCTCCCAATGATAGGTACTCTGCAAAGTGCTTTTGTTATTATTTTACAAATGCCGTCACATTCAATCTTCACCACAACCCTGTAAGGTAAATGCTCTAATGATAACAGCTAACATTTATGTAACTTTTATTGTGTACCAGGTGTTTTACAATTATTATTTCATTTACAAACCTCATGATAAGGTTTGTTAATTGTCCTCATTTTACAGGTAAGGGAACCGAAGCAGAGATGAGTGACTTACCCAGGTTACACAGCCAATAAATAAGTGTCTAAGGCAGGATTTGAACTGAGGTCTTCTTGATTGCAGACCCAACGTTCTATCCACTGTGCTGCCAAACGACCCCTTTCCGCCTTTCTGTCTGGCCATCCATCTTACATTCCAAGGACATCTATCCTATCCTTTACTTATTATAATTTTGGTATAAAGTTGCCAGATAAAGAACCCATAGAAACTGATTTGGGACAGCTCTGTGGTGCAGTGGATAGAGCGCCAGTCCTGGAGTCAGGAGGACCTGAGTTCAAATCTAGCCTCAGACAGACACTTACTAGATGTATGACCTTGGGCAAGTCACTTAACCTCAACTGCCTTGACTACCCCTCTCCAAAAAAAAAAAAAAGAATAAAATACAGGTTCTTTAAAAAAAACTCTAATTTATGAGGGATATGATATAGTGAGAAGATTCATAACTGGAGTCAGAAAACTTGAATCTGAATCCTAGCTTTTCTGCTTATTATCTGTGTAACTTTGGGTAAATTATTTCACATCCCTGTGTCACAATTACATCCTCTGTAAAGTAGGTGTAAGAAAAGTGGGGCATATGCTCTAAGAAGTCCCTCCTGCTCTAAATCTCATGATGTTAAATTCCCTCCCTCCTCCATCCCATCCAATATCATCATCCACAATGAATTACTGGTTTCATTATTTCACTAACACAAGATTTCTTCCCATGAAACTAGCTTGGGTTGTAGGAAGAGTTTTGGTATTAACTGGAATCTCTTTGGAGAACTAGGTCTATAAAACTTGGGGGTTAGACTAACAGTGCTAGAATTATTTTTCTTAAAGTTGAATTTTTCAGAGTGTATTAGAGTATATTAAAGTATATACATCAGAGTATATTAAATTTTCAGTGACAGGCGCAGTGACTGACCCTTGACTGTCACAGATGGTAAAAAGAATCAATTTAGTCCCCTGGCACTGTCTGTTGGAAATGTACATAGTTACATAATTGTGCTCAGCTCACATTTATCTAGGTTCTCTTAATGGCAAAGAGATCTATAATTACCTGTTTACAACAAAAGGATTATCCACAACACCATAACTTCAAGGTTTAGAAATGTACTTATAGAAAAAAAATTTAATCCTCCCTCTTTAAGGAAAATGTGGGGCTTTTTTTCTCCTTCAGTGGCATTACTGTCATTTCAAGTGGTTGTTTTCTAATGTTTGATGTATGCTATTGATAATGTTCTATTCTGATGCCTCATCAGAGTGAGAAAGTGACCTTGAGTGTTTTTAGAAGCTATGCCAGCAGAGCCCAAAACCTGGTAGGTTCTTTCCAAACTGGAAAGATTTCAGGCATAGGTTTGACAATCAATTATATGTCTCTTTTCTAGAGACTCATGTATATTTGAAAAGGTTCATTACTTAATTGTATGCATCAAGGAAGATTTGAGGTGGAGTTTTTAGGAGACAACTCCTAAACAATACCTACATTTTCAGTTTGGAAGAGTTGAGAGGATGGGCTATAATTTATTTTGGTAGAGATGATTTCTACACCAGTGAAATTACAGGTCATTGAAATATTAAAGAATCATCATTTTGGCTTGATGAGTCTATCCTACATTACTTGGTCACCACTGGGCCTTAAGGGTGCAGGCAATGATAGGGAGAAAATTAAAACTAAGATAATCTTTGCTATTGAAAATGTGGAAAAAAACAGAGCTCTGACACAAATCTGACAGAAACAAATTTATTAATTACATATCATCATGCTGAGACAGAGGACAAAGTGCAGTTTCTTCTTTCTTGTTGGAATTCTTTCTGCCTCAAGTCAGAGACTTGCAACTTATAATGTTTGGGACCTCAATGTTAAATTCCACAGAAAGATTAAAGCAAAGGTAAATTTTGTTCTGGAAGGTTGGTTTAAAAGAAAACCTATAGAAATGTCTACTTTGAGAGTTGTACAGTTGGAGACAGAAAGTCTGACTACATAGGAAAAACCAAGGTCAAGTCCAAGGTGGATCAAAAAGGTCACTTCCCTTGATATAGTCCAGGACAAAACTACCTGCTTTAGTTAACAAATGGGCAATCCTCCTGAAACTCCTTTCTCAAAGGATTCCCCCCACTTCAATTTAGGGGTGTATTCAAAGGTGTGTTCAAGAGACACTTCTCTTCTGGGAGTTAAAGATATGTCTTCTAGTTTGGTCACCACAGACAAGATAAAAGCTTTTTAGTTTTCTAGGAGATCCTTCCTTGAACTTGTTTGTTTTCTATTACAGAAACCTGATTAGGTCTTTGATAAGGATGAAACTAGCATATTTTTATTGGCATTTTGAAGGAGTAAAAATAAGGTTTTCAGTTCAAGTGGGCCTAAGGACTTTAGACAAGGCTGTTATTTTAATATTCTATCTTAATGTTTCAGAATGCAAAAAGAAACCTTAGTGCTATATGTTTCAAAAAGAAAGTAAAATTTTAAATCCAAATTATCCAGCTTATTTACTCCATTGCAATCCATTCAATAATTGTAGGTTCCTAGCAGATATGGATTATATTTTTATTAATCTTATCAAATGATAACTATTCACTCCTAGAACGTCCTATATATAGCAGATACTCATTGTTCACAGAGCATAAAATCATTTCTGTCAAAATAGCCGCTATTCTAAGTTCGTCTGCTTAAAATAAGAAAATAATTCTGTAGCCTTTTAATTACTTTTGAATAATAGTGGCATGGTCTAATTTGAGATTAGCAGAACCATATGTAAAATACAGTATTAATTAGAAGATTTAAAAATTTTTTTGAGTGGAAAGTTAAAGATTTAAAAACCCTGAAGTTGGGGTAGCTGGGTGGTACAATGGATAGAGCACCAGCCCTGGAGGCATACTTGCCACTTACTAGCTGTATGACCCTGGGCAAATCACTCAATCCCAGTTGTCTTGCTTAAAAAAAGAAAAGAAACAGTGAAGTTATAGGACCTTGGAGCTGAAATGGACTTTAGAAATCCTAGGCCAGCTCCCTACTTTTGTATGTGGGAAATTGAGACTGAGTTCTTTGCTCTTTCCATTTCTCCATTGTCTTTCTTATCAGTTAGGATTTTTTTTTAGTCTCTGAAGAAGTGAGTAACAGATTCAGAAGCAATCAAAGGTTTAAAGTGTTTCCAAAGAGTATTACTTTCAGGCTCACCTCCTTGGCATAGAGACCAGAAGTAATTTTTTTAAAATATGCAATTTCTTTATTTTTCAGTTAACATTCACTTTCACAAGAATTTGAATTCAAATTTTTCTCACCATCTCTCCTCACCCTCCATCCCAGGATAGCATGCACCCCACCCACCCCTTCCTCCAGTCTGTCCTCCCATCTATTACCCACCCTTCTTCCTTCTCCCTTCCCCTCTATTTTCCTGTAGGGCAAAATAGATTTCAATACTCCATTGACTGTATAGCTTAAATTTCAGTTGCATGCTAAAACAATTTTTAACATTCATTCTTAAAGCTTATTCTCTCCCTCCCTCCCCACCCTCATTGAGAAAACAAGCAATTCAATATAGGTCATACATGTGTAACAATGCAAAGCATTTCCATAATAATTATGTTGTAAAAGACTAACCACTGTCCTATCCTGCCCTTCATTTATTCCATTCTCTCCCTTGACCTGTCTCCCACAACAGTGTTTGCTTCTGATTATCCCTTTCCCCAATTTGCTGTCCCTTCTATTATCCTCCCTCTCCTATCCCCTTCCCCCTTGCCTTCCTGCAGCGTAAAATAGATTTCCATATCCAATTGAGTGTATGTTATTTCTTCCTTAAGCCAAGTCCCATGAGAGTAAGGCTCAGTTATTTCCTTTCATCTCCCCCCTCTTCCCCTCCATTGTAGGAACTCTTTCTTCCCTCTTGTTTGTGAGATGATTTGCTATATTCTACCTCTCTCTTTCTCTTACTCCCAGTACATTCCATTCAACAGTAAATTATATTTTTTTCGGTATTTATAGGTATATTTATTAGGTATATATAGGTGTGTATATATATATATATATATATATATATATATATATATATACACACACACACATACACATATGTACATATACATACCTAAACATATGTAATATATACATACATACATACCCATACACACCTACATATATATATATATATATATATATATATATATATATATATATATATATATGTATATTCCCTCTAACTAGCCTAATACTGAAAAAGGTCTCATGAGTTGCAAATAACATCTTTCCATGTAGGAATGTAAACAGTTCAACTTTAATGGGTTCCTTAAGGCTTTTCTTTCCTGATTACCTTTTCATATTTCTCTTGATTCTTGTATTTGAAAGTCAAATTTTCTATTCAGCTCAGTTCTTTTCAACAAGAATGCTTAGAAGTCCTCCATTTCATTGAAATTCCATTTTTTCCCCTCAAGAAGTATACTCAATTTTGCTAGGTAGGTGATTCTTGGTTTTGACCTCGGGAATATCATATTCCAATTCCTTTGATCCCTTAGTGTAGAAGTTGCTAAATCTTGCGTTACCCTGATTGTATTTCCACAATATTTGAGTTGTTTCTTTCTAGCTACTTGTACTATTTTCTCCTTGACATAGGAACCATGAAATTTGGATACAATATTCCTAGGAACTTTCCTTTTGGGATCTTTTTCAGGAGGTGAGCAATGAATTCTTTCCCTTTCTATTTTATTCTTTGGTTCTAGAATATCAGGGCAGTTTTCCTTGATAATTTCTTGGAAGATGATAATTTGCCTCATTCCATTTCTCCCTTTCTCTTCCCAATGTATTCCTCTCTCACCTCTTAATTTTATTTTTTTAGAGATGATCACTTCCTATTCAACTCACCCTGTACTCTCTGTCTCTATCTCTCTCTGAATATGTGTGTGTGTGTGTGTGTGTGTGTGTGTGTGTGTGTGTGTGTATAATCCCTCCAACAACCCAGATACTGAGAAAATTTTCAAGAATTATAAATTTTATCTTTCCATGTAGGAATGTAAACAGTTCAGCTTTAGTAAGTCCCTTGTGATTTCTCTTTCCTGTTTACCTTTTCATACTTCTCTTGATTCTTGGGTTTGAATGTCAAATTTTCTTTTCAGCTCTAGTCTTTTCATCAAGAATGCTAGAAAGTCCTCTATTTCATTGAATGACCATTTTTTCCCCTGAAAGTATGATACTCAGTTTTACTGGTTAGGTAATTCTTGGTTTTAATTCTAGTTCCTTTGACTTCTGGAATATCATATTCCAAGCCCTTCAAACCCTTGATATAGAAGAAGTTGCTAGGTCTTTTGTTATCCTGTTCCACAATATTTGAATTGTTTCTTTCTAGCTGTTTGCAATATTTTCTCCTTGACCTGGGAACCATGGAATTTGGCTACAATATTACTAGGAGTTTTTCTTTTTTGGATCTCTTTCAGGAGGTGATCAGTGGATTCTTTCAATATTTATTTTACCCTCTGGTTCTAGAATATTAGGGCAGTTTTCCTTGATAATTTCATGAAAGATGATGTCTAGGATCTTTTTGGATCATGACTTTCAAGTAGTCCCATAATTTTTAAGCTGTCTCTCCTGGATCTATTTTCTAGGTCAATTGTTTTTCCAATGAGATACTTCACATTATCTTCCATTTTTTCATTCTTTTGGTTTCGTTTTGTAATTTCTTGGTTTCTCATAAAATCATTAGCTTCCATCCATTCCATTCTAATTTTTAAAGAACTATTTTCTTCAGTAAACTTTTGAACCTCCTTTTCCATTCGGCTAATTCTGCTTTTTAAAGCATATTTCTCCTCACTTGCCTTTTGGACTTCTTTTGTCAATACAGTTAGCCTATTTTTCAAGGTGTTATTTATTTGGGTCTCCTTTAGCAAGCTATGGACTCATTTTTCATGATTTTCTTGCATCACTCTCATTTCTCTTCCCAATTTTTTCTCCACCTCTTTTACTTGATTTTTCAAAATCCTTTTTGAGCTCTTCCTGGCCTGAGCCCATTGCATATTTGTTTTGAATGTTTAGGAAGCAGAAGCCTTGACTTTTATGTCTTCCCCTGATGGTAAAGCATTGTTCTTCCTCATCTGAAAGGATGGGAGAAAATACCTATTCACCAAGAAAGTAACCTTCTATAGTCTTTTTTTCCCCTTTTTTGGGCATTTTCCCAATCAGTTACTTCACTTTTGGGTCCTTTGTCAAAAGTAGGGTATACTCTGGGGACCTGTAAGTTCTCAGTTCCTCCAAGGTGGCACAATCAAGGAAGAGGAGTTTATTCCTCTCCTGACCTAGGCTCTGGTCTGGGAGCAACCACAAGCACTCTTTTCTGCCCAGGGTCTGTGAGCAGGATTCCCTTTCCAGAGCCTCAGCCAGCTCTACCATGCCAGTGCTTCTCCTCACCCCATGACAGCCACTGATGACTGAGACCCAGATTAGCTGCTTAATTTCCCCAGGGTTGATGGCTCCAAAAATGTATGCTGCTGCTGCAGTGGCTACTCCTGCCCCAGGGCCAGGGCCAGAATGCAATCCCTTCTTGCCTAGGTGAAAGAGCTTTCTTACTGACTTTTGAAGCAGTTTTTGGCCTTTGTTGTTAGTGAAATCTGGGAACCACAGCTGCTACCCATGACCTCATGCCCTGAAGCCTGCTTCAGTCCTATCCATACAGTGCTGTGTGGTTGAGGCTGGGCTGTACTCTGCTCTGAGCCTGGTGCAGTAGACCTTTCCTGTCCACTTTCCAGGCTGTCTTGGGTTGGAAATCTCTTTCACTCTGTTGTTTTGTGGCTTCTGTTGCTCTAGAATCTGTTTAGAATCATTTTTTACAGGTATTTTATGGGCTGTGGGGGGAGAGCCAGAGCAGATCCATCTTTCTACTCCATCATCTTGGCTCCACCCCTCAGAAGTAATTTTTTAAAAACTTCTAGGTAGTATCTTTGATTGCTACAGCTATTGCCATGAAATTTCTCTCCATTCCTAAAATCCTCTTCTTTAGTCAATTAATTCTACAAAAAAGTATATTACAACTATGTCAAAGTAGATGTTTGCTCTTAAAATTCAATATGTGAGTCTCACAAGTCTTGTCTCTCTGCATTTTCTAATTTTTGTTTCACTGACAGCATCACTGTACCATTCTTCTCCTGTGTTGATGAAAATGCAATTAGTTTAATAGAGAAATGGGGGTATCCTTCATGCTGACACCACAAAGCAGGCACCCCATATCACATCTGAAGGCTCAGAACAATATAGTGTGGTCCAATGATTCTTACAATGGAGTGCCAGTTTCTTGAAGACTAGACCAATTCATTTATTTTGAATCCTAAGCACCTAGCTCAGGACCTTACCTAATCAATGTTGGTTGAATTGAATTGACTCTCAGATTAGTTTAGTGACTAGAACCCCAGAGTGAGAAACTTGGTTTCGATGTTGCTTGTTTTCCCTTTGACAAATCATGTAAACTCTATGAGCTTTATATCTTCCTCTCTAAAAGGAGACTATCTGACATGATCTCCAAGGTCTCTTCCAGTTCTAAATACCATGATACTATTTATTTCAGAATATCATATTGTGACCACCTTATGTGGATATTGAATTGGTCTGTCTTCCTCTCCATCAACTGAAATATAAATGGCCCTTTTTGAAAGAGCAGATTTTTTTTAGTGGCAACCTTAAATTCAGCCTTTCTACTATGAATTCTTTCTCTTAAGGAACCTTATGTTTACAAGACAACTACTCTTCTATTTTTTCCCTCACCCCCTATACTATTTAAGCTAAACTATATAAGCTTAAAGATGCTTTCAAAAGCCTGTGAAAGTTTTAATTACTTACTGAGTTGGTTGGCCAAATGGTTGAACATAATCAAAATAATAACATTTTCAAAGGAATTTTTTAAATGCCATCAAAGTTTCCAGAGCATAAAAGTATCAAGGCATTTCATTCTGTGGTTTACTATTCATGGTACAATAAGAAAGTTTTTCTTCCTTTTCAGTGTTTTGACCATTTGAGGCCTAAAATCTGTTTAAAAGACTACCTACCTCACTTATTTTCTACTACCCGAAATTTTATATTTAGGCTCATACTTAAGTTTTCTTGTCCCTGTTAACATGGAAACATCTCCTAGTGTAGTAACTATAAAGTCTTAGCAGTGATTCATACATGAACATGAATCAGTTTAGCTTGCCTTTTCTTTTTTTTTCTTTTTTTTAAATAAATTTATTTAACTTTTTACATTCATTTTCACAAGATTTTAAATTTTCTCCCCATTTGTCCCCTCCCCCCTCCAAAATACACAGGACATTCTAATTACCCATATCATCAATCTGCCCTCTCTTCTATCATCCCTCCATTCCCTTACCCCATCTTCTCTTTTGTCCCCTAGGGTCAGATAAATTTCTATTCCTCATTACCTGTATTTCTTATTTCCTAGTAGCAAGAACAATACTCAACAATTGGTCCTAAAACTTTAAGTTCCAACTTCTCCCCATCCCTCCCTCCCCACCCATTCCCTTTGGGAAGGCAGGCAATTCAATATAGGCCATATCTGTGTAGTTTTGCAAATGACTTCCATAATAGTCGTGTTGTGTAAGACTAACTATATTTCCCTCCATCCTATCCTGTTCCCCATTGTTTCTATTCTCTCTTTTGATCCTGTCCCTCCCTGAGTGTTGAC
>CM053770.1:381400464-381416309 GCA_028658325.1 Potorous gilbertii | reverse complement strand
TTTCCTTTTCTGGGCATTTTCCCAGCCAGTTACTTGACTTTTGAGAGTCCTCTGCACCCTGGCCTAGATCCGCCCAGCTAGTGCTTGGGGTCTGAGATTCAAATGCTCCCCAGCCTCAGGGCTTTTGGCGGCAGGCCTGACTGTTCTTCAATGGGAGCTTATCTGCTAGTGCTCAGGTGGGGGCAGGGCCGCCTCCCAGGCTCAGTTCCCTCAGGAGGCTTATGCAGAGACCTTTTGTAATGGAGTTGCTGCCGAGCTCCTGCCTGCTCTGGGAGCCTCTGGCTGCCCACTTCCTCTGACGCTGGTCTGCCACTGCTTCCCGAGGGGGCCTGAGTCCTGGAGACACCCCGCTCCCCTCTCAGCCCGTCTCTCTCACTGACCTGTGAGTCCGTGGGTGGAAGGACCCTCACGGCCGCTGGAGATTATGGTCCCTGAAACCTGCTTGGATCTGCTCGCTCCTCTCAGTGCCGCGTGGCCAGGGCAGGGCAGGACAGGGCTCCGCTCCCGTCCGGAGCTCGATGGACCCCTGGGGTCGGCTTTTCAGGGCCCTCTACAATGGAAATCTCTTTCTCTGTGTTGCTGCATGGCTTCCACTGTTCCAGAATTTGTTGGGGGTTCTTTTTAGAGGAAATCCATGGGCTGTGGGTTCGGAGCTAGCAAATGTGAGTCTTTCTACTCCGCCATCTGGGCTCTGCCCCCCAATTTGGCTTGCCTTTTCTTGTGAGAAATTTTTGATAGGTATAAAGGGTGGATACTTGGTGCTTGGAATCATAGAAGGAAGGATGAAGAAGGGGGAGGTTAGTGATCATTAGACCACAGATATGAGTTTTGAAGGAAACTTATAAATCATCTAATCTAACCCCCTTCATTTTACAAATGAGGAAATTGAGGCTTAGAGAGGCTTAATTACCTGAGGTAATACAGTATTGAGTAATAATAAATCCTCTGCCTCCAAATTTATTATTCTTTCTATCACCTAGGGCCAGTCTAGTTACAGAATCGCTTTCTTAATTGGTTTTTCTTTCTTTTTTTCTTTTATTTGAGTCTTCTCATACAAAATGACTAATATGGAAGTGTTTTACATAATTACTCATGTAACCTATATCTGATTCCTTACCTCTGGTGTGTGGAGGGAGGAGGGATAGATAAAGAATATCTAGATAGAGTTAGATAGAAGGAGAGAAGGATAGAATTGAGAACTCAAAACTTTAAATAAAAACATGAAAAATTTGGGAAAAAAAGACTTCTAGGAATTAGATAAATTCTGTTGTCTCTTCCAACTCTAAATTCTATTAAAGCTACAGCTAGAGGGCACAATGAATGGAGCTCTGAGCAAGGAGTCAAGAAGACTCTTCTTGCTGAGTTCCTATCTGGCCTCAAACACTTATTAGCATTGTGACCCTGGGCAAGTTGCTTAACCCCATTTGCCTCAGTTTCTTCATCTATAAAATAAACCAGAGAAGGAAATGGCAAAGCACTCCAGTATCTTTACCAAGAAAACCCCAACTAGGGTCATGAAGAATCAGACGAAACTGAAAAATTACTGAACAGACTAGTCCAACCTTCATTTTGCAAATGAGAAGGATTGAGGTCTAGTGATTTGAGATAACTTGCCAAAATTTACACAAATCACCTAAAAAAAGAGCATTCTCCTTGGCTGTTATCAGCAGGGTCCATTGTATTTATTTCTTTTGGATAAAAATCTTAAGAAAAAAATCCCTTAGTCATAATTAATGTAAAAAAAGAAGGAAAAGAGGAGGAAAGGTAATCATCCCTTAATACATTGTTTTTGTGTAGTTGTTAGCTGCATTCTTTCTTGGAGCATTTTTTCTCTTTATATTCCAAGCATATAGTACTGTACTTTGTGCATAATAGGCACTTAATAGATGTTTTCTGGTTGACTTGAATGGATTGAATTAATGGGAGAAGAGAAGGAACCACTGAAAACAAAGAACAAAGGCCTTCAACATTTTTTTGAGTGGAATTCCCATATTATGACAAAATGAAAAGATAAGAAATGTTTCTTGAATGAATTTCAGTACTCTTGTCATAATATAAACAATGTTGTACTGGTAAATGTTCAACAACCAGCTCTCTAGTGGGAGGGGGGGAAGGAGGGATAATTTAATCTACATTATTTCCATTACTTTCTTAAATCTAGACAATGAACACAACAATAGATCAAGTTTTGCTTTTTAGTGTTGCTAATTTGTGACTTGTAAATGCTCACACAATCGAAAACTGTTAGAAGCTAGATCAAATCACACATCCTGACTATTTGGTGCCTTCAAGCAATTCTCATCACCCCTCCCGCTCCCCACCCTGCCCAGGGTTCATTGTACCCAGGCCTGACTTTGGGCAGACACAATGATGAAGAAGCAAAGGGAGCTAGCTATCTCCCAGGGAGGCATCCTTTGCTCCAATTCTACGTTGTTTCTCATTGCCTTTTGCAGTACCCCTTTCAAGTCACAGGCTGCAAATGGAGACCTGAATTTTCAGGGAATTCAGCTCAAGAGTGTATTGCATGTAAAATCCAATGTTTCCAATAGTTTCAAATCCCCATACCCAGGAGATAAAATCTCTATCTAATATTTCCCTCTATCAACACTATAAATGGCCGTTTTTGAAAGAGCAGCATTTTTTAGTAGCAATCTTACATGCAACCTTTCTACAATGAATTTTGGATTGTTTTCTTAAGGTAGCGCCATGTTTAAAAGGCAACTACTCTTCTATTTCTTCCCCCACCTGCTCTACACCTTACACTTGCATTCTAGGGGATTCACACAGATCCTATGAGCTATTTCCAGGAACATTATTTTCTGTAACAAAGAACATAAAACCATTTCAGCATGATCATTAACAAGGGTCAAAGGTAATAATTTGAGCACCTTCAATTAATGAGGAAACAAGCCAGTAAGAAGAAAGTGCAAATTTTAGAAAAAAAAATATTTCTACAGAAGGTGCTAAAACTTTTCCCTTCCTAATTAATTTGAATAAATAAATCTAAGAAACTATATAAGTTTAAAGAAGATTTCAAAAGCGAAAGTTTTAATTACTTACTGAACTGGTTGGCCAGATGGCTGAATGTAATCAAAATAATAACATTTTCAAAGAAATTTTTAAAATGTTGTCAAAGTTTCCAGGGCATAGAAGTATCAAGGCATTTCATTTTGTGGTTTGCAAAATCATATATATTTTAAGCATATTGCTTGAGGAGAGAGGAAAGTTTCCTTGACAAACTTTATAGAGTGATGTTCTATTTAATTTAAAGTGAGACTTTAGTGATTTCACCTCCCTGGAACAAGCCTCAAAACCAGAAAAAGATAAGACTGAAACAGATGTCAAAGTCTGTATAGTAAAGCATAGGTGAGTCTTTCAGGGCCCCTTACTCAGAACCTGTTTACTCTATCTTTACATACAATTTCAACAAGCTATGTGGGAAGGAAGACTGTTATTGTTCAGTCATTTTCAGTTATGTCTGACTCTTTGTGGCTCTATTTGGAATTTTCTTGGCAGAGATATTGGAATGGTTTGCCATTTCCTTCTCCAGCTCATTTTACAGATGAGAAAACTGAGGCAAACAGAGTTAAGTGACTTTCCTGGTGTCATACAGTGTAATGTTAATGGGAGTCAAAGCTCTTCTTGGCCCATCAAGGCTTCACTTGGAGCCCATTGAGGGAAGTTTGCTTAGGGGAGGTTTTGTTTGCTTGAAGGGATAAGTAGGCACTGAAGTACTGAGTTGTGATGGCTTCTCACTCTATACATATTCTGAGATTAGCATTTTGCTTTGGGGCTCACTTATTGGAAAAGTGTTTTTATGATTTGGCCAGACCAGACTCTAGGAAGCCATTAAGGAGCCCTCCTAGGTTTGAAAACCCACATGTTGGTGTTTCTCTGTCTGGTAGCTATGTATATATGTATGTAACAGTCAAACAGTTGGATGTGTCTGTTGATCTGTGATATATGTATTGCTTATTTTCAGACAGTTAGAAGCCCTGTCTGTTGGTCTTTATGTTATTTTCTCTGTTTGTAATTTCTGCTTGTAATTTCTATTTGGATTTTCTCTGAAGTTTAGGATGATGACTTTTTCGCCCCAAACTAAGTGAATAATATGTGTGTTTGATTAAAGTAAGCTGGCTGACCACTTTAAAGTTGCTTCCTTTTAAGAAAATTGGATCCAGGAACCTGTACTAACAGGTCATTCTGGATATTCTAGGGTGTTTGCTGTTACACACAGGTAATAAGTGTCTGAGGTTTAATTTGAACTCAGATTCTCCTGACTCTAAGCCTTGTTTTCTATCCACTGTGCTGCCTAGGTGCCCTCATAGAAGACTAAAAGGTGATTGCCATTGTCCATCAGAGAAATAGCTGTGATTCTGGTTGATAGAAGCAAAAGTACCATAAAACAGCAAAGATGGAACAACAAAAACTATAAATCTGAATTTGATATTAAGTCATACACCATTGGGGTCATTTAGTGTAGACAGATAGTTCTGCCCTCTTTAACAACCTTGAGGGTATACAGATCCCTATGGTATCTTACAAGATGTGTTGTTGGGGTATGTGTGTGTGTGTGTGTGTGTGTGTGTGTGTGTGTGTGTGTGTGTGTTTGGTTTGTCCTTTGTTCTCAAAGAGGACTATGACATCAAGAAGATGATTCCACAACTTTCAAGTGAATTGGATTTAAGTGAGGCAGGGCTGTACAAAGTCACTAGCCTCACTTTTTCCTCTGGAGCCATCTGGGTCCAGTGGCCAGATATATCTGGTATTCAGAATGATTATTCTGAGACATGAGGAAAAAAATAAATTATGTTCAATATGCTCTATTTAAGAAGTTAGAGAAGTGTTTCTGTTCTTTAGAAAAAGTGTGAATGTTTAAGAGACTTCCTGAGGGTATTGGATAAATGTATTGTTTGGATGTTTATTAATGAGGTGTTCAACTTCCTGGTGACCAGTCTCCAAGAGCATAAGCTCTATTTCACCACCAGCCCCTCCTTCTAACAATATTAGTTTGTACCTTCTGGGCAAAGTCCTGATGAGTTATAAAAGTTAGTGGGAAACAAAGCAAAGGAATAGAAAAGGATTTATCGCCATCCAGCTTGGGTTATATAAAATGTTTTCTCAGAGTATTCAATTCTCTCATTTTTACTCATACTCCAAATTGGTTTTTTTTTATTTGTTTAATGAAGGAAATATTCATTCTTATTTTATGAGGAAACCTAAATCTTTCCCAGAAAGAACTTGGATCTCTTATCAAAAAAACACCAAGTCTGATAAATAATTCTCCCAGCATTTGAAGACTGGTCTAGCAATGACTGCTGCAAACAGAGAAATAGGTTGCCATTCCTATTTTCACCTTCTCTGAATATCAGTCCATGCACTCAAGACTATTCTGGGATTCTCACAACAGGAAAGATTTAGGCACAGGGGTGGGAAACCTGTGACTTCGAAGCCACATGTGGCCCTCGAGGTCTTCAAGTGTAGTCCTTTCCACTAAGTCCAAGTTTTACAGAACAAATCCTGTTACAAAGAGGATTTGTTTCTGTGAAATTTGGATTTGGTCAAGGGGCCACACTTAAGGACCTGTAGTGCCACATGTGGTTTGGAGATCGCAGGTTCTCCACCCTTGGTTTAGGGAGTGGAATGGTGCAATCTGTGATACCCATCCAGATTAGCATTGGAATGAAATGTTCTTGAACCAGCCCATGGTGACTTCAGATAATTCTCTCTTGTTGCCTTAACTAAGAATGAAAGCTAATGGTAATAGGTAATAATTATATATGCTTACTACATGCTAGGCACCATGCTAAGTGCTTTACAATTATTATTTCATTTGAGCCCTGAAAAGTAATTTCTATTACATAAAATCTCTATTTTGCAGAAGAGGAAGCTGTTATAGACAGAGATTAAGTGACTTACCCAGGGTCCCACTGCTAGTTATGATCTAAGGGTAGATTTTAACTCAGGCTTTCCTGCCTCTAAGCCCACCATTCTGCCACCTAGCTGCCTCTAATGTTTTCTGACAGTTTTCAAAAGATTCTTGAGACTTTCCATCATATTTTTCAGCATTTTCTCAAGTGAGGGGGGCAGAGGCCACATGGTTGGTTGAAGGAAACTTGTAGTGGCCAATGCTACTTTGCCATTTACTATGTTAGGATCTTGAGTACTGCTCTACTCAAGAAGCTTCAATAGCTCCCTTTTGTCTTTAGGATAAAATACAAACTCTTCTGATTGGCATTTAAAATTCTTCCCAATCTAACTACTCATTGCTCCCTGTCATGGTCTCTGGAGTTCAGCCCAACTGTTGTACTTGTAATAATTTTCTTTCTCTCAATTCAGAGCCTTTGCACAGGCCATCCTCCATGTCTGGAAATACTCTCTGTCTTTACTTTCTCCTCTAGGAGACTCTAGTTCCCTCCCAGTCTCAGATCAAGTACCACTTTTCATTTGTAAAGCTTTTTTCTGATTTCTCTAATTTCTGATTTTTCTTTTATCGCTTATAAAGCTATTTTCTGATTTCTCTGTTTGAACTCTGTCTTCTGAAACAATTTTGTATTTATTTTGTCTTTACTCAGCAATAATCATGTAAACTCTTGGAGAGCAGGGACTGTCGATTTTATATTTGTGTCCCAAGTACCTAGCCTAGTGCATAGTAAATGCTTAATAAATGTTTGATTAATGAATTAATGAATGAAAAATAATTTTGTATATACATACTATGTAAAATTACTATGCTAATTGCTTAGAAAAAAATTTTTAATGAGATAATCCTCATTTTCTAGGACCTCACATTCTAATAGGGAGAGAAAAAACACATAAGCTGATTAAGGTTGAAGTGTGGATAAAAATGACTTATGGTGATTAGGGTGCGGCAGCAGGGTAGGGGGTAGGGCCAAGAGATCCAAATGGTAAGACATCCAGTTTAGATAAATGTAAAAAAAAATAAGCAAGCATCTTCTTTTTAGTGTTATTTCTTTTGATAATTTTTATAAAATTGATATAACAATATCCATTTGATAATGCCAAAAACTCTGGTGACAAAAATCTTCCCTTCCAGGTCTTTAATACTTGTGACTACTGAGGAGGCAAGGGCTGTAACCTCAGCTGGAGGATGGGGCGGTGACCTGGGGAGGGGTGTCAAAGGACTTATGGGTTTTGGGTCCTGCCTAGACTGATCAATTTTGATCTGGAAAAGGCCATAAAGGTCATATTATGGATTAAGTAGTCCTCATATTATAGATAAGGAAATGAAGGCTCAAAAAAGTTGTTACATAGATAGTGATCAACAGAGCCAGATTCAAACCCAAATCCAGTGTTCTCTCCACAATCAGTACTGCTGCCCTTATATTACTGTGTGAGCTATTCCATTAAGGTTGAGAGTTATTCCATTCACATTAAGTACGTGAAAGTTGAAATGCTCTGTATTAAAATTGTCCTTTGATGTTTGAAGTTATTGCTGACATTTCTTCTGAGCCTCAGCTCAGTCTGAGCACAACTTTAAAGATGGAAGGGTGCCACATTGGCAGTCCATTACATCAGGGCTTTTTGCTATCTCCACAGCTGCTTTCAGACTTTTGGCTACTTAACCGTGGGTTTGTCCAGGAAGCCATTCCATTCGTCACTGCTGTATGTTGGCGTAGGCAGGCCACCAGCTGCTATGATTACTGCTATCCCTTCCTAGCTGGCATTCTTTGTATACGCTTTCAGGAGGGCATTCTAGCATTTTTTCTTCCTGCCTTGAACAGGATTATTCTGCTTCGCTCCCAGTGAAGCAAATACATGACTAGCTTCAAATTTGCTTTCCCAAGTCAGCTGTACAGTGAATTTTTCTTCAGGGCTTATGGGCTGACTGAATTCTCTAACTTGATGGCATCATTGTCAGCTTAACCCTACTTCTGAGCAGTAAACATGACATTGTGTGGGTGTGAATAACCCAGATTCAAAATTCTGATCAAATTGATACAGACATTGAATAAGGCATTGTTGGAAGGTCCATTTGTGATATCATGTCAAAAAGGTGTATATTGATCATCTATTATCACTCATGAGGTATAGGCCTTACTCAAGTTGGTCCTACAGTGCAGATCATTGTAACAGTTAATAAAAGGTTTACTTAGCCATAATGGAAAAAAGATATATTAGGACCAGGGTAGGGATGAAAGGAAACCTCACTTTCATATGGAAACATAAAAGTACAGGGTGTAGTGTAGGGCCTTGGATCATCAGCCAAGTCTGAAAGACCCTGACTGCAGATAGGTGGATCTGTTAGGTAATCTAGATCTTAGATAATCTGGAAACCATATCAACACAGAAGAAACTAGGTCTCACAGTCAGTAATCTTGGTGCTTAACTTTTAGCTCTAGGCCCATAAAGTCTTAAAGGAGAGCCTTTTTTAACTTTTAGGTAAGAATTACTCTAACTCACATGGAAGGGTAGAACCCTGTTAGATATTGATTCTATCGTAATCACCCACCAATAAGCTTTCACAGTCACCTATAAAGTACATTCATTTATTCAGAGGCCTTTAAACACCCCACAAGTATATCAATATTTTTGTCCTTATTTTGTCTAATTGAGAAAAACAAAGGTATAAAACTGGTGAGTTCATTGCATTATTAGAAAAATCTCATGCTACTTTTAATCATGTCTATTACTACTTTTAGACAACTCACTCCCCTGTGTCAATTCTTTGGGTTCCATATACTTTACTTCGGTTTTTCAACTAATAGCCTAAATATTCAACTACTGTCTTGGTTCTAGGCAGAATGAGTACTCAAGAAAACTCATGTTACACAAGCACATTTACCAAAATCAATATAAGAATGTTCCCCCAAATAGATAAGCACAGCCAAACAGTTATTCCCCATTCTGAGGGTTTTTAGCTTTTTTTTTTGTCCTATGACAAAGAAAAATCAGACTTAGGGCAAATTTCCCTTCCTCATATCTCTGTTTCCTTAAAAATAGCAGAATTGCTGGCCTTTCAGTATAGAGATTAGTTTTCATTTTGTCTTTACATTCCACATAGGAGGTGTTTAACAAAATGTTGAGTTAAGTCATTGCCAATCTTCAGACTTCCATTCATTTGGAAGATTTTACAATTTGAAGATGAGTATTAGGATATATTAATCAATTTTCTTTATGAAATATTGACAGGTATACCCTCTCCGTACATGAGAGCCTCTGAAAAAATGAAGCCCATTGAAGAAGCTGTTGAAGATGATGTCTTTGAACCAGAAACTCCAGTTAAAAGTAAAGTTCGTTGATTGTACCCAAGAATACAAAGGTTTCAAGATTAAGAAGGCTTTGTAGCTCTGATCAGTTTTTAAAAAGTCTTCTTAAAGAGATCCTGAAAACTACCAGCACTTTGCTTTTTCTTTATTACTTTCAAACTGAGCTGCCATGATAAATCCAGATTGTTGAAATTTGGCGGTCAGTGATGATAAGGTTTTTGTTTTTGTTTTTTACTGTTCAACTTTTTAATAGTTCATTTTACTATGTGTCTTGATTTGAGCAAAGTTATATTTAGACCAACAAATGTTCACGTTTTCTAGATATTTTGTAACTTAGCCAACATTCTTATATTAGTATATAAATGGTATAGAACTTCCCATCATTTATTTTAATAGCTTACGTTCACATAGTGCTTTGTGGTTACAACACCCTTAACATATATTCCCTCATCTGATTCTTACAATATCTCTGTAAGGCAGGTAGTGCAAATACACATTACTTTCTCTATTTTACAGAGCAAGAACGTGAGGCTCAGAGAGGTTCTATAACTTGTTGAAAATCACATATCTAGAAACTGATGGAGTCTACATTTGAACTCAGGTCTTCTGACTTCTACAATACTCTAATATGTTTTATGAAACAGTTACCACTAGTAAGGAGCAAACAGGGTACTAAAATTGGAGTGGGGCATATTTTCCCCCTAAAAGTGATCACCATCCACACTTTTTGCATTATGGTCTTCTGCCAGGATGTATCACCATATGACACAGACATCATTCCCAGGGTCCTCTTGCCTTGGCTCTAGCCCAAGGTTTTTGTTTTTGTTTTGCATAAACAATAATCAATTCACCATTATGAAGCACAGCTATAGTGGTTACAATCCTTTTCAGTTATTCAAAAGACAATTTTCATCATATCGAATCATAATAAAACTCACTTTAAGTGGTACTGAAAAGCAGGCAAACTTAACTTGGGTTGTCTATGTGAGTCTACGAGATTTCTTATTTTATTGGACAATTTCAGAGAAATGATTAGTTTGGCTGTTGTGGATTACTTTTTTTTCCCTAGTCCTCCCTAGTATAACTTACTGTTTCCATTTCTAAATGCACTACTTTGTCAGCCTGATAAGAATACAATACAGCTCGTCACATTCACCATTTGATCTAGTTAGCATTATGATTAAAAAATGTCAATCCCAGAGTAAAGTAATACTGAATCTGTTTTCAGTCCTTAGACTCTCTCGACTCTCCTTTGACTTTTCATCTAATTTTTATCTTCTTCCCCTTATGCTAAGGGTAGCTGGAGAAGCAGAGGGATCCATTGTTGATGGGGGTGAGAGGGTGGTGCCACAGGGATGCCAGACTACCAGGATTAATCTCATTTTATTCTATTTTCAGAATTCTCATCCTGGGGCTCCCTTACCATGCTTTTCTTTAATGCATGGGCTATGTATCCAAAATTTGAGCCCCAAGCTTGATCTCAGACAGAATAAACAAATTAGTAACAAAAGAGCATTTTAGATGCATAACCAAGGCAATGCAAAAAATTCACTGAGGGCTTCATAGAATGTGGTTTTAAGTTAAACATTCATCTGTTAATTGGGATTGTGGCTGTTCAAATAGTGGCATTTAAGTGGAAGGGATGTGCCTATAGATATACTTATTCCATCTAACCTAAACTGCCGAGTCAATTACTTTAATTTAATTTTAAATAAATTCTCATTGGTTCACTCATGCACATGATGGCATTCTGTTTGCATAGATGACATGAAAATGTGTATTGGAGAAGGGGTTGCAATAAAAACGGAAATCTACTTGACTGGTTTTCAGTTTTCATAAAGTGGACAAGAAAGTTTGGATTTCTTTATCTTCAAATGTTTGCTATATCATCATTCTTGTATTTATTATCTAAGATTTAACATAAATAATTGCTTCAGAATGCTTTCACTTAAGGTGTATGTATATTATTATTTCTTTGTTATTAATGTCTCTTTCCTGCTAACTCACACCTCTGCCCAGCATGCACACACATAATATAATCTTCCCTTATGACAATGAAATACAGTTAAAATCTACAAGAACAGAGCATGAATTGACACAATTAGCTAGTACTTTTATTTCAAAATAAAAATTTTCATTCTATATCTATTTTATTTACCTTATAGACTTTTTTAAAAGTAGTGTGTCAATGGATACAGCTTGGCCATTCGAGATATTCTTAAATTCTTTGGCCATTTTTAACAAAATATTTTTCCTTCCATACCTGTAGTTCATCACCTCTGCCCATTTTTTATTAGGAGGCAAGGGTAAAGAGGGGAAGAAAATCAGGTCTGAGATTTCACTAGGTAACTTCCAGAGAAGAAAATCCTTCTACTAAACCAGAGAGGCAAAGGCTTGCAACTTCCTGTCCTAAACTGATGCCTGCGGTATCAAGGAGTTGAATGACTTACCTAAGGTCCCAGGACCTGTATAAAAGACACAATAGGTGCTACTTAAACTTATGTCTGTCTTCCTGGCTCTGAGGACTACTTTTGATCTGCCAGGCTGTCTCTCCTATGAATATGTTTCTAAAGAACTGCAAGTATTTCTTTAAATATCAGAAAAACAAAACTCTCCCGCCCTTCACCAGTAAAGTGTGAATTTTAGCCAAGGAACCTGTCATATTTTTTTATCTCCCAAAATATTAAATTCATAGACTAAAAGGACTATTTTCACTTTGTATGTATCTGTAGCCCTTCTATTTTTTAAATCAGAAATTATTTTTGCAAACTGAAGTACCTAGAATGAGACATGTTTTTTTGAGATTTTGGTGGCTAATTGAGAACATTTGAATCCTTATATTAAGATAGAATTTAAAACAACTTTCTTTTAGGTACTGGAATAAGACATGCTAGCTCTAAGTTCCATAAGACTAATTGACAAAGATCACTCCAGAATGTCAAACAAACCCATTTGACATAATGGTCCCTGGTTTGCAAGTTGTTTTAGACTGGAAATAACCAGATAGGAATTGAGGGCGAAGTGCTGATGGGTCAAGTTTTTACATGGGCTGTTGTATCTAAGGGAGCTTGAAATCAATCTCTCTCCTTCCCTTCAAGGAGGATTCACTTTTGCTCTCCAAGACAGATGAGTGGGTAATTACTTAAAATTGACTTGGATAAGGGTTGGTTTTTTTTTTCCCCTGCCACTCTGGAAGTAAATCTTTAAAGAAGCAAACTGCTGAGATGAATAGATCTTAGAGCTTTGTCTGGTTTTTGCTGTTGTTACTGCTCCTGTTGTTAATAGATAATGTGCCTATAAGAATGTATTAAGATTTGAATTTTTTTTTAAAGCTATAGAAGGAAATGACTTGTGGAGGGAAACAGCGAAGAGGATAGACTTTAATTCTCTCATGCATAGGCTGAAAAACAAATACAATGAACAGAACAAAACAGATACAGATAATGGAAAGGGTGGGGGACTCAGAAAGGGAAGAAAAATCTCTTGAGTACATAATCCTTTTCTTGGAGGCCTTCTAAAATTCACTGAGTCACGTAGCTATACAAATATGTATACAAAACATAGCTACTAACATAAAAATGTGTGCTATGTTTTTATAATCAATCACTGGGGAATTGTTTTTAGTTGCTCAATGTAGTTTAAATGATATATTATAAAATGTTATTAATAAAAAGTTCTAAATTCCTTAAGGGTAGGAAGTTTTTTGTTTTATCTGTGTATCCCCATTCCCTATCACTGTTCTGGCACATAGTAAATACTTAATATTTAACATAAATAAATAACATTAATAAATACTTAATATTTAACATAGTAAATGCTTATGATTGACTGACTGATCTCACCAGAAATGCCCTATGTTTGAATATGAAACTAAGTGAATCATGGTAATATTTTACACCCTTTGAGGTCTGTTTTATCCAAGAATTTGAAAAATCCATCCACATTGGTACCCATAATATGAAAGGTTGTAGATTTCAATCTTTAAGAAAAAAAAAATCAACAAATTTTTTTACAAACTGAACTAGGGCTGCTAAACTCATAACTATTAAAATGCTCCTAAGGACAACTGAGAAAAAGAAAAATTTGTAACAGGAGTGTTTAACCATTTTATTTAATATTTCTTTCTCTCCCCCTCCCTGCAATTTGTGACTCCTTATTCACATAGACTTCATGAACACATACTACATTTAAAAACATTTTTAATACATAAATATTAAATTAAAAACAGCTTTAGTTATAAATATGATTGCCACCTAGAAACCGGGGGATTAGTAGTGAATTTTCTTCTCATGTCTAATGGACACAGCTATTCTGTTTACCACAAGACAACTTATTTTCTAAGGTATGGTAGTTATATTTTGTTTGTCCAGGAACTGTAATAAAAAATAAGCTGAATAAAAAAATTATACAATGTACTTGCCCCATGAATTTTGTGAATTTTTTCCAGTGTGTATTATTATTCCTAACAGCTCTAGTTAATTTTTTCTATCATATAATATTTTATTTCCCCTTCATTACATGTTAAAATAAATTTTTAAACTTTTTAAAGGTTTTGAGTTCCAAATTTTATCCATTCCTCCCTCTTCCTCCTCCTCCCTTCTTAAGACAGCAAGAAATCATGTGCAATCATGTAAAACATTTCCATATTAATCATTTTGTACAAGAAGACTAGAATGAAAGGAAGGAAAGAAGGAAGAAAGAAAGAAAAGAAAGGAAGAAAGAAAAAAGAAAGAAAGAAAGAGAAAGAAGGAAGGAAGTAGGAAAAAAGAAGGAAAAAAGAAAGAAAGAAGGAAAGAAAAGGAAAGAAAGACAGATAGCACAGTTTAGTCTGTATTCAGAAATTATCCATTCTTTCTCTGGAGGCAGCTAGAGTGCTTCATCATGAGTCCTTGGGATTCCCTTGGATCACTGTATTGCTGAGAATAGGTAAGACATTCACAGCTCTTCATGGTACAATGTTGCTGTTACTATGTACAACATTCTCCTGGTTCTGCTCCCTTTACTTTGCATCAGTTCATGTAAATCTTTCCAAGTTTTTCAGAAATCATCCTGCTTATCATTTCTTGTAGCACAATAATATTCCATCACAATCATATGCCATAGCTTGTTTAGTCATCCTCCAATTGATGGGCATCTGCTTTATTTCCTATTCTTAGTCAGCACAAAAAGAAATAGCTTTAGTTTAAAAGTGAAGAGGGCCTTTATGAAGACTCTACATAGTGGATGGATCTTTATTCTTTTTAATTCGTAAATTTTAATGAGATACAGAGAGACCTAATTACCTTTTTAAAAAACAAAACTCCAAGATGGTGGAGTAGAAAGACACACATATGCTAGCTCCTAACACACAGCCCATAAAATACCTGTAAAAAAGAACTCCCAACAAATTCTGGAGCAGCAGAGGCCACACATCAATAGAGTGGAGGAGATTTCTGTTCCAGAGACCCCTGAAAAACCGAAACCAAAGGTCCATCGCAAACTGGAGCCGGAACAGAACCCAGCCCTGCCTTGGCCACAGCACCGAGGGGAGCGGATCCGAGCAGGCTTCAGGGATGGAATCTCCAGCACCTGCGAAGGTCCCTCCAGCCACAGGCACAAAGGTCAGTGAGAGGGCCTTTTCTGCTTGCCAAAGGGAAGCAGGGTGTCTCCATAACTCGGGCCCCCTCAGGAGGCAGCAGCCCAGTGGACAGGGGCTCCCAAAGCAGGCAAGAGCTCTGATCCATTGTTGAAGGTCTCCACATAAACCCCCTGAGGGAACTGAACCCTGTGTGGCAGCCCTGTCCCCACCTGAGCATATGAATTTAATCTCACACTGAATAGCAGCCCTGCCCCCACTGAAAGCCCTGAGGCTGGGGAGCAGCATTTGAATCTCAGACCCCAAGCACAAGCTGGGCAGATCTGGAGGCAAGTTGGGTGTGGAAAGGAATCTCAGAAGTCAAGTAACTGGATGGGAAAATGCCTAGAAAAGGGAAAAAAAATAAGACCATAGAAGGTTACTTTCTGGGTGAACAGATATTTCCTCCCTTCCTTTCAGATGAGGAAGAACAATGCTTACCATCAGGGAGAGACATAGAAGTCAAGGCTTCAGTATCCCAAACATCTCAAATAAATATTCAATGGGCTCAGGCCATGGAAGAGCTCAAAAAGGATTTTGAAAATCAAGTTAGACAGGTAGAGGAAAAACTGGGAAGAGAAATGAGAGAGATGCAAGAAAAGCATGAAAAGCAGATCAACACCATGCTAAAGGACACCCAAAAAATTGCTGGAGAAAATAACACCTTGAAAAATAGGCTAACTCAATTGGCAAAAGAGGTTCAAAAAGTCAATGAGGAGAAGAATTCTTTAAAAAGCAGAATTAGCCAAGTGGAAAAGGAGGTTCAAAAGCTAACTGAAGAAAATAGTTCTTTCAAAACTAGAATGGAACAGATAGAGGCTAATGACTTTCTGAGAAACCAAGAAATCACAAAACAAAACCAAAAGAATGACAAAATGGAAGATAATGTGAAACATCTCATTGGAAAAACAACTGACCTGGAAAATAGATCCAGGAGAGACAATTTAAAAATTATGGGACTACCTGAAAGCCATGATCAAAAAAAGAGCCTAGACATCATC
>CM053770.1:381221862-381399964 GCA_028658325.1 Potorous gilbertii | reverse complement strand
ATGGAGGGAAATATAGTTAGTCTTACACAACATGACTATTATCGAAGTCATTTGCAAAATTACACAGATATGGACTACATTGAATTGCCTGCCTTCCCAAAGGAAATGGGTAGGGAGGGAGGGATGGGGAGAAGTTGGAACTCAAAGTTTTAGGAACAACTGTTGAGTATTGTTCTTGCTACTAGGAAATAAGCAATACAGGTAATGGGGAATAGAAAGTTATCTGGCCCTACAGGACGTAAGAGAAGATGGGGACAAGGGAAGGGAGGGATGATAGAAGAGAGGGCAGATTGGTGATAGGGAAAATTAGAATGCTTGATGTATTGTGGTGGGGGAAGGGAACAAATGGGGAGAAAATTTGAAATCCAAAATTTTGTGAAAATGAATGTAAAAAGTTAAATAAATAAATTTATTTAAAAAAGAAAAACTAACCTTACAGAATCACAGAAATCTCAGAATGACTTTAGAGGTTTTCAAATCCATCCCATTCCTACATAGAAATTTGTTCTATAATATCCCTGACCAGTGGTCATCAAGGTTCTGCTTTAAAATCTCCATTGATGAACTTATAAATTTCTAAATTTCTTTTTATGGGATAAAAATGTGGCTTACTATACTACTATCCATTACTACGTGCACAGTATTGATAGTGAAAAAAAAAAGCCTGTGAAATGCTTTTTAATCATAAATTACAACATCTCTCTCAAATGTGTTCCTTTCTCTCCTCTGATACTACCATCATTCTGGTGCAGGCTTTCACCAGATCATAGCTGGCCTCTCACAATAGCCTGCTGGTGGGTCTACCTGATATAAGTTTCTCCCCAGTTCATCCTCCATTCAGCTGCCAAAATGATCTTCCTAAAAGATAGGTCTTATCATGTCACCCCCATTTCCAATAAACTCTAGTTGTTCCCTATCACCTCCAGGATCAAATATTCAAAACCTTTCATAGCATCCTCCCTCCTCTCTCCATTTCCAATCTTATACCCCTTCAGTGTCTCTGATCCAGTGTCATTGGCTTTCTCACTGTTCCACAATTTTCTCTCACTCTCTCCCATTCCTGAAGTGATCCCTCCTCTCTTCTGCCTCTGGAGTTCCCTATCTTCAAGTCCCAATCTAAATCTCATCTTAAAAACTGTAGTAATCCCTCTTAATTCTAGTACTGTCCCCCTACCAGTTATCTGCTATTTATCATACACACACATATACACACACACATATCTTTGTATGTGTGTGTGTGTATACGTATGTGTGTATTTGTTTATTTCCCCCATTAGATTGTGAGCTCTCGAAGGGGAAGGACTATCTTTTGCCTCTCTATATCCCCAGCACTTAGCATAGTGCCTGGCACATATTTTGGTGCTTAATAAATGCTTATTGACTGATGAAATTTTCTCTTTTTACTGTTATATTTCAGTAAGAGTTATTGAAGGATTTGAATTAGAGTCAGATCTCAAGTGGAAACTGAAATCAAGGAGCATAAAACTTGTGAACCCCTCTTCGGGTACTTCCAGATGAAGGGCACAGTCCTCTCAACATATAGAATTCCTGACCTGCAACCTTCTGAAAAATTGATGCAAGACTGGTTGTCTGTGTGAAGGTTGCAAGGTGAATCTTCAGCAGTAATGTTTTTTAAGGTTTCATTGATGCCTTATTTTTTACTATTTTTTTTTGCTATCATCATTTCCCAGCATACATATACAATGCATCTCTTTTAATTAAAAAAGTCCCATTCTCTGTGAATGTCATCCTTACCAACATTAATAAAGTAGTGATTGGCATGTAGTAAAAGCCTAGTAGTTATTGATTGATTAACCAATTAAAATAATTCTTAATTAGGTTTTTAAAAAATAATAATACTCTCTCTTGTTTATATTAAATTTTTAAGGATATAAAGTGCTTTCCCAGCATTATCTTATTTGATGTTCTAAACTTCTCTGTGAGATGGGCAATACAAGCAGTATTATCTCTATCTTAATGATGAGGAAACTTGGGCCCAGAGATATGAAGGGACTTGCACATGATCTTGTCGCTAGAACTCAAACCAAGATCTTCTGATTCTAAACTCAATATGCTTTTTATTCCAGTCTTTGCTTTTCCTATTTGGACTCATTACATCAAAAGAACCAAAGAACATGGCAGATTATCAATTTAATTTTAGTAAAGTGAAATTGCTATATTTTTGAAACTGAGCTTAAGGGTGCTTAAGGCATACCCTGGAGAAAAGGAGGCACATTTTGTGCATGTTTGTGGCCTTTGGGTCAGGTAGAGAACTCTAAGAAGTGTATATAACTGAACAGGTGACATCCAGTTGCAAAGATTCTGATTGTGGCATTGAAATGAGACTAATCAGCCCTTATTTGGGGGGCAGTAAAACAAAAACAAAATGCATCTGCTGATCCAGACTGTATCAGCTGAGTTTAATCCAACACTTTAACTGAAAGGCCTTCAAAATTGCTGTTTAAAAAACCCAACTAAACTTTTGATTTTAAATGTCTCAGGTATGCAGAAGTGCTTAACCTGGGGTCCTTGAGTATTAAAAAATGTGGATTTAATAACTTTCAAAATATTTTTCCCTTTGTAATTCCACAAATTTTATTTCTTGATTTAAAAACACTGTGAAATGGGTACATACTGACCAGACTGCCAAGCAAGTCCATGACACATACATAAGAACTCTTGATTTAAAGCAATTGAAACATTTTCTTCTGCTTTTTACTGATTGCTGTTGTGTGCTTTCTGGTCCTGACTGGGAACAGAAGAATATCCTCCCTTTGTCTCTTCAAAGTGAAAAGAAGAGTCTGATTCTTTTACCTCTAGCATAAGAACAAAGGATTTCCTTCCAAAATTTTATTTCAGCCAACTTGCAATGGATACCTGGCTGCTTACCTCTCCGCCTGCCACTAAAGTTTCCTCAATACTTGATAAATTTGCAAGAGCCCAAGAGACATAGATTCTTTGAACAAATATCAGACAGTCAACTCAGTGATGCCAGTATACCTCCCTTGAATAAGCACCACTGGAATGGCTCCTGGGGTTGGTTAGGACATACCTGTAATGTTAATAAAATTGGAAGGTCTTCCCCATCCATTAATAGGCCTAATACATGGAGCCTGTGATCACATGGAGCCTGTGGTCACATGGAGCCTGGGTCCACATGGACTGGAAGAAGCTTGCCCAAGGAGGAGAGAAAGAGAGAGCACATGAGGAGAGAGAGAGAGAGAGAGAGAGAGAGAGAGAGAGAGAGAGAGAGAGAGAAGGAGAAGCAAGCTGTGAGTGTGAGGGGGAGGAAATTTGTCTAGGGAGCTTGTTTTTTGTGACAGAAGGAAGGTTTAAGATGTCAGTGTTCCTTGGATTACTGATAAGAAACCTGTTAAATCTTACCTCCTAGTATTCTAATGATGTCCCAAATAAATAATTTGGGTTTGCCTTTGAGGAATAGAGTTTATTATATTTTGCAATTTACCCTAGAAATAGACATGCATCTTCCTAGCAGCTGCTATGGGTATTGCACTGGCATTACAACCCCACAGCCGGTGTGACTTCTGGAGTAGATACCTATGCCAAGTCTCCTTAGTAGCGAGTTTGCTGATTGTGCATCAAGGAAAATAGATCCTTTATGGAGAGGATTAGAAAACTATTTGTTCACAGGTCTAGCAGCTTGGGACTTAATCATTCTGGGTCAGCTTTATTTTACAGTGAAATGAAACTCAAAACTGACATCAATGTAGTTAAATATTGTGATTTTGTCAAGGTGAGTATTCTCCAAACCAACTCCAAAGAGAAGTGTAAAAAAAACAAAATTGCCAATGGTTCAAAGAGATTATTCGCCTAAAGTCAGATAGCTGATAAGAGTTTAAGGGAAGCCTGTTTGTGATTTGTTTAAAGAAAGCCTAGTAGGAGGAAAGACTTGGGGATGGTTTTGTCCTCTGCATTGTTATTGTGTATAGATTTTTATAACTATGATGGATTTGGCTTTCTGGTGTCTGAATAAATGTTTTGGTTCTGTCTTCTATGTGGAGAGTCTGTTGTATTTCATGATTCAGAATTGCACCAGGATATTCATGGCTGCTGTAGGTGCTGTGAATATCTCTTTGGCATTACAAGGGGTGGGGCAGGGAGATATCACAGAAATGATGAGTTCATAGGAATGAAGCTGAAGGAAATGAAGAGATGAGTGGCTTCAGTGCCCTCCTTAAATGAGGGTTCTGGTAGGAGCTATCTCTACTCCCTGGAGGCAGTTAGGTGCTGGAGTGGATAGAACACCAGTGCAGGAGTCAGAAGGACCTGAGTTCACCTCAGACACTTGACGCTCACTAGCTCACTCACTACCCAATTGCCTCATCCTGGGTCACCTCCAGTCATCCTGATGAATATCTGGTCACTGGATTCAGATGGCTCTAGAGGAGAAGTGAGACTGGTGACCTGCACAGCCCTCCCTCACTGAAAACAAAGTCAAGTACCAGTCATGTCTTCATTTCTCTGATGGCATGGTCTTCTTTGGAAACAAAAGATGAACACACACATCTCTACTCCCTCCAATCAGAGGTAAGGGCTTCAGTACCAAAGGGGTACTGATGAGATATGAGTTCATTATACTATCTAGCTTTAATTTTAAAGTCTACAATATTAGAGTTATTTGAGCAAGCAAATGATTAATGGAATTTTTAGTTGGGCCAAAACAATTTCTCTTTGGTCTGAGACAAAAAAATAGAACAACTTCTACCTCAATGCCATTATGAGTTGTGTTTGGGTGAAAATCCAGTAAGTTGAGGACAAATGCCCCTGTGATCCGCCATCACAAGCACCGGGACAGGTTGTACCACTGAACTAACTATGGCATGCTGAATGTACCAGGATCAAAGTCATTCAGAGGTTCTTGGTCCTATTTCTGAACATAACAATTCTTAGCCAAGGATAAAGTGTCATTAAAAACACAAACTCAGAAACAGATGCAGACATAATGATTGTTAAGGTATTTGGTGCTGTTCAAACACTGCAGCAGAGAGAAAACAGAGCTGTGAGTAGAGAGAATCCTGCCAGAATAAAGAGGCCGTCATTGAAATTAGGGGCAATATAAAATGAAATGAAATCATTTATTTTCTTATTAGAATGATTTTTTACCAACTTTATTACCTTATCTTTACTTATCTGTGTTTGGGCTGTACTCACCACTCCATCCTCACATTCTCACCCACATCCCCAAGTAGGATGTATGTTCTTAAAGGACAGGAAATATTTCAGCTTTGGTTTTGTGTTGCCAACTATGCTCTAGACACTAGTCAGCATGGTGTAGTGGATAGAGCACTAGCTTAGCCATGTTCCATCTGTGGGGTGCTATCTCCAGTTGCCCTGATCTATATCTTGCCACTGAACTCAGGTGGTTCTGGAAGAAAAAGTGAGACTGGCAACCTTGCACAGCCCTCCCTCACTTAAATCCAGTTCACTTGTAAATCATGGCATCACCTTTCTGAGGTAACGGTCCTCTTCCAGAACAAAGGACAAGCAGCAACATTAACAACAATGTTCCATCTGAAACACACATTGGTTGTGTGACCTGGGTAAGTCATTAATCTCTCAGAGCTGATACTCTGCCTGCAGAGATGGAGAAGCTTGCTAACCCAGTTTCCTATGTGTATGTAAGGAGGATCTAATTAACTGTCAGACTACTCAGTTGCAGAAAAAAAGCTAACATGAATTGGAAGAAAGAGTTATTTTATCAGGAGATTTCCTACATCAACGAAAAAACAGGTTGTATTGTGTGCAGGCAAAGGTGTACCTTATTTAGATTTCAACAAGATTGAATATGCTGCACACACACACACACACACACACACACACACATATGCATACACACACACTTTGGAGCATGGGGACGGAATCTGAAATCATGAATATGCTAAATGCTGAGTCTTGTACTTGGTATGGACTTGATAAAAATTTGATGAGTAAATAACTTATTTCATTCAAAATGATTTTGGTACACTAATTTGCCATCAGGCAAAAAATGTACCCATCTAACCATCAGTTCCTATGCCAGTGACCCGCTAATAGTGTATTTCTGGCTAACAGCTATGTATACAAGCTCCCTGAATTGTAGTTATCAGTCAACAAGCATTCATACTACTTAGAATCATAGGCTCCAATATAAATGTTATATTAATTACATATCCATAAAGCCTAAATAGCATTTTATGCACATACATAAATTAATTACAGTAAATGTTATTTAATTATTTCTGGGTTTATACGTATGTATATATTTACATATATATGTCTATATATTTGCATATATGTATATATTTACATATATATACAGTCTATGTAGATTTTTATATTCATATATCAAGTATTTTTCCCTCTTGTCAAAGTTGGCCATAGCTATTTCTGATTTGAAAAGGTTCTAATAGAGATGAAGGCTTAAGGGATAAAAGAAGCACATTGTCTTAATTAATTGTCCCTGACATTTCATCTTCCTAAATGCTTGATGGAGGTGTGAATGTGGATGTCAGACAGAAGTGAAAGGACTAGAATATCACTCAGATTGATGCAGAGGGTACACTTGATTAAGTGAGTAGAAATGAGGAAATTGTGCAATGCGGTTCCTTCTTCTCTTATTTTATTTAGCTATTCTAATCAAACCCGTTGAAAATTCATTCATTTGACCAGACTGTAATTCAAAGCTGTGACTATTAAGTTGATTTGAACTACATTAACTACCTTAATGAACCATGTATAAGCATTTCAAATGGTAATATTATCAGTGATGACTAAGGAAGCAGTATGATTTGTCATAAATTAATTGTCAGTCTCCTTTGGTAGCCGGTCTGTTTTAAGTACTGGATTCATCACACTACCACTTAAAGTAACATAGCCTATCTAATGCTATTCGGATAAAGATGCCATATCTGGGAAAAGAGGTAGTGGAAAGTGTTCTTTGTCCCCAAGACTGTTTACACAGATATGTTCTGGTGACAATATGCAAGATAAATCCAATTTCCTACCTGCAATGACACATATGTTCCTAACTCTTGGACTGCATAGAAAATCTGTCACCTACAAAAGGGTCTGGGCTAGAGGAGAGAGGTAGTCAGCCCTCACCATCCCTAGGGTAGGTACAGCTTTTGTCTATCAACAGATTAGGATACCTAAGCCATTTTGAATGAGGCAAATAATTTAATTCCCTTTAATTCTTCAAAGGGTTATACAGTACAAGACTGTGCAAGGCATGGCATTAGAAGTCATCTATGTATTCCAGGAATTTTGGTGGGTGTGAGGAGAGCTAGGATGCAAAGACTCTAGGATAAACTCTGCAAGACACCTATAGGGAAACCAAGACAGCAAGAAGAGCCTAACCCTACACACCCCAGAGTTACTTTTTGGATTGTTTTCCTTACCTGGTAGTTGCTGCCCTGTAATTAATTGTGCCCCAGTTGATTTTAAATATCAACAAACTAAGTTCAGCAAAGATATACCACTACACACACACACACACACACACACACACACACACACACACACACTCCTTATGAAGAGGCCAGAACAGAAATGATTTAAATTCACTTTTAAAAAAAGTAAAATTAACTTTATTTCTATTTTCTTTACAACACTTTTTTCTTAATGTATTCCTCCCTCTAGCCCAAGAAAACAATTTTTATGACAATTTTTAAAAATACGTTTGTGTGTATGTGTATGTGGTGAAAAAGTTCAGCAACATTAACCAACATATTGAAAAAATTTGATATCATATGCAATATTTCAACCTCCTAAATCCCTCCTTGCAAAGAAGTGGTGAAAGGCTTCTTGTTTTTGGTTATTACAGTTTCATATCACTAGGTTTTAGTTAAATTAAATTCACTTTCTAAATAGAAACTCTGAAATACCATATAGCAATTGGAAAGAAAAAGAGATTTTTAAAAAAGTAAGCAAAAAGGTTGTACAATTTTACTTAAATTAACATAAATCTCAGTTTTGAATCTTTTATTTTATCTATGCTACTTCTTAGCATAGTTTGCCCCTCTGCCACTTTTATGTTTCTATCTTTTTTCAGCTACTAAGAAATTAGATTCCAATTTAGAACTCAAAAATCTTATATGAATGTCGAAAATTAAAATTAATTAATAATAAAAAAAATTAGATTCCAAGGATGAAATAACAAATTAATATCTCCCTGCTACTACTAGGAGCAAAAATACCTCAAGTTCTCTTAAACTAATTTGCTACATTTTACAGATCTACAAACCTCTGCCCAACTCTCAGCTGTGATGCCCTTTTCTCTTACTCTTTATTCTGCATTTTTCAAAAAGTTACTCCAAACTATCTTTTATGTTGGAGGTGTTTATTTTCTCATTTTTGTCTACTATTTCTCATTTTTCTCCTGCACTAAATGGCACAACATGACTCAGTATTTTTCAAATTAACTTCTTAAGGGAGCCCAAATTGGCTTGCAACAAAATCAAATCCAATAAACAAAATTAAGTCATCATCTACCACAATGAGTAAGTTACAGAAACATAAAACAGATTTCTTTGAAGGGGAATATTCTTAGAGAAGTAGGTGTGTATGATAGGGGAGAGAGTGGTGGTAGCAGTCAAGACCTGAATACATCATGGAGGTTCCCTGCCTATAATCCAAGAGACAGTGAGAATCCCAATGCTGAGGACATGACATCCAAGGACTATTTCTTAGACTTTTTTGGCCATTTTGGGATGTACAAGGAGATGTTCAAGGATGAGCTATGAATGCTTATCTACCACACCTTCATGTTCCATAACTGGCTTATGCTTAAGGACAAAAGCCATCAACATAGGCCCAGGTATTGACAGCTTTTTCATGTTTGCAGCTAAAACTGGGGCCCACAATGTCACTGGAATTGAATGCTCTGTTACCTCAGACTACTCTGTGAAGACTGTCAAAGCCAAAAAGCTAGACTGTGTGGTGACCATCATCAAGAGAAGTATGAAGGAGAGGGAAATATCTGTGGACAAGGTGGATGTGATCAGTCGTGAGTGGATGGGGTATTGCTTAGTCAATGAGTCCATGCTCAACCTTATTCTATACATCCAACACAAGTGGCTGGCCCCTGACATGCTCATCTTTCATGATTAGGCAACACTATGTGTTACCACCATTTAGGACCAGCAGTGCAACAATTAAAGATCCAATGCAGGGAGGACATCTATGGCTTTGATACATTCTTTATTGAAGACTTGGCCATCTAAGAGTCTCGCATTAATGTGTTTGACTCCAAGTGGCTGAGGACCAATGCCTGTCTTGTCAAGGAGGTAGATTTCTATACAATGAATGTGGACAACATGACCTTCACCTCCTCCTTCTTCCTGTGAGTGAAGAGAAATGACTACATCCACACTTGATCAACTACTTCAATACTGAGTTCACACACTGATAGCAGACCATCTTCTTCATGGAGGATTGCCTCAATTGAAGATAGGAGAGGAGATCTTTGGCACCGTTTGGCATGTGGCCTAACACCAAGAACATCAAAATCTTGACTTCACCATCCACATGGACTTCAAAGGGCAGCTATGAGAATTTGCCCTGCTGATTGATTATAGAATGTATTGAGCTGTTACAGTAAAATTGTATAACAAAAATATGAAATATGAAGATAGAAACAAGTGAAATATATAAAAGGCATTAACATTTTAAAAAATTGATGGCCAATAAATATACATTTATGTCTGAGTGAATATGATAGTACAAAAACATCTATATGGATCTCAAGAAATGCTATAGTGAACTGTATAATCCTTTTATAGAAATTAGCTATCATTACCTTACTAGATGCTCTGCTCTTGATTTCTATGCATAGGCTATGTGGTACATAAAGCAAGATTACTGTTCATTTCATCCTCTCTAAATTTATTTTTCTCAAATTGGCACTTGTTCTCAACCTGAGGGCCTGACTAATCTGTCATTCACTTTTTTTAATTACTCCAATCAAATTTCTCCTAGGTTTCTTTTCCCTTTCTGCTCTAATCCTTGTGATTTTGTGTGTATAATTACTGTCATCTTGATTGATCTTAGCTGTTTTTCTTAGATTATTTAAGGAACTTCCATCTTGAAAGAGAAAAGGATTTTATTTATATTATATACATGTGCATATATATGTATGCCTACACAGGGTGTTCCAGAAGTCTTTGTATGGTTTTAAGCTATTAAAGCTCTTCAGATTTTAAGCTATGAGAGCTTTAAAATTCACCATCGTCTGGAAATGTCCCAAAAATTCACCTAGATACTTTTGAAAAGCAAAGGGGCAGTGACATTTAAAATTATGTATCAGAATCTAAAAAAGGGGAATATCTGTTATTCTTCCCTAGATTAGAACTCTAACATTATACTCTTTCTATTAATGCCTTGTCCTTACAATAAAGTTGTTTAAAAAGGCAAAAGTCTTATTTCTAACTTTAGGAAATGTATCCTCGGCTCTTCTTCATAGAACCAAAGACCCAGAAGTCCTTGGATCTTACCAAAGATCATTTTCTAGCTCTAACCTTACCCATGAATTGCTAAGTTCTACAATAGATAAAGGAAAATCACCCTTAAAGACTTCAGAACTCAAATCAATGCCAGGGTTCTTCTTGACTTAGGAAAACTGGAGTTCAGTGTTCAGATGGCAATGTTCAACAAAAGGAGATTTTTCTTTCCTCAAAAACAACTGAATAGAGAGCAGCTGAGGTTGCTTCTAATTTCCCTCTCCTTAAATCATGGATCTACAAGCTAGAGAAAATCTCAGAGGCCATCTATACCAGTTGCTTTATTTTATGGATGCAGAAACTAAAGCCCAAGGGCACAAAAATGACTTGGCCAAGGTCACACAGACAGAAAGTCGTTAGAGGTGGGTTTCGCCCCACATCTCTGACTCCAGCTTCACTCTAGTTTTTCTCTAATAACTCCTGCTACCATGTGTTATCTGGCTCACGATGCTTCTTAGAGTCTTGATGGTAGAAAAATGATGGGAAGTTAGCTTAACGTTTCCGTGGTGACAGCCATGCCCAAGATCTAAAAGTACCTGGTACTGTCACCTGCTCTTCAAAATTCAAAATTTAAAACTGAGAAGAACTCACTTTACTGATCAATTTGAACTGAGTTCAGCAAGAGCACAACAGTAACTGACATTTATATGTCACCTTAAAGTATACAAAGTACTTTGCATACATGCTCTCATTTGACTCTCACAAGAAACGCGTGAGGTGGGTACTAGAGGTCTCATTCCCATTTCTGAGAAGAGGAAAATGAGACTCTTAACTAGTGCTGGGGAATCTGTGTAGCCCTCGAGGTCCTCCAGTGTGGCTCTTTTATGTGCCTCCAGGCTGCAGTCCCTACAATCTAGTGACACTGTTCTTGTTGTTCATATAGAACAATCTATTTCTGACTCTTTGAATTTTCACTGTTTCTCTCATGCCTGGAGTTCTTCCACTATCCCCTGTCTTCATTCAAGTCCCAGCTAAAATTTCTTTTTCTGTAAGAAGCCTCTCCTGAACCCTCTTAAAACTAGTACTTTCTTTTTGTTGATTATGTCTATTTTATCCTGTATATTTGTTTGTACACCACTGTTTGCATGTTGTCTCCCCCTTCAGACTATGAGCTCATTGAGAGATCCTTTGTATCCCCAGCGTTCATCACAGTGTCTGACACATATCAGACACTTAATTAATACTTAACTGCCTGACTACCACTGAACAAGTGGTCCGGAAAGTAAATTTTTGCTTGCAAATCTCCAAGGAACTGGAAACTCACCACCTACCTTCACTCCAATTGAATCAGCACTTATTAAGCACTTCCCCTGTACCAAACATGGTCCTAGGATCTTACACTACAAAGATAAAAAAAAAAGTAAGTAATGTGCTCAATTCACTTACCTTCTCAGGGTGGGAAAAAATTAATGTATATATAAGTGAATTCTATTTTTATTGACTGATTCAATTAGCCAGATGTGTGGCTTCACTGGTATAGCTAATTCACAGTGCAGAAATGTTCTCCACCAGTGCAAACTCTTCAGAAAATTAGTCTTAGAGAATTGCTCCAAACTTACGGTGTTCAAGAGTTGGCTAAAATACTGAGAAGTTAAATAATTTGCTGAGGGGTCAGATCAGGCAGCAGGTTTATGTTGAAGTCAGACTTTGATCCCAGGTCATTCTGGGCTAGTCTTCTTGTCACTGCCTTACTCTGCCTTTCAAAAACAAAATATATTCAAAGTATATATGGAAGTGGGCAGCTAGGTGCCACAGTGTATAGAGTGCTGGGCCTGGAGTCAGAAAGGCTCATCTTCATGAGTTCAAATTTAGCCTCAGACACTGACTAGCTGTGTGACCCAGGGCAAATCACTTTAACCCTATTGCCTCAGTTTCCTCATCTATGAAATGGACTGGAGAATGGGCTCACAAAGAGTCATACAACTGAAATGACTAATGACAACAAAATATGGAAGTAATCTGGTGATGGTAGGTAAGGGTGGGGTGAGAATAGAGAGCTCAGAACCAGAAAGGGCTGGTCTAGGAGTTGGCACATAAGCTAAGCCTTGACAAGAGCTAGAGATTGATTCCATTTACAGAACCTGTCATAGGATCCTAAGTGGCTTAAGTTCTAACATCTTTATCTTTTCTTGTCAAATTTCCTTACCTCAGAATGAAGAAATTGAACTAGATCAGGGAAAAGGAATCTGCAGTCTCGAGGCCACATGTGGCCTTGTAGGTCCTTTGGTTTGGCCTTTGATTGAATTCAAGTTTTATAGAAAAAATTCTTTTATTAAGAGGATTTGTTCTGTGAAATTTGGATTTAGTCAAAGGGCCACACTGTGGCTTCAAAGAGGCAGGTTCCCTACTCCTGAATGATCTTTACCTATGACCCTAAATTCGAAGTGGCAAAAAATGACAATTAAAGTATATTTTAAAATGTATCCATATCAAGATCCGCATTGTTATTCATATTTTCCAAAATAGAACCATAGAATCTAATGGAGGGAATGAATTTAGAGATTATTTAATCCAACTCACATACTTTTATGTGGAGGATATTAATGGAGGAAATGACCTTAGAGGTTATTTAGTCCAACCCATATACTTTTATAGGAAAGGACTTTAATGGAGGGCTTTGTTGATTGGTGAGTGTTAAATTTGTTTCTCATGGAGCTTGACATGCTTCCTTTCACCTCTGTTGAGAGGACAGAGGGAATTCCTGATTGTTTGCCTGTAACTGGGGCTTCCCCCTTGAGTTCCAGGAAGAAGGATTCTTATTAGAGTAACTCTCCCTGAAAAGCAAATTAATATGGTTCTATCTACTTTGCCCTCTTTTGGTGTATTGGACCTTTCTTGTTTGTTTGGTCATTTTTACCTTTTACCTTGCTTACTCTTTCAATAAGGGGTAGAAGAAGAGGATTTCTATCCCAAATAGTAACAATAACTTAGAGTAGAAATGCACAGCAGTGGGAGATTTGTGCATGGCCAAGGAAGGTTGAGACTGAAGACCCTGTCTGCCTTATTCTATTTTATTCTTTCCTTGAATGAGCACAGGTCAGTGAGTAGAGATGTTGAGATATGGATTTTCCTAACCTTGTTGATTAACGTTCCCAAGTTCCTGAGTGAGGTGGTTGCTTTCTAGAGAGAGATTCTCTAAAGAGTATGCTTCTTGGAAAAAGAGCCAACAGGATCATCCTGCGAAAGGATTAAAACCATGTTTAAAAGTCCCCTTTGAACTTGTCAAACCTCCATGATAATTGCTGTGATTTGCTGGGATGGTACATATTTGAAGTGAATGTGAAATATCTGTTTAAGCAACTCACAAAGGATCTTTACTTTGAGGATGGGGGAGAACCAATCAATCAACAAGCATTTATTAACCACTTATTATAAGCCAAATACTGTGCTGGGGATGCAAAAAAAATAGGTCCTGCCCTTAATAAGCTTATATTCTAGGGGCAGAGACATGTAAATAATTACGCTCATCATGATACAGAGTACATGGAAGGTAACCTTGGAGGGGAAGGCTTTATCATCTTAGGGGGAGGGTATTCAGGAGGATGGCAGGAGACACCTCCTGAAGAAGACGCTGTTGGAGATGAATCCTAATAAAAGCCAGGGATTCTAATAGAGCATTCTAGGAATGTGCGACAATCAGTTCAAAAACCTGGAGAGAGGTGATTGTATGTCATGAACAAGGAACTGCAAGTAGGCCAGTAAGGATGGCATATAGTAAAGTATGAGAGTACTTAAGAGTAAAGTATAAAGCAAAGAGTAAGAAGACTGGAAAGAGAGGAAGGAAGATATTTCATGAAGTTCTTTAAATGCCAAACAAAAAAATCTGGTTTTGATCCTAGAGATAATAGAGAGCCAATGGAATTTATTGAGTTAGCAGGTGACATGGTCAGATTTTCACTTCAGGAAAATCACTTTGGCACAATGATTACAATGCGCTTATGTGAGTGTTTTCCATTGCATTTGGTTGTACTTACCTCTGGGTCCTTTGTCTGTTACTACAATTCTACATTGGAAGAAAGAAAAAGATGATTCATATTATATACTGTACCATATTATACACTGAGTATTTCTGTTCAGAGGAGACTCCACTTTGGCGAAGATTGATTGTTTCTGAGATTTCCCTGTAGGTTTTGGTACACAGCCAGAGATAGACACCCTTTTGGGGCTGATGACCCCAGGAAAAACCCAAATCTATGGAAGCTAGGTATGTGCTGGGCAGAGGGACACTGGATCACAAGCTTTTAAGTAGATATCTTTATTTATTTATCTGTGAGAATGTCATTTTAATAGAATGCAAGTTTCTTGATAGCAGGAACATTTTCCTCAAATCAAGGCCCTTTGACCCAGGTGACCAATGGCACTTGTGCTCCTTGGAGGTAGGTACCTAATTAGCAACAATAATTAGTCCCAAAGACCACCTACATTTCCCTGCTACACTCCTGGTGAGCCCATCCATGACTGAGCTCTACTTGGCTCCCTATTGGGGGAAGGGAGGAAGGAACAAGGGAGGTGATCTAAACACATGGGAACTGGTATTTCTGTCCCATACACCCCATGTGGTGGTTTCATAAGGTCTCTCCCTATGAAGTCTAGTATACAAAGTCCCAAGGTCTATCCCTGAGTTTTCTTTTCCCAAATGAATTTTTGCCAGGTACCCCAATTCTTGTGATAATTCTGTGTCTACATGGGAAAGAAAGCATCAGAAATTATAACAGAGCTGTAAAACCCAACCAAGAACTTAGTTTTCGGATCACTGTATTTTCTGTTTCTTGAAAGCAGATGGAAATTGAAAGGTTGAAAATCCTAATAAGCTAAGATTCTGTCCATTCAAAGTACTGAAGCTTTTTGGCACACAAAACTCTGAATTTCTTCCAGTAGAACACATGGTAGTGGGAGCCACTGACTAGGTGAGTTCTACTTTACCGTTCCTTGGACTTTAGAAGGTTGCTGCATTAGCTCCAGATGGGCCAAATTGTCTCTGAAGCAGCCATTTGCACACAAATAAGTATATGAAATCATATAATTATATATTTATATAAATTACATATTTATATAATATATGTGTACATGTGCTCATGGAGTTCCCTAGGTAATTCTGTCAATAAATTCTATGGTAAGAGAAGATGCAAACCTGGGTACAAGCAAGCAAGACAAGAGCGCCCTCTCGTGGCAATTAGTTGCCATTAAACTGAGTTGCACCTGGCCTCTAATCAGGAGACCATCAAAATGACAGTCCACCCACGTTTTCCTAAACAGTTTTAACTTTATCCTCACCACAAGCCGTAGTTTTACACTTCTAAAAGACAAAGGTATAAAATGACAGTGTGTAAATGGGTTGAGATACGTGTCATACAACAAGTGGGTTATATTATTTAGGTCACGGCATATATGAATAGTCTAGGCAGTCTTATCGTTTACTTATATCGCTGTTTCTTAGTAGTGGAAAAAGTTCTAGATTTAGCTGTGTCATATTAAGAAACCACTGTGTGTGTGTTTGAGGAGAGCACTGTGGTAGACTCAAAAGATCAATTTAGACTTTCAGCCTTATGCTTGTAAATGGAGTGATGTCACTATCCCAAGGCGGACATTGGTTTCCTGAGGCGAAATTGTTAGGCTTTGATTAGTTCTTACAAGAGCGGGTGGGATTTCCTTTTCTGGTAGTTTTTGAAAAAGTTTAGACTTTCATCTATGGTATGGTGATGTCCCAAAGTTCTTTCCAATAACTTTATCCTAAGAAAAATTTTCTCCTCTAAATGTGAAATACATGTCAAGAGAATGATAGCAGACTAAAAAGAAACTGGGATCAAGTTATCATGTGAATCCTTCCATGGCTTTTCACTGTTTCTCTAAATAAAAGAACCTGTACACTGCCACTTACTACTTATTTGTCCCAAGGCCACTAATCAAAAATACACATTTATTTGACACCTATTTTGGAGCCAAGCTAGATGCTAAGGATACAAGAAAATAACACAGTCCCTTTTCTGAAGCAACTTATATTCTATCAGGAGAGACAAGATGTGTGTGTGTGTGTGTGTGTGTGTGTGTGTGTGTGTGCGTGTGCACGTGAACACACATGCGTGCATCTTTCTCTGTCTCTGTTTCTCTCTCAATCATATATGAAATGCATACAAAATTAAAATATTGTGATGGAATCAGGAAATACTTTTATTTAGAAGGTAGCAACTTGAGCTGAGATTTGAAGATAATTAGGCAATTCTAAGAGATTGAGAGGAGTGCTTTCAGGAATGGGGGACAGCTTGTGCAAAAAGAGAAAGTCAGGACATGGAATGGCGTAGGTGAAACACAGCAAGAAGACCAGTTTTGCTGGATCATAAGAAAGGTAAGTTGGAGCTAGATCATGAAGGGTTTTAAATGCCAGCATTTTGCACTTGATCCTAAAGAAAACAGTCAACCACTGGATTTTACTGAGCAGGAGAAAGATATAGTCTGACTTATTTGTGCTTTAGGTCCATTATCCAACTTTTCCTCATCTGTAAAATGGGAAGACTGGGTTGGATAATCTCTAAGGTCTCTTCCATTTCTAAATCTCTGATCCTATAAAAGTTAATGAATAGAAATGAAATAGCCTTCATCCTTTTTACTTACTACATCAGAAGCTCCTTTGGGGACTCTCACACTATGCCTTGTATACAGTAGACATGTATAGTCATGCTTTTTAATGAATGTATGTACCTGTGGTCTGTTTCATAGAAATTCAAGCGACTGGCTAGACTTGGATAGAAGTAAATTAAGTGTCCCATCTTGGATACTGAAGTAAGCACAACTAGCTAGACCAATTTTCTTTTACAGTCCAAGACCTACATAACCAGTGTATCCTTATTCTGAATCTCTGAGTAACCATAGTGGTTATTCTGGAAACAGACCTAGTTGTTTCATCATTTGCACAAGTAATGGATCCAGAATTAATCCATATATTCTACAGTTACTGAGGAAAATCTGATATTCCGAGTTTATCTCCATCTTTTCATTCATGGTAAGTCACAATCAGATCTTCAGTGTAACAGGGAAAACAGACATCCTCTTTCCTATATTATGCTTCATGACTTCCCCAGTTGGGAATATTCCCCTTTGGGAATGTATCCCATGTATTCTTACTCTGACCTTCCAGACTATTATAATCAGCTATTTTAGAAAGCAAGCACATCATTATTAACAGCTGAATTGGGGAAAAAATCCTTCAGGGAAGGCTCAGGAGAAATGGAAATTCCAAGATGATCCCTAGCTGTAGGCTTCACTAATTCTCTTAACTGCTCCTTGGATTGCAGTGACAAGCTCCTGGGAAGGAAAGAAAAGTGTCCAAAAGGTCTTCAAATCCCTGCAGGGTCCAATAGCTAGAAGACAGTGAAATTATAGTGATGTGGTACAGTTGGGGAATTCTTGCAGCTGCCTTTCTGTTTCCCTGATCCTCGGATGGGGGAAATTATAGCCATTGTGGGCTCATGGGTGAAACATCTCTCCTGTGTCCTGCACAAACTGAACTCCAATATTGATTCAGTTGGTACTTTCAAGCTACTCCAATAGCTTTTCTTGTCATGCTTGTTATCCTTAGTCATTTATAGATTTTTTTCTTCTGTAGTGCAGCCCTGCTCTTGTATGAACCCTTGATAAAGAAGGAAATAAGAAGTAGTAGAGAGTTATGTCTGGATAATGTTAGAAGGACAGGTGAAAAAAGCATAGATATTTAGAGGTGGGTCACATCGGGAGACTGATGATAAGAGATTCAGAATAAACAAAGGAAAACTTTGTCCACAATGAATTTCATGAAAGGATGAGAGAGGGTTTGAAAAACCAATACAAATCTCTGTTTTTGTGACCATCTCAGTGGAAAGAGAATTGTCTCTTTAGGGTGAACAGGTGTTCACATCCTCTCTGCTGCTAGCTGTCATATGACCTTGGGCAAGTCATTTAATGTTCTTGGGTTTCATGTTCCTCACCTATAAAATGAGAGATGGCCTTTGATGGCTGTAAATTTATGATCCTATTATTCAATCCAAATTTCCTCGAAAAGAGAGGAAATGAGAAATAGGTTGAATAGTTTTTTGAGACTCTAGCAATAATGGAGGAGGACCCACCTCCTACATTGCTTCTGGTGCCATTATGTTTAGAAAAAACAGTAAAGAAAAGATTAAAGGGTACTGTCAAATGTAAAAAAAAAATGTTTTGATGTGGATTGGTTGAAATGTTGGCAGCTAGGTGGTGCAGTGGATAGATAGAGTGCCAGGCCTGGAGTAAGGAAGACTTGAGTTCAAATGTGTCAACAGACCCTTACTAGCTGTGTGACCCTGGGCAAGTCACTTACCCCTGTTTGCCCCAGTTTCTTCATCTGTAAAATGAGCTGGAAAAAGAAATGACAAATCATTCTGATCTCTTTACCAAGAAAACCCCAAATGGGGTCACAAAGAGTTGGACATGACTGAAACAACTGAACAACAACAGTTGAAATGTCAACTGGAGTTTCTCTAAAACTTTTAACTCGTCCCTAGTAGAGTTCCCAGTAGTCCCAAATAAGCCCTTGTGTACCAGTCATGAGATCAGACCTTTGATGGCTTTTAGACTACAGACTGAGTCAGGACTTCCATGGGAAAAGATACCTAAGACAGCAGGTAGGAGCCAGTGAGAGAGTCTAGGAGCATTTATGTTGGAGTACAGCTACTGAACAGCTCCCAAGCCAAAGAAAATTTGAGACCTTTGATCTTCAGAAAGCATGAAACGCACACACACACACACACACACACACACACACACACACACAAACACACACATTTTCAAGAATTTCGGGTCATTTTAGAAATAAACACATATATAAGTGCTTTTCCATGGTGGAAGGCTGAGCCTGAGGAGCGAGACATTTCTGAGTGCTAAGAGGCCCATAGGATGTACATTCTTGAAAGCCTTGCATTTAGTTCCCCAGAGTACAGAGAAACCACTTGAGAAAATGCATGTGTGGGTGAGCAGAGGGAGGGGGGAAGAATTAGTTAGACAAAGACTAACATATGTTGATCTTTAAATTGAAAAAGATGGAAATGAAAATTTGAGGAGTGAATGCTTACTTTTTAACCCTAATTGTTTCTAGGAAGCAGAGCAGGCAAGCCCACGGAAAGGACATTTGACAGACATTTTCAATTTCAAGAAAATAACAAGAAAACATGAGGGTTATCGATCAGAAAATGATGGGTTGTCATCTCAGCAATTCTTTGATTTAATAGCAAAGCAAGCAAAAGCTCCTCACAAAAAAAGCTTATAAAAATGGCACATCAAGGCCACAATAAGATAGACACATCCCTTGGTTAATGCCTGAAGATGGGGTGCATACCTATATAATTCAGGGACAAATTTTCTGGGGCCCTTTGTCTTAAATATGCTTTTGATTTATTATTATCTGCATGTATAAATCATGCACATCAGGTGTCTTAATACTCATTACTTATTTTCCTCTTTTTCCTAACTAGGATTTAAAAATTGTACCTTCCCTAATAGAACTCACTGGACAGAAAAAATGGGATGGACTAATGCTATTTCTACTAGGACACATGGAAATATTTTGAACCAGCTATGTATTTCTAAGCATTTATGAAGCTTATAGAACAGGTGTTCTTACCCTGGGTCCAAGGACCCCTAAGGAGTAAATGGAAAGATTTGTTGTGGGGAACTTAGAAACTTAGAAAAAAGGTCCATCTTTATTTTCACTAACTTCTAACTGAAATTTAACATTTCTTTCTATGATTTAAAACTATTATTCTGAGAAGGGATGCATAATCTTCACCAACTGGCAAAGGGGTCTTTGACACCCCAAAGATTAAGAACTTCTACTATACAGATTTACTTCCTATGTCACTTTAGCCAAATCCTCATACCAGAACTCTGGTTTTCCCATTTCACTGGGGGTTACTGATGAATAATTTCCTTCTATGCATCTAGACTTAGGGCCCCAAAGTGCTACAAAATGTAGGTACCAGCAGGCTCAGGAATTTGGGAGCCCAACCATTTCTTCTCAGAGTTGGGACTTCATAGGATCAGAGATTTAGAGCCAGAATGAACCTCAAAGCTCATCAAGTCCAACTCTATTTTACAACAGAGGAAACGGAGGTCTAGACAGATGAATTGATTTGCCCAGGGTCACAGTTATTAAGGTGGGACTTTAATTCAAGTCTTTGTGACTCCAAGTCCAAGGCAATAACTAATACCATGCTTCCTTCTATGTGAAAGAATTCCCAAATCTGTCTATCCAAAACTTTCCTCTTTCCTGAACTCCAGGTATATTTTTCCATATGGATGTCTCAACAACCATCTCATTCTCAACAGATCTACAACTGATCTCGGAATCTTGGGATGCCTATCTTCTTTATTTCTATTAATGCACAATGTACCAGCCACCAAGCATAAAATTAAATACTCTTCATTCTCTTTTTTATCTCATATATATTCTTTCTTGAATAAATCTAAATCCTTTCCTTTCTGCTCCAGCTATCACCATGCTTGTGGTGAGTGATCCCCTCTTTCAATTGTTCTCCATGCCCCCAGTCTCTATACCATTCCCTTACATATCTTGCATATTGCTACTAAAGGAACCTTCAAAAATACCTATATCCTCATGTTATGACTCACTTGCCTCAAGAACCTTCATTCGGTTCCACAGCTTGGGAGTAAATTCCAAATAATTTGCATAGTGCTTTAAAGTATATGAAGTCCTTTACAAATATTATCTCATTTTACCCTCAAAGCAACCCTGGAAGATAGATTTAATTATTGTCCCATTTTGTATAGGATGAGGAAATTGCAAAAGACAGAAGCTAAATTGATCATCCAATCACACAGCTAGTAAGTATCTGAGGCTGGACTTGATCTCAGATCTTCCTGATTCCAGGCCAGGAGCTCTATTCACTACACTACCTAGCATGGTTGTACATAATTTGAACCTGTTATGTTCCCAGACCTCCAGCTTCTAATCCACTCAAACTGAGAGACATAATGGTTCATGAAAGTGACATGTTTTCAATTCCTTGTCTCTGGTGAGTCTCTTTCTTCACTTAATATGTCCTTCCTCATCTCTAAAGCCTATGCATCATTCAAGACCCAGCTCAAACTCCATCTCCCTCATCAGGGACGAGCAAACTACAGTCTGCAGGCCAAATCCAGCTGCAACTTTTTTTTGTAGGATAAGAGCTAAAAATGTTTTTTACATTTAAAAAAAAGTTGTACTGTATTAAAAAATGTAAAAACCATTTTTAGTTTGCAAGCTATACAAAACCATGCAGCCAGCTATATCTGACTCTTGGGCTGTAGCTTACTGACCATTGTACTATTCTCCAAATCACAATATTTTCCTTTTTTTAATTCTTGAAATACTTACTATGCTTAGTACAGATTTGAAAATTTTACCATATATTTTGTTATCCATCTCTTTCATGTTTTTCCAACTAGATCACAAGATCCAAGGAAATAGAGGTTGATCCATAACTTTCTCAGCACTTATATTCACATTCATGTGGTAGAACTTAATAAAAATTTTACATGTACAAGTTCAGCAGGCAAAGTTTAATTACATATGCATTGGTTCCAATAATATTTCTGCTTCTTTACAATGCTGTGGCACAATAGGAAGAATGCTGGATTTGGAGTGAGATAACCTTGAATTGAACCCTAGCTCTTACTACATATGAAACCTTGGGCAAGTTATTTAACCTGTCCAGGTCTGTTTCCCAATTCATAACAATTGGGGGGTTGGAAAAGATGAGCTTTAAGGGTCCTTCTAATTCTACATCTATGATCCTATTATCATCTGCCCAGTCCCATTATATTTGCCTGAGACCTATATTATTCCATCTGATGTTTTTATTGTAGTAGGAGCCACCGTTTGCTCCTTCTTTGCCCAATTTCCAAGAGGTCATTCAGGAGATATGGTATTTGTCTACTTCATTCAAGCTCCATCCACTATGACAGCATTATGGCTTTTTTGCTTCCCACATCCGACCTGGGTATGGCTCCATCCCAGACTCCTGAGTGCTATGCAAGGGAATTCTTGGTCAATTTCTCAGGTTCAACACTATGACAAAAAATAACAAAAAAACAGTGCTAATCCCAAGAGTCTACCCTGGGGAAAATACATCTGAATTACTGTGCTTATTTCTGGGAACCACATTTTGGGAAGGATGCCAATAAAGATGAAAGCATTCAGAGGAGGTCATCTAGAAGAATATGAAGTCTAAAAATTACGCCCTGGGTGGATTATATGAAGGAACTAATGATGTTTCATCTGGAGAAGAGAAAACTTATGTAGGGATGTGATAGCTTTCTTCAAATGAAAGGTTGTCATATATAAAGGATGAGACTCATGCTCTTAGTCTGATCCCAAGAGGAAGAAATAGGAATAATTAGTGCAAGTTGCTGAGAAGGCTATTTAAGCTCAATGCAAGCAATGACCTTGTAATGATTAGAGCTCCCCTCAAAAGCTGCTATGAGAGGCAATGGGTTCCCCATCACTGAGGGGGTCTTTAAACAAAGGCTGGATGACCTCCCGATGACTTAGAAGAGATTCTTGGTAGTATAGACTGGACTAGAATGGCCTCTAAGGTCCCTTCCAGCTCTGAGATTCTATAAGGGACTGCCTAGGAAATAGTAGTTTGCATGAAAAGAGGGATATTAAGAAGTTTTACACAGCTTGGCAGCTGTTGTCATCAGCCTTGGCCATGGAGATACATATGGTCATAGTTAAAGGTACTGGTTACTAGGAATCATTCTATGAGTTGAGGACTCTCAAGGACACGTTTTAGATAGTCTAATGTTTTGCCTGCTCTCTGAGAAGTTCTACTTTCTCCCAAATGAGAACACAAAAGCCCCAAATCTTTCCCCCTTGCTAATGTGGATAGCCATTAATTTGATTCCTTTGCAGGACAGCCTTTTTCCGCTATTGCAACACCAACAAAACATCAATGAGTAGATAGACCTGGAATGTGACTTTTTACTTATGATAAACTGGAGAGATTGCAGATAATGATGAAAAAGAAACTGTGCTGCCAAATGCACCACTCTTTGAAAGGTGATATAAGTGAGAATAACTATATTGTGAAGTTACACTTTCCTTTCAAATCACATTGTTTTTGAAAGTTAAATTAGAAGTTCTTTAAAAAAGGAAATTGTATTTAAAATAAAGAAAATTAAAAATCCTCTCAAATTTCATCTACTTCAAAGAAGGTGGGATTCTGGATGCTCTATCTTAAAACAGTCTTAAAGGAGCACAAACCATGATAATATATAAGGAAGCTTCTTTGCAGATTTTTAATTGAATTATCCCAGTAACACTGAGTTTGGTAGGGCAGGTACCATTACCCCAGTTTTCCATGTGAAGAAACTGAACATCAGAGAAGGGAAGATTTGGTCAGTGTCATTAAGGGGCAAAGCTATATCTCCAAACCAGCTCTGCTAACTCAAGTCAGATCATTCAGCTCTATGAGGTTGGGACAAATGATTCATTGTCCATGTCCACTCCTTTCTACAAGGCTCTCTGGTTCTATCACAAAGCTAAATTTGTAATATCCACCATGTCTGTGTCAAACATTCAGTATCATAAATATTAGACTGCAGTGTGCCATGGCTACAGGTTAATTAATGCAGAAGGAAAAGCAAAAGGAGAAAGGAATTGTTTTTATAGAATGTATATTTTAACCAGAAACAAAGTAAAGGAAAAAAAAACTTTTGAAGCTAATACTCTTCATCTGAGAATGCTTAGTGTTTTGTCTCACAATATGGAACTGACTAAACACAATTCATTTAGTAGTGCAAAAACGATGCAAGATGTGGTTCACTTTAAGAAAGTGAACACACATTGAACAATTAAATAACTATGGAGGTGATGTGCAAATAGCCAGCTATCTCACTATATTGAAAATTCTTTGATTTACTTAAAATTCAGAAATATATCTTGCATTAGGTGGAGTTAAATCTGCATAGATAAAAGACTCTGCAGACCCACTATTAAAATTCACCCTTTCAGCCTCAAGTGATTATACCCATTAAGTAAAACCGATTCCCTAAAAATATCTGTTCAACATGAAAACTGAGAAGTAACCCTGGACCACTTCTCTGTGAAACATATTGCTTGGAACTTAGTCTCCAGAATGCAGTTGGAAAAACTACACTGTTGGAAAAGACCAAATGAATATTATTGACTCAGGCTAAGTTGCTTATTTCCCAAAGGAAAACAGTTATCAGAACAAAGGAAAAAAAGTTAAATCAACATACTAAGTTTAGCTCACTCTGAATTCAAGGCTGAACTTAATATATGATAACTCAGTAATTTATGATTCCAGGATATTGCTTTCTTACTGCAAAACCCAGACCTTTTCCAATTAGACATCATCTATCGTCTTCTTAGAGAAGACTGTCAGCCGCACTAGCTCAAAAGTACACTGCTCAGCTTCAGTCATCATTAAACTCTACTGACAAGGATTCTGTGGTTTGGAAATGTTTAAAAGTAGCATGAAATTTCAGCAATTAAAGTATGAACTTAAGTCTAATACAAGGCATAATAAAGAGCATTCTGAGAACATAGAGAAAGATACTGCAGAGTGTTAGGTCAGAAGCAAAAACCACACACTAAAGCAATTGGAAGCTAGTACTAAGATGTCTGTAACAGCACTGACGGAAAAATTTCCTGTCGATAACATGATGCCATGGTGTTCCTCTCTGTGGTAGCTAACAAGAGTTTGAGATATCTACCTCTTGCATATTGACTAAAAGTAATGTATTGTAATTCAATAAAATATAAGTTCATCCCTGTCTTTCTGTACTTTACACTTTTACTTATAACAGATGTTCCAGGTAGTGTTCATTTTCACACTGTTAGAGGTGGCATAATGTAGCAGAAAGAGTCCTAAGATCTAGGTTTGAATCTAAAATCTGCCATTTAGCAGCTTTAGTTCAGGAATGGTCTTGAGGCCATATGTGGCCCTCTAGGTCCTCAAGTGCAGTCCTTTGACCGAATACAAACTCCACAGAACAAATCCCCTTAATAAAAAGATTTGTTCTGTAAAATGTGAACTCAGTCAAAAGGCTACACCTGAGGACCTTGATAGGTCACCATTTCCCCACCCCTGCACTAGTTCTTTGCACTAGTCCCTTCACTTCTGAGCCTCAGTTTCCATATCTGTGAAATATGGGTAATATAAGTATATCACCTACTTTACAAGGGTTGTGAGGTGAGTAGTATAAGGAATTGTGAGAAAAGTGCTTGGTATGCCTTAAAGGGCTACAAAAGTGTGAGCTATTAAGATTCTGGTTATATGAATTCTCTATAAAATGAAGTCTCCTCAATAAGTTAAAAAATATCAATGGTTAAAATGGTTAAAAATGGTTAAAAAAGATGAAGCTTATGCTAAGAGAAAGCTACACTTAGAAACAGTAAATGGGGAAAAAAAGCCATGAAAATATGCTCACTTAATAGCTTTTACGGAAACATCCAAATATATAGTCTTTCATAAGGCTATTTTAAAATATTTAAGTATGTAATTGCAAAGTTGAACTGTAATTGAGAGATCCAACAGATTCATGATTATGGTCTCAGTCACATGATGAATAACAAATGTAGTTTTAAGTATAATACATTAAATCGATACTTGGAATTTCACATATCAGGTACAGGGCAATAACATAGTAACTTTAGCTATGCTTTCATATGATTGAAAGTAGATGGAAAAAGATGAAGGAAAATGAGAAAAAGAGTTCCTCCAAAGGGGTTTGAAAATGGGCAGGTCTGATGATTTGGGATGACTACAGGCTACATGTATTGAACTGATTTAAAAAGCAATAACCTCCTAGGGCTTCATGGCTGGAGGATGTGGGAAGAATTTTTACAGCTGACCCAATCCCGAAATAACTTATCCATTTGGGCATGTGTGGTTGTGAATAAGCAGTGATTTTCATACTAAAATGGCCTTTACTAGATGAGATGTTATAAACCATTCTCTGCATTCGGGTGAGTGTGAGTGCTGTTAAGGAGAGTAGCCATCATCCTTCAACCCCAGAAATCACAGACAATCTCCAAAGGCCACTGTAAATGCCAACGTTATATGTTTTATTTTTAATCAAGTACTTCTTTGAAACCTCATAACATCCATGATTGACAGAAATAAGACATTAGGCATGAAATGAGAATATAAAATACATGATATGCAGAAAGGCAATCAGTGCTTTAGTCTAGCAAGATGACCATAAACCGATGAAATGCCCTTCAAAACATCTAACTCTTTTCCTCCTTTTAAAAACATACAATTCAAGTGATTTTTATTTTAGCTTGTAAACAACATGAGTCAAAATGGACAATGAGGTAATCTATATACTACATAGGATAATTTAAAAAACACTAGATAAGACACAGTATTAAAGACAAATAGAAATCAGTGTTCACTTTGGTCTCTAGTATGGTTATAGTTGTCATCATAAAGCATCACATACTAGTTAAAGCCAGGCTGGTGGTTGTTGCCAATAATTGCTAAAAAGGAGTTCAAGAGGTAGCCCAACACGATTATTTTAAAGCTGGTAACTCTGAACTGTGTTAAGCAACAGGTGTAGAACATAGCTCAGCTCTTCTTCTTTATCTGAATGATAATATTAAATTCTGCAGCCCCATTTAAAGCACAAAATGGAAAAAAAAGCCCTAAACATTCACAGATCAACCTCTTCCTAGATCTCAACAATTATGACACAGCTAATACAACCACCACATCTTCAAAGAGGTTGCTGATAGATGGGTAAGAGAGAATTGGATGTTCTCCACAAGGTGTTCTCTAAAACAAATAAATCTCATTAAGACATCTAGAAAATTAAGTCAGTGCTTCTGCACATGTACATACTTTCCCAGTTTTTATAACCAAAGGGGAAATACATATATTTTTATGATAAACATTTCTTAGAGAAACAGATAAATTAATTTAAATTAATTTTAAGACTTAATGAGATTTCCCATGTCCTTTATAATTCACCTTACAGTGAATGTTACAAAGTCTATTAACACTTATGGGTCTCTATTCACAAAACTAAATACAACTAGCAGTAAGTAACTTGGGGATAGCACTGGTGCAAAATAAACTCAAGCCATAATAAAAAGAAAGAAAAGATTGGCAATTAAAATATCCTCTGTTTTAAGATGGATTGAAGCTACTAACATGTTGGGCCAATCAGTCACAAGGATCATTCCTTGATCTCTCTCCCTACATTGCACTCAAAAATAGAACACAACTCGATTACTCTGGGTGATGTGCAGGTGCTCATTATTCTTTTGGTTTTCTCTGTCAACTACAAAAAGAATCATGCAAAGTCTTCTAGTAAGGACATAAATTCAGTTATGAAAATGCTGTCTCAAATTTCAGCCATTTATATTTTTGCAAAGTTTGGGAGGATGGGAGAGCATCTTTCTCAAGTTTTATGGTACTTCAAATGCATGGACTGCTTGTAGTGTTCCATGTGATATACACAGGAGGGCAAGAAGCAATCTCTTCTCAGGACCATAGCCCTGCCCTTGAACTAAGACACTCTGCTCCATGCAAATGACCATTTCTTCTGTAGGGCAATCCAGCTCAGTTTTTCTTTCAAAGGCCAATTCTAGTAGCTGGGTATAGAATTGCACTTTTTATATCACCTGACAATCCAGTGCTAGTTAGTTACATGCCACAGGCTGCAATGTTTGGCTTTTGATAGCTTTGACTAGTAGCAATTTGAATGAAATTAGCATAAATGATTATTCACCCCTCAGCAATCAGGCTATATCCAAGGCTGCTTTAGTGTTCTATTTGGCTTTTGTGAAGAGTACCCATAATCCGTTAGACCAAATCAATAACTTTAAGGAAATGTCTTGAGACTTCACACAACTAAAATCAGATGCTTCATTGTTACCGAGTGTTTGTCAGAAATATGCAGTGGTGAATTACTATACATTATACAGATATTAAAGAGTATGTACCATAGGGTCAACAGCCACCTTTAAGGCTGGAGCAGCATAAAGGTGTGCTCTGCATTAACTATGAGGTAGTCTTTTGCTGTAAACAGAATATAACATTTTCACCTATGCAAATACACTGTGACTAACATCACTGATATTCACATAAGCAACCAGTACAGGAATACCACTTTATCGTTTTCACATGAAACAAAAATACAAAAATTGATATCTGATTATCAAAAACTTAGGTCTATGTCAAACTCAGAGGTAGTTACTAACATCAGTCCATAATACTTACATAAAGGTCTAAGTTTTTTGGTTTGTTTTGAATAAGCAGGCCCATAGACTATTCTGTAAAGAAAAAATCCAACATTATATGGTATATTCCCTGAGCAAAGTTCTTTGTCCTGAGTATGTTATGTAATCGTGATAATATTCTTATATAAAAAAATAAACCCTAAACTTTTAACCATAAGATAGGTTTGGTATGTGCTCTTAGTAGTTCAGTCTGGGTTGGTGCTTAAAATGATTTTCAACTGCACCAGTAAGATCTAAGATTCTGACCCTAACTCTGAATATCTTACTCTAAGATGATCTCAGCTCTGAACTTTTTTTTTTTATATGTAAACAGGGAATGTCCAGTTCTCAAATGCACAATTCCTATTTCTACAAGGTCAAGAAACTTTGGTTTGAATTTTCAAAGTGACCTATGTTTTGCATCTTTATACCGTTTAACCTGGTTATAATACCTGCTATAAGGTTAAGCAATGCCACTTTGATTTGTCTACATAATTTAAATAAGCTTACAATCCTCACATAAGGCAAGGAAGTACTTCTCTATAGATATATCACATTCAATATCGTCAAAGGTAAGCTTTGCATTATAGCACACTGAGAATATCAGTACAAACCACGGAGATTCTCACAAACACTGTCATGGAATTCCAGCTAAGTTGTAAAGGATTTGTGCCACAGCCGCAGGCATTATATTCTTATCAGCTGCTCACTGAGGCAGCAGCAACTGTAAAAGTCTCCCATAGCAGGACAAGTGGGGGAGGGACCACAAACCATACAACGGAAACTGTCTAATTGGATTCATGCTATTTTCTTTTTCTTTTGATTATCTGAGCTTACACCCACCAGACGCTTACAAACCAACATCTATTGCCAATGTTAGGTGTTATAATTAAGTTATACTTTCTTGGATCTGTTTCATAAATTTATGAATAGCAACTTGAACAGGAATGCCCTGTATTTCTTCCTGTACGAATCTCAATCTGTACCAGTACCATGACAGTTACTATGCAGCCCACATTTCCTCACCTCTCCCCAACCAGTTTGTCAATTTAACAAAGGAGCTACTTACTGAGACTATTGATGCAAAGCTTGCCATGCTGCATCCTGGATCTGAGATGCCAGTAGCACTTCAGAGCTCGAGTCTCTCTGGGCTAACTTCATCATCAATGATAAGGTAATTGCAATATGGTCAATTTCATCACGCCAAGTACATACATATAACTAGATCTTGGGCAAGTGAGGTGCAAGGCCCTCTGCCCCAGGTTTCATGACTAGTTGTGTGCCATTAAATACTGTACTTTCTCTTGTAACACAGGTTGGATAACTGTTGGTATCCACTTTATTTTCATTCTCAACCTCTATCATAATGATTTGTTCACTTTTTTGTGCTGTTTTGTTTTTTCATTTGATCTTTTTTTTAAAAAAAAAAACAGATTTATTCCTGTATTCTCCAGGAAAAAACAACCACCAAAAATATACACCAAACTATTAGAGTTTTTCTCCAAGATGTTCAGTAGCTTTTGTTGTTGTTATATTTGAAGAGAAGGGCCCCTTGACCGAAACAATAATTAGAGGGTTTACTCTAACCAGAAAAGCTGCTACTCCCAATGGACCCCCAAACCTGAAAATACATGAAGGGTCACAGTGGAATGGCATCGCAATATCACACAAAATGATCACGTCGTAACAACTTTTACGTCATCTTCCCTTCGGTCCTCCTAGTAGGCATCTAATGCATAATTAAGCCATATTCATGTAAAGTAACACGGAGATACCAGCACATAAAATACACATTCATTGTCTTTTCTGGAGTTCTATATTCCAGAACAAATAAAAACTGTGGCAGTTAGAGGCATAGAGCATTAAGGTACTGCCTTCGAGACATGATAATAGGAAATGCTGATCTGTGAGCATCAGAAAAAAAAGCAAAACCAAAACGTTATCCCAAACTTGGGGAAAACAGATGTCTTAATATCCCTAGTATCATGTGACTGACTGGCAACTATGAGATGCAAAGTATTATTTGGTTCAAATAAAGAGTAACAGTCATATTTTTCTTGTTTATAAGTGGCTATAAATAAAAAAGATGATATTTCAAGAAAGTTTCCAGGGGATAATTTTCAAAAACATCCTAAAATGTGAATATTGCTTCACATGGGACATTCAATTCTTGGACATTTCCAGTTGTGTGAGAGTGTGTGCTTATATCTACATACACACATATATAAAGATATGCCCTTCTTTATATATATGTCTACATACCTGTATATGAAGGCTACACTCATCACAGATATATGTTCTCTCCTTTCACACATGCAAACGCAGATACACATATGTTCTCATATTCGCTCTCATTCTTCCAACAACATAAAACATGACACCCTGCTTAAATATATTTGCTTAGAGTGATTTGTCTGTTTAAAAAAAATTTCACAGTTCCTCAACAGTAGTTAAAATTCCAGGTCAGCTGCTGATGGTACTTCCCCTGTACTTGCATGAGGTAGACATCCCAACTGGGTAAAAAAAATGGTATGTGATGAACAAGCTTTAAGTTTTTTTCCTTTTTTGAACAGAAGGCCCCTTTCTGCTTTGTTCTTCAGGTGAGGTGGATAACTTACTCGAGGAAGTTTCTTGAGGTGACCTGCCTGACCGTTCTGAGATCTCGGATCGGCCCTCCTGAGAATACGATGGAGATGAGTAGCCATAGGCTCCTCCCACTTCTCGGGGGAAACTCGAAGTGGATGGCTGTGGTTCTGCTTCATGTCTTCCCTGAGAGATAGTGGGCTGCTGTGGAACAGTTTTATGGGGGCAATTAGCCACCATGTGCATGATGCTCTGACAGTAATGGCACTTCTTTGGCTGAGGAGGTAGACTACATTCCTTAGCATGATGATCCAGGCCACCACAGTTGTAGCATCTGCAAAGAAAGAGGGGGAAAAATGACTATTTTAACTTCAGGTAGCAACAGAAAATAAAATAAGAGCCTCATTTAAATTAGTCTTACTAAGACATCATACTCTTCAGTGAAACAAACATTTTAAAATTTGTCTTCTTATTTGCCCTGACTAATCCAAGGGCTGATGATTAAAATGAATGAGCTTCCATAATACAAGTCATTTCAAATGCAATAATGCAAAACCAATAAATGCATACGTTTGTGGGAAAGACAAATTCTTGTGGTTATAGCAGAATTACAATTTAAAAGCTTAGAAGGGGATTTTGGGACCATGAGTACAACCTCATTTTAAAGATGTGGAAAAAGAGGTCTTGAGGGGCTCAGTAAGTTGCCCCGGGGCACAAAGCAGGAAGCCCCATGTTGGAATGCAAACCCAGATCCACCAGAGTGAGCACTTGTTTCAAAATAGCAAATGAAAACTTTTCTTTAAAAAATGTATGGGTTTGTTTCTGATACCTTAGTCCACTAGAGGGCACCCGATATTAAACAACATATTCAGTATATAGCATCACAAGGAAGAGTGTTTAAAAATATATTCACATACATACTTAATTCGGCTGTGAGAAAAATTTATTCAATTTGTGATGGAGAAAATGACAACCGAAATTAGGTAGTAATATGATTAGGTTGGTTGTGATAACTACTTGAATGGGGAGAAAATACCTTTTCCTTTCTAAAAACTGAACTGTGAAATCTGATATCTACAAAATTCAGACATCTTTAATGAATGATACCTGGCAAATTACCAAATACTTCAAGAGGAGTATCTGAATCAGAACGTTAACTACAAATGGAATGTTTCCAGACACTTAGAGGTCAGATTCATAAGCACAGAAGTAAACGTTGATGATAATTTAATGAAGGAAGTGGGAGGTTCTATACAATACCTATGCTTTCAAAGGAATGCCAACAATTTTTGTGGAAAAAAATATTAACATGCTTGTCATTCAGTTTTGAACAGATTTCTTTTTCTTTCTGAAAACATTTCCTTGTTCCTCCAGGCTAAATTCTTCCCAATTCAAATGAACATCAATCTATCATCAAATATTGTGAGTGTTCACTGAGTGGCTGTTGTCCTGGGTGTTTATGTTTAAAAAACATACTCATTTTCTAAAAGCTGCATTAAGAAATGAAGGCACATCATTTACTCCTAACCAGTTTTTTCATCTTTTCATCAAACAAATTTAAAACAACAAAAGTTTCCCTTAGGTCAGTAAAATATAAATTATTTTGAGATTAAAGGAAACTGAGATCAGTGACCAAAATGAAGAGTCTAGAATGTATCAGTTAATTCTGGGCTGCTGCTTTGTTCTAAAAGCAAATGTTTTCTATAATCTACATGGTACATCTACTATTCAACTTACGTTTATTGTGTAGGAAGTAAGCATTGCAAATGATCCACTAAAATGGAAACACTACTCTTTTCATAATGTACCACAGAGAAAAATAATTCACCACTTTGCCAATGATTCCTTTCATGGGTATCATTTATTTTTATGTAAATGAAGCTGACAATTCTATAACTGACATTATATATCTTAAAGTGTAATAGTGTGTTAGCTGACTGCAAATATCACTAATTATATTTAAAATGACTAAGTCCTGGGAATTAGACTGCTCTATATCTCAAACACAAACAGGAGTGACAAAAAGCAGTTCAAACCTGTCCATTTCACTTAAGAAAGGGGGACAGTAAGGATAATAACTGATTTGTATACTTTCAACCTCCCTGTTCCAGGTAATGGGCAAGCTAGAAAAAGCTGGATACACAGCTGACCGCTTTCTCAGGCACAAAAAATTAACCTATGGAAATGGCCACATTTTATTAGCGACAGATTAATGTTAAATCAATCAATAAGTATTTATCTCAAACAACACTGCTGTGCATTGTCCAAAATTAGGGGAAAAAGAGATCATATGTGTATAGAAATATACTTACTGTTAAATTATGTGTTTATATCTAACATTGTATAAATTAAACTCATTTTCAAAGCAGCAACATTGTTGGTTCTGATGTTTTCTAAGAAGGGATCTAAAATTAAACAGCTATAATTAAAACAACAAATTCACTTAGGAGCTAAGAAAGTTGAAGGCCTGAAAGTCAAATGTTCAATTATGGCTACTTTAAAAAAAAAGAAAAGAAAAAAGAAACCACTTTTCTTTTAATGTGGTTTTTGCCACAGCTCCTTTGTTCAGTGTGCAAAAAAATGAATACTTTATCAAGCTTAAATTTGCATTTATAAAATTACTTCTTTTGAATTAAGTTAATTTCTTTTAAGATCACATTCATTCAGGATCTCAGTTTTTGAAGAGTTGCAAAATAGGTTAAAGGGCTTCAGTAATAGAGTAGGCTGTAGCCACAGACAAATCAATTTAATCAGTCACTATGGTATGCACTGTGTTATCCAATTCAGTGAACCATTCTGTCTCACCCATTGACCAAGAACCGCCGTCAAGGTTCCACTTTCACATATAGGGGGCTCCATCATATATTTCATCTGCATATTTACTACGACATCTGTATTGCAAAATGTTTATATTTTCTAAGGGAGCTTTGTTTGCTTATTTCTTGGCATTTTTTAAAAACCAGAAACTACTGGCAAATTACTGCCTGGCTTTTAAGAAATTTGTTGTCATTAAGGAAGCTAGCCTTCTGCACTGAAAGCGTTGCATTAAATGCATATGTGCCTGGGCTTAAAAGGGGAGGAGTGGTATTTATTCTCCCCTTCTATTTATTCATTCCACGTCAATCACTCTTACTAAGAGAGCAGATCACACCCCATTCTGAAATGCTTTCCTTCTCAAGGGATTTACACCAAAATGGAAATGTTCAGCTACCTCACAGCACACAAATGATACCACACCACATCCTCCATGCAAGCAGTATGTGGTAGTACTAGTCCCCTTTGTTCACTCACCATTCAGGAACGCTTCCCCAAACTAGATTCTGCTTTTGTTATGCATGGGCTAATTTTACATTATGGTATCTGCACCAAAATTACATATGGCTATGGGTAGTTATGTGAACAAATATATAAATGCATGTGCCCACAGGCACATACATATAAACAAAACTATAACCATACACCATTGTATCTCTTAAAGCCTTTAGTAAGAATAAAAATGTACACATACAAACAAATTCTTGCCAAATTCTTGACACTGTTAAATCCTATAAGCAAAATTAAAGGGGATCTAAGACCATGTGCTCTTTCAATCAAAATTATTTCACAAAAATATAGCCACTTTGATTTTTTTATGGGGATGAGGAGATCTCATAATTTAAAATGATTACTTCTTGTTTAAAAACTATTTCAAGATGGTTGTAGTGACAGCTACTCAAGATTCTGTTGTTTAATCAGTTTTTTAAAAAGCTACTAAAAGAAGATGGGAAAATGTTAAGCTAAAGAAGAATGTCAGCATACAGTAGCCTCAAAATCCCTTCGACATCAAAGACCAAATACAATTTTAAAAGCATTTGGGATTTTAGAACTGTAATAATTCATTTTGAATAAGAAATTATATGATATAAAATATTACTCAAACACAAATAATAATCTTGTTATGTCAATGGACATTATGTTATGAGGAGCCACAAAAATAAAATATTGTTTCAAATATGGAAATTGTATGTGAAATAATTAGTTTATTTTAACTTATTGGAAAAACAACTAATTGAATAGGTGAAATATTTCCTCAAATTAAACTTATAATTATAAAACATTTTTCCTATGCAATAAAGAAAATAAGCCAAATTATTTGATGATTCTTAATTCTACATTTGTAGCACAATACTGATATATTTCTATCTGTATATTTATATGACTAATGGAGAAATAATTTTTCCTTCCAATGTATATTAATAATAAGAGGGGGATCCATAGTCTTTTAAATAATATTTTTGGAGGTGACAACCTGATCTTTTGAGTCTAATTAGGAAAAAGGGTAGAGAAAAAGTTCATTCAATTCAGTATAACATGATTTTCTAGTCAGGATTTTTCTTCTCTTAAATATGAACAAATAAATGAACAGTATACACACAATGAACCATAAATGGTCTGAACAAGGTTCAGTGCTTAGAATATCTAAGGAAAATATATTTTCATAGCAACCTCAAATAATGCAATTATAAGGGAAGGAAGCATTGAATGATAAAACTACACTCAAAAGAAATTGAAAAGTCATTTTCAAAGCAAGCTCATTTAGCTGACATATGTACTGTCATATGCATTATTTTTCTAAACAGTTCTAGGAGTAACTTTAAATATTCCTTTAAACTTTGGGGACACCATGTTCCTGGACATCAGCAGTGCCCAATCTTCTTCTAATCCCACTCAATTTGACTGTTTCCTCAAAAGTGTATTTATAAAGAACAGAGTTAATACCGTGCAGAAAACGTGTCTACACACTGTTCAGAAACAATGAGCTCCTTACCAAACCCTCGGTCATCTGACTGAAATGCTGTCTATCTTAGTAGCCAGTGGTTTATTACTTTAGTGCAGAGTTCTAACTTTAATAATCTGAATACAATGGGTTAGGAGTCTGTTGATTCAACTGTAATCTAAGTCTGCTAGAATGAACGATTATAAATATAGGTTCTTTTCAGTGAATCTGAGTAAGTTATTACATTAGAAGAAATAGTGAAATGCTATGAAATAATTAAGATGATCCAACCTGATTAATGTCAGTTACTTATCATTACCACTATCAAATACACATTTATGGGACCTACTTATACTGTGCTTATTAGAAGGCTAAAGGCCTCTCTTGTGCTCAAAACTACCCAGGCTATTCTATGGATTAAAAATTAAAGATCTGAACAATTATTGTTATACAAAAAAGTTTTTGATATCTGAAAAATAAACCCATAAAAATTATCCACATTGCTAAAAACATCTTGAGAGTTCCAAGATTGTGGCTATAGCATAAATTCTATCTCATGTTAAAAGATCACTGTTTAATGTTTAATTATCCTACCTCTTCACAGCAGAACACTTTGTTTCATATAACATACTCCTTTGGAGGTACAGTGGGACAGATGCAGGAGTACTGACCTGACCTTCAGGAGAACTAGAGTCTAGTCCCAGGTCTGTGACCAAGGGAAAGAGTGACCTTAGGAAAGTCACTTACCCTTTCTGGTACTCAATTTCCTCATTTGCAAAATAATGGGGTTGGACTAAATGTTCTTTAAGGCTTGTTAAAGCTCAAAAATGCTATGATTCTACAAATCTGGGAGGATTAAAGCGATGAAGACAGCATGAGGGACACATGCGGCAGTCAGCTGTCATCACTACTGCTCTGCTCACCCAAGACTGTAGTTTATTCTTCCTGCCTTCTTCCTTACTCCTTATCCAGTTGCCATGACCTGCCAATTCTACCTCTAAAGCACCGCTCACATTTCTTTCCATCTCTCTACTATTACTATTATTAATGGTTAGAATTTTCATATCCCTTTAAGGTCTATGAAGTGCTTTACATATGTTTTGGTATGCTAACACTCTTCAGGCCTTTGTTAACTTTTGTCAAGACTTCTATAATAGCCTACTAGCTGATCTCCCAGACTGCTCTATCTCATCTCCTCTTCATAGAACTAACCATCTTATTTCCTTTTTCAAAAACCATCACTGGTTCCCCAGGTCTATGGAATATATAGAGAGCGCAACGATTTTGTTGCTGGCAGGAAAGCAAAACAAGAGGTTGCTAGCACTACCCTGTCCCCTCATCTAGTTTTGTCAAGTCAAGCTTCAGAGGTACTCTGTGTAGACCCACATAGGAGCTAAGGACCTAATGGACAATAAAAGGAATTTTCACATGCTACCAAAGAATAGATGGAGCTCAAAGAATAACAGCTGAGGCAGAAGAAAAGCAATATAAGAAGCAGGCAATGTCTGTAACACTTCTTTAGTTGGCTACATTTGTGGGTTGGAAATACAAAAGAATTGGAAAAAGTCTATGGAAGAAGTTAAAAAAAAATACTCTTTCCTTATAGGGAAATAAGAGCTGCCTAGCACAGAGAAGAACCATCAGAAAGCAACTCAGGAGACACTGGTATATGGTAAAATGGAGAAAATGAACCGGCAGAACCCCTGCAGTGTGCACTGGGAGAGAAAGTAGTTGTTTTGCAGGGGTAGTACCAAGCCTGCCAACAACACCAGTAGCTACATCAGGAAGGAGTAGCTATCCTGGAAGCAGGGAAGTGCTCTAGCAGGGATAGCATGAAACTTAGTAGAGTACGATAAGCTGTAACTTTCAGTGCCTTGGCCATTAGGATTCCTACGTATGTTCTTTCTTTCTCCAGTGATAGGGTAATTTATGGTAGAAAGTAGGGTTTGGCATTTATCCTGAAGGAACTCAGGGAATCCAAGAAATGGAAGTGAGAAGGGAAGGCATTCTAGGCAAGGGAGGTGGGACAGGGAATAATCAGTGAAAAAGACTGAGTCAAGAGATAAGAGTATTATGTGCAAGGGAAAGTAAGAAGGCTATGGTAGTAGTATGCTTATTTAAATAGCTAAGAATTGCCTGTGTCATTTATATTACTATACAGTTTAATCAAATGTCTTTTGCTTTTAACCAGTGTGTCTTCTAATGGGTATGGCAAAAGAAATACCAAGAAAAGTGTGCAGACTGTGATTTTTAGTAGATGCTGATCTCAAACATATTTTAATCTGGGAACAATCTCAGAGTCCATAATTGGGGAGAAGCAGGCTACAGATAAAACTGGTTGGTATTTCAGAACCCTCCCAGTCCTACTTCAAGTTACTTTTTCTGTCTTATTTCACACAAACATCCCTATGTTTACTTTCTCAGTTTTAACCAAACTGGATTACTAGCTGTTCCTTGGCCTTAATATACCTGCTCTAATTCATTACATTCACACAGACAATCTTCTATGATTGTAATGTACTTTCTTCTTTCCTTAAACGATGGAGATACTCAATAAAGTTTGTGCTTAGCATAGTGGTCGGCAGGTACTATAAATGTGCATTCATTGACAATTAAAATGGAGGTCTCTTCTAAAATATTAACCAATCCGTTTTTGCTTTCTGGCTTACTTCATACTTCCACATATAAGGAGAAAGGGGTTTTTATTTTATTCCTTTCTACCTTGTTATAAATGGGGAATATATGTCCTTAAGTACTCCAAAAGCATTAGGCAAACTATTAAATGTAAGTTTAAGGTAACTGATTCCAGTTTAGAAACTTCAAAAAACTACTACATGCAAAAACATTAACTTTCATCAGAAGAAGGTAGAAAGAAGAGAGATAGTCTATATGTTGTACAAAGGAATTATCAATTTTATGGGGGATCAGCAGAGAGAGAGAAAAATGGTTTAAGGAATGAGGCAAGAATCAAATTAACACAAAAATCAGAGACTTGGTTAATTAATAAAAATGGAAGAGAATTGTAATGATGGTACAAAAAAAACTTCGTATGATGGGTTGTTCATTCTATGTTATAGTACCTATAATTATTCACAGAGACCATCAGAAAAATTGTTGCAGCTTATCTGCCAATATCTGTTGAAGAAGAAGATGATGCAGAGAAAATTTTATTAATAAATGTATAACAAGATCCTCCAAATTTGATCTACATATACTTTTAAACCATGATATCAATGAACCATGGACTTCAGGGGTATGCGACAAAAAAGTGCTAAAAATACAGTTGTACATGAAGAAACAATTGAAAGTAAGAACTTACAAACTATACAAACTATACAAAAGTCTTGATTGATGAATTGGGAGGCCCTGATTTAGTAAGTACCAAAAAGCATCAGAAAAGAATGAAATGATTATAATTTAACAGATCTGTTAATAATATGAGAGTCATTAGACAAGAGTAAAGAAAAAAAGAAAACTAAAGAAAGACTAAAAGTTAGATAAAAATTATGGCACACAGTTAAAATTATTCAAATTATTTAAACAGGTTGTTGATGCTCCAACAAGGGGAATGAAAGAAGAAACGTATGTTGACACCAATTAAACCAATTTCATATAAAAGTTCAATCGTAATCAGTTGCCATAATAAAAGAGACTAACAGGGCCTAAGCACTCCTTGGTCAGGAAAAAACTTAACCTGTTTATTCAATGGAGGGATAACAGCAATCAAAGACAATACTGGTTTAAAACATAAACTTGCTGTAAAATCTTATGGAGAAAGATGGTGGAAGATTATGAGCAACAACACTTCATAAAACAGCAAGAAGCAATGGAAGTAAAAACGAGTCAAAGGAAAACTTGGCAAGACACTCAAGGGAAGAAATCCCAGACACTGAGCTAAACATCGGAACAACCAAAAAAGTAAAAGAAACAGGCCCTGCCTCCAAGCTTATATTTGAATGGGGAAGAATAATTAATGCAGTAACAATAACACTGCAAAGCTGCAGAAGTTCTAAGCATTCTGCAATGATCAATCATGACTCCAGAAACTCAATGATGAAGCAATATTATACATCTCTGAGAGGTGGGTGGTGGACCCAGGGTGCAGAATGGGTTTTCCTTTTTTCTTTTTCTCAATGAAGTGGTGGGTGGGAGGGAATGGAAACAGATTTCTATTAATTACCAAAAAAAAATTATTAAAAATCCATGCAAATAAACATGTACATACAAGAGCTATATATGTTAGCAATAATCTTAGAGGAAATGCATTAGTGGGAAAGGGTTGGGGGGAGTCAGGAAAAGTTCTTTTGAAGAAGGTAGGATTCGAACTGAGTCTTGAATGAATCCAGGGCAGCCAGGAAGTTGAAATGATAATGAAAGGCTTTCTAGGTATTGGGGCAATAAACAGTGAAAAGGAATGAGTTAGGGGATGGAGTGTCATGTGCGAGGAAATGTAAGAAGTCCGGCGTTGCTGGATCAAAGAATACAAAGAAGGGAGTAAGAAGGTAAGAAAGGTGTGAAGAGGTTAAGTTCTGAAGGGCCTGAAAAGTCAAACTGAGGGTTTCAGATTTGATGCTCTACACAATAGGGAGCCACTGGACTTAAGTGAGCAGGGAAATGATAAGGAAAGACATATACTTTAGGAAAACCATTATGACATCTGAGTGGAGGAGAGACTGCAGTTTGGAGAAACTTGAAGAAGACCAGCTAGAAGGCTTTTGAAAAGAACTGGGCGTTAGGTAATGAAAGTCTACATCAGAGAGATGTCTGTGTTAGAGATAAGGAGAAACACATAAGAAAGACACTGCAAAAACAGAAATAACCAAAATTGGCAATAGATTGTAGTTTAAGTGAAAGTGTGGAGTCAGATTCTTGAGCTGTGAACCTGAGTGACTAGGAAGATGGGGGTGCCTTTGATAGTAAGAGGGACATCTGGAAAAGGGAAACTGTCTATTGGGGAACATAGGGAGGTAAACGTGTTGAGTTTAGTTTAAGATGTCTATGGGACATCCAGTTTGAAATGTCTAATTGCATGTTGGAAGTGTGAGACTGGAGGTCAGGGACAGATCAGAGTTAGATAAAAAGATCTAAGAGTTAGCTACATAGAGATGATAACTGAATCCATAGGAGACAATGAGATCATCAAACAAAATACTTTAGAGGAAGAAGAAAAGAGGGGCTAGGACATACCCTTGGGCAGCGCCCATAATTAGCAGGCATGACCTGGATGATGATCCCACAAAGAAGAGAGAAGGGACAGCAGACAGACAGAAGGGAACCAGGTAAAAGAAGTCACAAAAACCTAGGGAGGAAAAAGTCATCAGGAAAAGAATGACTGACAGTAGCAAAGGCTTCAGAGAAGTCAAGGATAAGGACTGAGAAAAGGCAGTTGGAATTGGCAATCATGAGGTAACCAATAACTTTAGGGAGAGCGGTTTCAATTAAGTAATTAGAGGTCAGATGAAGAGAGTGAGAGGAGAGAAAGTGGAGGCACTGATTACAGACAACTTTCTCAAAGAGTTTAGCTAGGAAATGGAGAAAAGGTACAGGAACATAGATAGTAGGGGCAAACAGATCAGGGGAGAGGGTCTTATGTGTGTGTTTGTTTTTTTTTAAGGAGAAGGACGCCATGAGCATGCTTGCAGACAACAAAGGAAACAGCCAGTAAAATAGAGAGAGTTTAAAGATTGCCTCCTCTAAAATTATAGAGGAGGCAATCTGCCAGAGAAAGCAGGACAGAATGAGAACAAGGATGCATGTAAAGAGACTTGACTTGGCAAGAAGGGCCATTTCTCCATGCAAGACTGGGGTAAAGAAGGTGGGGCAGACAACATCACTGGCACCTTGGAAAATATTTAATGAGCGTTCTTAGACTAAAGGTAAATCAATCAAAACATGACATCATAAAAACATTATTTGACAACTATATTTTTGTACCTGTAATTCCTGCCCATTGTAGTCAAGTCTAATTGTGCATCAGAACTGTGTCTTGGCCTGCAGGGGACAAGATAGCAGATGAGTTACTTCTACAGAAAACTGAGAGGAGGAAATGATAGGATCCAAGAAACTACTTACAATATGCTCCACCTTTCCCTTTAGCATTTTTACCCCCTGAGTGGTAGCAGCGAAAAGGAAATTGGAGATTCAGTTATATGTGTAACAAGAAGAGAAATCCCCAAGCTGGGCACTGAAACCCCATCCCCCAAAGTAGCTTACATTTTAAAGGTGGAAATGACAAGTACACAAATAGAAACATAAACGATACAGAAAGATGAAAGGTAACCTTGGAGGGGAAGGCACTAGCAGCTCGAGGAATGAGGAAAGATCTGCAGAAGGTGGCATTTAAGCTTAGTCTTAAAGGAAGCCAGGGATTCTAAGAGGCAGAGGTGAGAAGGGAGAGCACTCCAGATAGGAGGGACAGCCAGTACAAAGGCACAGAGATGCTAGAGGAATAGCAGGAAGTCAGGACAACAAAATGCATGCAGAGGAATTAAGTGTAAGACTGGAAAGGCAGGAAGGAGCCAGGTTGGGAAGCTGTTGAATTTAAAAACAAAAAACAAACAAAAACCAGTTTACATTTCATACTATTAATAATAGGGAGCCACTGGAGTTTATACAATGATGGGAGGGGAATATATGATAAGACCTATGCTTTAAGAAAATCATTTCAGAAACCATCGGAGGATGAATTGGAGTGGAGAGAACATTAAGACAAGGAGATCAATCAGAAAAGTTATCGCAACATTTCAGGTAACAGTTGATGAGGGCTTAAACTAGAATTGTGCCTGTGTGAGTAGGGAGAAAGCATCATATACAAGGGAGGTTTGCAGGAGTACAAATGACAAGATTTGGCAACTAGTTGGATATATATATATGTATGTGTATATGTTTATATATACACATACATATATATATACATATATATACACATATATATGTGGTGAATGATACTTGAAGATTACACCGAGGCTGACAATTTGAAAGACTGGAAAGAGGGTGTCAAAAGCAACAGAGAAGTTCAGAAGAGGGTGGGGAGCGCAATGAGGAAAGACAATGACTTCCATTTTGGATATGTGAACTTGAGATACCTATGAAATATCAAATTTGAAACGTCCAGTAGTGAATTGGTAAAGTGAAACCAGAGTTCAGGAGAGAGATTAGGGCTAGATATATAAATATAGAAATCATAGCATATGGATGGGGAAATCATCAGATTGATAAGCACCAATTAGACAGGTATGAATGGACAGGGTAACAAAAACCCAAATAGGAGAGAATATGTGGGAGAGGAAAGTGAGAAAGTGCCAAATGCTGCAGAAAGGGTAAGACAGCTAAGGACTGAGAAAAGGCCATTAGATTTGTTTAGGAGACCACCAGTAACTTTGAAGAGCTGTTTCAGGTGAATGATAAGGTCAGAAGTCATACTGCAAAAGGATTTGGAAAAGAGTGAAGGGAAATATAATAGACATGACTTTTTCAAGTTCAGCTAAAAAGGTAGTAGAGAAATATGACAAGAACTAGTGGGGATGGTTGGATCAAGTGAGTTAGTTTTTTTAAAAGATAGTTTGGATAAGGATATATCAGGAGGCATGAGGAAAGGAACTAGGAGGTAAGGAGAGACTGAAGATTAGTGAGAGCAGGGATAATAGTGGCAGCAATCTGTAGGAGGATATAGGAAGAACAGGAGTACATGTAGGGGGTTTTTTCTTGTTAAAGAAAAAGATCAACACTTCATCAAACATACATGACAGAGGAGTTAATGGGTGAAGATGTCAGAGGGATGGTATGAAGATAAGGGAAAAAGAGGGAGCTCTCCATGAATGGCCTCATGTTTTTAGGTGATATATTTAGTGAGGTCATCAGCTGAAAGTATAGGAGGAGGTATGTTATGGAGGCTTTTTGAAAGAAGGGAACATCTGGAACAGGCACCGAAGTGAGTGAGATAGAGAACTGATTAAGGAAAAATAGAGGCATGGCCTTGCTTCAGTAATGGCTCAGGCAACAGATTTATAGTAGATCCAGTCAGCATCATTTCTTGACTTCCTCCAGCTCCACTTTGCAGCATTTGAATAGGAATGAAGGAGGTAGATGGTGGTAGTAATCCAAAATTGAGGCCAACACAAGAATGGCTATTGATGAGATAAAGGATTTGAGTTGAAGATGGTGTGGGGTTGAACTTGTCCATCAAGGGATCAAGACTGAGAAGGCAGGAGATTGTAAGAAATGCAGGGGTGATGGCCTAGAAAAATACAAGGGGTGAAGGGACTATGAAGGTGAAAAACTGAGTTGGGGGGAAAAAGGCATAGGGGATGATAGAATGACAAAGATTTATGACCAGATAAAGGAATTTTGAATTTCATGTACATGAAAGGGGTATACTTGTAGGTACAAGATCAATGGTGTGAACATCCCTCAGTGTAGCTAAGGTGGAAAAGAGCAGGTTATGGGAAGTAGCTAAATAAGTAAATAAATAATTTGTTAAAATGCCTACTATGTTCCAAATCAAACACTAAATGCTAGGGATATTAATACAAAATAAATCAGTCTCTACCCTCATGAAGCTTATATTCTAATGGGGAAGGTTAGCTGTAAAGCGGGGTGGGTAGGAGCAGCTGACAAAGAAGAACTAAGGAGATTGAGTGGAAGTAGAGTGAAGTGATCACTCTCATGAAAGAGCCCTCTCATGAAAGTGGTCCAAGTTGAGCAGGTTGTAGGACTGGGAGTTGCTGAGGAAACTGAATATTTATGTCTAATTCCCCTAGTATGAGGGGAGAAATTGGAGCCAGACACTATATCCTCAGGGTCAGTAGAAAATAGCCACCAGGACTGGATTAGGTGATAATATTGTATATCCACAAGTTCAAAGGAGGAGAGATTGCTGAATGATGGCCATAGAGGTAGAGTCTGAAAGTGGCATTGTGGAATAGGAAATAGGGCAAAGAAGTTATAAAACATTTAGCCTCCTTATTGATTTGGTTATAGACCAAATGGTCTATGGTCTATCCTTCTCTCTTGTTACTGCTCTCAATACTGAAGGATCACCATAGATGATAAGAGTAGCGATGGAAGGGTCTTGTTGCAAACTGAAAATATATTAAAGTAGCCAACTATCCCTAGCCAGAGGAAGTCATACTGAGATATTCTCCTGGCTAAAGGACATGACTCCCCTTGAAAATACAAATAATGAGAAATCAGAACCTGCTACAAAGCATTAACAGCTCTAGGAATCCAGATTTTGTGAGACCTTGAAAAATTTGGCTAGGGAAGGGTCCATCAGATTTGGCACTCAGACCATCTGAAGAGACAAGAGGAAGTCCTGCTAACAATCATGAAATCCTGGGAAAGAAACCAAGGACCCTAAGAAGCACAAGCTGGTTATTTAAATAAATTACTATTTCTGATTGAAAGCAAGGGCTCTGAAAAAGGCAAATCTAGGAAAAAACCTAGATTCAAAGCTTACCTCTGATATTTATTAGTTGTATGACTATGGGCAAGTCACTTAAACACTAAGTTTCATTTTCCTATCTGTTAAATAGGGAATAATTACTGTGGTACTTGCCTCATATTGTTAATAGAAGGATAAAAGCCTTAAAATTCTATATAAATGTCAGATATTATCATCATGAAGGACAGTACTCTCATTTTACTAGGGTCTTGAGAGATAAAAGAACATGGGTAGCAGCAGCAACTATCAGGGCAGAGATTGGAATCCACAACTTCTGATCTAAATTCAGTTTCTATTTTCACTCTACCATGTTGTTGGATAAGTACAGAAATAATGGGCTCTTTTTCAGGAATGGAGTGTACCTAATGAAGACTTGTTAAAATATGTTTGCTTGGAGTCTTTCAAATTACAGAAAAATTGCATTAAACTGAGAAGAGAAGGATAGGGAGAAAACTCCTATGCTCTTTTGCCCATCCACCAATCTAAATAACCATATTTACAAAATGTAAAGGATAGCAATAGACATATCCAGTAATTCAGAAGAGAGAAAAAAAATCAAGGAAAGAGCCAGCAATGAAACCCATGGTATTGGATGGCTATACACAAATGAAGTACACAAGTGTACTTCATTATCTACAACAGCTACATACAAATGAAGTATAAGTAAGTACATGAGAGCAAGGCAAATCACTGATCTTGACAAAAGGAAGGAAACTAGACCAAATATAAACTACTGAGACTTGTTATGATGAGACTTAGGACCAAGCTATAAGAGTGGAAGAACATACTATATTCAATCAATCAAGTAACACTTATTTATAAGGCAATTATTACATGCTGGATACTGTTAAATGATGGCGATAATAAATAGAATAATCCTTACTCAGAGCTTTATATGCTAACAGATGAGACAAAGACATACATATAGAGAATAAATGTTAAGTGACTAAATACAAATATACAAAGAAGAACTCTAGTAGCTGAATGAATTCTGAAGGGTCTCACCTAGAAGATGGCATTGGAACTGCATCTTAAAGAAATTCTGTGAAGAACAGGTGAGGAGAAAATGTATTCTAAACAGTCAGTGTAAAGGCATGAAAATGAGGGAGATGGAGTATGGTGTATGAGAAACTAAGAGGAGACCAATTTGTCTGGATCGAACAGCACAGGACAGGAAGTAATGTACAATGAGGTTGGAAAGACAGATTGGGGCAAGGGCTTTGAAAAGCTAACCAGAAGAGTTTATATTTGATTTTGATGTAACAGGAAACCAGTGGAATTTGGGTAGGGCAGTGCTATGGGCAGATTCATGCTTGTTGTTCCTTGTACAAAACAATCCATCTTCCACCTTGGAGTGTTCTCCCTTGCTGTCCCCCATGTCTAAAATTCTTTTCCCCCTCATCTCTGCCACAGGGCTTCCCAAGCTTTCATTAAGTCTTAGGTAAAATCCTACTTTCTACAAGAAGCCTTTTCAGTTCTCTTTAGTCTTAGCGTCTTTCCTCTGGGATTACCCCCAATTATTCCTGCATATATCTTGTTTGTATATATAGTTGTTTATATATAGTCACATTTCTTTAGAATGGAGGTAGAGAAGAGACAGATTGGGAAATGTAAATAATACAAAACCAAAAGATATTCATTAAAAAATTTTAAAGTAAGGTATTTGAAAAATCTCATGCATCTTTCTGGACAAGATGGAGAAGTGTGGGCTAATTGATGATAGTATTTTGAGCTTTAATGGTGATTGTACATATAGACTAAATTATCACTAATGAATTGATCACCTTGGAATGAACTCTATAAGGAGATACCGGGGAACCATGCTTGGCACATTTTATCTATGATTTAGATTGTGGCAGAGATGGGGTATCCATACCAAATTTTCAGGTGACACAAAGCTGAGAAGGATAGACAGCACATCAGATGGTAGAGTCAGAATTTCAAAAAAATTTTTCTGGGGGCTGTGTGCGGGGTGGGGGCAGGGAGAGAGCCAAGATGGTAAAGATGGTAGAATAGAAACAGAGACTTGATACAGTTCTCCCCGAAAGTCCAGCCAAATACCTGTTTAAAATGACTCTAAACAAATTCTGGAACTGCAAAACCCAGAGAATGATGGTGTGAAGCAAATCACAAGCCAAAGACAGCCTGGAAGGTTGATAGTAAACATCTATCTTGCCATGCTGTGAGCAGAACACAGACAGGACCTGTGCAGGACCCGGATCTCAGGCAACTGTGGCAGTTTCCAGACTTCACAATCTCAAAACACCAGGGTCAAATTGGAGGGTCAGTGGAAAAAAAACTGTCGGACCTGTGTGAGAGAGGAGAGTGATAGGAGCCCAAGTGGAGCATGTAGAGGAACCTGGAGCAGTCACAACAGTAGCAGGGGCAGTGGCAGTGGCTGTTCCTGGAGTTCTACACCCATAGATTGTGAGTGGGTTGAGTGGCTGACAGTATACCCTCCCCAACCCCACTGGAAACTATCTTGACAAAGAGTTCAAAAGTCAAGTAAATGGCTAGGGAAATGACCAAAAAATGGAAAAAGAATCAGACTACATAATCTTACTTTGGTGACAAGAAATATACAAACAGACAACATATACAAACAGAAAAAGACAACAAAGTCAAAGCTCCTACGTCCCAAGCCTCCAAGAAAAATATGAAGTGGTCTCAAGCCATGGAAGAGCTCAAAAAGCATTTTGAAAATCAAGTAAGAGAAACAGAGGAAAAGTTGGGAAGAGAAATAAGAGTGATGTAAGAAAATCATGAAAAATGAGTCAATGGCTTGCTAAAGGAGACACAAAAAATGCTGAAGAAAATAACACCTTAAAAAATAGACTAACCCAAATGGTAAAAGATATACAAAAAGCCAATAAGGAGAAAAAGGCCTTAAAAAGCAGAACTGGCCAGAAGAAAAAGGTGGTCCAAAAGTTCACTGAAGAAAATAATTCCTTAAAGATTAGAATGGAGCAGATCGAAGCTAATTTCTTTTATGCAAAATCAAGCTATTATAAAACAAAGTCAAAGAAATGAAAAAATAGTAGATAATGTGAAAATACCTCATTGTAAAAACAACTGACCTGGAAAATATATGCAGGAGAGACAATTTAAAAATTATTGGACTACCTGAAAGTCATGATAAAAAAAAGCCTAGATTTCATCCTTCAAGAAATTACCAAGTAAAACTGTCCTGATATACTAGAACCAGAGGGTAAAATAGTTTTTGAAATCACCTCCTAAAAGAGATCCCAAAAGGAAACTCATAGAAATATTGTAGGCAAATTCCAGAGCTCCCAGGTCAAGGAGAAAATATTGCAAGCAGCCAGAAATAAACAATTAGAGTATTGTGGAAACACAAGGAGGATAACACAAGATACAGCAAATTCTACAATAAGGGATCAAAGGGCTTGGAACATAATATTCCAGAGGTCAAAGAAGTTAGGATTAAAACCAAGAATCACCTATCCAGCAAAATGCAGTCTAATACTTCAGTGGGGAAAAGTGGTAATTCAATGAAATAGAGGACTTTCAAGCATTCCTGAGGAAAAGACCTGAGCTGAATAGAAAATTTGACTTTCAAACACAAGAATCAAGAGAACCATGAAAAGGTAAACAGTAAAGAGAAGTCATAAGGAACTTACTAAAGTTGAAATGTTTACATTCTTACATGGAAAGATAATATTTGTAACTCTTGAGACTTTTCTCAGCATTAGGGTAGTTGAAGAGATTATATACATATAGACAGAGGGCACAGGGTGAGTTGAAAATGAAGGGATGATGTGCAAAAAAATAAAATTAAGGGGTGAGAGAGGAATATATTGGGAGGAGAAAGAAAGAAATAGAATGGGATAAATTATCTCTCACCTAAAAGAGCCAAGAAAATGCTTTCTCAATGGAGGGGAAGAAGGAGGAGGTAAGAGGGAAAGAGTGAACCTTACTATTATCAGATTTCACTTAAGGAAGGAATAACATGCCCACTCAATTTGGTATGAAACTCTGTCTTATACTACAGGAAAGTAGTGGGGAAAGGGTTAAGTGAGGGGATGATAGAAGGAGGAGTAAATGGGAGGAGGAGGAAGAAATTAGAAGTAAACACTTTTGAGGAAAGACAGGGTCCAAAGGGAAAACTGAATAAATGGGGGCAGATTAGGGTGGAGAGAAATAAAGTTAGTCTTCAACAGCATGTTATGGAAATGTTTTATATGACTACACATATATAACCTATATTGAACCTCATGCCTTCTCAGTGGGGATGGGTGGGGAAGGAGGGAGAGAAGTTGGAACTCAAAATTTTAAAAATTAATGTTAAAAATTGTTCTTACATGCAACAGGGAAGTAAAACATACAGGCAAAGAGGTATAGAAATCTATCTTGCACTAAAAGAAAATAGAGTAGAAGGGGATGAGAAAATGAAGGGGTGTGATAGAAGGAAGGACAGACAGGGGAAGGGGTAATCAGAATGCACAATGTCTTGAGGCAGCAGAGGGGAGAGATGGGGAGAAAATTTGGAACTCAAAATCTTGTGAAAATGAATGCTGAAAACTAAAAATAAACTAATAAAAAAGCCTATTGATGCAAAAACAGAGAAAAAGAAAGAAAAAAAGATTTTTACAGACTAGGACATGCGCTAGATCTGATACAATATAATTTAAAATAGATAAAAGTAAGAGTTACAATTGGGTTTTAAAAATCAGCATCATTGGAAGAAGAATATAAAAGAATAAGAAAGGCCAGATATTAGTTCCTAAAAATTTTGACATTTTAATAGTCTGTAAGCTGAATGAGTCAAAAGTGTGATATGGTAACCTAAAAAAGTTAGTGAGAACTGAGGCTACATTAAGAATAGGTACCCTGCCCTGGTCAAACCATGTCTTACATGTTTTAATTTCTAGGCATCGCATTTTATATTAATAAGTTGCATCATATTGATAAGTTGAACAATATCCAGGAAGTGACTAGGAAGGTGATAGGCCTTGAGATCGTGTTATATGAATACTGATTAAAGGAGTCTACATGTTTAGTCTGGAGAAGACTTAGGAAGTATGTAATGGCTGTCTGAATATTTTATTGTATAGAAGAGGGATTCAATTTATTCTGTTTGGCCCTAGAGGGCAGAAATGTGAGCAATGGGTAGAAGTTGGAAAGAGGCATATTGAGGCCTGATTTAAGGAGAATTTTCCTAACAATTAGGATTATCCAAAGTTAAAGTGGGCTCCTTTGGGAGGTAATGGGTTCTCCCTAATTGAAGGTCTCCAAGTGAAGGCTGGATAACCATTAGTTTGGAATACTGTGGAGAAGTTTTTGTTCAGTTATGGGTTGGACTACCAGTTCTGTGACTATGCGAAGCAAATGTTCTAACTCACTCCTTCTCTAAACCCTTGCCTGACTTTATTTCTATGCTAAAATGACCGATTTCGACTTTGGATCTCTGATAAGCAAGCCCTTAGGACAGTGACAACTTCTTTATCAATTTATTTGACCATAACTACTCAAGATTAGTCTTAGTCAAATCAAACTTAATAAGACCTATAATCCTATCCTGATTATTGGGGTAATGACCTCTGTTGGCCAGTCATACCTGATAATAGGACAACTTGCTACACGTGACATACCTCTTGAGGTTTGTGCCTACTAAAGTGGATACCCCGCTGACATAAACCTTTGGGGTCTTTACAAGAAACTTAACTGTTTGTTCTCAAGAATTGTGCCTTACCAGAATATTGCATATGACTGTATGCAAAATGTGAGTACAACAACATATTCTAAAGTCAAATAAATAATTTGGAAGTTATTTACAATTTTGATTATGCAGGCTGCTACCCTCCATTAAGAAAAATAACTGTAAACAGAGCTGATTACAACTCTGCATAATTGTGTACAGTGTAAATATGTAAAAGGAAACACAGAATTATCTTGAATCAGCACGTCCAAACTAAAGTTACACACAAGGTTAAAAACAAAAAAGAAAATTAAGAGTTCCAAAGAGTCACAAAACAATTAGAGCCAAAATGCTTAATCTTGCAATCTAACAATGCACAGCAATTAGATTTTTACTAATAAAGAGGTTCTAGACCTCCTCTGTGCAAACAGAACACTGAGGATTTTATCCTAGGAACAGTTTATAATCCCATCATGAAGTTAATATGCTTCTCCAAAAACAGAACATGTATCAAAATAACATTTCAACTTGTAAAGTAAACAGAGCCTGCCAAAGTTTCAACAATTCAGTGTGTCATCGCAGCTTCATAAAACAAACAGAAGTAGTGTTGTTTCATACTGTTCCTTGTTCCTTACTAGAAACAGAAAATTATTTTCCAGACTCCCTGATGTAATGGTGGAGAATCCCTCTTGCCACCTGTTGCTAATGCTACTCTTTGACCATTTTAGGCAGGAAAACCTTCAAAGGACTAGGGAATTTAACTTTTGGAGTGTTTACTCTGCTTCAGAGAATGCTACGGAGTTTTCAGAAGTGATGACCACATCAAATGCCAATATTTGGGCAATAAGGCCATTTAAGTAGGTGTTTAGGTTTTCTATAAGAATTCTCCATTGATGGAGTAGGAGACTGTGGCTCTTCTTGCAGAGAGTATACTTTCACCCCCAGATATTGGCACCTTTGGACAAAGTTACATTTATTCCATGCTAGTCATATGCCTCATTATCAGGGAGTACGCCCATCAGTAATGTGACAATTTATAATTCCTAATGTAAATCACTATTTTCTGATTCACCAATGATCATTAAATAGTAGTCCTAAATAACATAATTCTCCACCTTTTTTTACTTGTAACTAACACAAGTTTTAATAATACATATGCTTCAATGAGTACATATGTAATCATAAAAAAACGAACCCATTCCTGCTAGTTTTAAAATAAAAACTGGTTCCCTTTAAGAAGCTGACATCACCAAAATTTCCACAATTTTACTGTATCTCATACTGAAAGTTTGCAATTTTGTATGTACCTTATTTTGTATATACCTTGTATGTATCTTATTTACATTTATTTGCTGGAAAAAATGCCTTAGAAGGTTAAATAAATTTTAATGGGCTCTATTCTTACCCAAAGTAGAAATGTGTATCATATTTCAGTAATTCAAAGGATCTATCATTTACTGATGGGAGTAATCCCTGATAATCAGGGTTATGACTAGCAAGGGATAAATGTAACTTTGCCCAAGGGTGCCAAAATCTGGGGGTGAAAGTATACTCTCTGGAAGAAGAGCCACACTTTCTACCACTCCATCAATGGAGAATTCTTATATAAAACGTAAACATCTACTTAAATAACTGCTAAAGGTTAACAGAATTGACAGATGTTAAGTACAGGTTAGTGAGAACTGCCATTGGACAAGCATTTCTATGGTCAATTCTTGCTAGATCCTAAATGAATCATATTTCTTTTTATCTCCAGCATTTAATTCATCTATTCATATTTGAACCAGACTCCCATAAGGCCACTTCCAAGGAACAGATCACTTCCAGAAGACTCCCTAGAGATTCTATAGTAGGAAAAGGGTATGTTTTGACACACAATCCCCTAGGGGCTCAGGCCCACTAGCTTCCACCTAGGTACTGGACTTCATTTCTCTCTGTTTCCTCAAATCAAATCTACTACATAAATCTCCAGGGCATTCTTTCACTTTTCTTTGAGTTACCCTTGCTCACACAGGCTCAAATTCCCATAGCTAACTGCAAGAGACTCAAAGGCCCTGATGTTTCTTCTCTTCCTCTCAGTCATACTATTGATCTCTGTTTTTAATTAATCATTCTGATTTAAATTCGAACACTGTCCACAATCCTTCCTTTCCCACATCCAGTGGCTAGTCTCCACAAACTATGCCAATTATTGACAGCCTTACCAGGTCACTCAATTCTGCTATTTGCTCTAAAGCCATTTCCCTGATGTCCCATGAGGGGGCAAGAGAATTAACCTGATACTGGGTCCTAAACCCTAGGGCAACTTACACTGAGAATTAACATACTCTTTTGTCCTCCAACAGTGTAGATCTCAAAACACAGCTTTAAACTAGGAGAAGCCGTGTGGTGTAGGGCAAACAACCCTTGATTTGGAATTAGGAGAACTTGAATTGAATTTGGCCCTGTCACTTATTCATTACTTAACCAAAAATAAGTCACTTAACTTCTCGGAGCCATGTACTTGTGTGTATGCATATATATGTATATATGTGTATATGTGATTGTATGTATATATATGATAATACTTGCACAACACGTTATTGTAATACATTTTATAGACTTTCAAGTGTTATATATAATTATTATTGAGCTTGCTCTATTATTTTTCTTCTTGAGTGTTATTTGATTGTTAAGATTAAAAAGCTTCAAGACACCTTTTCTGTGAATGGGTCATCTTCATTAGTTTTCAAGATTTTGGTTTAGAATGCCACTTGAAAAAGTCAAAGATGCTCCAAATTATCTAATTTATACATTCATTCTATATGAACAAGAATGGATTAGATCCTTAAAAAAAAAAACCACAAAAAATCTGGCCTAGGCAGAACCTGCCGTTCTGATGAGATACACTTATTTTAAAACACAAATGCTTCAGGTATAGAATTTAAGGAATGCTTTCTTCAAAAGACATTTCATGTTTACATTAAGTTTCATTTACCTTTTCTGATCAGCCTTTCATTAGGAATCATATACTGAGTGGCTACATATCATTTGTTAGCTATCATTATTTTTCATGGATAGCATATCACTAGCAGGTTAAAGGAAAGTTAATAGTGGGCTGAATGGATAATTGGTCAGATGTAGTTTGGCTTAGGATTAAGGTATTTGGAACTGAAAATGATCTAAGGATTTAGAGAAATGAAGGGGGTGGCATTAAAGGACATAAAATTACTCTGGCACTTGGTTTTCTTATCTGCAAAACAGCAATTAATAATATTTGCCATAACTACCTCACAGGGTTGTTGTGAGGAAAGTTTTCATAAAGCGTAAAATATTACATAAACTCAAGCCACCACTGGTATTAAAACTACCACTCCTACCCCCACCAAGATCCCCAGGTTCAATTACAATTTGTAAGTCAGATTTTTGAAAGTATTTCCTCATAGAGCTTTGTTCCTTTTATTGTGGTTGGAGTCTCAGGCCAGAGTATAGTACAATACCGATGCACCTAACCATCATTTCTAAAAAGATTTCTGTGGGAAAATACTGGATCAAGAATCTAACTTAGAATTCTGAGAACATGCTTACTTGTATTGAAGCACCACAGTGCATTCATCTCATGCATCCTGTTGCACTAGAAAACTTTTCTATTACTAAACCTTCGGGATGATTGTTATAGACATTGGACAGAAAGGTTCAGCAATGTGGGAGAAATGAGAAAGGGTCAATGGACCCTATGTGAATTCTGGGAGAAATTTTGATGTAAAAAATCCCCAACAAAATAAAAGAGATCAATAAATTCATTTAAAAAATAAATAATCTAGCCCAAACTTCTTACTTTATACATGGAGAAGCTATGGCCATAAGGTCTATTTGTTCAAGGTAAGTTAGTGTACAACTAGAACTAGATCCCCCAAGTATCCAAACACCAACTACTGTTCTTTCTATTACATGACTTCATTTTACCATGTTTCAAAATATTTAGCAATTGTTTGAACCAATTCCATGGAATAACAATAATTACCTTTTCAGATACTGAATGAACTGGAAGGGCATTTAGGTCTTTTATGACTCTAAACTTCTGTGATTTTTTTGTTGTTGAGTTTTTTCAGTTGTGTCCAAGTATTCACAATGCCATTTGGGGTTTTCTTGGCAAAAATACTGGAGTGGTTTGCCATTTCCTTCTTCATCTCGTTTTACTGATGAGGAACTGAGGCAAATGGGTTTAATTTACATTTATTTGGTATTTTTTTTTACTTGCTTTGTGGCTAAGAAGTTTAGTTGGTTTGACTTTCGTGATAATGAGGCCAAGATTATTAATTAAATCCTTCTATGAACCATTTATTTTTCTGTTCCAGGGCCACAAATGACATTACAATAACTATCTTGGAAATATATACTGGTGGTTATAGAGATATTAATAAAAAGAGTATGTACAAATTAGTACAGATTCTTCACTACACCTAGGGGAAAAAATTTGAAAATCCTTTCCTACTGATGAATCAAGTACTCTAATCTTTCCATATAAACAATTCTATGAAAACCTTTCTGGAGTTGTGACCTTTCTACTTATCTGATTTTAAGATAATTTCTCTCAAGCATTTTCCTAAAAGTTAGATGGCAAGTGTTCATATACAATTCATATAAATCAAAGTTGATTTGAGAATTTTATAACATAACTAGACATCGTTGGAGACATTTCATGTAACATCTCACAAAATAAGCACTGTAAGTCATTGCACACAGGGATAATCTGCACGTCATCATAATGTCTTTTACAATAGTGTCATAGGATTTGGTACTGAAGTGGCCTTCAAGATCACAGTATAAAAGAATAGTAGAATTTTAGTGGACTTGTGCTTCCAAGTAGAGAAATTATCTAATCCCATCTCCTCATTTTATAGATTAGGAAATTGAGCCTAAAAAAAGGTTGGTGACGACTAAGAAAACAAAGGTGGTAGCAGAACTGTGTTTCATACAAAAGGCTTTTTATCTCAAATCCAGTGTTATTTTCACCATACTTTAAGTCTTTTCATTCATATTATAATGAAATTCTATAGTTAACATCAAAAACTAGGTTATAACATTATTTGGTCAATTGCCTACTGAGAACATTGTTCCAATGAAACTATATGCTATTGACACTCTTTCCCCTGACACAATGTTTCTTTGCCTAATGTGTTTTCATGGAACCAGTTAAAGACATGAAATGGGATATGCCTGTATAATGGGAGAGTACACAAAAGACTTTTCAGGGTACCTTATCATTTAGGCTTCTGATTCTATTAAGGATGAAGAAGCAATAGTGACTAGTCCTCTGGGAAATGGTATAGACTTCACAGATGAGCAAGTTAGCATTAAGTATCAAATTAGCAAGAATAATCTTAAATCTTAGCTAATTCTGATAAAAGTTGGCTGAACAATTTGCTCCTTTGGATCAAATCTGAAACTAATATTTAATGCTCCTGGGAGCTGGTGGCAGAATGTGACTATTGTTGAGACTAGATGATTCTTCTCATATTCCCAAGAGCAAAGCTACATTTGGTATACTCTTAGACCTCCCCAGCTCACAGCAATCATGAATGTAAGGTAAAGGGGGAAAACTAGAGCTAAGCAACAGGGTTTGCTCTCAGTTTTGGCTAATGGAAAAGATCAGATTAATATGGAAAACTATAGACCCAAGAACTGAGAGTTCTATGCCTTCTAATTCCTCTAGTGTAAAAGAGGTTTGCTATGAAATAGGACTCGATGCTGATGCCACGTGCAGCGGGCACGCTGCCAATAGCACTCTCCATTCTTAAGACATCTGAGGGGGAGTGTCCAAGTCAGGTCTGTTACACAAACAACATAATACAAGCCACATGTGCATTTATAGCAACAGTAACAATGTAACTGTGTTTATTATAGAGAATTAAAATCTTACTTTTAGGAATCAAGGACAACATATCCATGACATTCCATTATGTTGCAAAAAAACACATTGAGTTCAGATTTTTAAAAGGTTATTCCTATTAAAAATTTAAACAAAAGAATATTTTCCTACACTAAATTACATATTTTGCCTTATCTCAAAATAATTTGAAGTGATTATTATAGACACAAGAAATCTGGTGTGTGAAAATGATTTCTGCCCATTTATCAATTAAGGAAGACTTCCTTGCCAATGTTTTTAAAAACATCATGTCTTATCACTTTACCAGCCTCTCCTCTTCTCCAGTTTATCTTCTATACAACTATCAACGTTACATTTCTGCAGCATAAGTCTAATCACATCCTTTCCTTGCTTTAAAGTTTTTGATTAACTGTAGGACAAAAGACTAACTCTTCTGTTTGACCTTTAAAACCCTTTTAAATCTGGCTCCAGCCTACCCTCCCAGACTTATTTACATAGAATTCCCTCCCCACACCATGCTGTCCAACTAACCTGACTGACTTGCTCTTCTGACATCCACTTCTCTCTCTGTGCCTTAGCCCAGGCTGTTTCCAGTGCATTTGGAAATTGAATGCATTTCCTTCTCACCTCTGGCTCCTTGAATCCCAGGTCTTCAAAGCAATGCTCAGGTGCCACCTCCTTCATGAGGCCTTTACTGCTGCCACTAGGAGCTAGTGTCCCTCCAAAATTACTTTACATTTTCATTATATTTACTTAAATGTGTTTATGCAGTCTCCTAATAAAATATTAGCTCTTAGAGGACTTTGTTTCATTTTTGCCATTTTATCCTCAGAATTTAGCATGATGTCTGATGTGTACCTAATGCATACTTTTTAAGGAACAGATTTCAGTGAATTAACTCAAAATTCACTAGTGGCAGAATGCTGGTTCTAGAGTCAATGGACTTGGGTTCTCACTGTGTCATTTACTCCATTTACCTTGAGGAAATTACTTAACTTCTCTTGGATTTCAGTTTCTTCATCTGCAAGATGAGAAAGTTGAGCTCAATGATTTCTAACATCTCTTTTAGTTATAAATGTACAATTCTAACTCTAAAAATGTACATTAGTAGCCTTAAGAACTAGTCTTGAAGTTATATTTGAACTTTCTACAAATATTTTTTCTTGTACCTCACATGAGTTCTTATTTGACCCTTTTCTGGTGAGTCAAAATTATTTTTATATAGTTAACATAATTACTTTGAGTTATTCTATGCTGTTTGCTTTACTCTGAATTGAAAATAATCTTATCCTACTTAATAAAAACTAATCATAGATATAGCAAACATTAAAAAAAAATAATTCCTACCTGATTCTTCTATTGTTTTTTAAAAGTAAGCATATAAAACTATAAAAACTACGAAATAAACACAATTTTCTTCATAAAAATTAAACACTCCCAAATAAGTTGGGAAAGTGAAATACATACATATATACACATTGATGTACTCATGTGCATTAAATGGCAAAAATGAAGATAAAAAATTAACTTATGTTTTTCCATACAAGTTTCTAACTTCTAACAAAAATCATAAGGATAGGAGGGGAAAGAAAAGCATAAGAGATTTTAAAAGACAAAAAAGGCAAAGGATGTTGTAGGTCAAGGATCAATTTACTGCTGTGACTGATGAACTATGCACAAGGTGATTTTTTTTAACAGTTCTAGATTTATATTGGATCTTTGAAAAAAGAAAAAAAGTCAAGATAAGAAGATGCTTTTCTTAGTTGTAGACAAATGACTACACTGGACTAGATATCACCACTTTTTGGATAGTTTAAGAACTGAACTATTAAGTTAATTTATAAATATTATGGGAAAATATTTTATTAACAACATTTCATGAAGATTTAGAATAAGATAGTTTGTTTGTGCCTATATTTTTGCCAAGTAATTGTATTGTGATAAATAAGTAAATACATAGTAATCCTCAAAAAAGAAAAATTTTAGACTGAACTTCAATGAGTAAAAAGAAATGCACATTGGTTTTCCCTTTCTAAATTATTTATCTGTGCACCCATGCCTTTAGCTATGCAAATATAAGTAGAGCTAGTTATTGGCAGGATTTACATTCAGATCACTAAATTATTACCCAAACTATGCTTTCTGGATTACTGTATTTTTAAAATACAAAGAAAAGATTGCTAAAAAAAAAAATAAACAGCAACAATACCAACAAAATTCCAATCTTTTGGCCTTCATAGACCTTAAGAATCATAAAGAGTTAAAACTGCTTTGCTGAGATATCCAAGGAAAGGCCTCTACTGATCAGTAAGTTTGATCTCTTGCTCCAGAACTAGATACCACTGAGGAAGAGGAATGACAGTACGGATGAGAACAAAATGACCCTCTGCTCATTTCCCCTATCATTCGATTATTTTGGTGATTGTTGTTCATGACTAGGTTTCTCCCTTGCCAGGAAGCATCAATTTTCTAATAAAGAAGAAAAAATGTATGAAGTAAAATGCTGTTGTGGGTGAAAGTCACTGTCTCATATTCTGGCATAAACTCTTCGTAAATCATGAAAAATGAAGGATGGAAAAGCTAGAGACAATTTAACTGCTCTTCCAGCCTGACCTTTGGCTGGATAGTGCTTGCTGGTTGTCTAGGTTGAGAAGCAGGAATGCCTTCCACGGTTTGCCATCGCTACTCTGGCATTCCTATAGGGCAGTCTCTGATCTCTTAAGTCTTGTTTCCTGGACTGAACACTTAAAATCTGTGAAAATGAGAAGGTGTAAGTCATTGAAATAGAAAGTGTGTGTGTGTGTGTGTGTGTGTGTGTGTGTTCGTCCATTGCCGAAGAAGACCATGCCATCAGAGAAATGATGACATGACTAGCACTTGACTTTGTTTTGAGTGAGGGAGGGCTATGCAGGTCATCAGCCTTACTTCTCCTCCTGAGTCATCTGAATCCAGTGATCAGATATTCATCAGGATGACTGGAGATGACCCAGGATGAGGCAATTGGGGTTAAGTGACTTGCTCAAGGTCATACAGCTAGTAAGTATCAAGTGTCTGAGGTGAGATTTGAACTCAGGTTCTCCTGACTCCTGCACTGATGCTCTATCCACTGCACCACCTAGCTACCCCCAAAGAGAGCTAGATGTCAAAAGAGCAAAGAAGTATTAACTATAAACTAAAGGAAAAGAGATAATAGTACCTGGATGGAGTTGAGATGGTCTCTACACATTCGGCCTATTTTTACCGGAAACCATTATAGCTAAAGGCTGCAGTATTCAAAGACTACCAATCTTTTATATTTTGGAAACAACGTAGTGTTATGGAAAGAGCTCTTGAACTGGAATCAGATAATCTGTGGTTGAGATCAAACTGTGTTTATTTGTTTTTTCCCAAAATTTATTAATTTTACTTATCAGTTTTCAACAATCACTTCCATAAATTCTGAATTTTCTCCCCCTCCCTTCCCTGTCCCTCCCCAAGATAGCATGTAATCTTATGTGGGTTCTACACATGCAATCCTATTAAACACATTTTCACATTAGTCATGTTGCACAGAAGAATTAAAACGAATGCTGTGTATCTTTTTTTAGCAGTAAGCAAGGCACTTATCTTTTTTGAGCCTCATCTGTAAAATGGGAACAGTAATTCTTGAACTACCTACTTAAAAGGGTTGAGGAGATCAAATGAAATAGGATCATGGATCATATATTTAAGTCTAGAAGGGAACTCAGAGTAACTGAAGTCAACTCTCTCATTTTATAGAAAAAGAGCAGAATGGTTATGCCTTGTCTTAAGTCATACAGCTGGTAAGATTCCAAGGTATGATCTGAACCCAAGTCTTGCTGACTCAAAGTCTAGTGCCCTATCCACTATATTTGTAACTATAAAGCGTCATGTAATGTGAACTATCATAATCATATTATGGCCATTACTACTCTTTGAAGATGGAATATTCTTCTCGGTGTTTTAATTCTCAGGATCTCATCAGCAGACATTTAGATGAAGAACATAGTTAATTCTCTTCGTGGTAGGTAAAACCAAAGGTATTGAACATGTTCTTATGTTTATATAACTAAGGAACATTTTCAAAAATATATCTGGAGGACAATGAGTAAAACTTATTTAGATTCCAAAGTAATCCAAAAAATTCCTAATGCTCAATAAAATCCTCCACTTTTCTGAGTCCCTTGCCCAAGATCTTTCCCTGTCAAACCTCATCCTTGGATTATCTCACACATCAACTATCTTCTCTTCTTCTCAGATGCTGCAGAATGTCATGAAAATCATGCTAATGGGATCCACTACAAATTTATGTTCCATAACCTCAACAGAGGACTCACTGTCACAAAATAATCCTTCTATATCGATCAAAGTAATTCAATAGCCTAATCAACACAGTGGCTTTTCCAAACCTTTTTATCCCTCCTCAAATTTCCCACAGCTTCACCAAGAGCTCCCTGTTATCTCTATCTCTCCATTTCACATCATTCAGATGCCTTCTGTAATAATCTCCTATTTCACCACTGTCTCACATAATGAAGTGGCTCTTCTTGCCAAGGCAAACCCCTCCATATCCACAATTGATGCCATTCCACCCTGTCTTCTCCAGAAGACTGCCCCCTCTATCACCTCTATTCTCTCACCTTTAGGCTCTATCTACTGCATGCTTCCCCACATTTCTACAACCCTCAAAAAAACCTTCAGTTGATCCATCCATCCCCACTAACTATTGTTTCAGATCTTTCCTACTGTTTGTGACAAAACTCCTTGAGAAGGCCATCTATGATGGATGTCTCCACTTGCTTTCCTCTCGCTCTCTTCTTAACTCTCTAGAGCCTGGTTTTTGACCTTATGATTCAACCAAAACTGTTCTCTCCAAAATTACCAATGATCTCTCAAATGCCAATCGAATGGCCTTTTCTCAGTCCTTATCCTAGGTCTCCCTGCAGCCTCTGACACTGTATCATGATCTTCTCCTTGTTACTCTTCTCTCTAGGTGTCCATGCCACCACTCCCTCCAGGTTTTCCTCCTCCCTACCTCCTCAGTTTCCTTTTGCCAGATTTTGTCCAGGTAGCAACCAATAATGATGGGTGTTCCCCAAAGGTCTTTCTTTCTTCTCCCTCTATACTATTTTGCTTGGTGATTTCATCCATCTCCAATGATCATTTCTGCACTGAAGATTCTCTGATCTATCTCTAACTTCCCTTCTAACCTTCGGACTCTCATCTCCAATGGATGAGATGTACTGGATGTCAAGGAGACATCTTAAATGTCTAAATGTGAACTCATTTTCTTTCTAAACAAACCCTCCCTTCCTCCAAATTTTCTGATTTTTATAGAAAATGACATTATCCTCCCAGTCACTTAGGCTTGAAACCTAGATATCAATCCTCACCTTTTCCCTCTCTCCACCCCCATATATCCAATCAGTTGCCAAGTTCTGTCAATTTTACCTTCACAGCATCTCTCATATATGGCCCATTCTCTCCTCTGACATTGAAACCACCCTTGTGCTTACTTCATCACCGCATACCTATACTATGACAATAGCCTGCTGGCTGTTCTCCCTGCCTCAAGTGTCTACCTACAAATCATCCTCCACTCAGCTGTCCAATTCTGATGTCACCTCCATTTCAATGAACTCCAGGGACTCCTAATCAACTCGAAGATCGAATATAAAATCCTGTTAGCATTCAAATGCCCTTCTTAACCTTTCTAGTCTGCTTGCACCTTACTCACTCCCATACATGCTGAGATTCCATGGCACTGGACTGGACATTCCTTACACAAAACAATGCATGCCCCAACTCTAGGCACGGTTGTCTCCCATATCTGGAATTTTCATTTTCCTGGCTTCCCTGTGCTAAAACTGTGCTAAAACTCTTATGTTTTACAAGCACTTAAAGGCAGCTTTGTGGCACAGTGGATAGAGTGCTAGGTCTGGAGTCAGGAAGATCTGGGTTCAAGTCCGCCCTCAAACATTTACAATTTATAAGACCCAGGGCAAGTAATCTAACCTCCCTCTGCCTCAGTGTCCTCAACTATAAAGAAAAGATAATAACACCTACCATGTACCTCGCATAATTGTTGTGAGGATCAAATTAGATAATATTTGTAAAGCACTTGGCACAGTGCCTGGTCTAAGGTAGATACTTAGTACCTGCTCATTCACTTCCCTGTGCTTTTAAATGCTAATACCTTCCTCTTTTTTATCTTGTACATGTCTTGTTTACAAATTGTTTCCCCCATTATAACATGGGCTCCTTGAGAGCAGGAACAGTCTTTTCCCTTTATTTGTATCTTTAGTGCTTAGCACCAAATTTTTGTTGATTGGTAGAATAAAATAGGAAAGAGTTATTTAACTGTTGTAGTGGCTATAACATTATTTTTGCATTTGCTCTAGTTTTGTAAAACACAATCATGATTAAATAAATATTTGAAATTCTTACATTAAGAAATCTGAAATAGCTTAATGCTAAATTTGGTGAAGTCATGATATTTTTATAGGTAGTCTCCACTCAAGTCTTGAATTTACAAATATATTCTATCATCCCAAAATTTAATTTTAGATAACTTTCACTCTCACATAAAAATAATATAATAAATGGTAGTTTCCTAAGAAAGTCTAATATTTAATAGGTTAGCAGAATTAGTTAAAAGACACTTTAAAGAAATCATTTCACTTCACCTCCTCATTTTAAGCTAAGAAAGCGGAGGGAAAGAAAGGATAATGACTTGCCTGAAGTAACACATACTGAGTGTCACAGTCTACATTCACACTCAGGACTGCTGATTCCAAATCCAGTACTTTTACCATTGCACCTAACCCACTGTGTACTCAAGAAATAAAGTTCCAAGGGGAAAGAACTAAACACCAATTGAGACAATATTTCCAAATGAATCAATAGTTTAGAATTTCAACTTGGGATGCCAGGAATATATTTCTTCTCATTGAAAGCCTCAACTTGAAAGTCTTAGCGACAAATGGTCTGGATATACCCAGCTTGGGAGGTTTGGGAGAGAAGTTCCCATTTGTACAGACAAAGGAAGTGAAAAATTAGAACAAATGTTGAATGAGGTAGGACAGGGAGGAACAGGGATTAGGACCTCTGAAGAGATAATTTGAAGGGCACTGATAGGGGTTATGGCATAAAGAGGAGGTCATGAGATGGGTGTTCCAAGTAGGAGAGCTTTAGAGATCATTTGTATACATGCCATCCTAGTTTTTAGTTAGTATGCTAATGTTGTGGCAAGGTTTGTACTTTACTTGCCCTTTCCTCCTCCCAGAGGGTACGGGAAGGGAGAAGTGATATGATATGGACAGCAAACAGAAGGGATGGCACATGTAGCACAAAATTTGAAAAAATGAGCCAAGAAAAACCATGGAAGTAGAGAAAGAAATGGCAAAAGATGTTTTTGGAAGCTCAACTATCTTTTGTGTCTTCCTTTAGAAGCAGTTATGTGGAACAGTTGATGGAGTGCTAGATGTGAGGGTCAGGAAAATGAATTCAAATCCTATTTCAGACACTAGCTTTTAACCTCGTTTGCCTTAGTTTTCTCATTTTTAAAGCGAGGGGTTGGATCTGATGATCTCACAAGGCTCTACAGTTCTAAATCTATCTCTTTATAAACCTCTGGTTTTCCTCACCCAGCTAAGATTTTGAGGATTTTCTCCTTTTTGTTTTTGTACTCTGGAAGCTGCTACAAGATCAGTACAGTTCGAGATGAAAAGTTGCTTTGCCCCACTATGTCATGCCAGAGTGGTTCATGAGGGAATCAGGAATCCTACTGCCACATCCTATTTCAAATCTTTATTACCTGGATTTGAAGGTCACTAGAGCAGTGGTGTCAATATCCCTGGTGCCTGCATACAGACTTAGAAAATCACAGATTAACATTATCTATGTTGTATTATATTTTTAAATTTATTTTTGTTAAACATTTCCCAATTACCTTTTAATCTGGTTTTGTCTACTGAAGCAGGTCAGGAATAAGTCTGATGCCTCTGGCCCAGAGTATCTCACCTTTACTCCTCCTGTTCCACTCTCCATATACATATATATATATATATATATATATATATATATATATATATATATATATATATATATATATAATCAAATTATCTTTCTTGAAAGAGACAGTTATGTAGCAAAAAGCATATTAAATTAGGAGAAAAAATAACTAAGTCCTAGTCCCACTTTTGCTACTTATTAACTATGTGAGCTTGGGTTAGTTACATGCTTTCTTAAATCTATCAATTTCTTCCACTATAAATTCAGCAATACAATTCAACAAACATTTACTAAGAGCCTGTGATATACAAAGGATGATGCTATACACTGGAGATTCAAAACCACAGACTAATAAAGTATCAGGCCTTTAATGTTCTCTGATCTTTGGGGCTGAAGATTCAGGCAAGTTAAGAGTTAGGAGGAAGAAAAGAGGAGTAAATGAAACAACATTGCTGTAATGTGTGGTTTAGATTAATGTATACAATGCCACATTGTCTCCTCCAGGAACATATTTCTGATACTGAGACTTTTTGAAAGAACCTGAGAAACTTTTTTCAAAAAGGTAGGGGATGCAGGAATGTGCAGGATCTTCAACTATACCAACAGATCAACAGAATAGTAGAGAAGACCAAGTCCTGTCCTCTAGAAGGAACATAGAATTAAGAAAGATAACGTAAGTCTAAAAGCCCAAGAATGAGAAATAAATAAAGAGTGACCAGATGTAAATTAGCATTTCTCCAGAAAGGAAAAGGAGAATTCGGAACTGCAATTGTATATGGATGGGAAAAGATAAGATTAAACAATGTCTAAAAAGAAAGCAGATAATAATTAAAGAAAACTCCAGGAATTTGGTTGGGGAAGGAACAAAGAAGTAACGAGATAAGAGCATCTGGGAGGAGACTAGGATTAAATTAGTGTAAGCAAAACAAATCTTAAGGACAAAAGTTTTAACTTAAGAGGGAAGAAAAGAAAATCAAACAAATTCATTACATGAAGGAAAATCTCAACCTAAAATTATAACCTTAAATATAAATTGGTTAAATTGTTCAAGAAAATGAAAGAGAATGATAGAATGGATAAGAAAAAATTACTAATTTCTTATGTACAAGAAACACATTTTAAAAATAAAACATAAACAGAGTTAAAATGAGAGGCTAGAACAAAATTTACTATGCCTTAAATGACTGCAGGAGTTGTAACTGTCATTTTAAAAGAGATGAAAAGGCAAACCATACAATGTTTATATACCTAGGAGGTATATATGGAATTGAAACAATATCATTAGTAAATATATATATATATATACATATATACACACACATGTATTTTAAATGGCATAGTGTCTAAATTCATGAAAGAAGGGCTAACTAAATGGTAAAAAGACATAGTAACAAAATAACTGTAGAAGACTTTAGTTATTTTCTAAGTTGTATAAGTATAAGAGAAAGATATACAAAATGGAAAACAGACTACTGGATATGAAAGAAGATTTAAGTCACCTTGGGAATGAGAATAATCAAACATGCACACACATACACACACATCCCTTAACATTAACAATACTTTTATAAAAATCATTCATGTGCTAGCATAGAAAGAAATTATTTTTTAAAAATATAAATATCATACATCTTTTACAGACTATAACACACTAAAGAAAGTAACAGAGATAAAGTAGAAGGGGCATACTTAAATGACATAAATTTATATAGTATTAACATTAATAAGTGGATAAAAGAACAAATCATAGAAATAATAACTCTGTTAAATAGAATGATAACAATGAGAAAACATACCAAAATTTTTGGGGTACAGCTAAAGCAGTCCTCAGAGGAAAAATTATATCTCTGAAAACATATAGAAAGAAAATAGAAAAAAGAGGAGTTGAGCATGCGATTAAAAAAAAATCTACAAAATCAATAAATCAACAACCCCAAAAGAAAAGATTATTCAAATTCAAGGAGAAAGTAAAATAACTGATAAATAAAAGTAAGAAGATGCTCTTAAAAGACTGACAAAACTGAAAAACCATTTGAGAATGATTAAAAAAGAAAAACAGTAAAACTACAAAAATCAAATTATCAATGTGATAAGTGCAAAACAAAAAGACAGAAATAGAAAGAATTATCAGAAACTATTATACACAATTATATGGCATCAATACCATTAATTTAATAGGAAAGTATGATTATTTCAAAAATATAAAATATCCAGATAATAACCCAATCTCACAAAGAGAAACTGAGCAAGCCATAAATGAGCTACCAAAGAAGAGGAGGATAGAACCTAATCTGGACCCATTTTTAATTGAATTCTATCAAATATATATAAGAACAATTAAGATATATGCTACAAAATTATTCGCAATAATTAGGAAAGGTAGCACTCTACTAGACATCTTTTATAACTCACAGATGACCCTGATAACCAAATCAGGCAACAATAAAGGAAAGAAACTGTAGACTAAATGAATTCCCTCAACAAGTACAGATACGAACACTTTAAGTAAAATTTAAATAGTAATAATTTTAAAAGTATTCACTATAATCAAGTTAGATTTATACCTGGGAAGCAAGAATGGTTCAACATTAAGAAAACAACCAGCATAGCAATTTAGGAATAGCAAAAATATTTTTAGCTATGTTAATTTATTAGCATAATTCATGTGAATAGTAAAAGGATAATTATATCAAGATACATTGAAAAAACTTATGAAAAACACAGAACTCATGTTTAAAAGAAAAACCTAAGAAAACCCATAAGCATTAAAGGACCTTTTTAAAATACACCCAAAAGCAGATATCTAAAATTAAGGGAGTATATCATTTCCAAATCTCAAACTACTATATAAACAGTGATCATAAAAACTACTTGGTAAAGGTTACAATGTGAAAAAGCAAACTTAGAGAAACAGACTAGATGAGCAAAACCCAGATGCAACTGAACACAAATATCTAAGTGAAATACCCTCATTTGACAGGATTTTTCTAGGACAAATTGTAAGCAATTTGGAAGAAAAAAGGCTTACATCACACCTTAAACTATGTACTACAAGCTCCAAATTTATATGAAACCTAAATTAGAAGAAAACAGAAGGAGATATTTTTCACAACTATGACTAGGAAGAGAACTATGGCCAGGGTGAAAATTCTCAACCAAACAAGGGACAGAGGTGAAAATATAAAATAGTAATAAAATAATAAAATTAGATGAAACAGGGAAATAATAATAAATTATAAAAATTATATAAAATATAATTCTGATTACATGAAATGAAAAAGCTACCATAAGCCCTTGGAGTCACAGGCCCTAGGTTGAAATTTGAGCCTCTGATATCTACTACCTCTGTGAATTTGGACAATTAGCTAAACTTACCTTACTTTGGTTTCCTCATCTGTAAAATTACAGAGTAGGATCAAAAGGCCTCTAATGACTATTCCAGCTCTGTATCTGTAATTCTGCTATCCTGTAAGTCTAAACTTTTTTCATGAAGAAAATACATACAGCTAGAACAAGAAGAGATTCTGTGTGGGGGGAGAAGAGGGAACTTTCCATCAAATATATATCTGATCACAGTTTGATACTAAAATGTATAGGAAATTGGCACAAATATATGAGATCAAGAGCTAAGAAGCTAAAACGATACAAACAGTTTTGAAAAGATAAATTATCTTAAGCATATAAAAATGCTTCAAATCACTAATAAGAAAAACACAAATTACAGCAAATCAGGAGTTTAATCTCACTTGCCAAACTGGTTAAAGATTAAGGATAGAAACAGTCAATATTGGAGGGGCCTTAGTGTACATTGATACACTATTAGTATAATTGTCAATGGGATCAACCCTTGAATAACAATTTGGAATTAGTAAGGAATGTCAATTAAATAAACAGAAAACTATTTTTATTATTTGATTCAGGAATCCCACCCCTCCATATCTAAACTAAGGAGACTGAAGATGGGGGAAAGGTCCTATATACATATAAAACATTTTTAGCAACATGTTTTATGACAGCACAAAAACTGGAAATGAAGTGGATACACATTGACTGGGGAAAGGCTGAAGGAACTGCGGGATATGAATACAATGGAATACTATAGCACTGACAATTTTGAAAAATTCAGAGAAGCATTAAAAGACTGTACAAACTGATGCTGAAGACATTAAGCAGAACTAAAAGAAAAACAGGTGTAAGAACTACCAAAATGTAAACGAAAACAGTTCTAAAAGAAGAAGCCAAACTCAGACTAAAGACAATAGTTTAGGTATTAGAGAACGGATGATTGAAGATGATTTTCTCCTCTCCATAGTACTGTGGGTGACTGGTAGAGGCCTCTGACCTTATCTCTGACCAATCACATGGCATATTTTACGTTACTGACAGAGACCAAGCTTTCTCCAGATCAGTGGTGTCAAACTCAAACAGAAACCAAGTCACTAAATCATAAATAAGGACCCCTGTGCAGGAATACTGACTTAGAAAACTACATAATAACATTATCTATGCTTTATTGTATTTTTATTTGCTTTTAGAAACATTTCCCAATTACATTTTAATCTGCAGCACTAGGGAGTGTTGAGGCTTGTTTGTGTCCCTAAATGATCCTACCTCTGGCTACTCTCCCAAGCACTGGTTGTTCCTTCTCTTCTACCACATCCCCTACTTCCTATTTCTTCCCCAAAAACATGGTCTTAGATGGGGACTTGGAAAAAAGTCCTTGGTCCCTATTGTCATTTCTAGACTTTCCTTCGGTATCACTGCTCTGACACTTCTATATTCCTTGATCGCTCAATCCAGATCCTGGAGGTTATTATCTATCATCTCCTGGGCCAGATCTGTACAACCTACCATCTGTGGGCTGCACGCAGCCCACCAAAGGATTTTAGGTGCCTGATGAAAAATGTAGGGTTGAGATTGCACACTCTTTCCTCTTTGCCATGTGACCCAAGGCAACCAACCATCATCAATCTGCCTCTAGTCTAAACTATCTGCTGCCTGAAGAAGTTTAGTTTATTTTAATTTTGTTCCCTTCCTACTGCCAGTCAAGTTGTGCAGGTCTGTCCTAGGCCATTCTCCTTCCACAACTGCAACCTCCAATATTTTGATAGCTCTCTAAATCACAACCATTGTCGGGAAAGGGGGAGAGGTTCTTGGCAAAGATATTAAAATCGTTTGTCATTTCTTTCTCCAGTTCATTTTATAGATGAGGAAACTGAGATAAACAGGGTTAATTGACTTGCCCAGGTCATACCATAAGTATCTGACACTGGATTTGAACTCAGGTCTTCCTGACTCCAGGACCATCACTCTATCAACTGTGCCACCTCGCTGCCAATTTTGATATTAAGCTTCAAGTCTGTTTTTACAGTCTTCTCTTTTATCGACCATGGGGTTTTCTTGGCAAGGATACTGGAGTAGTTTGCCATTTACTTGTCCACTGGATTAAAGCAAACGGAAGTTAAGTGACTTAACCAGGGTCACACAGTTGAATTAAGATCTTCCAGGTTCCAGGCTCAGTGCTCTATCCACTGAACCATTTAGCTCTGTTTCCTCTAGGATCAAACATAAACTCCTCTGACATTTGATGCCTTCAGAATTTAACCCCATCTTCTCATCTACATTCCATGTTCCTGGTCAAATGGCTTTGCTGTTTACTATACATGACTTTCCATCTTCTATCTCTGTGTCTTTGAAATGGCTATCCCCCATACCACCCTCCTTAATACTTAAAATTCTTGGTTGCCTTTAAGATCAGATTAAACACTACCTTCTACATCAAAGGTGTCAAACTCCTAGTCTGTGCTCCCAGAATGAGGCCCAAACCAGACTAAAATGCAATAGGGAAATGTTTAACAAAAATAAAAATAGAATACAAAACACAGATGTTAATTTGTAGTTTTCTAAGTCAGTATGTGGTCCCCAGAGATTCATTTCTATTTGAGTTTGATACTGCTGTTTTATCTGACTTCTCCCCTTTTCATGGCCTACCTCCCCAAATTACCTCATGTTTACTTTGCACATGTTCTATATAGAGATGGGGCATAAGAGATAGAGAATAGCCTGGAAGCCAAGAAGTCCAGAGTTCAAGTCCTACCACCCATGTGATCCAGGATATCTCTCAATGCCCTAGGCAATTCTCTAAGACTGAACTGAGAGAAGGTACAAGCCTGCATTGTTTAAAAAGAAACTTTCTCACCAAACCAATTAGAGCACAGTTCCAGTCCCATCCTCATGTTTTAAATAAGTTTATATATGTACTTGTTACCTCCCCAAATCCAAAGTAAGTCGCCTGAGAGTAAGGACTATTGCATTTTTGTTTTTATATATCTGGCATCTAACAGAGTACATGACACATTGTAGGTACTATTTTTCTCATATAGTACAGAGGATTCAAAGGTGAGAGTAGGCAGAGATGGAGAGAGTATATTGGAGAAAGAGTAATGAATAAAGGCATCAATGCAACCTTAAAAAATAAAAAGAATATCCCAGTTAAAAGGGTAAAGGGACCTACAAAAATATGAATTTCTGAAAATTTGGTTTGTGTCCCTCAATCCAAATTAGACTTTTAAAAATCTTCAACAACTACATGCAGCTGGTTTTCAAAAGAGGAAAAGAAAACAATTTCCATGGCTCTCTATTTCCTACCATTTTAATTCTAAATCTTGCTGCTAATGCCTTCCCATTCAAAAATGAATTTATTTTTCATCTGCTTATATATTTACATGTGCATTTATCTCTCAATAGAACATTAGCTCTTTCAAGGGACAATTTCATTTTTGTGCCTGGAACATAGTAGGCTAAACACTCTATAAATATCTCATTTGATGATTTTTTTTAACCTCTTTGGACAACACGCTTAATTAGCAGTGGAATCTTTCAAGTCAAAAGGATAAGTAAGCATGGATATTTTAAATACTTTTTTAAAAAAGCATAATTATAAATTGCTTTCCAGAATGGCTACCAACATATTAGTATGCTTTTCTACAGTTTTATATATATGTGTATGTACATATAGTATATTAACGTGACTTTCAACAGTTTATGTTAACATACACACACACACATACACACACCAAGCACCTGTCTTTCTATAGTTTCTCCAACATCGATTATTTCTACCCTTTGTCATTTTTTGCAGTTTTCTAGGTATAAGGTAAAACCTCCAAGTTGTTTTTATGTGTATTTCTCCTACTGTTAGTGATTCAAAGCAATCTTTCTTATGGTTTTTAACAGTTTTAAACTTTTCTTTTCAGAACTTTGTTCATATTCATTGACTACTTACCCAATGGGGAACATCTTTTTGTCCTATACATACACATTGTTGTTTTGAATGCCTAACTTTCTGATGAACTGTACTTAAGAGAAGCAGAGTTGCACAGAGGTGTCAGCCTCACTCTCTCTTCCAGTCACTGAAGTCCAAGGGCAAGACAAAAGTCAAGAGGATGGTAATGGACCAGGATCCAGTGGATGACCTTGATGTTTTCAATGTCTGGCCAAGCTCTAAGAGCTCCACAGAACCTGCTTCAGCTGCCATCATGGCATTTGGAACAAATTTTCTCATCCACCCATTCAGCCACAGAAAGTCTTCACTTGCTTTAGGGAGACATCCTCCTAACCCACTGATAGGTTTGAGGCCTATTAGTTACCCTGAACCTGGTTTGGCCTGTCTGCTGAGACAGTTTTACTGGGATATGGGTGCTGAGCATGCTACAGCTACAGCTGAGCATCCTGCAGGTGAGAGGTAGGTGGAGATGAACACCAAATGTGGATGAGAAACCCGAGAAAGGACTGAGCAAGTCTTCACGTACCTATTTACAAATATATACATATTGGATATTAAACCATTATCAGCAATATTTGATGCAAAGCTTTTCCCCCCAGGGACAGTTTCCCTTATTATCCTAGTTGAATTGATTTTCTTAATGTAAATTTTTATTTCATCTAATAAAAATTAACTATTTTACTTCTTGTCATTCCTCTGTCCCTTGCGTGGTTAAGAATTCTTTCTGTCCATATCTGTGACACACACTTTTAATCTTGTTTTATTCTAATTCTAACTGAATGTCACTTCTGATAAATTTGTCTTCATGAAACAGAGGTTGAGTAACCATGCCAGAGACTGATTTTTCCCCCTACAGTTTCTTTTGATCTTATTGGAGAGTCATAGACAAGTCATCGAAGAAATTAGTTTCCTTTCATCAATAAAAAAGAGAAAATAACACTTGCACTATAAACCTAACAGGATTGTTGTGAGGGAAATGGTTGGTAAAAAAACTGTATAAATATGAGCTAAGATGATGATAACTATGAGTATTCCTAGCTCCAAAATACTTAGGAGGTACTGACAATGGCATCACACCACTTGATCAGCACTATTTCTGCCACCACCACCAGTCCAATGCCATTCATTATGTCATAGATCATACTGACCACAGGTCATAAGAGATTGAATATTAAATATTTGGGCTTTATTTTAATTGGCATTAAGAAGACAAAGAAAATTACTGCCTTTTTAAAAAGACAAACAACTGACTCAAATCTACTTACCATGAAAACTCATTTCTACTACCATGGATCACAAATGATCAACAAATAATTAGACAGTAGATTTTTTTAAACCAGTGAAATGACTGATGTGTAGAGAGGTTAGATGACTTGTCTATGATGAAACAATTAGAGGTATCCGAGCCCAGTTCTTTCTAACTCTAGATCTAGCATTTTCTCTACTATGCCATACTGTAGTTCTAATAGCACATAATTGCAAGTTTAATATTAAACAAAGTATTTTAACAGTAAAAAGTGAATGTTTAGCAACAATTTCCAATTGTTTTAATGTTATAGCTTTATTAATAGAAGCTGAAATTTCCACTTATAACTCAAATAAGGTATAATAAAAACTTGAGGTATCCTTGAGAGTATTCTTCACTGTAAAATGGTGAGCACTGTTATCTCATGGATTTCCAAAACATAATAAAATGATCACAAAATACTGTATTAAGTGATAGTTAGGAGAACACCTATATTATATTATTTTGCCTCATTTTGGATGATCTTTTTTTTGGTAAAAACTACTTACAATGCCACACAACTACTAGATACATTATGAATTCACATTATTGATCCTCAAAAGTTACCTCAATACTGTTCTACCTACGCAAATCTTATTTATTCTCTGACACTTCCAAATATAGTTATTGCAAAGCTTTTCTAGACTTGTTTCCAATCCCAACTCTGTAAATCTCACTTGCAATATATTAACTTACCTAATTTATTAGAAAGTTTAAAGTCCACTGGCAGAAGCTCCCAGACTTTCCCTTTATCCTGTTCATCAAATCCTGGCTGAGAGAGATGTTTCCCCTCCTCCTTTCTAAAGACAATCCCTGCACCCATGCTCCTAGGTTATCCCCTCCCACTTTATCATCCACCCTTGTATCTCTTCCAACCTCTAGTTCCAGAGTTCACAAGTACCAACGATATACTTTCATCTGTACATATCTCACTAGCATCTCAAATTCAATGTTTAAAACTAAATCCTTCACCTTTCCCTTTCAAGTTCCCTAGTCTCTCCTCAATAAACCTCAGTTTTTACTACCATCTCAGTCACCTAAGCACAAAAAAATGGCACTGTATATATACTTTGTGCATATATACTATTCTACTAAATATGTGATATAGATGGGTTCATTGTGGTATAGTCAAAGGAGCAATGGCCCTGGCATAATTTACTACTAATGTGACCTTAGGCAAGGCATTTGACCACTTTCTCAATTTCCTCCTCTGTAAAATGAGGAGGTTGTACTAGAGTAGATAGCCTCTGAGATTACCTCCAGCTCCCGATTTACAAATCTATAGGCAGCCACATAGGTCACTAGGTTTTTTGGGTGGGGGTGGATATTAATAAGACCCAACATTTTTTCATACCCTTGTGTCTTCCACTCAATTCAAGTATCTTACAAATTGATGTATCAATGTTCTCACAGTTGTGTTATATCAAGTATGAATTTCCTTTATGTAGTCTTTTTCAAATCCAGCTCTTTTTCTTATTAATTCAGTTTCATTTCTACCTCTTCTACAAATAAATTCAAGACAGGAAAGTTAGAGGCTAATTGTCTTTTACACTGGCATTGAGGGTGGATAATCTGTTACAAAAATATTTCGAGATCTTTTTATAAATTGTTCCTTGTCTTCCTTTAATTTTCATCTTTAAATTACTTTGCTTAGTTGGATATCTTGCCACGCTTTTCTTAAAAACGGATTTGTCCTTTATGACTTCTATGTTTTGTGAGGTGATATTACTTATATTTTTGCATAATCCTACTTTGTAAGATGTTAGAAGTGAGTTTTCTCATTTCTTATTCTAAAGCAGTGTTGCCCCTAATATTCATAATTTTCTTGTTGGCAAGTAAATCAATTGTTTTTGAAGGCATTTTCTATGTTGTTCTGGACTCCTCATTATGGAAAGTTAGATTAGCAAAGCTTCTGGATGAAAATAATATAGTATGGGTCTATGTTTTTTCTTCTATCCATATCCCATTTTTTCACAATCAGCAACTGGCTTAAATGGACAAAGATGAAGTTTTCTAAACTGCTCACCATATATTTTTACTCTTTTCTGAAGTTCTACACTAATTTTGATCTTTGTTTTAACAAGCCAATGATCTGATGATCCAGAGAATTAATTCAGGAATGGCATTCACATCAGTAGCAAGTCTCATTTCCTGTCTGCTAAAATATAATCAGTTTAATTTTTTTGTGATTTTATTCAGTGCTCACCATATCTAGTGGGTTGCTATGGTCAAAGAATTCATTAACAAGTAGACAGTCTAGAAATGATGAACCTTTCCTTATTTAGTTAGAATTTTCCTTGGAAAGAAGAATCACTTTGTTGCCAGGACCATACTCAAATCCTTTCTAACACTATAGAATCTGAAAGAGCTCTTGTTACACTGGCATAGTCTTTGAAGGCCTAGGGTAACTTTCAAACCATGTTTAGGCACTGAAGAACTTTGTGGAGGTACAACTCAAAAATTATAACATTTTAAAAATTTAAAGTTTCAAATTCTTGATCAGTGTTCTCTGGTCTTACTCTAAGTAATATTATACTTTACAAGATCATTTTCTTCTTAAGAGTATTTTTTTGTTGTTTTTCATTTATATTTGTATACTGTCTTCTTCATACGAAAAGCTTGCTGTAACATTAAAGAATTTTACAACTGAAGACTGAATGACTTTGCAACAGTAAAAAAAGCATGTATCTTGGATCAATTATAATTTTCAGTGTTCTATTTCAATGCAAAAATTATAATTATTTTGCTTAAGACTTTTCAGTAAGTGCAAAAAGACAATGTTGAAGTACAAGTCAAATGCCACTATAACAAACAACTCTATATAACAAAAAGATTTCAAACTATACCATTGACCCATTGGTTTCAATCAACATTTTGTTTTATACAAAATTGTTTCATAAATTTGAGATAAACTTGGACAGTCTTGAATTTTACTAAGTAGAATATGATTTGTACTTCCCTATTAATAGAGAATAAAGATGGATAGTTTGAGAGCTATTAACAACTTTGTTAATCTCTACTGCTGTTCATGGGAGTTGGGGCACAGAATTGATATTCAATTAGAGGATTTGTCTGGTTGAATGGAAGAGTGTACCATGGGCCTGCCTGCATCTGCATTCACCCTTATTCTGTTTTTCTTCAACAAAAGTAAGATAAGAACAAACTAGATACCACAATTCTCAAATAAAAGACATAACATTTATATTCTTTAACTTTTCTACAGCAAACCAATGGCATATACCTGCAAAAACTTGAATGATAGTAGCTAAATTATCCTGTCTGAAAAGGATATTTAAGTAGTTTATAAAAGTTACCCAATTAACTTTCACAATAGCCCTATAATGAAGGTATGCAGTGAACTGTTGATCCCACTTATTCATGGTCCAATATATGAAGGGTAAAGGCAATAGTAGTTGCTTGATTTATTCATTAAACTTATTTTGAAATGTTTAACATTTCAGGTGATTCACTTTCAATGTTGGTTTTTTTGAGGGGAAGGGAGAAAGCGTGAGGACACCAGAATATCTTTGCTAAAATTAGTTTGGGGCTAGTTTGTTGTTTTTTGGTTTTGTTTTTTTTTTGACAACTGCTTTTGATTATTCTTATCAGGAATCCACTAAGACTTTAAAGCAAGGCCAAATGAAGCTCAATCCTATACAATGTCTTGAAGAAGGTGATGAGAATGGCACATTGTCTGACTAGCCTATCCAGAGGTCACAGCAGGGAGAGCATCTGCTAAGATAATGTGAATGAAGGAAACAGCTATAATTGCCTCATTAAGAGATCCCTGACCAAATAATCCTGGAAAGAAGAGACCTGGAAAACCAGAATAAAAATTAAGTCCCTAGTGAGTGAAAAGGGGCAATGTAAAATATACACAATATTATACACAATATTCTTGGGGAGGTAGGTGTTCACTTTGTGCTACTAACTCCTTCAGCTACTTTTATGCCTTTATGGTACCTTGAACTAATGTTGAGCTATTCAAATCCAGCCCTCACCAACCAGTAAGAAGCATAAACTACATTCTCAAAATTGCTCTGAAAAACAGACAAACATGAAATAAAGAATTTATTTGGAATTCAGTTCTTAGTAGAGGCCGGGATATAGCAATTAAGAAGTGATGCACACTTGGGTTCCTTTTGTATTGTTAGACAATTATGTCATTATGAAGCAAAATGAAAGATTAGAAAGGCGAGGAGGGAAGGCATATTAAAAAAAGGAAAGGGCGATGAAGATAACATACTAGGCTTCTCCACCTCTTTAAGATTCACTCTCTGCCCTCTTTCATATTTTAGCTAAAATTTCTAAATGCATAGGTTTATATAAAAATGAAATATAACATTTAAGCTTAATTGGCAACCACTACTTAATTAGCAAGGCAGTGTACACAAAAAGTGCAATTTTATTTTCCTTGTCAATGATTTATCAATAAGCTTAAATCTATTAAGTTTTAAAATCTTTATCCAACATTTCTCCAATGAAAATATTTTTTAAAAACTCAGCAGCAGTAGAAGGTAACATTAATAAGAGTACTTCCTTTTTTCAGTCCTTTACTTTTTCACTTACATTTGTCAATTTAATTTGAATTAAACTCTTAAAAAATGTACAGTCTGAACTCTTCCAAGAGTTTTAAAAATATATTCTTACACCAACAAGCACAGTACAATTAGCTTGTTATACCCTTAAGCCAGGTTTAAAATAAGTAAACTGTTTGATGACTTTGATGTTTTGCACCCAAAATGTGCTGGCTAATTTTTCCATTCCATTTACCATTCCAGTCTTTAAACTGCCTTAATCTCCTGCCCTCAGATGTTGACCTTGTAAGAATAGGGGTCATAGGTCAGAGGAGACAGACCTCAAAGGATCTGGCCTATCAATTCATGCCTGAAAGATTTCTCTTCCACAAAAGAAACCAACTAAACAGCAAATTCCAAAATCTAATCACAGAAGTATAAAGATGAAACAATTATTTACTGGAATTTGTTGATATGCCTCTACCAAAAATCTTATCTCTGGTACCTAAGCAACACTGATTATTATTTCCCCATAGCAGGTGTTTGAGTATCCTTTAAATAAAATCATCAAAAAGGACCAGTTAAAATGGGTGGAGTTTAGTGGGGAGTCATTGAAAAAACTAACTTTAACATAAAAATTCATTGTCTTATGAGTGTAGAAAATACTCTGAAGCACAGGACATTAGTTGTCCTTTAAGTACAACTTACTGAAAAATAAGATAAAACAAACTAGTTAAATTACTCCATCTTAGGTGATAAGTGAAAAAGGGTTTATTATAGTAAACACAGTTAGAGGTGAATTATAATTACTATTAGTGAAAAAGGAGATTTGCTGTATATGAAGGCAGTGCATAGATTATTTTCTTTTAAAAATAAATGCCCTTTTCTTCAGACAAGCAAAAATGCACTGCCCACAATTGAAGAAAAGTTCTTGTGAATAAAATGCAAGGATTTTGAATAACTCTCTAATTTAAATTTTCATCAGAAACTACTGGAAAAATTCTAACAAAACTAGTTTTATATATAAACACTGACAAAAAGGAATTACTCAAAGACACAATTTAGTAAAATGGGAATTTCACGAACAATGACAAACTTGGCATTATTTTTTAACCTTATTCATTTAACAGTTTTAATAGCATAAATGGTAAAAGCAAATGTCATCTCTGGTATGTAACAAAATTTTATTAAGCAATTGAAAGTGTTGAATTAATTACATCAGTTTTTAAATTCTATAGATGGCTTACCACAATTTATGTAAAAAAGAATTTGATATGATTCCAAAATGTTCATATAAAGAACTCACATGCTTGTCAAGGCAAATGACAAGACTTTTTTTAAACAACTGAAGCACTAACCTTAAACTTTCACTACTAACCTGCCTTTTAAGTAAAATTGTGCTAATACTGAGCTTAAAAATAGAAAACCCACCACGTTTACAATCAGATGTGACAGCTGAAATATTAAGAAATACTGAATGACAACACCCCTTGGAGACTTGCTTTTCTTTAAATTATATTTTTAAGATCTCCAAAGAGTTAACATATATGGAAAGAAAAAGTTATATGTGACTAGCCCTTTTCTAGGCATGTGCAGTGGAGACAGAAGATGGTATCAAGGAGTAAAAGATAAGTCTCTACCCTCAAAGAAATCAAAATAGAAAAGAAAAACAACAAAATAAGCTATCATTGTATAAATCTTATACATAAGTTACAAATGAAAGTTATTAAAGAACAGAACCTAGTTTTGAAGCTGTTTGCTAATATTACTATTTCTTATGAATGTTAGAATGAATAATTGTAGAAAAGAAAGGAAATCATTCTTTCCCCAATAAACAGTAGAAATTACTGTGCTCTCCACACTGAACTATTTTTAGAGAAAGGAAGTTGGCAGGTGGTATTCTGAGGAAGAAGGAAGTTAAAGAAAATCAGACAGGAAGTGATCAGAATCATCTACCTTTCGTTAAAAATTTTAACTATGTGCTGAAACTGTTTCTCTCTTCCATATAGAGTGGATAATAGACATGCAAAACATCCTATTGAAAATAAATATAGAGGAAAGTAAAGAACAGCAAGACATGAGGCTAGTAATCTTTAATTTAGTATTTTAAGGTAAAATTTTAAATTTTATTTAATTCCAAATAAAACTTATTATATGACAAGAATATTAAGAAAAGAGTTGTAACACAGAAAGGGAAATAAGAAAATAAATTCCTAGCCCACTTTTGGATTAAAGAAGACACAATAAAATCTTTAAAAATTTTGTTCTTTGTTTAATAAAAATAAAATTTTACATAATTTTTAAAAGCCTGAGCTTAAAATTCAAATATATAACCATATTATTGATTATGAATGATAAAAAATTTTTAATTATTTTATCCTAAAATGATTCTATTATCCATTCCAAGCATTAGATTAATTCCCTTACACAGTCAAGGAATGTGCTAAGTTTACAAATGTTATAGATGTTCAGTTGCCCCGATAACAAAAACTAAGGGGATATTTGGCATTCTAGTACCCACAACAGTTTTTCATTAGCTATGTGCCATGATTAATTTTAAAGACTTGGAAGGCTACAAAATGAAATGTTACACATCACTAATGAGTAAGGTCTTCTGACATCTTTCATGTAAGACACGAAAGGGCTGTCTTACTAGTTTGAATACTAGTGCATACCAAATCACTTTTTCGGTTCTATGTGCTGTTGTTTTCATTTGGACAAAGAAGATAACGGTGGAGGGGGAATTTTCACCACTTGTGATACTTGTTCTTACTTTTTAAGGACCTCAAAATAGTTTTTACAGGGTTGACTAGTTTTTGCTGTTCAGATACAGCAAAATGTAACTAGTAAAAGTGGACAGTGCAAGTGACTATTCAAAGTACAGTCAAATTCCAAAGATATTTTGAGCTGTCTTAAAAAAAAATTTCTCTGACTATCCAGTAATAAAAAGTTTTTAAAAATTTCTTTTTTAAAAAATTATTGACATTTTTTAAACTAATTATAAAACAAGTTTATTAGCTGCAAATATATTGTTAAGTACACAGAATTAAGGTTAGTTTTTATACATTCTTCAAAATGTTATAGGAGATTGACAACTTTCTTAAAGTATGAAAGCCAGTCCTTGCTAATCAAAGATAATACTACAGAAAGTGACTGCTGTCTTTCTGGGTAGATAGGGCTACAAAATTTTACTTCCTGTAGCCAAGGAGGGTAATCTCCTTGACACTACACACATATTTTTGTAAGCCATGTGGCAATTATAGCAGAAACTACTAGGATTGCCTTCTTTTGGTAAATGTTTACTTCAGAGAGTTACTAACCCGACTGACTTTAAAACCACAAACTGAATATAAATGAAAGTCTATCTTTCTTTTCCTAAATATACTAAGCCTAAGGTCGTCTTGAATCACACAAGAATGGATATAATTTCTGAATATTGAAATGAAAAAAGAATTGCTAGTAAACTTTGTAATCAAATTGTATTATGTTTTAATCAACTCACAGGATTCAGAGAAACCAAGAGACCATCATTTAGCTCTGTGCTATGCATTAAGATGTGCAGAAACTGGATCACAGTCCACAAAAACCTCAAAGTCTGGTTAGAACAGGGTTTCTTAACCTGGGCTCCATAAGTTTATTGAAGTTCCATGGATATTCCAAGAACTTGGATGGGAAATAAAAATATTTTCACTAGCCTCTAGTTTCCTTTGTAATCCCAGGTATTTTATTTTATGCATTTAAAAACACTATTCTGAGAAAGGGTTCCAACACACATAAAAGGCTAAGAACTCCAGGTTGGAGTAATAAGAAAGGCAAGCCCTTTGTAATAAACAATAAAAGACCAAGATAGTGCTATATTGATAAGAAAAGACCCTTGGTTTTGGATGCAAGAGACTTGAGTTTGAATACCAACTCTACCACTTTATACTTGCAAAACCTTTGGCATGCACCTTAATTTTCTTGATTTATAAAATGGAGATGATAATACCATTTGTAATATCTACCTATAGTTACAGGGTAACTATAAGGAAAATGTTATAAACCTAAAAGTACTAGATTAAAATGTGATCCACTATGATTAATAATAGTTATATACTTGCACATAGTATGAGAAGGAAACAAGTAGGCTTTTGTAAATTATATTCTACTGCAGACCATATTTATATTACTAAAACTGACTGAAAGTTCCAATTACATCCAGCATATTGCCCTAAATGGACAGTAACTATCTGCTGAATTTCCATTTCTTTTTATGCCTGAATAATAACAGTTCCTTCACTGTTTTCTCTAACTCTTGGATTCTTCCTCTCATTCTCTGAAATCTATCCAAGTTCCTCAACATCTTGAACATCATAATCTAGTAATTATCTAATTTGGGGCATAATAAAAGGATGATTTAATAGTCTTTACACAAGATGTTCCTTTTACTTCTTATGACTGCTACATCTATCTCCACAATCAGTACATCTACAAATCAATTTATTTTCTCCTCCAAACTGATTTTCCCATTGAATTGATCCATTTGGGTTAAGGATATCACCAGCAGTGTCCCAGTCTAGCTGACTCAAAACCTCAGAGTATTATTTAACAACTCCCTTTTCCCTAAATCCCTTATGTCCAATAAGTCAAGTAAATCCTATTGGTTCATTTTTCTAAATGTCTCTTCTATCCATCCTTTACTATTTTATATTTACTACAATAAACTAAATACACAGAGGACCTGCTTCTCTTTCTAGGCAACATTACAACTAGACATTACAGCTCTATGTGGATTCCTTAAGGGTGGCTGCTGATCCAAAAGAGCCTGGAATGTGGCCCTCATTCATTCACAAGCTTCACTCTTACCTGAAACTTGACAGTAAAAATCAAACTACCCATTGAGTTTAAGCTATCCTTTGAACTACTGGATCCCACTTTGCTTTTCTCTCAGAAGCCCATGGCTGGTATCTACTGGATTAGCTGATCAGTGACCCAAGGTTATAGGTGTTATTGAACACTACCTCATTCCTTTCTATATGTCTGCTTGCCTCAAAAGTGCTCCAAGGATTATAGTAATGTCTCCAATTTAGTAAAGCATTGGCAGGAGAAGACAGTTCTAATATATGCAAGGGAACTTAAAGGAATAACAAGAGGAAATATGTACCATGCAGAGATATCATAAAGGAGAACTCAAAAAGGAAGCTCCTTCAACTCTGCAACTACAGACTCACAACAGGATCTGTTGACTGCTCAGTACTTAAGGGTCTTTTTTTCTGTAATTAGTGTTAAGCTTTGGATACCTTTTACTTGAAAGTTCATAACAAAATGACTTCTTATTTATCCATGTCATGGTAGGGTTCTATTGAAATGGTCCTATTTGGGGGCAATACAAACATGTTCTAAGAAGACATTAGGAACATTTTTTAAAATCTCTTAAAGTCTTACAAAACTGTAAGGCAACAAAAAGCAATCATTACCTATCTCCTTTTGGTTTTCTTTTTTGCAATGTCTTCCCTTTGGGTCTTCTCTCACTTCCTAAACAGGGGCTCCCTCCAGGGCCTGTTACCCGTATTGATTCAAGGCCTTTGGAAGATTTTTTAAATGTGAACTCCACTGGTTCTCCTTCTTTTAGGCTTCTAAATCCTTCCATATATAGCTTGCTCTGTAAATAGGAAACAAAAAAGTCTCAGTTACTACTACTTTATAAATAATCTTTGTTAATTTAAAGGATCACATAACAAAATAATAGAATTCCTTCTTCTGAACTTAATCTTCCAAGTATTTGAACATTTCAAGTATGAACATTTCAACATTCAAAGAAGTCTGTATATGAAACTATGAAATTCTCTTACGTTCAATTTGTTTTTAAATTAAGAGTTTATAACTTCCATATAACAAGTGTCCTGCTAGTGATCACTTCTGAGGTTTTGTTTTCCACTATGTATTTTAACATTCTAATTTTGCTCCTTTATTATTTTTTTGCATCTCCATCCCTACCTATTTACTTGCCTTCCCTTTTAACAAGTAAGTATATTCAAGAAAAACAAACCAACAAATTTGCCACATCTGAAAATGTACCTTTCATTCTGCACCTCTAGGTGCACCTCACTATCAAGAGGTGGGAAGCATGCTTCACCCTCACATTTTTCCTCATAACCTTAATAAGGTCAATGTGATTTATATAATTTATAATCATCTTAATTGGATTTGGTTACAAAATAATATATTCATAAAATTATACTATATCATATGCATGTACATGTGAAATGATTTCAGTTTAAATATGAATCCTTTTTCACCTTTTCCTCTACCCAAGTATAGAAAAAAGCAAATAACTTTATTTTTTTTTAATTCTGTTCTAGAAGTTTTAGAACAGAAAACAGTTCTAATTTCAGATACTATAGTTTCTTAGGAAACACTTATTTTAAACATTCTTTTTTTTAATTTTGAGTTCTGAATTCTTTCCTGTCCTCCAGCCCCTCCTCCAATCATTGAGAAGGAAGCAATATATCAATTATATGTGTGAAATCAAGGAAAATATATTTCAACATTAGCCATGTTGACAACAAAAGGAAAATAAAGAAGGTGAAAAAATTATACTTCAATCTGCACTCAAGAGTTCATCAATTCTCTTCTTTTGGAGGTAGACAACACTGTTCATTGAGTCCCTTAGAATGACACTATAGTTTTAAATATTTTCTTAACTGTCTTTGGTATAAGAAGAATAAAAAAGGCATCTGCATAAGCAGAAAGAATGCACTGTGATAATTTCCAGTCAATAAAAAATTTTTCAAAGCAGTTTGATAACAAAAAAGTCCCCGATCAAATCAGTATGAACAAGTAGAAATTCATCTAAAGAAACATTGCTTAACTTTTTTTCCTACTAAGTAATGTTCATCTTTCAAAAGTGCTGAAAAGGGCTATAACTCAGAACCACACTCCTAATCTTTTCATATGCAGTTATATATATATATATATATATAAATATATATATATATATATATATAAATTATTTAATCCTGTCTACAAATTATAAACAACTTTTATAGTTATTTCTTAGATGATTAGGTATTTACAAAATGTTTTCCTATCCCTTATGCCTTGAATCAGAGGTAAAAAAACCTTTTTCTTTCACTAGGAGTCCAAAAGTTGCTCCAAAGAGGCCCTATAAAGCTAATGAATATTGTGCCCTGTGACTAATGTAAAATTATGATTCAATTTTTGGCAAATTTACATCAGCAAATAATCAAAAGAGTTCCTTTCTTTCACACTGAAAAATACAATTTAATGAGTTTGGGGGTGAACTCAGAAACTGTTGCTTGGTTCCGGAACTGCTGTTTTCAGATTGATCTGGTCTTCCTACTAAGGGTTCATCATTTATGATCAAAAGCGTGTTTTGTTTCTAGTCATGTGTGAAAATGTTGATTCCCAACCAGGCTTTTACACTGCAAGAGACATTTTAAACAGCAGCGTAGTTCTGCTGAGTTTTGTGAAACTGAATTATAACCACTGCTATGGTGGTAAAAGAAAACTTCTACAAAAAAATTCCTGGACAATCAGAACCTTTTTATTAAATTTAAATATTATATTCAATTAGCAAAATCTTATCCATGTTTGCAGATAGTCCTAAACAAGCCAAAACGGGCACAATGATTTCCCAATTTTATCCCAATGGTCACAGGGTCGATAAAAAAACCAGTGTTTGTCCATAAATAAATATTATAACAGTACAGCTGCAAAAGACCACAATAGAGGGCTATGCTTCATTTCTCTCAATTAAAAAAGTATTATGAAAATAACAAAAATTGTGGCAATACTATAATAGCATAATAGATTTTTATTTGTAGAATCAGAAAAGTGTAAATCTGGAAGGAAACTCAAATATTACCTAGGTCTATAAGGGAAATTCAGTCTAGCTACCGAATAGATTGTTGCAAATTTCAAATAATTATGATCCAAATGAATGATTCACTATAAATTCATTTCTTCAAATAGAATGAGTTGAGTGTTTCTAGAGAAATTCTATTTCATCTGCAGAAGTGCAGAACTCTTTGGCAGACTCATAATTTCAGGATGAAGGAGAACTGGCTATGCTCAAAAGCTAGATAAGAGGAACCAGAGGAAGGCGAGAAATTGATGACAGGAGACAGGAGGCCATTATGATTACCCTTACGTACAATTTAATAAATGCTTTGTGCACATGGGCACCGTAGTGGACACTGAGCAAAGTAAGAGAGGTAGACAGCAGCTTAGCTCTCTAGGAACCCCTGGAATTAAGGAATTGCTAGAAACTAATAAATTCTCAACCTGTTTTGCTAATAATTATATCTTTCAGGGAAGTGAAAGGAACAAGGGAGAATGCTATTATAGACATATTCCTGATCACTGAGAAATGCTTATTGAAATGAACATGTCAGGACCCTTTAGAAGTCATGTCCATGCTATTTTAGAGTTTTAACAGATAAGAAGATAAATACCATAGAGAAGTAGATTCCAAAGATATGGCCTAAGAATTTAGAAGGAAAATTGGCTTGAGAGTTGGTAAGTTCTCAAGAACATAACAGTGGTGAAAGAATTGCGATTAATTTATTCTGATATGAAACAAAATGGATGGGAATGTATCTAAAGAGAACAATGTGGTATACAGGGAGTTCATCAATGAACTCGAGTATTAGGAAGCTAAGTGGCTAACTAAATACTGGAAATAAAAGTGACAGTGTCCCCTAAGAATATAACCAAGGAGGCTAACGATCATTGTAAGATGAGGTTAACAATAAACACGAAAAACAACAATAGGTGTTTTTTTAAAAAGCTATGCTGGAGGCAAAAGTGAAGTGTAATATAATCAAGGACACCTGCTTGGAACAAAGAGGAAGGTGACAACGGATGATGAGAGAGAAGGTAGAACTACTTTGCTTCTATTTTGTTTCACTTTTATCTACCAATGATAATGATGAACAGACTAGGAAAGATGGAACAAAAATGGCTAACAGGGAAATGAAAGCTGAAATAAATTAGGAGATGTTAAGAAAATACCTAGCTATCTTCAATGACTTAAAGCCACCTAGTTCTACTAAACCCAGGGCACTTTATCTGATTGATGAGCTCTATCACTGCATAATCTACTTGATTATAAATTTTTTCTTAATTCTTGTATGTTTCATATAGTTGAAAAACTTAAAAAAAGACAAACCAATGTTCTGAGAAAGTCGAATTTTTTCATAGATTAAGAAAAGCAGCTCAGCAATTACATCTGTAAGTATTTCCATTATGTTGGGACATAATGGGCCTAGTACTATTGAATAATTTCCTCACTGATCATTCCACATATCTGTTAACCAATTTTGATTCCATTTTGTCAAGCTTTATATCTATCATATATAATCGGCGTCCCAACCATGTATCGTCTTTTAAAGTGCTTTTAGTTTATTTAGTTTTTAATTACTAACTTCAGGTAGGTAATGCTGGTTTTCAGCCTTTTGGGAGGCTATGCTTGTGAGAATGTACCACCTCTGTTATCCTGAAAAATTTAAAAATCACAACTAGTTTCTGAGTTTCCCTGTATAAACAAACCCATGTTTTAAAAAGACAGCTTCCCCTTTTCTCCCTCACTAGAATCACTTATGTTTGTGTCATCAGAATTGTTTCTTGGGAGCATTCAATCACTTGGATAGATTTTCCATTGAAAAATTTAGGCCATGTGATTCAGACCTGGAAATGATTTTAGTGATCATCTACTCCAGAGGTTCCCAAACTTATTTGGCCTACCGCCCCATTTAAAAAGAAATTCCTCAGCTCTCCCCTGGGGTTACGTTAGGTTAAACCTTTATTTTTATTATAACCCCCCACAATGTACCTGAGACTGCTACGCACCCCCCCACCACATTGTTCAGTACCCCGTCATGAGGTGGTACTGTCGACTTTGGGAACTATTTCATTTTACAGAAGAGGAAATTGAAATTCAAAGAAGTTGAGTGAGTGACACAGTTTGGAAATAAACACTAAATACGTTAATCTTTTTTAACATAGCACAATGCTTTTTTCTGAATTCTTTGACATCCATTCTTCCAAAAACTAGGACTGTGCCTGGCTTTTACTTCCTTCTCTAGCACGATCATCTGTCCAAAGACAACATGAAATACCAATAGAGAGAATGAGGGGAAAGCAGGGAATAACAAATTATCACCTAAGCAAGTGACTGTTAAATCAACTAGGAGTTTTGACTATATGTAATTTAACCACTTAGGATATTACAAGTAAAGACAGAAACATTTGTATGTTACTAAGCAAAATATATTATAATGGTACAATACAATATACTACAATACATACAGCTATGTGTATCAATAAAATAAAGAGTCCCAAGTAGGCAAAGGTCACAGGTTTGCTATAAGTGATGATTTTAGAAGCCAATCACAAACCAGGCAAACCTCTCAGCTTCATCCTTCCCACTAAATGTGTTTAAAATATAACATATACTGGGAAGCAGAGACACCAGCTCATCCCATACTGGGAGAGGGTAAAAATATCAAGAGACTAAAACAGTCTCCATGTTGTTCTACTTACTCATGGATGCTTCATACTCTGTGTCAAAATGAAATAATACTGGTCCAGGAGGTGTTCCCTCTTGGGAATCCAAATATACGTGTACTGAGGAGCCATTAAGAGTCACATTATACTTCACCAAGACTGGCTAACTATATTATACTGCATCTCTGAAAGTATTGCAGAATAAAAGGGAACCAAGGGCACACAACTGCAGGTATTTTATTTCCACATTAAAGAGAGAACAGTGTTCACTCTGGTCCAAATTTCCAAAGAGCAAAGGATTAATCACCCCCTTCTCACCTTGACAGAGCTAAGTACAGTAATTTCTTATCTTTCAGTTGCTATGAACTAGACTCTTGCCACTACACAGCAAATAGTTTCTGTCATACCTACTCTAGTCACTTGGTTCTACTTTATTGGCCAGAATAAAATCCAGAAGAGAAGTTTCCTCTTCCTTTTAACTAATGAAATGATCATTAGGATAGGTGAAGAATTTATTAGCTGCTCTTATTTTAGTGAAGAGTGAGCTCTTGCAGAATGTCAGATACATAAATTCTTCCAATAGCCCCCTATCATGGCATAGAGTTTGTTTCCCCATATAATCATTCACTAATATCTTATTTATTCATTAGTCTTATTCAGCTACTTCAACTATTTGGAACACATTCTAGAACCAAGAATTATGTGAAGAGTTTTTTAAGCTGACAGAATAGGTGGGAAAAAGTACACTATTAAACTTCATGCATCTAAGCCCATTAATAGAGCACCCATAGACTCTCTCCTCACTGGTGAAGACTTGTTTCTCCAAAACTTTGAATCTGTATGAGGGATGGGTGAAGATGGTAATTGTTGGAGAGAAAAGAGATCTGATCTTCTGGCTTCCAGTTTCAAGAGAAAAGACGCAATATTCCAACCTCTCCTCAGGTCCCCAAAGGAACAGGAACTCTTAAAATGAGGCAAAATATGGAAGAATGTTCAATCTCAATCACATCTCGATCCTCAGCTTGCTATACTAGAAAGTGTGGGAAATTTTCCTTGACTGATATTCTTGATTGATCTGAGTTTTCTCCCTCCCAAAGGGAGAGTTCATGCACTCTGTGTTTTGTCTGGTATATGATCGCATATATACATACATATATATGTATGTATGTATATATGCATTCTGTTTCCGTTTGCTATCTATTTGAATAAATGAGTTTGCTTGAGTTAAAAAAGGAGAGAGCATCCATGGCTCTATGGTTAGCCTAATTGTTCTAATTTCATCCATAATTCCAACAAACATGGTTATTTACTTTTCCAGCCTATAAAGTATATGAAACAACAAATTAGAAAAAAGAGAAGAGAAATCTATTAGATGCTGGAACACTAACATTTATACTGTGTAGTAAAAAGAGAACTAAACATTGTAATTGGCAGACATGGATTAATATTCTATTTCCATACTACTTACCATTTATGAGTTTGGGCAAGTCACTTGACTTTTTGGAGTCTCTATTTCTTCTTTTGTAAAATGAAAGAAATGATACTAGTTCACATTTGTATGAGGCTTTTCAATTAACATACAATATGTATGTAAGTAGGGATGTTAAATATATTTTATAGACAAGAAAACTGGGGTTCAGAAGGTTAAATGACTTGTTCAATATCACAAAGCCATTAACTATCAGAGTGAGACAGAATTCAAACCCAGGTCTCACAAATCCAAGTCCAACGTGTTCTTTTCATTACAAAATACTATACAAAGTATAAGATAAATAAAGATAGCAACCTATAGCATTATTAATTTAGTCCAAGTCTTGATTCTGAGGTACAGAAACACTCTAACTACAAGATCCATTAAAAATTTTCAAATTCATGGCATGCATATGTATTTGTGCATGCACATGTAAGCCCAAGCATGTGCATGCACATGTATATGTATACACACGTACATGCATACACACACACACACTTCAATGATGCATGTGCTAATTAGCTTCCCTGACCTGTGATCTTGAACAGGTGAAGGAGAACAAATGATGGTTCCAGGAAAACCAGCCCTGACCAGAACTGTGAGCTAGTTCTATATGGCCCCAGTAGTTATGACAAGGTAGTTTTATACTTAAAATGGAAGAAAAACTATTTTGTTAAATAGACCAATCTAAGGGGATGCAGGCATCTGAATATAGCAATCAAGTAAGCTAAATAAGGATACCCAATGGAGTTGTCAGAATTTTTTCATGTCAGAGACTGAACTGAGCAATTCATCAGTCACTCTAGAGTTGGTTCTCTCTGTGGTCATCTCTCCATACCCCCTTTTCCTAGTTGGGGAAGGATTCTAATCTGGTCAGACTATATCGCTGACAGCAAGAAAAGAGACAGAAGCATAAAAAGTTCATGCATGTGCTGAAAAACCATAGCTATCTGAGGCCATTTCACATCAAAGCAAACAGATATGTACCACCACAAGAGCCAAGGTTTTGCCATTGTTATTGCTATATCATAGTAACTATTCACAATATGTCCTTGATTCATCAAGAAAAAAGAGTTAAATTAGTGTCACTGTGCTTCTGGTTAAGAAGTCAGGAAAATGTGTGATAAATTTTAGAAAGGTTACAATAAAATGCCTAAAATATATTGAGTTTTGGAACTTAAATAGGTATAGGCTCCATTTCTTTGTAAAATTACATTACGTTTCATTTCCTAGTGATGTTAGACAATCGTTGTTTTATCATATTATGTTACCACAGCAATTTACATCTCCAAAATGTGGAAGAAATATGCCACTATGTTTGTTCTTAAATGAACAATGAAACTTTATTTAAAAGTATTCTGACCTAACTGACTAACAAATCAGTTTTGTTATATATTTGCTAATGATACAGGAAAAAATACTATTACCCTATATTGAAACGTGCTGAATGACTTTTTATTGAATCAACTTAAAAGTTTAAAATAACTGAGGAGGGCTATTCTGATTGCCAGGATATTTGCAAAGAAAATAGGTCACTTCCCAGCCACAGAGGTACCTAACTCATGGTCTCCCTCTTCTGATACTATTTTCAGAAACTTTCTTCTTGACAGCCCCTTTACTAACCTGACCATGGAATTCCCTAACTTCAAGTGAAACTGACTCCATTTTCAGCCTACCTGACAATATCTTAGCCATACAGTGACTTGGTTACATTATATTCCGTGTGCACCATGAAACCTGCCATACTACTATTCTTTCAATGGGTTTGGACTTTTCCTAATACACAACTGCGCTGATAGGAGTAATCTAAATAATATTGTGGATATGAAGTAGTCATCTGCTACTGAAAAAAAAAATACATGGAAAATGCTATTACTTACTTTTATCAAATATAACTCATATCTGCCATTTTTTTTATAGGTCCAGAATGTCATAGACAAGATAGCATAGTTTGTTAAACACAACCAGTTACTATCATAAATAAAATATATGTATAACCTATTGACAGTGTAGATTGTGGGAAAATATGGATAACATTGCCATCTTCAATTACTAAAGACAAATATATATTCAATGGAAGCACTCTTCTGGTGGTAACACCATGTAGACATAGTTCCTACTGATACCAAAATAGAACCCTGCCTCATTAGGAAGAAATACAAAGAGAAAAGCCTGGCCCACATCCTCAAACATTTCTTAAAATATAACAAAGCAAACCAGATCTAAGACTACTAGATCCTTAACTTTCAGCCATTTAAAGTTTTTTCAAAATATGGCTAGCCAGCAAGTACATACCTTGCATTCATTCATATATCTCTACCCAAGTTCTTTTGAATTTTCTTTCATATGTTCTCTTCCTCATTAGAATATAAGCTCTTTGACAGCAGGAACTATCTTGTTTGCTTCAATTTGTCCCAGCACTTACCACAGTGCTGGGCACATAAACATTTAATAAACGCTTTGGCTATCTAGCTAGAAAAGTAGAAGAACCATAATAAAATTAATCAGAAAACATTTAAGTTCTTACTATGTGTTAGGCACTGTGCTAAGTATGGGGAGAGAAGAGGCAAAAGACAGTCCTTGCCTTCAAGGAACTTACAATCTAATGGAAGAAACAACATGCAAACGAATATAAAATAAAGCAAGGATAAAGAGGAAATAAAAGAAGGGAGGCACTGGAATTAAGAAAGGTTGGGGAAGGTTTCCCGTAGAAGATTTTAGTTGGGACTAAAGGAAGCCAAGGAGGTCAATAGTAGGAGTGAAAGAGGGAGAACATTCTAGGCATGGGAGACAGCCAGAGAAAATAACTTAGAGTGGAGAGCTGGAATGTCCTGCTCATAGAACAATTAGGAGGCCAGTGTCATTGGGTTAAAGAGTATGTGTTGAGGAGTGAGAGACTGGAATGGTAGAAAGGCTACCAGCTAATGAAGGACTTTGAATGTCAGAGTACTTTATATTTGTTCCTAGAGACAAGAGGAAGCCACTAGAGCTTATTGAGTGGTGGGGTGATATGATTGGACTTGAACTTTAGGAAAATCACTGACGAGAGACTTGAAGCAGGCAAGCGCAACAGTCGAGATGTGAGGTGATGAGAACCTGAACCAAAGTGGTGGCAGTGTCAGAGGAGAGAAGGGCACATATCTGAGAGATGTTGCAAAGGAAAAATTGACAGGCTTTGGCAACACCTGGAAATGGGTGGTGAAAGAATGAGGAATCCATGATGACTCCCGGGTTATGAGCCTGAGGGACTGGAAGGATTGTGTTACACTCTATAGTAATAGGAGAAGTAGGAGGGAGGAAAGTTTAGGGGAAGGATAAGGAGTTCTTTTTTGGACATTTTGAGTTTAAGATGTTTATTAGACATCTAATTTGAGATGTCTCAAAGGCAGTTGGAGAAGTGACTAGAGGTCAGTTGAGAGATAGGGGTAGGAAAGGTAGATCTGAGATTCATCAATGTAGAGATGATAATTAAATTCATGGGAGCTGAAGAGATCACCAAAGTTATATGTAGGTAGAAGAAAAGAAGGCCCAGGACAGAACCCTGAGAGCATGATCTGGATGAGGATCTAACAAAAGAAACAGACAAGGAGTGTTCAGATAGGTAGGAGGAAAACCAGGAGACAGTGATGTCCCAAAAACCTAGAGAGAAGAAAGTATCAAGGAAGAAAGAGTGATCCTCAGTGTCAAAGGCTGCAGAAAGGTCAAGGAGAATGAGGACTGAGAAAAGGCCACTGGATTTGGCAACTAAGAGACCACTGGTAACTATAGAAAGAATAGTTTCAGTGGGATGATAAGGTCAGAAGCCAGATTGTGAGGAGTTAAGAAGAGAATGACAGGAGAAAAATAGAAGCCCCTATTGTAGACGGCCTTTTGGAAGAGTTTAACTATAAAGGGCAGAAAGGATATAGGATAATTATCAAGGATGGAAAGATTATGTGAGGGTTTTTTCCAAGATAGAGGAGCATGGGAATGTTCGTAGGCAGTAGGAAATGAGCCAGAAGAGAGGGAGAAATTGAAAATAAGTGCAAGAGTAGGGATGACAAAAATGGCAATCTGCTGGAAAAGGGATAGAAGGAAATCATTCGAATAATCAGAGGGGTTAGCCTTGGTAGGGAATAAGGCTACTTCATCAAATGAGAAGGGGTGGAAGAGAAAATTATAGGAGAGAAAAGGAGTTCATGGTAAATGGTCTCAATACGTTTCTGTAAAATTTGAGGCAAGGCTCTCAACTAAGTGTGGGTAATGAGAGTCACAGGAGGTCTGAAGAGGAATAAATAGATTTGAAAGAGTTGCTGTGAACAGTGAGATAGTGGTATGATAAAGGAGATATAGTAGGATTGCCTAGCAGTACTTAGGACTCAGTTGAGTTTATGCAACATAAATTTGCAGTTGACCCAGTCAAAATAGCTGCATGATTTTTCTCTGCCTTTGTTCAGCAGCATGCATGGGTAGGTGTGAAGGCAACAAATTGTGGGAGTGATCCAAGACTGAGGCTTGGCTGGATAAAAATCTATAATATATCTGATAAGGAGGAACTAAGGACTCAAGAGAGGAAGAAAGTGCAGAGTTGAACTGGTTCACCAAGAAGTCAAGATGGAGAGAAGAGGGGAGAGTGGCTAATGTAAGGGAGACAGTCTTGGGGAGACTGGAATGGTCAAAAGACTGAAGATTACTGTGTGGATGAAGAGTGGGATTATGTGACAGAAGGCAGAAGAAAAGCTAAAAACCCAATAGATTATGATCAGACAAGAGGATTTCCTACTAATGATTAGACAGATGGAAATCAAAACAACTCTGAGGTACCATATCACACTTATCAGATTGGCTAACATGACAAAACAGTAAAATGATAAATGTTGGAGAAGATGTGGGAAAGTTGGAACTCTAATTCACCATTGGTGGAGCTGTGACCTGATCCAACCATTGTGGAGAGCAATTTGGAACTATGCCCAAAGGGCTATAAAATATGCATACCCTTTCACCCAGCAATGTCACTTCTAGGGCTATATCCCAAAGAGATAATAAAAATGGGAAAAGGTCCTACATGTACAAAAATTTTTATAACAGCTCTATTTGTGGTGGCCAAGAACTGGAAATCAAAGGAATGCCCATCAATTGGGGAACGGCTGAACAAGTTATGGAATACTATTGTGATACATGAAGACATGATGAACAGGAAGACTTCAGAAATACCTGGAAAGACCTATATGAACTGATGCTGAGTGAAATAAGCAGAACCAAGAGAACATTATACACAGTAACACTCACAGGGCACAAGGACAGTTTCTGATAGACAGCCCTTCATAGCAAGGTGAGGACCTAAAGCATTCCCAATGCAAAATGTCATCCACATTCAGAGAAAGAACAGTGGAATCAGAACACAGAATGAAGCAGACTATTTTCTCTTGTGTTATGTTTTGTTCTGGTTTTTCTTATGATTTCTCCCATTTGTTTTAATTCTTCTATGCAACATGATTAATGTGAAAATGTGTTTAGTAAGAATATATGTGTAGAACCCATATAAAACTGCATGCTGTTTTGGGGAGGGAAGAAGAAAGAGGGAGAGAAAAATTTACAACTTATGAAGGTGATTGTTGAAAACGGAAAACAAATCAATTTTTAAAAAAAAAGATTTCCAAATTCTTGAACATTCTGGTACATTGTATGAGAGATGGCAAGACCAGATATGTGGCCATCTTTGTGTATGGCTAAGGTGGAGTGGAAGAGTAGGTCATGGGAGGTGAGTAGGTTGAGGAACTGAGTAATTAGGATATTTGAGGGAGAATCTATAGGTATACTGAAGTCTCCTAGTATGAGGGCATGAGCTGAGACGGAGAGAAAAACTGAAAACCAGGTATTGAATTTATTAAGGAAGGAAGGGGAGTGACCTGAGGGACTGTAGACAATAGCTATCAGGATTCTGATTGAGTGGTAGGTATGAAAATCATAAACCTCAAGGAAAGTGAGATTACTATAAGTGATGGAGGAAGGGGCAGAACCTGGAAGTGTCAATGGGAAACAAGAAGTATTCCAAATGCCCTCTCTGCCCTAACTAGTGAGCTGAAGAGAATGAGTGAATATGCAGCCAGTACTGAAAGGGTAGCCAGGGAAGATATGTCGTCAGTTTCAATAAAAGCTAGTAAATGGAAGGAATAGAATATGGATGAAGGGAATTTTGTTGCCTAAGGAACAGGCATTCCAGAAGACACAGTGGAAAGGCTGAATGGAGTTAGGATGAAACTCTGGGGTGAGAGGATTGAGAGAGATCTAAGTGATAGGAGGTAAAAAATGGATTTTGGATAATAGTGTTTTCCACATCCCATTTTGGAGACAGGGCTGGCAGCAGGAGGTAGAAGATAATTTGTGTTGGTACAGATGGAAATGGTTGCTCTGGGATACATGGAAGATGTCCAGCCTGGACCCTAACAGACTTTATTTAGGGGACATGCTTCACTCAGCAAAAAAATGGAAGGCTTAAAGTGCTAGAGAATCAGCACTTTTGCCACCTTCTCCAGTACTCTTTCCATTATACCATGCAACCTCTTCACTATATAAGTACAAATGCTACTTTCTCCTTTGAAAGTAAATCTATTTCTCTCTATTAGGAAATATTCTGATTTTTTTATGGAAAATACTGTGTAATTATTATATAATGTAGAAGCAAACCATAAAATAGAAATACATATACTACAAATGCACATGTGAACCTACTTTCACATTAATGTAAACATTTAACTTCTATAAATGCTTATTAAAATTTAAGGAAGTTATTAGTAAAATGTAATAGTTTCAACTCTTCCCTTAACTAGTTGCATGACTGTGGGCATATCACTTCATATCCCTGGTCCTAAAAAAAAGGGGTGTGTGTGTGTTGTACTCTATGACCTCTAAAGGTGATTCTAGTTCTAACACTCTAGTTTAAAAAAAGAGCAGAAAAATATGTATCAAATTATGGAAGGATTTTTTTTTAAAGTTGGGACAAGTATTTTATTTCCAAATTATGCTTACTTTCTTACCTTACTTTGTAGAAATGGATTCTCTTTTTTTAAAAATAATAATTTTACTACAACAAAACCCTATCATAACAAGGCTATTTGTTATGGATGGAATCATATCTCCTGAAATGATATGCAGTACAAACTTGATGCATCATATATACCCTATGAGGCAGATTTTCATCCAGTTTTCCAACTATGGCTTTAAAAATGGGTTCCATTAGTATTGAACTTTGCCCTTGGTAGTTTTAATTAGTTTTACAAACCAAGTTTAAGACATATAAAACAGGTAAAATAGTAAATCAAGTTCTTCCATAATATATCTGATATCAAATTGCTTTTTTAAAAGCATGTTACAAATGCCTAATTTACAAACAGCTTGCTTTATCTATAGAAATGTTTTCTTAAAGTCTCTCTAAACTAAAAACTTATTCTTTCAGATATTAAGATGAACTTATATTAAATAAAACATGTATTGAACTACATAAATTTGCTCCTATATAATAGTATCAGAATAAGTGAATGACTAACATTATCTAGCAACAGCAGGAAATGAATGGAAAAGGATGAATTAATTTTTTATACTAGTAATTGAAACATGCAGCAGAAGTAAGATGACACAAGTGACATGAGGAAAAAAGAATGTACAGTCAAAGCTACTTAAGAATTTCCAATTGGCAGATAAAAATCTCAGTTAATATAATCTATATTTTAATAATATATCAGACTAATTGTTAGCAGTTCATTTAGATGCATTTACCTTTGATAATGAGTATTAACATCCATTTGCAGTATATTCACAATTAAATTTTATCATTGACAAAAATATTGAGAAAATTAATTTGATGACCCTTCATATCACTTTCCTTAATTTTAATTATATAAGAATATTCACAAATGTGCAAAGTGGAATATTTTACAACTGAAAAGAATATAAATATCACAGTAATTTTTTCAAGGCTCTCTAAGAAAAAAATCTCTTCAATGGCAACACAATGATGAGAGGATAAATTAACAGTCAAAGAATAAATCTCCTTCCAGTAAGTACACATATATATCCCAGTAGTAACAGTAATGAGAATCCAGACATATAAACCCGGAAGTAAGAGCCTTCATTCATTCTCTCAGACTAATTACTATGGGGTATATAATCACATGTATCAGATAAGCTTCCATGTCAGACACTCTGACACTTTGTATCGCTGAAAACCTCCAACTCTCATTCTTACCTTCTACTCTAACAAACCTAAAACCCTTCAATTTCCAAATACATTATGTTTTAGCATTCTACTCTGAATTTAAACCTTCATTGTGTGTCAGGAGCTCTCAGTGTGCTGATATTCTGGTGTTATGCCTTTCCATCATTCATTTTTAATTAAATTAATTTGTATTAGTATTTTAAATTTTTTTTCATCATGGTCATCTCAGGATATTTAGCCCCACTTTCTACCCTTGAGAAATGAAACTTCTCTTTTCTCAAAGAAAAACATGTGGTCAAAAACAATGAAAAAAGAGTTATAAAGACCACATATGTGAGTCTCTGATTTTCCAGAGTCTCTCACCTCATGCTAAGGTGAAGTTATGTTTCATTATGTAGTCTAACACCAATATGCTGATAAAATTACTCACAATTCAGCTTCCTTTTAGCCTTCTTTATATTTACATTATTGTTGTCACTGCGTACAATGTTTTACTGATTTTAATTTTATCATTCTGATCACTTCTTACAAACTTTTCCATAAATTCCTCATTTCTTATTGTAAAACAATATTCTATTATATTCACATAGCACAGTTTGCTCATCTATTTCCCAGTTGATAGGTACCTTACTTTGTCTCCAATTAATTGTATACTTCAAAAAGGGTTATCCATTACTAATTTTTGGTATATATGGGATGTTTCCCTGTTTCTGACATCTTTGGTGTATATGCCTTGCAGTGGGATTTGCTGTTTTGAATACAATGAAATCTTTATTAACATGACCAACGATTACATATCTTTATAATAACAAATTCTTTTTTCAAGAGTCCCAGTTTTTGAATCTTTTCTCAACTGCTTTATATATTGAGCCACCAAATCCTGAAAATCATTCCTTCTGTTTCTTAATTTCTCATTTTTAACAGTATTATTATTTCAAGACCTCTTTACCTCACAAATGAACCAAACCAACTTTCTAGCAAGTCTATCTCTAGACCCTTTTAAAACTCTAATTCATTCTATACACAACTGACAGAATCCAAGTTCCAGCAATCATTCTACAACACTAGTTCCAATTCCACAAGTTCTAACCAGCTGTGTGAACTCTGAACAAATTAATTATGCCTTCTGGGCCTCAGTTTTCTCATCTGTAAAATGAGGAAGTTGGCTATAGATTTTATTTCTCCATCCTTTGTACTCATTCCATCATGCTTCTTCCTGTCAACTCTCTCATCCCTAAAGGGCATGGCAAATGCTGATGATTAAGAACAACTGAAATAGGCTCAGGAAAGTAAACATCCTGAGCAAAGAGAGCCTGGCCCCAGTGATGATCAGAGTAAAGAGGGACTTTATGACATCAAATGAGTTCAGTAGAATACAAATCCCAAATGGGAGTTTGCAGTATCAGTTTTAAAACTGGGAAGCACCATACCGAATACAAATCCCAAATGGGAGTTTGCAGTATCAGTTTTAAAACTGGGAAGCACCATACCACCATACAATGGAGAATGAGGGTAAAACATCAAAAAAGGAGAAAGAAGGTGCCAGTTTGTCTCAACCTCACTGACTGGGACAAGATTCTTTTATGACAACAGCGGGCTAGCCATGTACCCCTTCCTTGTCCTGATGTAGCTAAACTGTCATGTATCTCAACATCCTCCTGCTGGTTCATGGATTTTCACATATAATCACACTGTCTTCTCCTGTACTCTATATCTTCTGATATACAGTGCTTTTCAGCTGCCCCCTTTTATTCAATGTGTTTCTTTTAAAGATGGTAAACTCTTCCACTTCTGTATGTCATCATCAATCATTCTCAGATACTCTGAAAGGTTTGGATTATCTGTTTTTTCTGCTATTGTCTTGAGTCCCTCCAGATAAGTTATTTCCATTTTTAGGGAGCCAGTCATTTAAGACATTTGTAGCACTCTCAGTTCCATTTATGAGATAGCTAGGTGATACAGTGTATAGAGAGAGAGTGCTGGGCCTGGAATCAGGAAGACCTGAGTTCAAATTCTTATCAGACACTTATTAGCTATGTGACACTAGGTAGTCACTCAACCTCTGCTTGCTTCAGTTTCCTAAACTGTAAAATGCAGGATTGTTGTGAGGATCAAATGAGATAACATTTGTAAAGTGCTCTAACACTGTGCTTGGCACACAATAGGCATAAATTCTATGCTATGTCAAGCACTTTACAAATAGATGTATATGCATATATATCTATATACATATATGAAAGCTTATTCCCTTCCTCCTTCCCTTACATTCACCTCTGACTCAGTAGTTACAATTCACTGAAAAAAAACAGAGGATAATCACCATGAAAGTTTTTTTTTCATGTAAATACTAAATGATAACTGTTTCTCTTTTCTCCAGGAACCCTGGGGGTGTTCTCCTCCCAGTTTGATTTTTTTTTTTAATTTAAAGGAGTCATCCTTTGAGTAACTACTTAAAGAACCCTATTCACTGAATGGGCATATCTCACTCAAAATGAGAATCTGAAAAGACCTTAGCCTAAAAGGGCCAAGGTCTCCCACTGCATCCTGTGCCATCTCCAGTTGTCCTAATGAATATCTAGTCACAGGACTCAGATGGCTCTGGAGGAGAAAGTGAGGTTGCTTACCCTGCACCACCCTCCCTCACTCAAATCAAAATCAGCTATAAGTCATGTCATCATCTGCCTGACGTCATGGTCCTCTTCCAAAACAAAGGACAAATGCAAAATCTCTTTTCTACTATTCTTCTATATTGAAACTCCTAGATACAATCCCATTGTCTTCTCTTTTACTCCAGAACTTGTGATAAAGATGTAGCCTTCCTCCTTGACAAAGTCATCCCGCTCTATCCCCCACATCTCCTGTAGTGGATTGCCTCCCTACCCATCTTTCTCTCTTTTTTTCTCTCTCCTGCCTCATTCCCTCCTCCCTACAAATATGACCAAGTCCACCTCATCCTTTCTGACCTTTCTACAGCATGAAAGCATATTCACCATGCATTCTTCTCAGTATTTTGGGGACACTGCTCTCTCCCTCTCTCGGTTCACCACCTATCACCACCTACCACCACCAGCATGTTCTCAGTTACTTAGTAGCTCATCATGAGCATATCTTGCCTTCTAACTGTGCTCAAAGCTTTGTTCTGGGTCTTCTGTATTCTTTAATAATCTTAACTTATTTCTCTATATTGTTTCTCTAACAACATCACCTGTCTCTCATATTATTCTCTAACTATAAGTACTATGTAGTTAAATCCCAGATCTACATCCTTAGGCTCTAGTCTCTTCTGAGTTAGTCTCAATCAATAACTGTCAATTGGATATTTCAAACTGGATATCCTGTTAGGCATTCGAAATAAAATACTTTCAAAAAGCACTCACTACCACTCTTCCCCAAAATGTTCTTCTGAACATTCTTATTTTTATTGAGGATACCACCTTCATTCCAGTTACCTAAGTACAATTCATCACTCTTGATTCTTTCTTGACATCTCCTCCACAGAATCCTTTATCTAGAGCGAGGAGGACTTTTATTTCTTTTTTGGAGCGGGGAAGGCAAGGCAATTGGGGTTAAGTGATTTGCCCAAGATCACACAGGTAGTAAGTATGTCAAGTGTCTGAGGCCAGATTTGAACTCAGGTCTTCTTAACTCCAGAGCCGGTGTTCTACTCATTGTGCCATCTAGCTGCCTTTGGGGGGCTTTTTAAAAGACATTTAATCCAACCCCCTCATTCTACAGATAAGGGAAATGAGGCCCAAAGAAGCTACATGACGCACCCAAAGTCATACAAGTAGTGACAAACATAGGATTTGAACCCAGGTCCTCTGTTTCCAGAGCCAATGCTCTCTCCACTATACCAAGCTTCCTTTCCACTAAAATGGCCACCACCTTAATTCATATGCTACACTACTGCAACAGTAGTATGATAAGTTTTGCTGCCTCATGTCTCTCCCCACTCTAATTCATCTTTCATATAGCTGTCTAAGTAGCATGTCCTTGTATTGTCTGGCAGATAGTAAATATTCAATAAATACCTACTGGTTGATTGACTGTATGGGTTTTATATTTCCAAAGATTTTCAACTGTGTTATATAAACAGAAGTATATAGCTGCCATCACATTAAAATTTCTTCTCCAAAGCAAGTAGTACCTTTGGTAGATAGTAGCAGAGGAAGCTAGAAGGCACAATGGACCCTTGTCCTGGGCCTGGAGTCAGGAGGGCCAGAGTTCAAATCTAGCCTGGAACCCTGAGTAAATCACTTAACTCTGTTCTCCTCAACTATAAAATGGGGTAACAGCTCCTACATTGTAGGATTACTGTGAAAGTCAAGTAGGATAATATTTGTGAAGCACTTAACATAGTGCCTGGCACATAAGAGTTGTCATAAAAATGTTTACTCTCTTCCCTTCCCCTTCCCCTTCCCCTATAGCTTTATGGCTGAGGCAGAACACAATAAAAACTATATTAAAATGGTACCAGAACATGTGTCCCTGAAAGAACTCTAAATGAGTCCTTTTGAATGAGGATGGGAGTGTATAGAAGGAATGCTCTAGTTCCTTCTCCCTTCCTCATTCACCAACATGGGCCCATAAGTGTCCTGAAGACTATCAGGCTGGCTGGAAACTTAGTGAAAGCTCTTTGTATTCCAGATTGATCAGTTTCTTCTGGGGACACTGTGTTTACCTTCTGCCCAATAAACTGCTTTCTCCTTTAAACCCTACCTTAATTCTCCCCTCTGGTCCAAGACTACCAGATGCATATTTCTGAAAATTCTGGAATATTTCAAATTATTATAGTCAATATTTAATTATATTTATGTGCAGTAATCTCCATTTTTTGATGTCTTGAAATAAATCTTTTTGCTTATCTTATTTTTGCCTCTGATAATGAAGTTTTGAACAACAAAAGCATGTCACTGGAATCAACCATTTTCTTTTAACTATATTATAAAAACAAAACCAAAAAAAGGTAATAAATTAGCTTCGCCTCTGTGAAGGACTATTTAAACATCAATTAATAGCAAATCACTTGTATTTTTTACTAATACGAATACAAATCTATTCAATTCCTTCTTCAGGCTATATCTATGTCATTTCATAAATACCTTACTATAATATGCCCAATACTCCTAGCTACATATGTGAAAAGGTTATTTCTAATCTGTTGGAGTGAAATATTTAGAATTTCATTTTCTTACCTGGTTGCTCAAACTTGTCCCTGACCTAAAGGCAAATTCTTTTTAACTCAACATAAATATAAAGCAGAACATACTTAGCACATTTTGATTAATATCCTTAACATGGGAATAATGCTCAACTATGCATGTTTTTTTTCAGGTTTTCTTTATATTAGTTCATGTTACCATAATTCATTTGCGAATGGGCTGAACTAATCTAGTTTCTCTACAAGACAAAGCAAAGTACAAAAGAATTCTCATTAATATTTGTTGTTACTGCTTTATGACTTGGAAGCTGCTTGATTGGTTTCTGAAAGTATCAAAGCCTAGTTGGAGTCATTAAAAATCCCAGAAGAAATGGCTTGAAATAAGCTCTTCACATTCCAAATACAGATGAAGTACGTAAAAACTGAGAGCTAAGCATAAGCAGTAAAAAGGGGAAAGTTATAGAAGAAGGTGGAGTATGAGCTAAGCAGCAGCACAGAGCAAATGACTGGAATTCAAGAGAGCTTCCTTTTGTTGAAAGCTGCTCCTCTAGCAAAGAGAAATTGATTAATCAGATATGCTGACAAGGATCACAGGCTCCTAGTCAATTTCCCTTAGCAGCCAGCTCCATGTGTTAAAGAGTATGAAGCAGAAAAAACAGATTATCAATTTCCTACAGAAGTTCTTTACACCAAGGCCAGAAATGAAGGGGAAAAAAGAGAGAAAACAGGTGGTAAGGGGTAAAAAAAATTAGAAAGGAAAGAAAAAAGAGAAAAGGTAAGGAATAAAAGCATTAACAGAACAAAGGATAAGAAGCAATGTAGATAATTCATTTTTAAGTCCTTTATGACATTGAATTTTTAGTAATCATAGTGAAGCGTTCAGAGACTCACTCATTAGAGGGTCAAGCCTCACTTTCATTTGAAGAGTCAATTCGCCTAGAGTGGAACATAAGAAAAAAAGTAAATTTGAAGAAGAGTAACAAAGGGAGTAAGATTAATATACAATATAGGACCAGTTAATAATAACAGGTAACTGAGGAAATGGAGCAGTTTGTGACTGCTGAGAAATTGAGTAGTGTGACCAGTCCAAACTATGTGCAAAAAATACAGAAAGTAGTTATATGGTATACATGAAAGAAACAGGTGAAAATGTGTTAAGGGGTAGATGATATTGTGTCAGACAGTAGAGAAACTTACAGAGGGTGAATAATCAGAAGAATGAAATGAACAGAAAATATTTAATGTTAAATGAAAATTGTACATTCATTTGTTTTTTCCTCTGGGCCTAAACAGATCTAATTTAGCAACTAATAAAATGTGAAGTACACTAACCAATTTGATCTGGGTAAGCTCTATCTATGAGTTGATGGAGATGATGTAAACTACACGTCTCTGTATTTCTGCAGGCTCAATTTTAAAGGTATAACTAAAAAGGATATTACGGGGAACTCTCTAAGCCAAATAAAATTAGCTATCTCTAAGGACTCATTCTTATCTTTGAAAATTTTCAAGTGTAATTCTTACTACTTCAAAAGCTCCCCTCTTATTGTAGTTCAAGCTACAATACATTCCCTTCTTCAAAACCACGATTAAAATTCACATGTCCAAAGATTAGGTTCTTAATTTAATAAGTTATATAACTTATCTTTTAAGTAGGATACAAATAATATACAAATAATTTTATGTGATATATTTCAGATTCTATTATAAATGAAAAATGGCTTACTTAAATAGAAATTATTCTAGTTCTACTGCTATAAGTGAAAGCAAACTATAGAATATTTAGCAATACAATTCTATGCATAGAATTACAGAGTAAGTCCATCCAGTGCAACATATCTAAATAAAAATCCTCCAAAGAATACTAAGAAGTCATTACTGAGGCATTGATTGAGAACTTCCATTGAGAAACAACCACCTACCAAGGCAGCTAGCTCCTTCCAGTTTTAGAAAGCTCAAACTGTTATGAAATTTTCACTTACATCTAATTAAAATTGGCAACTTGTACCTGTCCTCCTAATTCTGCCCTCCAAAAGCCAAGCAGAATAGATTTAATCTCTCTTCCACATCTCAGTCCTTTCTGTATTTGAAGACTGTCATTACCCTACCTCCTCACCCTGCAATATGGTATTCTCTATTCCAGGTTATACATTCCTAGTTTCTTTAAATGAGCCCTCTTTTGGGGTCTCCATCCTGGCTGCCTGCCTTGAGATACACTCCAGATTGTCAGTGTCCTTCTGAGCACTGAAAATTGATTGTGGTACTCCTGAGATAGTTTAACCTTGGCAGACTACAACAGAACTCCCACTGTTATTGATACTCTTTTACAGCAATGTAAAGTGGTATTAGATATTTTTAAAATTCCTATTTCTACCTTTTCTTACTGAGCTCACAGTTAACTCAAACATCTAGATTCTTTCCCCTGAAATGAACTGTTAACTCTAGATATTTCCCTCATCCTGTACTTTTGAAGTTGACTTTTTTTTTAAACCCAAGTTTGGACATTTCAATTTATTCCTCTGATTAGGTTTGGCCAAACATTCGAACGTCAAATCTTCTTGGAACCTGTATGATTAGTGTCTTTTGCTAGACTTCTCAGATTGTGTCACCTTTTGAATTTGGTAGGTATGCCTACTATGCCTTCATCTAAGTCACTGATAAAAATGATGAATGGCATAGGGTTGAGAATAAGTCTTTTGAGGCATTTCACCAGAGACCTCTTCTTCAAATTAATACTGACCCATTATAACCCTTAGTTGAGTGATTAAATATAACTGGTTCTAGTAATTCCACCACTATCAAACTGACTTTACCAGCAACTAGCTCACCACTATCATGATCTCCACATGGATGTTGTTGTTTTTAAATTGTTTCAGTCGTGTTTAACTTTTTGTAACTCTAGTTGGGGTTCTCTTAAGAAAGATACTGGAGCCATTTGACATTTCCTTTCCAGTTCATTTTATAGAAGAGGAAACTGAGGCAAGCAGGGTTAAATGACTTCCAGTTTAAGTGTCTTGAGGCCAGATTGAACACAAGTTCCTGACTCCAAACCCAGTGTTCTATCTATTTCACCACTTCCTACCACAAGGAAACAGTGAAAAATTGTCAAACATTCTGTTGAAATTTAAATATACTATTTTGTCTATAGCATTCCCCTGATCTATCAGAGTAGTTATTCTGCCCAAAAATGAAATGTGATTAACCTGGAATGACTAGATAAAAATTAACTAGATTTGGAGCCAGAGGGCCTAGGTTCAAATCCTAGTTCTGACATTTTCTTTCTTTGTGATATTGGACAAAGCAATTAACTTCCTGGGGCCTCGGTTTTCTTGCCCACTGAAATGAGTGGATAGGACCACATGGCCAAATGACCTTCCAGCTCTATCCTGTAATCTATGATACTTTCTGCAGATCACTGCTTCCCTTTTTAGATACTTTATAATCCATTCCTTTAATTAAACTCATATTTACTAAATTCTTATTAAATACAGTCAGAAAGCCTGAATTTATATCTTGGTTAAGACATTTACTAGCTCTGTGACCTGTGACAAATTAATTAGCCTTCCGTGTCTTACTTTTCTCATATATAAAATGATGTACAGATATAAAGTATCTATCCTACCTTCCTCATAGAACTGTAAGGAAAGTGTTTTTAAGAATCTTAATGAGCTCAAGAAATGTGAGTTATTATATACCCTAAGGAGGTCACTGATAAAAGGAAAAGCTTCATTTACACTGAAGTATCTATAGCAAAACTTTCTTGTGGTAGTGAAGAACCAGAAACAAAGTAGATGTCCATCAATACATAAATGTGATGGAATATTTCTATGCTTTAAGAAAATGATGAATATAGAGAAGCACAGAAAGACTTGCAGGAAATGATAAAAAGTAAAATGAGCAAGCAAAATGATATAGTCAATGACTATAACAATGTAAATAGAAATTAGAATAATCTCACAATAATCAAAAAACTGTTTCAAAATTATTAAAATAAACGAATAAACGTGGCCTGAAAAAAAACTTTGTTAAGATATATTCTCCCTCTCCTTTGCAGAATGTGAGGGATCTATATGTACAGAATACTGAGTATTTTTTTTCATTTTTCTTTTTTAAAAAAATTCTTTAAGGGATGACTCTCCAGAAGGGATAAAAGAGGAGAGAATTTAGGCAATCTAAAAGCAAAAGGTCTTGATAAAAATTTTTAAAACTAATGTGAGCTATTGATAATTTTTTCAGCACTGTGCCAAGGAGAAATGAAGACCATTATCAGGTATAAAGAACACTCAGTTTATCTTTAAATACATATAGCTTAATGTTATTACCTGTAATTTATTATTACAGATTAAACATTTAATAATTGTACAATGTTACAAGACCCTCCATAGTTAAACTAATTTGAACTCTAGAATGCCAAGGAATTAGAGACTAAAAATATGAAGCCTATACTCTAATGACTAAATATGTACAGAGATACAAAAGAAAACTAAAAAATAAAGAAATTTAAGGACTTGAAAACTATTCAGTTTCCAAGTATCTTTCTTATTTACCTTGATGGGAGCTTCATGATAAAGTATCCAGAATGTCTGACTTCTAGAAAATTCATATATAAAAGAGATAAATGAGAAACTTGCTTTAAGGAGTATTACTACTCCACAAGCATGGATAAAATATATTGCAAGTTCAATAATGAAAATATATGAAACTAGTAGTACCATATCTCAAACTATACTACAAACATAATAATTTCAAAGCTATTTGTTAATATATATGTGTATATAAGAGTCAATCAGTGGAATAGATTGTGTTTATAACATAGTAGCATTGTGTTTGATAAAAATCAAAGGCCACAACGACTAGGATTATTATTCACTATAACCACTGGAGAACTTAGAAAGTCATCTGACAGAAAATTAGTTTTAAAACAATATCTCACACCAGATAGCATATTAAGTTCCAAAAGAGATAGAGAATCTAATTATGAAAGATCACATCATAAACAAATTAGAGGACCAAGGAAGATGATTATCTTTGACAATCACAGATAACACAGATGTTCTAGACCAAACAATGGGATAGAGAAAATCACAAAAGCTAAAATGAATGATTATAAGTACATAAAATTGAAAAACTTTTGCAGCAATAAAGATAATACTGTTAAAATTTGACAGGAAACAACTGGGAAAAAATTTCTGCAGTCAAATTTCTTAGATAAAAGTCTGATATCTAAGATATTTAGGCAACTGATTCAAAAATACAAGAACATGAGCCATTCCCCAATAGTCAAATGGTTAAGTGATATGTACAGGAAGTTCTTAGAAGAAGAAAAATAAGCTACCAACAATTATATAAAAATGCCACAAATCACTAACAGTAAAGCGAACTGTAGCTTTGTGGTTCTACTTCACATCTATCAGATGACCAAAGACGACAAAAAATGAAACTGACATTGAAGAGAAATGTGGGAAGACAGGCACACTAATGCAATGTTGGTCAACTGTGAATGGATTGAGACATTCTAAAAAGCAATTTGTAGTATTCACAAATTCATTAAATTGTGCATATCCTTTGAGCACAGTGAACCATTACAACAAAGAAAAAAGGGACAGGACTCATTTATACAAAAATATTTAAAACAGAACATTTTATTGGGGGAAAAAATGGAGATTAAAGGGTGTCCATTAATTAGGGAGTGGTTGAAAAAAGAGGGCATATGAAAGTACAAATTATTATGCCCTGACAAATGCCAAAAAAGGTTGGATTCAAAATATACACTGATGCAAAATGAAGTGATTAGAGTACAATTTATATAACATTATATAATAGTTTATTATTATATGACATATAAATATATATATGAATATATACAAATTATAAATATATGAATCATAATATAAGTAACAATTCATATAATAACATTATAAAGAAAAGGAATTTTTACAGATTTTATAATTGACCAATGCAATTTAAAGTATAATTCCAGAGGACTAAATATGCTTCCTACCTCCTCACAGAGGTGATGGACTAGAGGTACAAAATAAGATAGACATTATTGTACATGACCGTGTTTTGCTTGACTATGCTTATTTGTTGTTTTTCCTTTTTTTAGTGGGAAGAGAATTTTCAAGAAGGGGTGAGCCAATAAAACTGTAACCAAAAAAAAAAAAAAGAAAGAAAAGAACAGAATAGAAAAAAGGGTCATTGAAGCAGTTTTTTAAATGCACAGAAAAGAACAGAAACAAATTCAGAAAGTAACACACAGGCAGGTGAGCTTTTACAATAACATGTTCAATTATAAACGTTTAAAAAGCAAGCATATATAGTAGAGGTTTAAATGATCACATATAGAGTATTTTGGGAAGTTGGTACAATAGGTTAGAAAACCTTCCTATCTCCAAATCTGAGAAAACCCCAGCAAAAAATAGGACCTCCAGAGGTGGAGGTTCAGTCACAGTGAAGTGCAAACACTTCCAGGCTGATTGTAAAAGAAACAAATAATAAACCCTGGGGACAGGTGAGTTGGGAGGTAGCCTCAGCCTTAGAAACTGTCATCTCACAGATAGTGTGTGTAGGTGGGGGAAGGGGGGGGGCAGGGAGGGTCTGACTTCTGAGCAGCAAGAAGACTGAAGGACCTTCCACTGTCAAGAGATGCCAAGCACAGCTGTGCTGACCAGACCTTACCAGAAGTATTATTCCAGGTTGCTGGGGAAGAGAAGCTAGCACATACATGGTAAGGATAGAAACAGTAGCTGTAGCTATGGGCTCTTGCAGGAGAGCAGAGTCCCTGGTTTTGGTTGCAGGGCAGAAAGGACAGTTGTAGTTTGTAGCCACTGGAGGATCCACAGGATGCAAGATCATTTGCAGGGTAGATAGTGTGGGCAGGGCATAGCTTGGGAGTAGAGAGGGGAGCCCATGGTCAGGCCCTGGCACAGAACTCAGAAAATAACAGTAAAAAGGACCTGTGATTTGGTGTATTATTCCCTATACCTTGGTACCATAACTTGATTATACTAATAGCTGCAAAAATAAAACCAAAAAATAAAAATGAGTAAACAAAGGAGAAAGAATTTCACCCTAAACAGCTACTATGGCAATAGAGAAGATCTGGGTTCATAGTCAGAGGAAGCTAACAGGGCAAAAAGAGCCACTCCTTTTTCAGTGAGAAATGACAAATGGTCCCAAGCACAAAAAGATTACTTGGAGGAACTTAAAAAGAACTTGAAAAATCAAATAGGAAGGAATAACTTAAGAGAAAAAAAGAGCCCTCCAAGAAAATCATGAAAAGAAAAGCAACCAACTTGAAATAGTCAAAAACTTAAAGAGAAAATAATTCCTTGAAAACTAGAATTGGACAAAATGAAAATAATGACATTCTATGACACTATGAAATAATAAAACAAAATCAAAAGAATGAAAAACTAGAAGAGAATGTGAACATTTCATGAGAAAAAAACTGATCTAGAGAAGAGATCAAGGAGAAATAATAAGAATAGTTGCATACACCACCTGAAAATTATGATAAGGAAATGAATTTTGATACATTACAAGAAATTATCCAGGAAAATTGCCTCGAGTTCTAAAATAAGAAGGCAAAGCAAAAATAGAAAAAAAAATTCACCTGAAAGAGATCCCAGGAGGAAAATTTATAATATTATAATATCATATTATATTATTATAACATTCCTATATTACAGCCAAGTTTCAAAGCTCCCAGGTTAAAGAGAAAATAGTAGAAGCAACAAGAAAAAAAATTTAAATATTGTGTAATAAGAATTACACATGATCTAGCCACTACTATGTTAAAAGATCATAGGTCTTGGAATTCTTTATTTTGTAAAGCAAAAGAGCAGGAGTTATGACCAAGGGTTACTTACCTAAAAAACTTAACTGTAATTCATAATGAAGAAAAAAAAAAGGACATTTAATGAAATGAAAGACTTACAGGTATTTGGGACAAAGACAGCAGAACTTGAGGGAAAATTTGTCATATAACAACCAGGAGAAAAATAAGGTACATTAAAGCCCATATAAGAGAGCCAATGAGGTATAATGGTAATTTAAATGAGAAGATCTTTCCCATTTATTAATAGGTCAATATGACCTGCTTAAATCACATGAAAGCCTAAGTCACATGTGGTGACAGTAGCTTGCTGAATGGATAGAACAGGAAGTTGGTGAGAGCAGTTAGAGCAGAGGTGAAGATACAAGCAAGTGGACAGCTAGGTTTCTGAGTGTTTCTTTGTGGGAAGGGGAAGGAGAGGCTTGTCCCCTGCAGTGATAATGTGTATTGACTTCCTAGTTACTATGACAGATTTGGCTTCCTGGTGTTAGGATTTGGCTTTCTGATGTCTGAATAAATGTTTTTCTTCTGTCTTCTATATGGAGAGTCCGTTATACTGTGTGATTCAGAACTACACTAACTAGTCACAGTCACTGTAGGTACTGTGAATATTGCCTTGGCATCAGGACATCTGGTGTCACAAACAGGATCACAGGGTATAAAATCTCTATTTGGAGGCAAAAAGACTTTAGAGGAAGAAATGGATATCTCAGAAGGGGAGGATTTACTTTATTCCTCCCTAGCAAAGGAATGGGTTAAAAGCACTAATCCCTGGGAAAACTGGGAACCAAGGTTACAGGAGGGAGAACCTAAAGATTTGTAAAGGTGTTTGTAATGAATACCAATAAAACCAGGGAAAAACTGGCAGGAGTGCATAGGAGATGCTGGATTTTATTAAACAAAGAATTAGCCAGTTTGCATTGGAATTCTCAGCATTTGAGTTCTCCTTTAAAAGAGCAAGTTGGGGGTCCCAGGTAAAAGAAAAGCCTGTTCATTTAGCTCAGAAGAAGAGAAAAGTTGGCAAAAGAAATATGCATACAACCTTTGCATAGACTCAGTCTAGTTGCCATGGTGATGACAGTCAAGAGAGTCTTTGGGAGGAAAATGCAACAAATTCAGAGTAGGAAAATGAAACAATGTTAGAGGGAGAGGTTTCTCAGGCAAAAGTATGCCCTATACTAAAATGAAAACAGGAAAACCAAGGGGGCAACACAGTGTCTAGGGAGATAACGGAAGATTTTACTCAGCAGGAGGTCACAGATGTTTTGAGTCAGTTCACCCAAAGAGTGGGAAAATCATTAATACCTTGGATGGTGAGAATCAGTGATGAAGAGGCCAGAGGAATATCTACAGAAGACATGGATTACTTGAAATTCCTAGGTATTAGTCAGAAACCTTTTGTACAGCAAGCTCTTAGAGATTACAATACGCAAGGAGGTAGCAATATGACTAATCTGTTAGCATTGGCTGCAGAAGGCTGCAGTAAGCAGTATCCTACTGACTCTCTGTGACCTAGTGGAGAGAGACCCTGGTATGCATTTAGGGACTGTATAAGAAAGCTAAAAGAGGAGGTAATAAGGACTACCTTAATGATCAGAAATGCAGATGCAGACTATGATACCCCGTAGCAGTTTCCCACAGGCATTTAATAGTGAAGACAGCTCCTCCTGTTTACATGCCACTAGTTCTAATTGGGGAAAGAGGGCACCTTCTTTAGGAGGTGCTGCACAAGATTTCACCGTTAAATGAATTATGGGGCTGGGAAAAAGATAAATTTCCTCGAGAGAAAATAGCCAGCAAATTCAAAATTAGAACAGACTGACAAGAAAAGAATCGTTTACTGCTCTACTGAGAGCAATGATAGATTTTAGAAGCATATGTGGTGTTCCAACTAATGAACTATACAAAATGTATCAAGAAAAAGGGCCTGACACTTAGATGGAATAGAGAAGTAAGAACCTGCCCTCCTGAACTCTTGTATCAAAGTCTGTCTCACCTTCAGGGAGAATGGGAACTTGGCCAACCCCCAGCTCAGATTAAAGAAATAGACAGGATTACAGACCCCATATCAATTTAACCATATATTAGAAAAATGGATCAAATACTGTAACTAGGGCATTAATATACTGGGACAGATGCTTTCCTTATATATGAAAACCCAGATGTTGGTGTCTCTCTTTCTGCAAACTCTGTATGTGGGCAGCTAGGTGGTACAGTGGATAGAGTACCAATACAGGAGTCAGGAGGACCTGAGTTCAGATCTCACCTCAGACACTTGACACTCACTATCTGTATGACCTTGGGCAAGTCACTTAACTCCAAATGCCTCATTCTGGGTCATCTCCACTCATTTTGATGAATATCTGGTCACTGGATTCAAGTGGCTCTAGAGAAGTGAGGCTGGTGACCTGCACAGCCTTCCCTCACTCAAAACAAAGTCAAGTGTAAATCATGTCATCATTTCTCTGATGGCAGGGTCTTCTTCGGCAATGAAGAACAAACACACAACTGCATATGTGTGTAATGGCCAGACAGCTGAATCTGTATATTGATCTATGATATATGTATTGCTTATGGTCAGAAAGTTAGAAGCCTTGCCTGTTGGTCCCTCAAAAGTTGATTTTCCTTTTAGAAAAGCAGATCTAAGAACCTGTGCTAGCAGGCCATCCTGGATGTGTCAGGGTGCTTGCTGATACAAGAGATCAAGCTGTTTATTTCTTATATGTGAAAATATCAGCAATATTCTTTTGACTGTCATTATTTTGGTAATTTGAAAAAAAAGGTTTGGGCTGGGCTATGTATGACAAGGTGATTCTAAAAAAAATAAAATTGTGTAGAGAAAGATAAAAAGGAGCAATTATCTCATACAATAAGGAAATTATCTCATAAATAAAAGGAAAAATTGAAACAGAAAAAGCTAATAAGGGGGGAGGGCTTGCAATGATGGGCTACTCTCATTGAGAATAGGTTAAAGAGGGAACTGTGTGTGTGTGTGTGTGTGTGTGTGTGTGTGTGTATCTATGAATAAAACTGTTCTAACAGAAAGAAATAAGAGAGTAAAGGGATATAGGATGAGGAGGAGAGACAATAAGGGAGGGACTCTTGGAGAGATGGGTAGGTTAAGCAATAGGAAGGCAAGGCAGCAGGAACAGGAAGTAAAGCAGGTTGAGTGAAGAGGGATAGGAACAGGGTAGGAAGGCCAGTGAGAAATCATAGGAAGGAGGAAAATATACAAGTAATTATAACTTAGAATGTGAATGGGATGAATTTATCCATACAAATGGAAACTGATAGCAGGTTGAAAATTTGAATTCAACAGCATGTAGCTTTTAAGAAACACTAAAAAAATAAGAGATACACAAAGTAAAGGTCAGGAGTAGATTTATTATGTAAAAAAAGTAGGGGTAGTAATCATGTTCTAAGACAAAGTTAAAGCTAAACTAGATTTAATCAAAAGAGAAAAGTACAGAAATTACATTATGTGTCAGCAATATTATTTAATATTGTTTTAGATTATTTAAAATAACTAGATGACATAAAATATCTAAGAGTATATGCTGAAACAGACACAGGAATATGTGAACATAAACATAAAATGCTTTTTATATAAATAATCAGATCTAAATAACTGAAGTAATAATTATTGTTCATGGGTAGGAAAGCCTATGTAAAAAAATGACAATTTTACTTATCTATTAATTCAATGCCATCCCAATTAAATCACTAAAACATTATCTCACTAAGTTAGAAAAAATAATAACAAAGTTCATATGGAAGGATAAAAAGTAAGGCCTTTAAAGAAATAAGGGGGAAAAAGATGAAAAGAAGCAGATTTAGCAGTATCAGACAAACTATATTATAAGGTGAGAGCATTGTTGAAGTGTAAAATGGATAAATTCGATTATTTTAAATTTAAATGTTCTTGTATAAATAAAACTCATGCAGACAAGAATAGAAGGAATGCAGAAAACTGGGGAAAAAAATTTCCTGGATAGTCTCTCAGATAGAATATACTTGGGTTGAAATATTGGTGAGATGTAGGAACAGACGAGCTGGTTGATTTAGAAAAACATGGAAAGACTTGGACTTATGAAGGAAGATGCTATCTACCTTCAGAGAAACAGATGACAATTGGAAATAAGCATAGTTTTCTTATGTATATGTGTATGTTTATAGACATCTATTTGTGTATATAAATATGTATGTATGTATACATACTTATATGTATGTATGTGTGTATGTATGTGATCCACGCTTAATTGTAGTCTTCTTTAGGGAGTGATGGGGATTGGGGGGAGGGGAAGGAAAAAAAATTAAAAAGTTCACAGCAAAGAAAAAAGAAAATCTACAAGCAAGCAAAGAAAAGCAGGGAAGCTCTGAAAACAATGTGCAGTATTTATAATACAGCTTTTGTTAAAATGGAAATTTATTGTTTTATATCAAATCTTCCCTTGTCTTTTGCTATGTATATGGAAATTTTTTCCCTTTTATCCTTTATTTAAGTTTAAATCATATATAATCCTCATTTTCTTTTTATATTTCTTGGTATGTACTTTTTATACTTTCTTTGTACACTACTTTGTATATGGAAATGTTCTTTTTTTGGTGTTCATTGAATTACAAATTAAAAATAAAATTTGTCCCCCAAGTCACCTAGTACAATCTCCTCTCTCTTCTACAATATATCCAACATCTTCTACATGGGTACTTGGAGGCAGAGAAAGCTGACTTCTTAATAAAGTAGCCTAGTAGCCCCCTTGATCTCCACTTCTTCAAGAAAAATATTCCTAGCTCTTTACTTAACTGTTCCTCTTAATGATTTGATTTCAAGACTCCTATTATTGAAGGTAAATTTGTCAATGTCTCTCTTAAAAATATGACACCTCAGACTGAATACATCACTCCAGATTTGGTCTCCCCAGTGGTGAGTACAAACAAAAGATGTAGGAAAGGCTTCCAAACATTTCTCCATGATAGATAATGCTAGCTCTTGATTTTAGATACTGTTTACCATATTAAGGAGAAAATATATATTTACTGCTGAAATTGTTATTTGTAGCAGCCATGTTTTTCTGTTGGCCTAGGTATAGAGCTTGTGCTCAGCTGAAATCCCCAAGGCTTTTTTATGTGACCTGCTGTCAAGTCAGGCTCTCCTCATTCTGAATTTGTACAAATTTGCATACATTTAAAATTAAATCTAAGATTTTACTTTTATCTGTGCTAAATTTCATTTTATTAGTTTTGGTCCTTTGTTCCACATTCTAAAGATTGTCTGATTCTTGAGTTTGTCGTCTATATATAATATTAGCTATTCTTTTCCACTTTGTGCCATCAGTAAACACTATTAAGGTGCCTTCTAGGTCTTACAAGTCATTACTGATAACGCAAATCAGACAAGGACAAGCTTGTTTCCTCTACATCTCCCACAATTCTCATAACAAGAAAACTTGGCTAACCCTGCCAACAATGATATGAATAGCCATTATAAAATGTTAATAAAGTACATAAAGCCATGCTTTATTTATATGAAACCCTGCTTTCTTTCTAGAGACCTGCTATGTGTCAAAGAGAAGCTATGATAACTTAAAGCAAATGTTAAATTCTCTTTTAGGACAATAGCCCAGTTGCCATATAACTGGACAGTCATAAGCAAGTCTATTTCTTCAAATATGCTCCCTTTTATCCACTTACATAGAGGCTAAAATGTGGCTTACATTATTAAAGTATACAAAATGCTAGAGGCATCCATGGATCAAGGAGTTTTTTCTTGTGAAATTTCAATGTTTGAAATATCTGGATTTTCAGAAAAAAATTATGCTGGTCTATACACAGAAATAATTTTATACATAGTGAAATGGTCTTGATTCTCATGGGTCACCCCTTTCTTTGACTAGTCCCTGGTGCAGGGGTGGGGAAATCTATGGGCTTCGAAGTCACATGTGGTCTTGGTCCTTGGTCCTCTAGGGCCTCTGAATTCAAAGGGCTCCACTTGAGGACCTAGAGGGTCTCATGCAGTCTCAAGGCTGCAGGTTCTCCACCCTTGCTCTAGGGCTTTAAGTTTATATTCCAAAAATAAGATGAATTTCAACTTAGCATTAAATCGTCGGGCACAGATTCCATATGAACAGGTCTTATGCCCTTAGAGGACCTAGGAAGCTTAACAACACATCCTGATGCTACCAGGAATTTGTTTCAGCAGAGATAAGGGTTAAGCCTTAATTCTATGGATCAATCAAGTATTGGGAACACAGTCTTTGTCTTTCAGAATTAGCCTAATCTTTCATAAGAGTAGAGAAAACCATGACATCTATTGATGATAGTTGAAATATTTTCATAACCATCCCTTTTCTTGACCTTCTCTGGGGCATCTGACATTGCTCTCTTCTCCTCCTGGATACTCTTTCTTGTCTCTCAGTTTTCATGACACAGTTCTTTCTTGCTCTTACTCTTCCTCCCACCTAACTGAATGTTTCTTCTGATTCTCTTTTTGCTAGCTCACTATTCATATCGTTCTCTCAGCTAGTTCTGTTCTGGGTTTTTTATCTTTTCTTTTTACAGTCTCTTAATGAATTCATCTGGTTGCCTGAGTTTAATTTTCATTTCTATGCAGATGACTCCAAGATTTACATACCTAGACGTAGTTTCTCCGAGTTCCAGTCCCACATCACCAACCATCTTTTAGATATTTACAACTGAATATGCTATAGGCATCTCAAACACCTTCAAAAAATAACTCATTTTCTCTCTGCCCATCAAACCTACTGTTCTCTGAACTTCCCTATTCTGACTGAAGGCACTATTGTTTTCTGTCCAGTTACTCAGATTTGACAAGTCTCATGGATTTTAATTCCACAACATCTCTTGTAGTGGTTCTCTTCTTACCACTCACAAAGCCACCCAATTTTAGATCAGACCCTCATCACCTCTCACTTGGACTATTTTAGTAGTTTCTAAATTGGTATCCTTGCCTCAGGTCTTTCCTCTCTCCAAATCACTCTCCATATAGCTATCAAAATAATTTTTTTTAAAGAGGTCTGAACAGTGGAATGCAAGCTCCTTGAGGGCAGGGACTATTTCATTTTTGTCTTTGATTCCCTGGTACCCGGAACAAAATAGGCACTTAAGAAATGTATTTACATGACCTAAAGGGTGATTCAGAACCAAAATAATTATTTAAAGATCATGGAAACTGCTTCATAAGAAATATGTAACAACACATGTATCTACCTGAAAAGATTTCCATCCAGATAGGAAAATTAATGCCTCCAGAGTAGAAACAAAGTCAATCACTGTTGGTACAACAACCTTTTTACCCTTTTTTCTCTCCTTTCTCCTGTTCTGCTATTTTTGAGGTCTTTTCCCTGAAAAGTGTGGTACTCAGAATTAAAAAGATAAAGTGAATCCCTCTTTCAGGTTAAAAAAAAGCTTGCCAAACCTTGTTACAACAAACTATCCAAATTATTTTTATTGCTCTGAATGTTCTTCCACTAAATGGGTGGTGATTGTCTGAGGTTTCAAAATATATGTTATATGAATTCTGTTATAATTTGTTGTATGTGATTTGAGTTGCATGATTTGATCCAATATCTGTTCTTAAAGTCATGATTGGTAACACTAATATTTTCTGCCTGGGCAGGACCAGACTAGCATTCTTAAAAATCATTTTAAAAAATAATTTTAATTCACTTCCATTCTCTCCTAGTCACCCACTCCAACAAGGGGAACAATTTGTGTTAACACATAATTCTGCTGTGACTAAATTTCATCAATTGAGGTAGATATTCTATATCTATTTCAAAGGGTTAAATATAAATTAGCCAGGCTCTAAAAAGCATCTCTGATTCAATACAGTTAAAAAGTCAAGTCAACAAGCATTTATTAAATTCTTACTATGTGAACTGTGCTTAGTCTTGGGGACATAAATATAAGCAAAAAAAAAAAAAAGAAGATAGTCCCTGTAATTTAATAGTAATTTAAATGGAAAGATCTTTCTCATTAATTAATAGGCCCACATGATCTGCTTAAATCACCTGGAAGCCTAAGTCATATGTAGTAGGAGGAGCTTGCTGAAGAGGTGGAACAAGAATAGTAGAACTGAACCAAGAGGATGTGAGTGGGTCAGGTCAGAGGGGATAGAACACAGGCTAATTGACACAGTATGACAGTTGACAGTTAGAAGGCCCTGGCTCAGGGAGGGGAGGTTTAAGAATAGCTTTGCCCCCTGCTGTGATCATGTTTATTAACTTATTGGTCACCATGACAGATTTTGCTTTCTGATCTAAGATTTGGCTTTCTGGTATTTAAATAAATGTTTTTCTTCTTCCTTCTATAAGGAGAGTTTTTTATACCTGGAGGTAGAGAACTAAACTGGCACATTCACAGTTACCAACAATTCTGTGAATATTGCCTTGAGGATACAGTCCCTACCCTCAAGGAGATTACATTCTAATGAATGAAGACAATACATAAAAAGGTGGCTGAAAAGGGCAAGGGGAGAAGGTACCAAGGTGCCGAAATTCTGAGAATCCAGGATGGCTCTTCTTGCCCTTCTCCAAAATGGAGATTCTGGAAAGAATTTATCAATGGGAAAGGAGCCTGCAGAAGCAGAGAAAAGGAGACAGACATGGTAGCTAAACACTAAGAATCATGGATGGCTGATCTGTGCCCTTCCCCAATAAGGAGGCTCTAGGAAGAACTCATCAGTGAAAGAAGAAGCTCATAGGAGCAAAGTGAGGAGGTAACTGAGAATCACAGATCTATGTAACAGTGATGAGGAGGAGGAGGATAACTCATCTGAAATGTTTTTTATAGCCTTTTGTAATTAGGAAGTTTGGGCATTAACTTTTCACTCTAAAGAATGAAAACAAATGTAAGTAAGATAATTTTGATAAAAGAATCACCAATGAATCAATCAGTGATCAACCTACAGAACGAACACACACACACACACACACACACACACACACACACACACACACACACAGACACGAATAGGCTACTGACTGAATGTAAGTGAAAATTATGAGAAAACTAACTCAAACTATGTTAATTATATTTTTTAGCATGCTATACCAAAAATTTACTTACAGTACACAATGCAACAAAAAACTAGCATTTAGTTTAATAAATATTTATTAAATGTTCACTACCTGAAAGTCAGGTTTGGTTTTTTCTTCAACATTACCTCAGATACCTTTTCCCATAGATAAGGATAAGGATACATCTAAGAATATTTACAAACTATAAATGAATGTATACAAACACTCCAAATCACTAGTAAGAAAACAAAATTAACACAATTCTAAGGGGTTATCTAATATCCTTTTAAATTGGCAAGTAATGTAATTACTGAATAGTAACTGTTTCTCTTTTGCCCAGGAACCCTGAGAGTCTTCCCCTCCCAGTCTGATTTTTTTTTTTTAATTAAAGGGACCATCCCTTGAGTAACTATTTAATGAAGCCTATTTATGGAATGGGTATATCTCACTCAAAGTGAGAATGTGGTAAGACCTTAGCCTAAAAGGGCCAGGGTCTCACAATGCATCCTGAGCCATCTCCAGTTGTCCTAATGAATATCAGGGCACTAGACTCAGATGGCTCTGCAGAAGAAAGTGAGCTGGTGATCTTACACAGCCCTCCCTCACTCATATCAGTCAGCTGCAAGTCATGTCATGATCTGATTCTGATGTCATGATCCTCTTCAAGAACAAAGAACATACATACAACAAGATAAGAAAATAGAAAACAGTTAATGCTAAAGAGATTATAGGAAAACAGACACATTAATATACTATTGGTAGATCTATGGAGTCATCCAAGAATTATCTATATCATGTTAGAAAAATGTAAGAAGAAGTTACTAAACTCTTAATGCCCTTTGACTAAGTGATCCCCTCTTGGGAACATACACCCAAGGACAACAAAGATAGAAGTAAAGGTCCAATGTATACCAAAATATTCACAGCAGTATTCTTTTTTCTGGTAGAATAAAACTAGCAATAAACATGGATATCAATCCATTAAAGTATGGCTAAACAAACTAGTATAATAAGGTAATGAAATATTACTTATTACTTGGAATGTAATATTACTTTGTAAGTATTGAACATGAGGAATTCAGAGAAACATAAGATTTGTATTAAATAACTCAAAAGAAACACAAAATATATAAATTTAGAGAATCCACCCCAAATATTCACATGGACTCTTTGTGCCCCGCCTGTGGCAGAATATTTTGAGCTCATATTGATCTGATCAACCACAGTGGGACACTCTGTAACCTGAGTCTAGCATAGTGTTGTCATTTTGGTTCCCCTCAAGAATGAAAGACAACAACCAATGAACTGATACAGAGTGAAATTAGCAGAATCAGCCAAACAATTACATAATGACTCTAATGTAAAGGAAGAGATCACTAAAAAAGAAGCTAAACTCAGCAACAGAAAAACCAATAATGTTCTTCAAAAATGAGCAAAAGCATGAGTGAATAAATAAAAAGGCATTTCATAAGTGCTTACTATCGCGTGAGGCATTATACTACATACTAGGAATAAAATTACAGACAATAAGCCCTCCAGGGGGCTTACGTTCCTACGGGGAAAAATAACAGTACATACCTACACACTATGTATATAATGTACACATATGTAAATAATATAATGCACACATATATGTACCTAAAAGTATAAAGAGAGAATCTGGGGAGTTACAGAGTCACAAGAAGAATGAATTGGTCCACAATCAACTGACATGCCCTTTTCAAGCTCAATGGTAGGTTGTGTCAGAGTATTGATTTGATTGCTGAGGTCAGATCAAGACTTGGATGAAGATGGGTAAATTTTTGCCTGAGGTATTATGCCAGGTGGGAAGAAGCAGGACAGCAACAGAGTAGATAACAATATGTGATGGTTCATGGACAGACATGATGCAAAACATGGTCAAAAAATATGAACAGCCACTTTTCAAAAATATGAAATAAAACCACATGATAGTCTTTCAAATCAACTAATACGAAGAATGAAAGTTTTAAATGACTCCAAAGTTTCACCTTATACCCATCAGATTGGCAAAAATTACAAAAGATTACAAAATGCTAGAAGAGCTGTGGGAATATAGATACACTCTTGGTGAAACTATAGGCCAATCATTTTGGAAAATAATTTGGAATTGAGATAAAAGTCATTAAACTGTACATACCCTTTGACATCATTAGTAGGAATATATCTGAAGAGGTCAAAGACAGAAGAAAAGGGCCTAAAATTATTCATAGCATCAATTTTTGAAATAGTAAAAAAAAAAAAAGGAAAGGAAAAGGTGTATCTTTCAATGGGGAATGGCTGAACCAATTGTGGCATATGAATACGATGAAGAATTATTGAACTATAAGAGAAGACATATATAAAAAATTCAGAGAAAATCAGTAAAGGGCATAAAGTTATGTAAAGCCAAGTTAGTGAAACCGCAACTTACAGAATCATGGAAATAATATAAAGGAAATCAATGGTTTAAAAAAAAAAGAACACTTTCAAAATTCTGATCAATGCAGCAATCAATTTGACTTTAGGGGACTGAAGGTAAGGCATACATCCTGTCTCTTGGTAGAATGGTGGTAGACAAAACGTACAGAAAGAGGCACACATTTTATACTTGGTCAATGTGTTGATTTATTTTCCTTGACTGTATCTTTTTTATTAGAAGAGAGCATTTTAACGGGAGTAATGAGGATGCATGGAGGAGTGACAGTGATATGAAAAAAAAAAGAAAAACATTACCAAAGAAACATTTATAAAATTTTTTTTAAAGCAGTAGACTTAAAAAAAAATAACAAAAGGGTAATAGCTCTGGGAAACTGACCATGAAACATACCTCTCTTCTCACAACAGAAAGGCATGAGACAGAATATTTTATGCATTTTCACACATGGCCACTATATGAGTGCTTTTTTTTTCTGTTATGAAGAAGGGTTAGTTTGGAACAACTGAAGCAGCAGTATTTCCAGAAATAATTGTGATGCAAATACAAAGAGAATCAATCAAACTTATTTTCAAAATAAATTATAAAGCCAAAATAAAATGAAAAAATTACCTTAGACATCACATACTTATTACCTCTTCATAAAATATTGATTTGTTCTTTAACAATGGCTTTAAAATACTGAACTTATCTAGAACTGGATTTTTTGCTTATTTTATAAATCAGAATTAGATCCTCCTTTCTATTATCTTTCAGGCACTCACTTTTCTGAGACTCTTAAAATGAGATTTAATCTAATTTTTTGGCTTCACTAATATCCTGTACAGTTGAAAGTTTACAGAAGAGGAGCAAAAGAAATCAAGACAGAAGCCATAGGAAAATAAAAACCAAATGCTTATGGAACTAAGAACGATTAGCTATCAAGAAAGTAAACAGAAACATCTACAAAAGTCACAATTTACCTAACATCAATAATTTACAAAGGGCTCTTCCCCACCTCTCTTCCACTCTTACCCATCTTAATGGATCCTCAAGTTTGACTGGCACTTCTTGAGAAGGAACTAGAAATTATTTGACAGAATTTTTGTATAGCTCCACTTAAATAGAATTTTCTCATTACTACTCGGAACACCAAAGAGGTCTTTCTGACATAGTTAAGTCTTTCTGAGTAAATTAAAAAAACTTTGACCTATACCTCATTAAGAAGGTATTTTTCGAGCTAGCTATTCTACGACTATATAATAGTCTCACTGTAAAAAATTTCTTCTTCCAGATACTAGTTTTCATAAGGATAACCTTTTAATTTGATAATGTTCCCTGTATTACAGTTATACAATAACACAAGTAGAATGCTGGCATTTTTTAAAATGTGCCTTTATTTCTAGGAGAAGTTTGAGGTCATTAAAAGAGTTGTAATTTCCCAAAGATAATTCATCCTGCTCTCCTATTTAATTAAAAGCCAATTTATTTTCCATGTACAGTATCCAAGATACTTGCATATGTCTGTATGTATACATACAAATATATATATATTCATACATATGGATATACAAGGATTTTATTGGTTTTCCCATCTAAGTGAATGTTATAATCATTCAAGGGGCAATGAAAAAACACTGGCAGGAGCAGACTTAAACAAGTAAGAAGACACTAAGAAGTATTACAGTCAACTATGTATTCAAAGAAATATATGATTGAAAAGGAAGATGGGCCATGGTGTACTTATGGGAAGATATGAATCAAAGTCACACAGAATGGACAGGTATGGATGCGTTGTGATCAGTAGCATTAAATATAACATAATGGATTGATGAGATCACAGATCACTTGAGTATTCAAGTAACTCTTTATATCAAAAAAGGTTTAGAGTAGTAAAATAGCTCCCTTACATTTTCTTTAGTTGAAGGAACTACTTAAAATATCAGTAATATGTAAATTTGAGAGAAATTTCCTAATTGCTCATACCTTTGGGTATACCTCACTAGCAGAGACCTCTTCAGGTTCTTTCAACCCCTCCTCAGCAGACCTGGGTTTAGGGGTAGGGAAATTATCTAGCTGACTATGGTACCATGCATGGACATACAATGAAAGATATATGAAATATTACTTTTTCTGTAAATATACATTTACTATCACAAAATAATCTCCATGGCACTTATATAATGACTTTCTACTTAATGTTGTGTTATAAAAAAGGATCAAAAGGAGTTATAAATTTTTTATCTATTAAAAATTTCTAGTACAAAAGAAATTATGTATATACATCTGTACACTATGCTGTGTTGAAAATTTGAAAGAACTTTAAATGATTTAAGAATATGTATGGCACCAGTTTAGCTGATAGTCTAACTATGCTTTCAATTTTGATGAACATATTTGCAGCCAGAAACATCATATTTCATTAACATTAAACTTGAGCTCATGTATTAACTATGATTTTCTTTTATTACAGCTGTAACAATTCTAAAGTAAAATAAACTACTTTTTTTAGAGGTTAGTAAAACTATACTCATGACTTTCATGGGGCAGCAAGGAGTCACAATTTTCAGTCCTTAAGTTAGATGATGCATATGCTTTGTAGGCTTATGTTTGGTCACAAGTACACTCCCTAGAAAAATTATCAGTGGGAACCCCTAATTGCCAAAAGAAATTGTTGGCACTGACTGCTGGGAACAGAAGCAAGAACATTAGCTCCAGGTAGGCAACAATGCAAGAAACTTCAGCCTATCTTTAACAGGGATAAAAGACATAGAGGAAGCTACTGGTGAATTTGTCTATGTCTCTGTGACATATCATAGTTGTCATATTTTTCTTTTCAAAGTAGCAGCAATGTTCAGATTGACTGAAAATGCCAGAGAACCCATTATCCTTTTGCATCTATACTATCTGGACTAGATCCTCTCCACAACTTGAAAATACTAGGATAAAATCCATTCTTTTCTTACATGCCCTCCTCTGTGGCTGGGCTCTTACCATTGCTAAAGACAGAGTCCAGCTTCCTTCCCCAAAGGGAGCTTACAGCTGCGGGTCTGAGATGGAGTGAGGTGGAGCAGAGTGGGGGGAGGTAAAGCACTAAGAACACTGAGGAGGCCCCACAAAGGAAGTGATAATTACTGGTGGCACGTCAGGCAGTGGTGTTAGTGTAAGGAGAGGTGCAAACTCAGGAAATTCTGACTTATTTGGGGGCATCTAAAGATAATAAAAATATAGGAAATTTGATGTGTCTAGAAGAAAAAAACTTCAAATTAGAATATGAGGCAAACTAACAAAGGGCTTATGTGTATTTTAAAACCTATCAATAAAATTTGAAAACATTAAATGACCTATTTGACAGTATATTTTTTAAAATCCAGGAAGTGTATTTTATTCAAAAATTTAGGTATTTTAGTATGTTTCAAAATACATTTTGAAAGTCAATTTCAAATTCCTTAAGGAAAACCTATATTCTCTTTTGGAATCTTTAAACATTTACCAAGTTGGGGGTATTGTTCTTTTATAATCAAGGAAAAGAGGGGCAAATGTGATCATGCTAAATTATTTTTTAAAATTCGCCAACTACCACTTCTAAGATTCTTTTATTGATTTATCTTTACAAAATTACTATTACCACTGTAAAAGGAAGAACGCTAGGATATGTTGGCAAGACTATTTACTAGAGTAAATTTTCAAATTCAGTTGGCATTTTACTTTAGCCATTTGAAAAATTTCCAATTTCCTAAAATTTTTATTTTCTGGGGAAAAACCTGACATATTCATTCACTGTATTTCACTCACCAAAAATTCAATAAAACAAGTGAAAAGATAACATACCTCAAACTGTATTACTACTTACACAAACTTTCTAAGTTAGACCAAGTCAGAGAAAACATTTGAAAATTTGTCCAAAAGGAGACCAACCAGAAAAATATAAGGAAAAACAAAACAAAACAAGGATTTTAAAAGAATCTTTTCTTTAAAATTACTTTATTTGTAGTTTTTCTAAACCAAAGCAGTTTATCTCTATAACAAATACCTTTTCAACACAATCCTAGAAATTAATTTTATAACTGTCTAATTTTAAAGCTTTTATAAACACTTGGAAAACAGGTGTTGCATTTCAACAACAAATGTCAATGCCAGAGGTTCAGATCCTTAAATAGTGATAGGTACTTTATGAATAACTAGGCTAGACAAAAGAGATGAGTGACACAAAGATCTGAAAGATTTAAAACTCTAATGAGTTTTTTGAAACATCTTAGTAAAATGCAAACCAAAATTAAAATACTAATTTAAAAAATTGAAGATTTAAGAATGGAAAGTATATACATATATACATGTATATACATAAATACATGTATATTTATGTACACACACATATATAACCCCAAAAATTAATTTCAATGTAAAAAAGGCATGTGTACAGTATTCCTTAAATATAACCTACATTTAAAATTTAAATTACCTACTATAATGAAAGAAAACAACATATAATACTTAAACTTGTAAGCCAGAGGTAATATATTTCAATCTTCCCACATATTTTATATCTTTTTTACCTTTCAAAATAAATGAACAAGACATATCATGTCAGTAATAACACCGAAATAATTGATTCCTTAAATGATCATTGCATTTCATTTTGCCAACAAAAATAAAGTTAAAAAGAAAATCCCATTTTATAGTTTCAGTTATCCTTTTCAGGGATCTAATAAGCATCAAATATCACTGTCCTTTAAGATTTAACTATATATATATATGCATATATATATATATATATATATATACATATACTTTGAATATGACATTTTAAAAGCATTATTTTCCATTAAGATAATAGGGTGTTTTCAATTGGAAGATAACAAGAATCAAAAGTATCCTCAAATAATCCCATTTATTTCCATTCATTTTATTCTTTTCACACTCTGAAATATAATGGAAATGTAGTCTTTTTTAAACATTTCTTAAAAGTAACTACCATTCTTCACTCTTAAAAAAACATACAAAAAAGACAGTAAGACTTTATAGAATTCAAAGGAATCTTAGAGTTTAAACAGTCCAACATTCTTATTTTAGAGATGAGAAAACAAATGCCTAAGTTGTTAAATGACTTGGCCAAAGTAAAAAAATAATGAAGAGAAGAAAAGTAAATTCTTTTAAGTGGCCAATATTTGAAAAATTTTTGTCACACGTGGCATCCTTTTTTTAGCCACCTTTATAGTAGCAACACTTTTGAAAAGCAAATGTATACCAACATATACAAAAACCAAACATTTTGGTGATTGACATTTAAAAATTAAAATTAGAGGAATATCCTTAGGAATAAACCAAACTTCCAATGTTATTCAGTTATATAAATTCAAAATTATTAAATTCTTGACATAAAGCACATGATGTCATATAATAATACTTTTTTCTTTTCACCCAAACCCTCTCTCAACTATTATAACCAAAAGAAAATTAAGAAGTTTGATCCTTGAATTATCTTTATCTTTCTTTATATGCTATTTTATAGGCTTTTTTTTTACCAGCAATTTATTTATGACCAAATTTCTATGACAAGAAGCAATCCCAACTCCATACGATGGAGGTGAGTAGATCCCCTCCTCCATTTTATTTACCATGTGTGTTCTGAGAAAATATGTTACAGTTCAGAAACCTCAAAGACAGCTTGAAAGATAGAGGCGAAGGTGAAACAATTCTGCAGAAGATTCAGTAACTACCAGTTTAGGGGAGATGCAAGAGATAAGTATTGCTTCAATTGAAAACCTGTTTCACATGGAACAGCTCTATGTTTTTTTTAAAAAAAGAGAGTGCATAGCACTAAATAACGCACAGTAAATCTTTCAAAAAAAATAATTTTTCTAGTGAACACAGTTTGATAAATTGCATTAATAGCCATTTCAATAACAATTATTTTTATAAATTAAAATTTCAAAATCTTATTCATTCTGAAATTCACCTTCAACCCTATGACTCACTAAAAGGGAAGTCACATGACTGAGGCAGTGAAAGAGAATGAACTGTTTTCTTTCCTTTCTTAAAAACCTTTCTTACAGGAGAAACAAAAGCTTGGTATTAGCTATCCAAGGCCATTCATGGGTGGGGCCTGCAAGCCAAAAAGCTGTAATGGGTTGAGGTTAATCTTAATGGGGGCCCACTTTAACCTCCTGAATACATCAAAAATGTGAAAACTGCATCCAACCTCCCTACTCCCCACCTCCCCAGCTCCACACACTACAGTGGCAGCACTTTCATGAAAACAACTACCATTCTCTGCGAAGTAAAATTAGAATGGGAACATCCTACAGGGATAGATAGCATTCAGAAATTTACAAATAATGTTGCTTCTTTGTTTTGAAGAATCACCTATGGTTGTGATGTTAAACACACACACACACACACACACACCATCCCCCACTCAGCACTACATACACTTCACAAGCTTCTTGAATAAATAGGAGTATCCAGTGTCCAGGGTGATGGGTGGTCCTAAGGTCTTGAACCAGGGCTGTATACTTTATTTGGAATTCAGAGATAAGAACAAAGTGTTGGATGTTTGTTTGAACCTGAGTCTAGATGAAAAATTTACATCTTTTCCACTGCTTCACACACACATGTGCAAGTATTATTTCCTACTTTTTCTAAGTGTTAGCATAAATGTTCAAAGTACTTCTGGGCTTTTTGCATTTCTAATTCAAATTATTTAATCTATGAGATTTTATTTATTTATTTAATCTATAAGAGATTGTTTGCTGGAGGAAAAAAAGGAGGGGAATAGTGGTAGAGAATCTCATCCTGATGGAAGAATTATTTTATTACTATACTAATAAAGCACTTACCTAAAAAGCTATTTTAAAAATATTTAAATAAAACATAAAATTCATCAAATGATAAAAATGAACCTCTTCAAATATTAAGATCAAACCATGTTGTAAATAAAATCAAAAAATGATTATCATATCTGTTCAAAAGCATATGTCATATTAAAAGACCAACAAAAAGAGAATCTTTTGCAAGCAGAAAGGTCGGTTATAAATGGCCTGAGGAAGTGATAGGCAATGAATAGCCCTGACCCTGGCTTCCCTAGTTTGATCAAGAGGGCCTGCAACCTGAGCCAAAGGGTGCAAATTCCTCACTATTCAAAATTCTTCAATGGAATGGGGGAGGAAATTCTAAGAAGGCATACGTGCAAATCCAATTGTATATAGATTTTGTTTTCCAGTTTTTCGAAGTGGTAAGGCATTTTTTCAGATTAGTGCTTTAGATTTTAGAAAATTTTAATTTTAAAATGAGAGAAGGCTTTTCTTTTCTGATTAATACTGAATCAGAATGATTCATTACTTCTTACTGACAAATAAAATCAAGTTAAGTATCAGACAAGATAATCATTTAATCTATTTTTGGAAAAGATGTTGAAAAGTTAGACAGGCTTCTAAGTCTCACAATTTCAATTTTGTTAACTATTAAAATAGAAAAGTTCCCAAGCTTAGGGAAAATTGTTTGATATAATTCAAGCCAGACTTTACATTTAATCAATGACATTCTTCAATTGTGAGACACCTTTATTATAGGGTAAATGAAACATCTCCTTTACTATGCAGTGTCATACGAAATACAACATCAAGGAATTTAAGAAAGGAAAACGTTAGATCAAAGAATTTGAAGACTGCAAGCACTTTAAAACAGAATATTGATAATCAGTAGTGGCCTAGAGGATTGTGGAAGTCAATGGTCAGGAAAGAACACTGGAGAACATAAAATCAATCTGAAAACTTGTAATAACTGCATCATGAGAGAAAATAAAATTGTACCTCTATCTTTGCTTGACTAGAGAACTAAGTGAGATTTTTAAAAATTCACCTAAAGACGTATTCCATTTAAAATAACAAACAACTAATTTAAGTATTTTCAGGCTATATAATAAGTAGGTCTGTTGTAATTTTTACAAATCTCTAAGGCAACAAAAAATATATTCTATTTAAACACTGTAAAACATTAAATGATAGCATTTTAGACCAATGTGTTATGGAAAAACCTCAACAAAAAGCTTTCAAACTAAATACTTTTTTCCTTCTTTAATGCATCCACATATATACTTAAATAATCCTATACAATTATTTTAAAATTCAATGTAAATACCAACCTATCTACATGCAGCTTGCCTATGAGTAATCATATACTTTATTAGGAAGAAATAATTCCAAATATTTTAATAGTTGTTCTTTTTCTTCAATAATAGAAGTTCTCATCCATTTAACTCCTCCCAAAATTTAATGTAAACAACCTGTTTCAACTGAAAACCAATGGGGAAATTTCTGACATCAGAGGTGAATATTAACAAGTCAATTTATTCCATTTACAAAATTAAAACTGCTTGAAATAAAGTAAACGTAAACTAACATTTAAATGATAAAATATATGCCAATTAACTTTTTATACACTGAAAGAACTTGTCTCTCATCATTTCTATATATCTATGCCCAGAAAAAATTTAGAAAGCTATACACATATACACGAGTTTCAGGCTATATATATATATATACTGGAACAAATTTAAGTCAAAACTAAGAAATATCCATTTGATTTGACCCAATGTCAAAGCAGACAACATGGCTTCACTTTCTCTTCCTCTTCCCTGTCCCCCTCCCCCATCACCTACCAAATTATTACAAAGACAGCCTTCAAGGCCATACCTCAACAAAGAAACTGTTTAGATCCTAAAAACTACAGAACAGTTGGCATGTATTGACAATCGAGATATCTATAATTGAAGATAAAATTGAATGCCTATTTTCATTGTCCTTAGGTAAATATAATACATTGTATCTGGACAGTCAAACAACACTATTTAAAGGAAGACTGCCTTGCATTAACTCCTACTGATATAAATTCCAGGCACTAAATAATCACCAACAAAAGTTTACATAGCATTGTAGCAACTATCATTAAAATAAAAATACCTGTGTAACAAAATTATTTCCATTAATTTTAGACAACATTCAATGAACCAAGTTAAAATACACAAAAGGACCTGGGCAGTTCCTAGCCTGCTCAAATTAAAAGCATCACATGAAATAGTCTAATTCTCAAAACATTAGCATATAGCAAAATTACTGAGCTATGGCTTTCCTAAGGAAACAATTGTTTAAATTTTCACTCATTCATTCAACAGATATTTATTGAAGCTATACTATTTGCTAACCATTAAGTTAGGGACTGTTTAAATACATAGAACTAGATTTTCCTTCAACTAAAAACATAGAACACAGAGCAATTATTCATAAATTTCAATTTACTTAATGGAAACACTTTACAAATTGCCAAATACTTTTACATTAAAATGAAACAATGACAAGAATATGCTCTTACCTTGTTACTCTATGGGAAATATTTATCTTGTTGCACTTAAAGTGCAATTTAAAATCTTTGCTCCTCCTTCAAAGTATTTTCGATATATGCAATGTTTCTATTGATGTAATCTGAGCATTTCTTAAAAACTTATAACAATTATCATGGATATATCAATTCTTAATCAATTTACTGGCAGCCATTATTAATCTTGCTATTTGGCCATTTTAAATCAAATTATTTTTTGAAGAAATGTAAACCATTTCAGTATCTCTGATATGCTTATCATCTTTTAAAATATTCAACAAACTTCAGAGATGAACTTTCATGCATGCCCTACAGGCACAAAGATGTGAATACACAATAATGCATTTAAACAATTTACCTGATGAAATTAATTTTTGGCTAAATAAAAAAAATTTAATAGCCTGGCAAATTTTAAAGCATTTCCTTTTAGTTTTCACCAAATATAAGTCCCATTGAAGTCTTTCTGGAAATATACATCTTCATTTCCAGTGTTTTTAGGTGCTATAATATATAAATTGAAACTTTCCAAATTGTAGGCTAACCCTATCACTAAAACAATTACTCAGCCCCAAATTATAAGTCTGTGATAAACTCCACACAAATACTTCAGCCATTTCTTGACAAGAAGAAGTGAAGTTCTCATTATAAGGAAGAATTTGGTTGCCCACAAAAACTTCACAAGGAAGGATGGATGAAGTTCACTCACACTGTGAAGGACAAGTATCAGAGAGGTTTCTAACAGAGGTGACCAAATGTGACCAGAGTTCCAAAATGATTTGGTCTGTAAGAAGTTTGTGAAACCTTTCACATTTGTTTAACGAACAATTATATACTTTATTGTCTTTTTTTTTACTACAGTCTTGAAAAAGAAATACAAAGAAGGAAAAAGGAAAATGTTAAAAGGAGACACAATAAAGTTTCCTTAGAAAATCTGAACAAAAAGTCTGAGCACTGTAAATACTCTCTTGTAAACCTAATTCAAAACCAACAAGTAGAATGAACAAGACTAATTCTTTTTAGTTAGATGCACAAAAGACTATGGAAAATACACCAATTGGCAAGAGGACAGCCCAACATGTATATCCCTACCATTGAGGTTGTGTTGTTCCATCATTAAAGCTACTGCCAATATCTTGTTTTAAATATACGTAAAAGTGAATTTGTTAGTAAATCACATGCAATATATTTTGTTTAAAATTCTTTGGAAGACTTGACAAAGCCAATAATCTTTAAGGCTTAGTAAATCAGACGCTGTTTTTAAAGTAACAAAATGGCTTGCAATAAAGTTTATTTTTAAAAATAAGGCTTATAAGAAAAGGTTTCATTTAATGACTAATATTTCCCAATTGCTTCAAAGCACTGAGCATCTGTCTACCACTATGACAAACTTTTACATGGGACTAGAATACTTAAATTAAATGCTGTTACATCAAAACCAGAAAATTCTAGAAATTGGCAATGAACATACTATAGTGAGAAAATTATCACAATAAACTCTAGAAATAAATGTCTTCAAAAAATATTTTAACTACTCTAGATACCAGCAAAGCATGAATTATTTGCTATATTCAAATGATGCCCCACATGTGAAATAATTATTAAAAGGGTATACATGTATACATATTTATAATTCACATCAACATAAATCCCATACTAACAAGAAATATTTTGAAGATTTCTTCAGAAAAAATTATACACTAAAATAATTTTGCAATTTCTTTGTCTACATATCCTTATATTTTTAAGCAAAATAATGCAACATAAAATGCTTAAATTTTTCAGAAAACAATCACTGTTCATGATGAACAATACTGTCATCATTTAGAAATCAAAATCTTAAAATGAAAAATGAATCTTCTGAAGATAAAATTCTAGTAAGATGATCTTACCCATCTTTGTATAGTTAAACATTGTGACTTGTACCTATAAGGTCCTAAATAAATGACTGTCAAAAGGAATTTTAAGTCTAAAGGAAGGGAGCAAAGCTCATATCTTGGCAAATACTTGATGTTATTCTCATAAAATAACTGAGCTAAATGGTTTTCAAAACATTTCCCAAATAAAAAAAGATCAATATGTTTAAATAATTTATCCTATAATCTAAAATACTTTGTTTTTGAAAAGATTTAGAAATGTAAGTCTCAAATAAAAATTTGACAGCCAAGAAAATCCTCTCCCCCTCCTTTCCTCTCTCTGTTACTGTCTATCTTATGTCCCTATGTTTGTCTCTATCTCCATTGACTTCTCAGTTATGTGATAGCATATGAGTGAGCTTGCATACTATCTTTAATATTTTTTTAGTATTTTTAAGAAAGGAAAGAATTATTCTGCAAACATGTTAAGATGCAAGAAATCCTATGTTCCATTGTTTAAAAACAACTAATCCCTATTCTTTCTTCTTAATAAAACAAAGTTCAAAATGTGCATTTTAGCTTACAATTGAAGTAATGGCACTTCTAAAATAAACATGTCAAAACTAGAGCACGAAACAGTCTACCAGATAACAATATCAACTGGTAGGTTATATTGGGTTATAGTCTTTTTCTGAATTACTTCTAAAATTTAATCACTATAGACATTCCCTAAAGTGGCATAGTTCAGAAGCTCCAAGGAATGACATGATTTTTTCAAACTTCATTCCATGTACAATAGTGAATAATATATCATTAGAATGCATTTCAGATATCCATTGGAAACTATTTTTAAATCTTTTAGTTTTAAACTTGACAACCATCAATCATTCTGGACTTCAGATATCTTTTCTGTATAATTTGACTGACAGCACCTTGTCATTTAAATATGATGGTTCTAGTATTTATGCTTATTGTTGATACATATTAAGTTTATGTTTATTATTGTTGATACATATTAAGTTAAGAAATAAGGCAGTATTGACTTAAACAAATTGGACAAACATTCATCAAGTTCCTACTATGTACAAGGCACTCTGCTAGGTATACAAGAGTAAAATTATCATAATTTACAGAGTAACTTTTCTTTGGAATCCATGAAATTACCTTGAGATAAAGACCTTTGGTCCTAAATATGCTCTAAGATTCTTACACTGCTACTTCAACAGAATCACAACTGACACACACCTACCTACCAAGTTTTCAGAATTTTATTTTGTCTTACTATATAAAAAAACTCTAAACTGCATTTCTCTACAATGAAAATTCAACACCATGAGGCATTTTTCTTTCTACTAACCTATCAATTTATATAACCAAAAGATGTGGAGGTTTATGACTTGAATATGCCCTTTTAAAAACCAAAATTAAAATACCGATTAGGTATGCTGTTAATAGAACACCACTGTTATTATGCACATGAAAGCATATTTATGTTCACTGTCAAACATTACACAGTACCCAATTAAATATCAAGATACCAAGAAGGTATTGTCTTTTGTAAACCAATAATATTTAAACAGTTCCCTTATGTTATTATTTTGACATAATAATCTCAATAGGGTCAGCAACAGATCTAAAGACATGCATAGTGCAGCACCTAGACTTAAGATTCTTCTGTGTGTATTGATTACATCACACCCTCCTGGGGAAAGTTGTATTGTAATCCTATACTTTCTGCACCCAAACTATCATTTTAAGAGCATATGAACATTTTTCTCCTTTATTTTAAACAAACCATATTACAATAGGCTTAGGGTTATGTACATATTTAAACAACAGAAATGTACTCTGGAAGGAATTTTTGTGTATTTTTTTCATTATTATAGTCCCAATCCCACTGATTCATAAAACCCTCAAATCCAGGCTTTTCAAGAAGCATGGTCAGATGACCTTCAAACCCCATACCATAAACATTTCTGAACACTTAACAAAATATCAGTGATTAATTGTTTTGGGTGGATACCAGTTAAGTTGAATGTTCTTAATTTTCCAAGTCATAAAAGGGGGGGGGGAAGCCCAAACTATAAAAACTTTATATTTCCATATATATAAATTGTTATGTTTTCAAAAAACTATACCACCAAGAAGAATGGAAGCTCTTAGAAATGGCATACTATTTAGAAAATATATTTTAAATTTTTAAATGAAAACTGACCAAAAATAATAATAAATTATATCAATGCATTCTAACATTACAGAATGTCTTTAAATAGGTATTCAAGTAGTTATTGTACACTATCACATTTAAAGACTTACTGTTCTTCATAGTAGCCCTGTCAAAGTCAGCAGGACTTTTGATTCTTTCAAAACTGTCAGTCATATGATTTACACACTACCTATATAAATAGAATACTCTTTCTCAACACAGGCCAGGAAATGTTTTAAACAGAGTAGTAGATTCAAGAAGAGAAGGTAAGGCCATAAGTACCAGCTAAATTGAGATAGAGAAAACATTTCAAAAATTGAATAAGTAGGATTATTAGAAAACTCCTAAAATATTAACCAGAATAAAATTTAAAAAGAAGAGTACATTATATTCTCATCAACTTCATTCTAGCTATGAAATTGCTAAGACCTATGTAGTTTATAACAGGCCTGTATAAAAGGATTTCTAATTATATATTCATATAAATGCAAGAATTACATATACAACAATATTTTAAAAGTTAATTTATGCAAATATATTTTTGAAAGCAAATTTACTGCTAAAACTATTAAAAAAGAGAGGCTACTGAAGTGTTGTTATATTATAATAAGCCTTTTCAGAAGTGTTAAAATTCTAAATGTGATCTATTAATCAATTATTTCAAATTGTAACCACTAGGTAATTTAAATTCTGATTCTACATGATTTAAGAATTTAAGACAAATATAAAATGTCTTAACATATATATGTATATGTTTCAAAGGGAGAAACAGAAAAGAAAATTACACAAAGGTATGATTAGCAAAAGAGATTTTTTTCATTTATCTATAAAGCAAATTTATGAGATCGTAAAGAACAATTTAACAACCTAAATAAGGTTAAAAGAGGGGTAGGAGTAGAAAAAGACTGATGTCAATGATTTTAGTAACTCATTCTTGGATTCAAAAAAACATCACACAAACCAAAAGGGATGGCTTCATTTCCACATATTGGACAGGAAGCATAAAATCAAGTAGCTTGTATATGAACTCATAATATATTTATGTATATAAATCCTGCTTCCTTTCACAGTTTATGCTTATCCTTCTACATGTAAACAGACAATAATGATGCCCAGACGGTTTGAATAGGAAAAATGCTACAGAGTGAAATCAGGAAGCTGCAGAAACCATAAGAATACAGACCAAAAGGGAATATTTTCTTATGGTTTCCACTGCTTATCTGCTATTTCAAATGTGTGTATACTTTTTTGGAAAAAAAAGAATAGAATGTTACTACAAATGTGCAACACAGTAAATAGACATATATGTACAATGTTTATATGTGTATAAACACACACATACATACGGTACAAATAAATTTATACAGAAAAAGGAAAGCGTCTGGGGGATATACCCTAACAAGTCTGAAGGTTTGAGTCAGAAGAGCAACATATTATTATTAATAAAAATGTTTTCAATTATTTTTGCTTACAAAGCAAAACAGAAAACATTCAAGTTTTGGTCCCCTCCCCCCTTTTCTCTAAGTGCTACTTTCTATACCTTTTCAAGGAAATCTTTTCTTTTAGTGGAATTAGTAAAGCTTGTAATTTTGTGAATGTTGTTGCAACATTGTAATTACAGTATTTTTGTAATGAATAGTATAATGAATTTTTATTTCTGAAACCAAATATTGACTTTCTGATTGTGATTTGAGATTTCTTAAAAAGGTGGAACAATTTATATATACATATAAGACATTTGCTTTAAGACGTAGCCTGGTCCATTTTAAACGTACGAGCTAGAACCGCCTCTGGCCACATGCTTTTTTGAGTTTCCTCCCTTAAAGGGACAGTATCCTTGGAGCTATTATTTCCTACACCCTGAAGTTAGCCAAAATGCTAGATTAGCAAACTCCTTTCTCTATATATACTTTCTCAAAATATTGCTTAGTGTGGAGTGTACTTTCAAATCTTATTATAAAATCAAATAATTATGTAAGATACATTAGCTGATTTTGACCCAATATATGGCTAACTTATGGGGAGGGGAGGGAGATGGCTAAAAGAGAACTTGTAGAAACAAACGACCTTTCCTTATATAACCTCAGAAGTGAATTGGCATTTTATTTGTTCATCTGTTATTTTGCCATTCACCTTTTAAGGGAAGTCATTATCAATCTTGCTATAGGCTAAAAATGGTAAATAAGCAAGAGTTACGAAATTTCAAAGATTCCGTATTCCTTTGCAGGGGGAAACTCTCAAGTAGTAGACCTAAAGATTATAAAACTTAAAACTATTTTATCGACGAATATACAGTTCACAAAGCTTAAAATAATGTAACTGGACTTTTGTTTCTGTACACCTAGTATCTACGCGATGAATACAGAGAGAGAAAATGGACAGAAAAAAAAGTTTTTCTTACTTGGTGTACAAACACATCGACTGGAACATCCAAGGGGCTTCCCTCTCGGTTTACCATGGAGATGAATCCAAATCCCATTCGCACGTTGAACCATTTGCAGTGGCCTGTTCCGTGCAAAACCTGGGATTCTTCTTCTTCCTGCTCCTGCAGCTTCCCGGGTTCGTCTCCACCACCTTTACTTGCCCCCCCTTTGATGGAAGACGACAAAACACATGGAATTACTACAATGATACCACATGTCCACGTTACAATATAAGGAGAGAGCTTAAGAGGGGGAAGGAGAAGCTTTATAAAATAATCTTTTGAGTCACATTTTCCATAAGTAAGCAGTCCTTAAAAGGGGGGTGAGGGGGACCTGCAATGTTCTGTAGATCAGACCAGCGCCCACGTTTCTGTACATACGTGTATATTTTCATTTAACTCCATCTTTCAGACACATCATTACACTACAGCATATAAGAATATAGTTAGCTTAACAATGATTCCATTTCCAAACGAAAATGTTCAGGAAAACTTCTCTTTTCAAGGCGCGGGACGAAGGAGAAACTGGGAAGATTGCATAACTACTTGTTATTGCACAAGCAATAGTACTGGAACGAGAATTATTTTGCAACGTGCATCTTCTATGAAATAACCTTCGATTAAAGTTAGGAAGGAATGAGGAAAGAGAGCAGGTGTATAAATGTTTTCTTGGGTGCACCAACTGAAACTGTGCTTAATCACACCCGAACAATTCAAACAATAGCCCCCAGAAAGCTTTTCAAGTTGTGAATCACTGTGGGCGGTACAAAACATTTTTGGAGATCTATAACAATAGGTTTGCAGAAAGCCCCCCCTTGAGAGATCTGAAGGGGGGGCAAAGTAAATGCATAGTAGTGGAGCAAAAGCGGGAGGGGGGGGCAGGCAGGCAAGAGTGAGAGTGGGGGAGGGGAAGAGAGGAAGAGGAAAAAATCATAGTAAAACAATAGAAAAGAAAATTAACCTTCGGCCATGTTGCCCCACGGGCCCTCTGCTCCAAACTCGAGAGATGAAAACTTTCCCTTTGGAACGAGGTGATCTTCTGCATCAGTCTAACATCTTGATTTTGAGCGATCACAAATTTAGCTCGCATGGTCTAATGTGCTTTCCCTCTTTTGATTTTTTCCCCCCTTCTCTCTCCCTCAGTTTCTGGCCCCCTGAGCACACGTGACTTTGTCAATTACATGCTTTCTTGCTACTAATTTCACATCGGATCCTTAAGGGGTTGGCAAGAGGAAGAGATAACCAATCGCCATTTCATCTATGCTGACATCAAAATAATTTATGAATGAACAAGAACTCAAACGTTATCTACCAGATTATTTGGAACATTTCTTTACGGTAAATCAGGGAGCTGATTCTGTGCATCTTATTCAAACACAATTCAGGTTTCTAGAGAGTCATCTATTTAGGCAAATAGTGTAAGTCATACATTTGTAAACGTGTGTCGTAGACTAGGATTTCTAAACGTTTCTTTAAAAAAAAAACCACCACGTATTTGTATTCATGGAAGTTACACAATGGAAATGATATTACATGTTTCCTATCTACCAACCATAACAGTTAGGAGCAAGAATAAATTATTTCGTGGTTTAAGAGAGTTCAGAGAGGAAAAATACAATTCTTCTTCATATTCTAGTTAATTACATCAAACTATGTTTCCACGATAACTCGGAAGATTTGGATATACACCTCTCACTACGCAAAATCGCCCTGTCTTTGATTTCACCGAATAATTTCAAATTCAAATTCAAAGTCTACCAGAAACTTGATATCATCTTAATACTGTCAAAATGTGTAGAAGTTTGGCATTTCATAACAATTTTGGAGGGGATGAGTGAGAAATTGTACTTCACAGGTTTCTCCGCCATCTCTTTCCGGGGGAGGAGATGTGATTAATGACTTCCTAAATAAGAGCCTAGTTTTCAAGCCTAGAATAAGAGTGAACCTCAATCAGCGGCGATTGTTCCCCAGGAGCTGAGAGGAGGAGGGAAGGGAGGAGGGGAGGAGAGAAAAAAGGGGGAGGGGAAAGGGAACGAAGGGGAGGAGTGGAAAAGGAGAAGGGAGGAGGAGGGGAAGACAGTATGAAGAAAGGAGAAGGGAGGTGGAATGGGCAGGAGAAAGAAGTAGAGATAGGAGGAGCAAGAGAAAGAAGGTAATTAGGTATAATATTGACCAGGGCACTAACATTTTAAAGCTGTACCATTATTGGTGGAGTCAAATAGATGAATGATTTCTAACGGATCTGGTGGCCTCCCACTTTAATGTAATTCCCTCTCAAATATAGGACCTTTTATATTGTTTCAGCTATTGAAATAGCATGATTACACGATTCCGGTGTAAATACTATTGCATTTATGGAATAGTATGATATAGGTTTTAGACATGGTTTGCCTAGTATTTGTTTCATTTAAAACGGAAAATGTTTCCCGTTTATGAAAATCAAAAATACACAATAGCCAATTCTCCGCCTCCCCCACCCCCATCCCACCCCTATTTTCTTAGATAAGCAGTTTACACAAAAAACTACAGATACTACTTCCCTTCAATAAGCTCGGAGCCCTCCCCTCCCCCTGCATACTCAGGCCTCTCCTCCACCCCTTAACCCACCCTTTTCAGCCTAACACACACTCCCAACTCTTAAAGCGTAGTTTAGCACATACTAAAATGAAGATACAGTCAAAAGAGACACTGAAAAACATATATTGGATTCCCATTGCACCCCCTCTGTCCTAATTAGAAGACAAAAATGTGTGGCAATCTGTCCAGATCTGAAATAAAGAGTTTTTTACCTAAACTGTAAGTATTTTCAGTTGTTGGTTTTGCTTTGTTTTGTTTGGGGGTGGGGGGGTTGGTTGTGGCTTTAATCTGTCTGACCAGTTTAGGAAGCTTCTTTTGCTTGGTATACTTTTTTTTTGCTGTTTCTTAGGATAGAGTACAAACCTTTTATCTTTTTTGGGGGGGAGGATAACAATGAGTCAGCTGGTGTAGACCTGAAAAGGAACTGAATAAAATGCAAGCATCTGGCAAGGGAAACAAGGTTTAAATTTTGAGTTTTCTTTACATTTTCAAATACATACTATTTAAACAATGAAAGTCCATATATTAAGTTGTGTAACTTGGTTTCTACATCACTGGTCTGTACATAATAAATGACTATCACAAATGCTATTTGACACGAAAACATTTTGTAAACTAGAAAATTAAAAATTCAATTCTTAACAAAAAGTACCAGGTCGTCAAGTACTTAAGAGATAACTTTCTTTGATAAAAAAATCGATTGGAAAATGCACAAAATATTTCCAACAAAATAATTTAGATTAATGTGTTATAAAAAAAAAGGCTATCCTAAAACACATAGTGTTTTGTTAAACATACCCTCATTTTAGTGGTATTTAAAAAAAAAAAACTAGTGTAGTAAGACTATTTCCAGGCAAAACCCAAACTATTCCCTAGTATTCGTGTCTGATTCCTTTTATTTTTAGTTTGATGAAACTCAATTTGCTAAGTGAAAAAAAATAAAGACAAGGCTAAAATTAGCTAAGAAAAGACTACAATCACCAGACAGCTGAAGCACGTTTAATGCTATAGTTACAAGATACAAGAACAAGCCCCGATTTGGGGGCCTCCAGTATTAGTGGAATTAAGGTAGGGTTCACTGGACTGGTCACTGGTGTCAGATGTTATCGACTCATTCATTTCCTGAGAGGGACATCGGCCTTTCAAGTTGTGTAGAACGTAGAGCTCTTTCCAACTGGGAACTCTCAGAAACCCTCTAAAATTCATTCACAAAGAACTGAAGGCAAATACACATACATACCTTTTAAAACACCCACACACAAAAGAAACAGGGTTGGGAAATAAAGTATCACTGTCCCATTTCACGTTGCCGGGCAAAGTCACTGTCAACTGAAATCGATTTATTCTCTTGCCCCACCCCCAAAGAAATCTTCTGAGAGAGAAATTATTTTATAAACTGAACACAATCTCTTGATGCTCATAGGGGGCTTCTTTGACACGAGAACGCCCTACAGCTCGACTTGAATGCTTTCCAATTTGTCACCTTCCTGCAGTCTTCTGGTTTTAATTTTTTTTTCATTTCCGACTAATTTTAATACCTGAAAGAACTCGCATTTGACTCAAAACGCATGTTTTATATCTGTGAGAGCCAAATACTTTGTTAGCTTGATTTATCGCGGTTCTTTCAAAATCCTTTGAAATAAGATCAAGTAGCTACCTAGGAATCGTCATTGTGCTTTCTAAAAATTACAATGTAATAAACACAAAATGAGTGGGCTCTGAGTTTTGGTTATCCCGATTACGTGGTTTCTCCATTTAAAACAAGCGGCAGAGTGTTTTCTCAAAGTGGTCCAGCTGTTTTTTTTTGTTTTGTTTTGTGTTTTGCAATAATACCGTACTGGGAGCCGAATGAGGTACCACTACTCAATCTTTACTTTCAACTCCTACTCTTGGTGCACTGTGACTTCTATTATAGACAGAAACAATGCTCCGGTTCTTCTTAAAACTAGGAGGAGGGGCTGCAGCACTCCTGCTAATAACTCCACCGGTTTTATCCTCCCTCAAAATAAAACCCGGTGTTTGCAGCCAATACAGATCCCAGCTCTGTCGGGTACTTTACCCTCCAATCTTTCCCATTCAGGGACTAAGATGATCCCCTAGGGTCAAAGAAACCCACCGCCAGGAGGGGCAGGTTGACTTGCACTCTTCCAGAACCTCTAGCCCCGGCTACTTCCTCTCTCCTTTCTCTCTTGTTTCACCTTTTCCTTTTTTTCATCAGTTCAACATTGCCTCTCTTGATGTTGAGCTGCTCCCAACAATACTGCAAAGCTTCCTTCTCAAGAATTACTAGTGATCATTTCTCACTAATTAAACGACTTTCACATTTGGCCTCTTGCCCCTTCCCAGATGTACTTCTAAAAAAACCAAGACTAAACAAAAGAGTCCTTCTCTCCCTCCTGCCCCGCCCCCACCCACAATCATTGAGCAGAATTTACTGCTTTTGCTGTATCTTGAGGTGTTCATCACCTAAAACCGGATCCCTTTATTCCTGAAAAACCGGGATGAACAGACAGTTTAAGAAATCAACCCTAAGGTAAGAAAGGCCATAGAAGATTAGTTATATTAAGAGACAGTAATGCCAAGAATGAGAATGCCTACCTAAATAAGGATAACTGATAATGTATGAATCTCTACTACAATCATTCTGAAGTCAAAACACCGTTTTAAGTGTTTGATGGTTAATATAAAAAAGAGACAGGAAGAAAGGAGGTGGAAGAGGGGAGAGGAAGCGGAGATGTTCTCGTTAAAGACCGCAAGTCTTCCTGCAGCGTGATCTTTTCCCGCCTAAATGACGCCACAACCAAAGCGTCCCTCCTGTCCCTTCTCCATCTCCCTTGTTCCAGTAAGCATTTTGTGAGATTTCTACGCAATCATCTTTTCTAGAAAACCTTGTAATCATGAAACCAATTAAACGGAGTAACCAATGGAGAGGAGTAACCCTAAGAACGCGTATCTCCATCACCTTATTAAGGCAAAATTTCGTTGTATTGTCTCTTTAATTTCCACTTCTGGAACCAAAATGATTAAATTTACCTCTATTTGTTTAAACTAGGAATTTTTCATACCTGAAAAAAAAATCATCAAACAACTTTTCAAGCCTTTTCCCCATCTATAACTTGGATCTATGGGAAAATGTATTCTATTTGAACTATTGAAGTCTGAATCTGTCTCTGTCTCTCATGTATTCAAAGAACAAGCAGAACTGAGATTCTTTATATGTGTAAAGAGAGTATATTTTGTTCCAATAAATTTCATTAAATTAAAACATCAGAAACAAATTAAGCAAAAAAGGAAAACTGACTCCCTAAAATACTGAAATGGCAAGTGAGATAATTTTGCTGCTTTTTCTCTTAGAACCAAGTGAAGTAAATATCTTGTGGTTACTTTCAATCAAAATTTCCTGATCTGTGGTCAATAAAAATAAATTCAAAAACATGTTTCAGTATCTAACTGAAGATTTTAATTGAATTTAAAGCTCAATTATAGATTTAACTTTAAATGGGAAAACACAAGAAAAAGCTTTAAATTATATTCTAGATTTCTTTACTTTCATATATCCTGAACAGACCAAGGTGATCTGAACTCCTTCAAAGTAAGTGTATTTCTTCATACTTGTGTTAGGAAAATGGAATGTTATCAATATTGCTCACCTTGGATATTGATTTGAGACATTAAATATTTTTTATGTGCTATGATTCACTAATTTCTTTCTGAAAAAATTCTGTAGAAAATTTATAACTAAATATGAAATTAATGAATATTATCAATGAAAATTAAGTGAAATAAAATACGGGAGAAATCTGCTTTCTCTCCTAAAGACAATAAAACTCATCTTTTAAACTTAAGTATCTCATATAAAACATAATGAGCTGAAAGTCTGACACAGTAAATAACTTTTAGACTCATTTTAATGGATATATATTATCTAATAGATTATGGTAATTATTTTGAAATTCACATATATTCAAAACAAGTTGAAATGTTCTTTGGGAAGAAACAGAAAATAAGAGAAAAACAATGCCTCAGATAATAAAGACCTTAAGAAACATGGAAGAAGCCTGATTTAGTTAAAAGAGACTGAAAAGTGAGTGATGACCTAAGTTCTAATCCTATTTACTGCATCACTTTGGTTAAATCAATGAACTTTTCTGGACCTCAATATTAACCTCAGGAAAATGAAGGTGTTGAACTAAGTGATTTCTAAAATTCCCTTTCAGCTTCAAAATTCTATAATTATTTTAATATTTCTGGAAATGCAGTTTGTAGCCTTCTAACACATTCACAACTTGGGCTATAAATTTATTACCAACATGTTCTAAACTGATGAGCAAGTTAAGGGATTGTCTAGAAGTCTCACTTAGAATACTTGACATCTTATTAAATTCAATAAATATATCAGTGTTAAACATTCTATAACAGAAAATGTCTATGACTTTTCCCTCTCATGTTTTCAAGAGGGCAAACAATAAAGTAAAAGCATCCTGTGAATTAAAATGTTATGGCTTCTCTTTAGAATCTTCTTTTTCCATGATCATTTATCATGGTAGCACTATTATGAGAGGATATAAACCAAAAGGTTTAAACACTCTCCACCATCTTTTCACAAAGGAAAAGACATATTGCTATCAAACTCTCAATTCTAAAACACTATCAACACCTAGCATCATTATTAAATCTCTTGGTACTTATTTATTCATCTTTGCTAATTAATTTGATAAGTCAGTCAAGGGAACTATCACAAGAGATAACCTCCCTTTAATTGCACTTGTGTTTGATGCTTTCACACCCTGCTAGCCTACAGCACTAACACTTATGGATGGTAGAAATGGATCTGAGCTAATCTGGACAAAAGTCAGATAAATTCATCAAATTGTATCATCATAAACTGAAATTTCTTATAACTGAATACGCACTATATTTTTTTTCTTAGGATTTCTGGAACAAAATAATTACCATTTATGTGACACTTTAAGGTTTGCAAAATATGTTCCTCACAACAACCCTATAAGGTAGGATCATTATTCCCATTTTATAGATGAGGCAAGTGAGGTTTTAAAAAACTAAAGTGATTTATTCATTATTAAAGATAGATTAATAAAAATTCAAGCAAGCATTTAAACCCAGCTTCCTGATTTTAGCCAAGTGTTTTTTGCACTCCTACATACCACTTCTCAAAATGAGAAAAATCTATCACAAAAATCAAACTTTATGATTATTTGCCCCAATCTAATCATAATAAAAACTACACATTTTTTAAATTATTTATGTTCTACTGTATTTTTGTTTTGCTAAAAATTTCCCAATTAAAAAACGTTAAGAGCATAGATTCTTAAAGAGAAAATGTTCTCTGGCTTCAACTCTGCCTCAAATTCCAGGCTCCCTTAAATGAAAAGCACACCTTTTACAGGAGGCCTTTCCCCTGTTATTAGTGATTTCCTCTCCCCACAAAACAAAACAAAAAAAATCTTTGTATTTACTTTGTACCTATTTTGTATTTGCTTGTCTGAATACATGATGTCACACTCCAAAACGTAAGCTACTTAAAAGAAAGAACTATTTCTCTTTGATCTTTGCATTTCTAACCCCTCAAACATAGCATGATATACAGTAGACACTTAACAAATTCTAGCTGAACTTTCTTGAATAATTCTGAAAACATTTACTTTAAAATACATATTAAAATTTTGGGTTTTTTAAGTTGAGCCACATTATTTGCAAAATCATATTTCTAATTTAATTACACAGAAGAGTAGCCTGAAAAAATGGAAAGAGCACTGGTCTTGCAGTTGAAAGGCCTGGGTTCAAAATCTGCCTGTGACACCTACTAGCTGAATTACATAGACAAGTGACAATTTCTTTGAACTTCAATTTCTCGTCTGTAGGACAAGATTAATAATAATGCTAACATCATCTCCCTTAAAGCATGGGTGTAAACAAAGTGTTTTTTATGCTTTAAAGTCTTACATAGATGTGGATGCTTGTTTTCCCAAGCAAAGAACTTTCTTAGATCTGTTAACCTTTTGAGTATCTATCTTCAATTCTATGTAGGTGCAATGGCTGGCAATATGAATACCCATTTTCAAACATAGGTAGGCAGAAGCCAGCTGAAAGGCTGGGAGAGCCCAGTAGATTGTTCAATTTCACTATGAGCAAATTGTGTAAATTTCATTTACACTTGGAAATCTGCAAATGCTACAAATTAGGGCTTGATTTATTGTTCTGTTGATTTCTAGACTTGAGAAAGTTATGGAGAAAATGTTAGTACAGATTAAACTTAAAAGTTTGCAATGGGTACATCATCCCCCAAGACCTGGTTGTTAAATATTAACCAGCATCCACCACCCCCCACCACCCCAGATTTTATCTGTTTCTGAAGTTTTCAGAAGGGAAGAAATAGTAATTCCTGTGAACGTTAAGAAATCTGAGTACAAGTAGTTATCACAAACTTTAGAGCTGGTCAGGATCTCAGAGTTTACTCTAACAAACTCTTCACTTTACTGATGAGGAGACAGGTACAGAAAAGCTAGGCGCTTTGCTTAAGGTCACACAGAAAGTAAAATTAGAGGAGACTATATTTAAACTAGATACTAGGACTTCCCACCTAGTACTCTCTTCCCACTACACAACACTAGAAATAATGCCTGTTATAATATGGGAAGTCCTTTAGAGGAAGGAGAAATAGTAAGAGCTGTTAAGATCTGCTGTGCTTTCAATTTATGAAAAAAAAATCAGCTAAGTAAAACATTGAAAAACAAACAAAACTAACCTGGGCTTGAAGGAACCTTCTTAAATGACCTCATCATCTTCTGAGGAACCTGGAATTAGAGAGTTCAAGTCAGAACTTTGTTCATTCTACCAGAGCACCCTATTTAATTGCCTCTTCCCCAACTTAACGGCTCATTATAAGGCCATAAAATGGCAAGGCTTTGACTCTGTGAAGTGACCTGTAAACTTTTTAACTGTTTAAGACTTACCTAGCTCATCAAATTCACAATTAGATAACCAATTGGTATAACAATCAAACTGGGAACCCAGCACCTTGCCTTGCCTTTTCCTGTTTAAAGGGCACTGTGTAAACAAGGTCCTTTAATTTGGTTTTTATTTTATTAGTACTATACAATTAATGATGTGGTCAAAAAAACCCACAACTTTTCTGAAAAATCAAAACTGTTTTTCCCTTATTGATTAATAACTTATTTAATTATAAATAATAATTCAATAACTCAGAAGTTCAACATGTACCTGGCTCACCCCAGAATAGCTGTTATTTATATGGTCTTTCAGGGTTTGCAAAAAACTTTATGTAGATTTTCTAAATTAAACCTCACATACTAAGGTGGGTTTGGTACTACAGCTTTTATCTTTGTTTTTAACAGATGAGGAACCTGAGTCACAAAGACTATTAAGTGACTGGTTCCTGCTCACATTGTACCCATACTGGACTTTCATTTCCTTTCAAATTTTTTTAAAAAGAAATCTCTCAAAAATCTAAGTTTTGTAACATATCCAAATTAGATCTCAAAATTCCTTTCAGGTGGTCTAACAGAAAATCTTCCACTTATATTAATAGTTGAAAGTAATATATTTAGCCAATATATACTGTGCATTAAACTAAATTTGGGAAGATAAAATTATTTTCCCAAAGAACTTGTGTAATTTATAATACTTTTTCCATTGAGTAGAATGTAGAAAATGTCATAAACCAATAAAATGTGCTCCCTTCCTTCACTCCCACTTTCTAAAAGCCATTCAGCAACAAGCAACAGTAAGTGGCAAAAAAGAAAAAAAAAAAAGTACTCAGGATGGTTATTGAAAGATAATTTCTACTCAAGTTGTGTAGTCATTTAAGGCATAGAAAATGAATTTGTTTGAACATGCACAAGCTCACCTTCTCCAGCAATGTTTTTTCTCCCTTTGCTTGACTTTTAAAGTTCTATATCTACTATTTCAACCCCTCAAAGAAACAGTATTTGTAGCATCTTTTGGATGTGTATTTAATTCTTTTATCAAAAGAAAATGGAGGTTTTTCCAAGTGCAGAGGTCTACTAAATGCTGGCCCAGGACCCTTTCTATAAAGGGTGACAATTCCTCTCCATAAAGCTTAGAAGCAAAAAGGTGAATAAAAGATTTGTGAAGCTCAAACCACTACAAATTAAACCCTTCTCAGTTATCCTTGGTCTTTAATAGCAAAAGATAGGCTACAGTAGACTGTACCTTTCTCCTTTTTAAAATGTAGTATTGTATTCTATGTAGCATCTTTTCATGTTGAAATTAACACTGGAATTATTAATAAGGAAATCTCACTATAATTTCTGTATTATGCTTATAAGTTGGAGGACTTTTTAATGTGACCTTTAAAGACATAAATGGATTAGGCTAATTCATTGATTTTAAACAATTCTAGGGGGTTCCAAAAGAAAACCAAAGGGATATGATGGAGAAAACAGAGATATTTTTAAACATGGATATTAAAGTTAATTAAAATATTATTGAACTTCAGTGTTCTTTCACCAAGACTATTAAGAACAAAACTACTCTTCAGTCTTTTGGGATTAAGTCCATCACAAAATTAAAAATCAGAAATTTTTAAAGTCCAAGTATACACTGAATACATTTAATAGTCATTTATTCACTATTATTTTTACCTTATTACTTAAAAGATAGTTCACAGTTTAAATATTTGTACATATTTTATTTTGCCTTTATTTAAAAGTAAATATCTGACTGGAGCACATTTACATAGATAAGCGTAACAAGTTATTTGAGATCTTAACCAAAAAAATAAAATATGCAAATAACAAATAACTTTACCAATTGTTTATACAAATACAGGTATGGTTTACTGCTATGGGATGTATTTTATTTAAAAAATACACCCAAGCTCTACCTATGGTCTGCACATTCCTATACTCTACGATTTATATTCATCTTTTAAAATATATTATATAACAATTTTTTTTTCAGATATGGTACATATTTTTAATTTGTCACGGGAAGTACATTGATTTCATTACTTTAACATGCATTAATATCAAAATGATGAAAATATGCAATAAAATTGCCTAAAATGTGACACTTCACATGTACATGATTATTACTTTATAGGGTTAACAGTTTAGTGGCTTACAGACACCACCTAAGTTTGCCAGTTGACAAGTTAAAGAAAGAACTGAGATGCACTAGTTCACCAGAAATATAGACCATACAATTTTAATATACAATATTGGATACACAACTTTAGTATCACTAAAATTTTAATGTCAAATGTTAATGTTTAATTCTAATTTTTGTTTCCAAGAACACCGGTAAAAAATATTAAATAAATACTAGTTTTGGAAACAGCAAAAAGCATATTTAGAAGGAAAATGCCAAGAGAGTAATCAAGAAACGAGTTATTTCATGACAGGTGACAAAATCAGAATTTCTAAAAAACATTTTTGCACAATTTTTGGAAAGGAAGGATTTAACTAACAGCAATATTTTCCTGAATAATGTTAAGGGCATATGCCAAAGAGCTTAATTCTATAACTAATCATTATCTGCCACCACATCAAATGATATAATTTAAAATAAAAACAAAGTAATTTTTCAACAATAATATTTTTACTGATCAAATTAAAAAAAAAACCCAACCTTCTACATGTAAGGGGGCATACTAAAAGTTTTCAAAAAACAAAATCCAAAACACAACACTCATTAAAATGTTAATTTAAATTTAAAATAATTGAACATTGTCTAAAACACACTTTGGGGAACACTAGAATTAATATTCAGCACTGAATTGGAATTGTTGCTCTTACTACAAAAAAAGTTCATATATTTAGCTAGAAATGAAAAGGTATCTTAAAAATATTCAATATAATTGCATATACACTTTAATAAGGTTCCAGTCATCATGCAAATTATTCATTATACAATACCCATCTTTTTCAAGTCTTCCTTTTTAAAAATGTATTCTATAAAATTGTAATCCATGAATTCAATGTTCTTTGGTTGAAGGGTGAAAACTGAACTGTATTTTAGATACAATTAGAAATAGCATTTGATAGCAATCATGGGCACAAAATGGTGACTTAAAACAAAAGGTTGACCTTGTTTGCTGTTAGGAATGTTATATGTGAAAGAAATATGGAGCAACTTAAATATTAAAATAGCACACTGTCTTGAATAAATGTTTTTATTTAACATATTTTCCATCTGAATTTAATAAAGTATTTAAATTTGATAAAAGGCATGGGAAGGATGAAAGAATTGTTGGTATTTGGAAATGCTGAAAATTCCTGAAAACTCATTTCAATGGTGCATTCATTTTTATCTTTCAAGAGAATTTGCTTTTATCTATATCATGTAAAGCATTTAATTGTAAATAATAGTGATATTTGTAGCACTGCTGAATTACCACACAGAATTAAATTTTCTGGACAGCTTTACAAATTTGATTTCAGTTAATCTGACATAAGATATGAATACCTCTAAAAACAGGTCTTGCTTTTAAAATGATGTTATGAATAAATAGTTTACTAGAAAATAAGAACATTCAATCTCCTGGAAACTGACTACAAGTCAATAGGCACATTATAAAAGCAGTTTACAGATATTGCCAATGGCACAAATGTTTATTTGATAGTCACAATTTTCTTTAACTTAAATGGTATATTGAGATACAAATGAGCTATAGCACAGTTGGTTTTGCTCATGCAAATGTTTTGCATTTTTCACCACAAGAAACAATAGTTTTATATGATAAAGCTTCCAACTGAGTAATTGTTCAGATCACTGGGAGTAGAAGTGAAATGAGACAAAGCAAGAATAGTTTTAGATTTCTAAGATAAAAGGCAAGATAGATGGAAAAATCCTCTTCTAAGAGAGCTTTGTACATTTGAAGACTAACCATAGTTTCAAAGTTAATAGAATTAGATTTTAAGTTAAATTGCCAATTTGTAAAATGGTAACAAAGTTTCCAAGTGAAATTAGAAACACTTTCATTTAATTCCAGTGTTAACAAAAAGTATTTTGTTTTACACATAATTTTGCTATTCAGTAATGCTAATAGTTGTTTTGATGCTTATTTTGAGATGAATAAGTATGCAAAACCACTTTTAATGTACTCAAGCATTTTCCATAGGCATCTAATATGTAAAAAAAGTTTTAGTTTTCTCATATTTTTATCACTGACTGATAATTGTACAAGTTTTTTTTTTTATCAAATTAATAAATAGTTGGGTTGTAACTGTTGATGTGTTTAAAAATGGTCCTGGATACTTTATTTGCTTTTTAAACCTCTGTATCATACAAAATACTTTCTTTTAAATACTTTAGGAGGGCTTAAATAAAACAATGTGCATCAATTAAAACATACATGTTGATTTAAAAGAGTACATAAAAGTTATCCCATGAATTATCATACACACATATCCAAATACTTATATATAATATACATGAATGTCTAAATAGTGATCCCTTAATTTCATGGTTTCTTTCTTGGAATTAAGGAATAATTTAGACCTATCTACTTAAAAATAAGACTTGGAAACTTTAAGATATACTGTTAGAATATAAATATTCTCTAATGAATATCATAAAATATTTCTCCAATTATAATTGATCATTTAACACTACAGACCTCTTTTCTGTATAATTAAGCTTTTGTTCAACTAAGAAAAAAACAACTAGAAACTGATTGCTTGAAAATGAGCTGCATGACCTTTGTCCTGGTTTATCACCTTTGACCTTTAATTTGATGATCCTGCATATCAACTCCTTCTATTTTTAGAAGTAGAATGTCAATAAAATTGTGTTTAAAAATTTACTGCCTTTGCATTGAAAGATTAAACTCATTATAATTTGCTTTTCAAGTAAACTTTCTATGTTAGCATGAGTCCAAAAACCAACAACATATTCATGATGTTAAATTGTATCTCTAGCTAAATAAATTCAGGCATCTCCTGTCTCATAAAAGTTAGGGCAGAGAAAAACTTATTAAATATTATATTTACTTTTTTCTTTCCTTAACAATTTCAATTATTGTTATGTACCAAGTGGAACGTGTTTCTTAGATGATTTCCTAATTTAAATAATTTTGGAGACAATGTTTTTGATGTAGGTTTGATGTTTTATCAAAATCTGATACAGCAGGAAAAAAAATGGCAACCACAAAGCTCATCCTCAACCTTACAATCTCATAACTAAGGAAGTGAATTGGTCATTGTTTAAACTGACTTAAAAATCATCTTTATCTGCAAGTGGCAGGTCTTAAGACAAGAGAGAATTCCAATATTGATCCTATTGATTTTAGTGACACCCCCTCAATATAAAAGTGATAGAGTAAATTGATATACTTTTCCTGTGATCAAATTTGCTCATCATTGTTATTAAAATGATTGCATGTTCAACACATATAAAAGAAATGCATACACATACATCTATATATCTTGCTACAGTTATTGTTATATCTGAACCTCCACATAACTTTAGACTGTTTTCAGCTGGATTCAGTAGAGATCAATATGGCTGTCTTGATTCAGCACTCCGGTCAGCGACATCATATAGTGTCATTATGTCATAGGAGGAGCTCCTCCACAATACCACTATACATGTATGTATTGAGTAAATTTTCTAAGTGATGGTGACCATATACAGCTTTCTGGATATGCACATCAATTTAAAAACACATAAATGCAAATAATCATCTTTGTTTTGCTTTGTGAGTCAGTAGCTTATTTTATCCTTTTTAAATAAAAAAAATCACATATAATCCTTACTATTAAAGAAAATTACATTCAATCCTTATTACTAAATTGAGTATCTTCTCTGTAAAAAGTAACAATCAGTTTTAACATACATACTCAGCCTTTGAACATTGAACTTTTCTGTTTTCTTCCCCATCCCACCTCTCCCTCTTCCCCTCTTCTTCCCCAAATAACAAATCATGTTTCTGGATCACAGAACTATAAAGGAAAATTAAAGTTCACTCCAATAAACCTTCCAAAACAACAACAAAATCCTTTAGCTATCTATACCTTACCATGTACCTAAGTAGTTTAAAACCTGATTACAATTCATCATTTAATTCTATAAATTTTTATTCAGTTAAAATATGGGCCTAGAAAAATCATTTTGTGTTCTGTATTTCTGAACACAACACAATCTGATACATGTGTAAAACAATTTAATCATTTTAGGGAGATATCTTCTCATATCTGAAGCATGATTTTTTTATATGCATGTCCTAAAATTTATTTTTCTTCTTAATCATGAATTGGAAACTACCATAGCAATATTTTACATACACCAGAAAACTTACATTGTCAGTATTCCCAAACAGGTAACCACTATTTAATGTTTTCTTTGTATACAGTATACAAGAAGAAAACATTTTACATTTGGTAAATTTACCAGAGTTCTTTGTGGCATTTGAGCAATTTACATTTATACTGTCACACAAATAAAAATAAGCAATTTTAAGAGGAATATGTTAGAATACTAGCATTTTAAAAGTTACAATAAACACACTGTTTCACTTGCAAAAGTATGATTAACTGTATAATTTTTTATAGTCACGTATATTTATATTGTCACACAAACAACAATTTTAAGAATGTTAGAATACTAACATTTTAAAATTTACTACAAACACACTGCTTCACTTACAAAAGCATGGTTAACTGCATAATTTTTCCATCAACTAGTACAATATTTCTAATCTCAATCTTCAGCATGTTTTCATTGATTCCAAAATATTTTTATCACAGGATGCAAGGCAAAATACAATTATAATTCTATTATTATTAACAAAAAAATTATTTAAATATTTGACTAATTGAAATGGTCCCATATAATTATGACAATCTATATTGTTATGCAAAAGATAACCACAACTCTGCCTTGTTTCCTTAAATCCTGATGACAATTATAAAACAATTATGGTATTATTTCTGAAAGAAATTAAATTTCAAAGTAAAGCATTTTACTCATTTAAAAATTTTGTCCCATCCTCCCCCCCCCCCCCCGAGTGTCAGAAAAAGGCCATGTGCCAGTTTAATTCCTAAAGCCCTTTACATACAATGGATTACCTTATTTCACACAGGCTGAGATAAAGAATTAAGGGAGACAAGCTTTGCCCCAAAATATAACAAGTGTTTGTTAATTTGCTTAATTTTAAAGACTGATCATTTCAATTAAAAAAATGTACTCTGATCTTCCTATTAAATAATTTACCACCTAACTTGGAGCTCATAACTAAGGCAAGTATTTCACAGTATCCCAATTTTAGAAAAACCTTTGAAAGTTTTTAAAAATTAAATAAAATTCTGATGTTTTAAAGGTCTACATTTGGGCTTAGTAATTTTTTTTGTACTACTAATAGATGTCTAAATGGTTTGTTGTTATCCTATTGTCTAATCTAAACACATCAATTTATCAGTACCAGGAATGAAATATGGAGCATTTTCAAGACCATAATAAAAATCCATTTCAATTGTCACTTTCCTCTGGTAACAGTATACTTTAAAAATTACTCATAACATTAATGCATAAAATAAAACTGTCAGTTTTTCTGTTATGGACACTTTCCACAATGTTCAAGAGCAGAAAACAAAAATTACATTGATTTTGAATGTAATTTATTTTCCCTTGTATTGCATTCCATCAACAGTAATACAGATGTTGATCTAAACATCTTCACAGAGAATTTAGGTCTACAAAGAAATGTAAGAGACTCCGGTATTCTTTCAGAATTCTATATGTATCAGGAAAAACCACAGAAAGAACTGAAGGGAAATTTAAGGAAACAGAGGGAGTGACCTAAGATTTCATTCTGTGTTACATGAAACAATTCAAAATGGCGGACTTACTATTACTTACATTTAAGCAATCGGCTTATGAGAAAAGAAAATAAGCATAATATAAACCGCTTCCTAAAAATACTGAATAATTACCGACGTTCAATTAAAAAAAAGGAACCAGTTTGGGGAGCACAGATCTTCAGAAAGCATCCGTATTCAATGCGTTCAAATCAGTAATGTGTTGCAAGCATGCCATTTCTTCTCCAGCTTTCTCCTTCTGAACCCAATTCAAAATCCAGTTTCATCTTCTTCCTTCTCTCCCAAGTTCTTTCTATGAATTCGTGAATTTACATTTCCTATACATTGCGCATAAATTTCTCCCCAGCCGGTTGCTGATACAAAGCAGATCTATTTGTAAGGAGTGAGAATAAAAGAGATGGGCTGGACGCCCCCTGGTGTCCGGTCGCCGCAATGTCCCCGCCAGCCCCTCCAAGTAGAGGCTTTACTTTGACCCGGGAGTTACTAAGTTAATGAAATCCCTGTGGTTCTCACTAGTACCATCTCCTTGCTTCCCAACCTCCAAGGAAGTTTCCAACGTGGGCTCCGTCCTTCCGAGATACTTCTCTTTTCCCACCTTCTCCCCATCATCTCCCTCACCCCGCCTCCTGGTCCTTGGCCCCCGCCCCTTTCTTTCCATAAGGAATTAAACAGCCCCACATCCTTGTAAGGATGTTGCACCTGAAGCAGCGAAAGGGTCGGCGGAGAAGCGGTAACTTTGTAACACGCTTTATACAATCTCGGTTCTTCCAGCGGCAGCCCAAGGCTCAGAGGTGCGAGTAAAGGAGGAAAAAAAAAAGGTGTGAACCCGGAAGTACATCGACCCACGCAGCATATTTAATGGCAACACAAGGGCAATAAATCACGAGAGGGAGAGAGGCATTTCAACGCCTGGGCGGCTTGGTGACTTTTATTTCTGTAACGGTTCTTTCCCCCTCCTCTGTCTTGCCCTGCCGTTCATCCCTCCCTTTTTTCGGTCTTCCATTCTCCTTTTCGAGCTGCCCACCTCGACGCGACTCACGTGCCAAACTCTACAAGCCTGCGAATGTCCGCGCGTGCACACACACCACACCCCCCCACGCGCGCACACCCACACGAATACACTCAGGAACAGACACAGCGACTGGGGCGGGGGGGGGGGAGAGCGAGGAAGAGGAGGAGAAGGAGGAAGAAGAGGAGGGCGGGTAAATGGTACTGCTTACCTCCCGGGCCTCATGGTCGCGCTGCTAACTCTGTGTGTGTGTGTGTGTCAGTGTTTGCGTGCGTGTTTGTGTATATGCGCGTGTCTGTGTGTGCGTGTAATTCGGGAGGACTGGGGTGGGAGAGAGAAGCCCGTATTTGAATCCCTTCAAGAGGGGAGTGAAGAGGGGCGGTGGGAGCAGGACTGGGGATGTCAAAGGGAAGCAGAATTGGTGGGGGCAGAAGACGGAGGATCGAGGCCGGCAGGGTCAATAGTACATGGTGAGCCGGGGAGGGGAGAAGCGAGAGCGGCTCGAGGCTGCGCTGCTCAGGATCCGCTGGGGCCGCCGCCGCCGCCGCCGCTGGGGCCGCCGCCAGGAGAGGGGCGGGCAGGCGGACGAGCGGGCAGGGGAGCGGAGGGGGAGGGCCGGCGAGTCAGTGGGGAGGAGGTTGAGAGACGCGGCGGCAGCAGCAGACACTCACGGCTCGAGCCCTGCGTCAGGCAGCGGCACGCGCACACCTGCCCACCGCCCGGCCCAGCCTCCTGATTGGCTGCCTTGAGGGGCGCGCGAGATTGAAGCATCCCCATTCATTCCTCTGGGCTGCCAGAGTTTGAGGGGTGGAGGCGGGCTGGGGGAGGGAGCTCGTTGGTGCATCGCGGGCCGTCTGGTTTCTTTTCTGAGCTAGTCTGTGCTTGTCTGCCCCTGCCTCGATGTCCCTCTCCCACCCTCCCACGCGCGCACACACACCCGCTGGCCCCCGATGCCACACTCCGAGCACCCACCTGAGAACCTGTTTCTGAGAAGCAGCTTGTGAGTTTGAGTACCAGAGGTGTCACTTAATAGACGTGTGTTACTTTGAACAAATTATAAGCCCTCTCGGAGCCTTTCTTCATCTGTAACAATGTAATTCTTGCGCTACCTATGCGACAGAATTGCTGCAAAAGAAGTGCTTCATAACCTCAAAGAGCAATAAAAATATAATTTGTTATTACCATTTACCCCCACTCTTTCAAGATTTAAAAAAAATCAGAATATTAATGCTATATGCATAAAATAAGTGTATTTTTATTTTCTAGTTTTAATTGTAATTTCAAATTCTTTAAGACTAGTTATTCATTTGTTTAGGAACTGGCAAAATACGTATAACCTCTTCTCTCGTTTTCCATTCATTTCAGTAAGAGTAAAAAATAATACTCTCATACTTACTAAGAAGATCCGTTCTTTATTAGGGAAACTGCCCATTTCTTAGCTCTTTTCTGTGCAAAATATCCTTTATGAATCTAATGGAAATGGAAAACAATTCACCCACACATGAAAGCATGGTGAGGCAAACTACTCATATGGTTTTGAAAAATTGGGGGAAAACTAGTATACTACTAATAAATACTATGCAATACTTTAAAAGCTAGATCTGGAAAGGACCCTGAAGACCTTTAGTTTCACTCTCTTATTTTACCGAAGATTATATGGCGACCCAGAGGAATTAAGTGATTTTTCCAAGGTTGCACCAGTGGCTGGTAAATCTTGGTTTCTTCAGACTCCAAAGCCAGCACCCTTTCCACTGCTTCCATTCAGTTTTGATTCAATTCAACTCAGCTAAGGTATTTTTAAAGCAACTTCCATGTGCTTTTTTCCATGTGCTGGGTGCTAGAGACATAATGGCCAAACAAACTAAAATATTTAACAATTTTTTCCTCCCTTGAAGCACTTATATACTGGGAGATACAACATATACACAGATAAATAAAATGCAAGTTAGGGAATTAATGGAGAAAACAGAGTAATCAAACAAAATACACAGGAATATTTGAGAAAAGAGAGAAATAGCACTAAGGACTCAAGAGGGAAGATTTCAAAGAGAAGGTGGTACCTAATGCTTGAAGGAAGATAAGACTTTTTGAAAGGTACAAATGGAAGTCATTCAAGGCACAGGAAACAAGCAAGCTGTGCAAATGCAGTGATTTAAGATATAGTATGTGGATTTTAGGAACAACCAGAAAGGTAGATTGTGTAAATGGTCTAGTAGAAAGAATATTGAATTTGGACTTTGAAGAACGTTGTTCAAATGTCAGTTCTGATGCTAGGTACCTTACTATCCATGTGACCTTGGAAAAGACATTTAACCTCACTCCTCACTTGTAAAATGAGAGATTTTGAATAAATGACCTCTAAGTTGTCTTCCTATCCTAAATCTATGCTTTTTTAAAGGGAGTAATGTGAAATAAGCCAGGAAAGGTAGGTCAGAGTTAGATAAAAGGCTTAAATGCCAGCTTAAAGAGTTTGTACTTGATCATACAACTAATTGAGTGCTACCGAAATTTTTGTGTAGAGGAATGACATGATTATATTTGTTCCTTAGGAAGATTGTTTTGTTATCTATGTAAAAGATAAATTAGAAAGATATTGGTAGCAGGGAGACCAATTCGGATGTTACAACAGTAATTTAGACAAGAATTAGTGATGCCCATGAGAATGAAGAGAAAGGAATGATAGCAAGAGATGTTGTGATGGTAGCACAGATTGGACTTGGCAATTGTCTCCTTATGGGGGCAGGAGTAAGGGAGAAGGACTTCAAGGTTATAAATCTAGATCAATGACAGGTTAGTGATGCTATCATCAGAAACAGGGCAGCTTGGAAGAAGGATGTAAGTAGGGGGAGAGAATGAGTTCCATGTTGGACATGTTAAATTTGGAATGACAATGGAACATCCAGATGAGATGTCAGTTGGAAATAAAGGACTGCAATTTAGGAAAGAGATCAAAGCTGGATTTCCTATGTGTTGTTTATTTTGTGAGCAAATGTGACCCTCAGCCAGAACACATTGCGATCTCTTTAAATGACTCCATGGAAAGAGTATTTAGAAAACGAAGCTAATCTAATATTTGTTTGGGGCTACAGGTAGCTTTCTGGCAATGTCAGTTAAAATTTCAGCTGAATGGTGTCCTGTTCCTATGGATGAATGACAGTCTCTGCTCCAGAAGGAGTGAAGAGGACCTTGAAACAAGTTCTGAGATATTTTAAACAGCATGCAGTCTACAAACTTGACTGGGTAAAATATATTCCATTAGGTTTATAGCTGCAGGCTTTGTTTATTTTTAATGAGGGAGGGATCCTTTACCCAACTCATGGACTGATTCATTCAGAGCCAGATTGTAGTGTCCCCTTTGAATGGGGCTGGGATATTTGGTTCTGGAGACAAGAGCTTGGAGTATCAAATGAAATACTCCTACATGTCCTTTGTTATCAACTGAGTGGAGCTATTAGATGGTATAATGCTATTTTAAATAGACTGGTTAAAGACAACAAAGTGCTAGAAACTGACAGTTTCAGACTTGAGAGACTGGATTTAGTAATTTTGAACAATAAAAATTATAATGCCACTATCCTAAATGTTATCATACTCTTTGAAAATATTCTTCCTTCCAATATCCCAAAATGACAAAATAAAGGAATATCAGCCTGTTTGCCCACATTTGGCCCAGGAAGGTCATAGCTTTTATTGCAAATACATTGATAGTGGAGATTTTAGGAAGATGGGATCCAGCTAACAACATTATGATGTCTAAATTAAAGATTGATTAGTCTAATGTTTGCTGGGCTGATGAAGAAATAAATGGTATGGGACTCTATCAGATGGAGCAAAGACATACACATAGAGCATATAATAAGAGTACAGCAGTATGGAGAATGAATTCTTGCAAGGAATATAATGAGAAGCAGCTGTGTTATCCTTATGAATTTACATGCCATGTTTTATAATATTTTTCATTTGTAAACAATAATAAAATTATAAAGACCAGCAAGTGTGCTTGATTTGGAGGCAGATTTGAGTGCAAATGCCAACTTGATCACTCTCTGTTTAATGTTGGATAAGTTACTACTTAATTTCTTTAGTTCTCAGTTTCCTTATTTCTAAAGAATTAGATCAATAGCCTCAAAGGACCCACCCAACTCTAAATCTATGTAGATATAAGTCTACTAACTATTATGCATGTGGTAATTATACCTATTCAACCAATATACTTTCCTTTTTTTAAAAAAATTACTCTATTTGTTTTCAGTGCTCTACAATCACTTTCCATATATCTTAGATTTTTCTCCTCCCTCCCCCTCCTTCCCCACTCCTTCCCTGACATGGTGTACAATTTTATATACGTTCTACATATACATTCCTATTAAATATATTTTCACCTTAGTCATGTTGCATAGAAGAATTAAAATGAATCGGAGAAATCATAAAACAAAACAAAACATAATGCAAAAGAAAATGGTCTGTTTCATTCTGAGTTCTAATTCCATAGTTCTTTCTCTGGATGTGGAAGGCATTTTGCCTCAAGAGTCCATTGAGAATTTTTTAAGTTCTTGAAGTACTGAGTGAGAAAAATTCCTCGCTCACTCTTGTTGCTGTGTACAAAGTTCTCCTGGTTCTGTTCCTTTGACTCAGCATCAGTTCATATAAGTCTTTCCAGGTTCCTCTGAAGTTTTCCTGTTCATCATTTCTTATAGCACAATAGTATTCCATTACATTCATATACGACAATTTATTCAGTCATTCCACAATTGATGGGCATCCCCTTGATTTCCAGTTTTTGGCCACTACAAAGAGAACTGTTATAAATATTTTTGTGGGACCCATTCCCAGTTTTATGATCTCGGGGGTACAGTCCTAGAAGCAGTATTACTGGGTCAAAGGGTATGCACATTTTTGTAGCCCTTTGGGCATAGTTCCAAATTGCTCTCCAAAATAGTTGGATCAACTCATAGCTCCACCAACAATGAATTAGTGTGCCAACTCTCCCACATCTTCTCCAATGTTTATCATCTTCCTCTTTTTTCATATTAGCCAATCTGATAGATGTGATGTGGTACCACAGAGTTGTTTTGATTTTCATCTCTCTAATCAATAGTGATTTAAAGTATTTTTTCACATGACTATTGATAGCTTTAATTTCTTCCTCTGAAAACTTCCTGTTCATATTCTTTGACCGTTTATCAACTGAGGAATGACTTGTAAACCAGTATACTTTTCAAAAAAAGTTTTTATTGATGCCTTTTGTTTTTACATCACAGTAATTTCTGGATAGACTCCAAATGAATTCTTTTCCTTGTACCTGAGAAAAACTATAAGCAAAACTGATAGAAGACCAATTCTAATAGTGTCTGCCACATTCCACACCTCAAGTCCTTTCCTCTCCAGCACAAAGAGGAAAGTGCCTAGCACACAGGTTTCATTTATAAAATCCTTGAAAGACACTGTGTCCATGAAGGAGAACATTAATTTTCTCTGAAACAATCAGATTTTGGGGACTTTCTTCCCAAGTTAACAACTCCCTACAATTGGATACCTTAATTATTTTCCTAATCTTTTTCCATTATATTCTCAGTACCAAACTATGCTATTCAAAAATCTTTTATTCCTAATTGGTGAGTTTTACAAATAGGATTTAAGCTGCAGATTTATTGAACAGTGGACTCATGTGGAACTGAGTCAAGAGAAAAATATTTTTTATAATAAAACTAAAATAGTGTTGAAAGAATAGGCATGTTCATACAGTCAGATATGAAGATTACAAAATCAAACCCCTTCCTAACTTCATTAACAGTGTCAATTAAATATTATGTCAAATTAAATATTATGAAAACATTATATTATATTACTAAATCATTGCATTACTATTTACAGTTCATACACAGACATAAGACTTACTTTTTAAAAACCGCATCAGGATGACTACACTATTCTCCATTTTTGCATGAAGGTTAAATCTAGTCCCATTTTAGTATGGCACTAGTCTGTAGAACCAACTCTGGACTTGATATATGAGTGCATGCAAAACTCTGGTTCAAATTCTCATTATGACCCTGGTGCCATCCTGGCAACCTAGAACTTCTCCAGTTTAGTTACTATGGTCAGATTCCCTAGATGATTGCTCCTCTTAATTTTGCCTATGTAGACATGGCCTTAATAGCTTTCCACAGCACTTTCACATGATCATTGATTACCCTCTCAATTGATTACTCCTCCTGCCTCCCAGTTGTGATATGGGTTTAAAAGTGCTTTTTCATTAAGCAGGCCATAATTTATTTTTCACATTAGATATCAGCTTGTTCAGAAGTTTCTTTTAGATATAGTTCTTAATTTGGATATGCATTAGTTACAGTTGCCACTGATGATTCACAGTAGTGCCAAATTTTAGATAATCTATCTTGCCTTAAGATTTCAAAGATGATTTAGTGGAAAAGGAAGCAGACATGATTACTGTATATGAAAAAAATAAAGCAATTAATTATAAATCATTCTATCTGAAATAGGATGTGCTTTGAGTTAAAAAGTACAAGCATTATAGTAATTATTTATGAAGTTGAGTTTACAAATGATGCACTTATGGAGATGCACTTAAATGCTCCCATAACTGAATTATTTTTTTATTTTTAAGTTCATGATCAAATTCAGGTTTAATGTCTACATAAAATATATAATTTCTTAAAATACTGAAATAATTACTACGAAGAAGATATGGACTAAAATGAACACAATGAATAAAATTGTTTTCCCCTATCAATCAGCATATTTTCCTTCTGTCTGATCCTGAACTAATTATAATCATAGACTTATATCACAGAGTCACAGAATTGGAGTTTGACCTCAGCAGCCAGCTCATACACCAAAGAAATTCCCATTTTAACATACCCAACAGGTGGTCCTCCATCCTGAGCTCTGAGTCCTCCAAGGAGGCGGGATCTACCCCTTCCTAGGCAGTCCATTTGGCTTTGGGTCCATTCTAAGGAAGTTTTTCTTCATATCAAGCCTAAATTTGCCTCATTTCAGTTTCCAAAATTTTCTGCTGTCTCTGCTCTCTGGAGCCACAGAACAAGTCTAATCCTTCCTCTATATGACAACCCTTCAAATACTACCTCCCTGTGCTTGGTGCATTTCACCACTTCATCTCATCCCCTTGGGATCCTTAGCTCATTATAAGGCTCATTTCAAATACCATCTCTTGTAACATCTTGTTTCCCTAAATGGTCAGTGCTACTCATTACTCTCTAGTTAAATTTTACTTTGTATAACCCTTAGCTCAAAGGGTCATTTACATAAGATTCTCCTTGGTGGAGATTAACTGATTTGAGCCTATGGTTATATTTGCATTGATTTATCTATTTACTCCTAGAAGATAGAAACTCTTTGAGGGCAGAGACTCTTCAGTTTTATCTTCAGTGCCTACCACAATGGCTAACATGTAGTACACACAAGGAGTGGTTATTGAATTGAATAAACTACAACTCCAAAGGGGAACTAAGTTTAGTGTTACCATCAAGCCAATACCCCAAATTCCAGTGAATTCCTTTCTTCTGTGGACCCTACAAATTCCCACCCAGCTCTTAGTGCTACCCTGAGCTGCGGATTCTTCACCCAACCTCCTAAGGGAAAATACATTTTCAGCTACTAGGCAATTTTTCTCACTCATATTAAACCAATACCTAACTAGTTTTGATTGTGAAGAGTACAGACCTTTTCCTCCTCCATTTTTTGGCTTTTAGTCCTCTGTTGCTGCTGCTTCTAGAATTAGGAGTCGTGTGTTCATCCTCTTCTCTCTAGGAGGTATACTCTTGAAGCATTGCAGTTTCCCGAAAGGTGACACCAGGATATTGGCACTACTCAAAGAAACTTCTTTTTCTGACTAGAAGCCCAAATTCTAGTATCACATTGCCTAGGAATTCCACCCTCCTCTAACAGTGAGTCATGAACAATTCTGTCTAGGAATTTCTATGAGCAAGCATGTCTGCCTTGCCATGTGCTTCCTTCAGCCACAAAGCAGTTATTAATGGATCTTGATTCAGTTCCAACATATATTACCAGGCTGTTTTAATATTACTGCCCCTTAAGTATTCAACATTACAACCAAACTGGCCTAATTGATACACACATAATATTCTATTTCTTGCTGTCCTGCTTTAGGAGGGGGATTGCCACTGTACCCTATCACCTTATCATCCCTCACCCTCCATACATTTAGCTGCTACAGTTTCAGAACCTCTATGGAAGAAAGTCAGAAGAGAAAAAAATCCCCAAAAGGATACTGAGTATTCAGTGATTATTCCTTTTATGGGCCAGAGATAAACTGGCTACTTCTATAAGTGTATCATTGAGATAACAGCTCAAAGACCCAATTCATCTTGCAGTAATCACAGCAATGAAGGCCATCCTCTAGGTAGACCTTGTGTGTGATCTCAAACCAACCAATTAATTCTGGGAGCATTTCAAAAAAACAATCTTTTTTAACATTTTAAAAAAAAGTTTTGAGTTCCAAATTTTGTTCTCTCCTTCCTCCCTTCACTGAGACAGTAAGCAATCTGATATTGGTTATACAATACATTTTATACAAGAAGACTAAAATTAAAAAAAGAAAGACAGAAATAAAGTGAAAAATAGTATGCTTCAGTCTATATTCAGATAATATCAGTTCTTTCTCTGGAGGTAAATGGCATGTTTCATCATGAATCCCTTGGGATTGTCTTGGATCATTGTATTGCTAGGAATAACTAAGTCATTCACAATTCTTCATCATACAATGTTGCTGTTACTGTGTGCAATATTCTCCTGGTTCTTCTCACTTCCCTTGGTATCAGTTCATGTAAGTCAGGTTTTTCTGAAATGATCTTGCTTGTCATTTATTATAGCATAATAATATTCCATCACAATTCTATGCCATAGCTTATTCAGTCATTCCCCAGTTGAAGGGCATCTCCTTCATTTCCAATTCTTAGCCACCACAAAAAGAGCTGCTATAAATATTTTTATATGAATAAATCCTTTTCCCTTTGTGGCTTTTTAAATTTCTTTGGAAGACAAACCTAGAAGTGGTATAGCTAGATCAAAGGATACACACAGTTTCATAAGCCTTTGGGCATAGTTACAAATTGCTCTCTGGAATGACTGGATTACAACTCCACCAATAATGCATCAGTTTCCCAGTTTTCTCCCATCTCCTCCAATATGTATTATTTTCCCTTTTTGTCATATTAGTCAATTTGATAGGTGGGAGGTAGTACCTCAGAGTTGTTTTAATTTGCATTTTTCTCCTCAGCGATTTAGAACATTTTTTCATATGACTATAAGTAACTTTGCTTTATTCATTTGAAAACTGCCTGCTCATATCCTTTGGTCATTGATTATTAATTAGGGAATGACTTCCTATACATTTAACTCTGTTCTTTATATATTTGAGAAATTATTAGTGATGCAAAAAGCAAAGCTTTTTCTCCCTCTAGGGACATTCTTATTTGCTAACAATTATAAAAAATTGTCTTTTTGCTTTCTTTTTGGATCTCTTTCAGGAGATGATAGGTGGACTCTTTCAATATTTATTTTGTCCTCTGGTTCTAGAATATCAGGACAGTTTTCCTTGATAATTTCATGAAAGATGATGTCTAGGCTCTTTTTTTTGGTCATGGTTTTCAGGTAGTCCCATAATTTTAAAATTGTCCCTCCTGGATCTATTTTCCAAGTCAATTGTTCTTCCAATGAGATGGAAGAACATTATCTTCCACTTTTTCATTCGTTTGGTTTTGTTTTGTGATTTCTTGGTTTCTCATAAAGTCATTAGCTTCCATCTTTTCCATTCTAATTTTTGAAGAACTATTTTCTTCAGTGAGCTTTTGAACCTCCTTTTCCATTTGGCTAATTCTGCTTTTTAAAGCATTCTCCTGCTCATTGGCTTTTTGAACCTCTTTAGCCAACTGAATTAGCCTATTTTTAAAAGTGTTATTTTCTTTAGCATTTTTTGGGTCTCCTATAGCAAGGTGTTGACTTGCTTTTCATGATTTTATTGCATTGCTCTCATTTCTCTTCCCAATTTTTCTTCCACATCTCTTACTTGATTTTCAAAATTCATTTTGAGCTCTTCCATGGCCCAAGACCATTGCATATTTATTTTGGAGGTTTTAGAAGCAGAAGCCTTGACTTTTATGTCTTCCACTGATGGTAAGCATTGTTCTTCCTCATATGAAAGGATGGGAGAAAATATCTATTCACTAAGAAAGTAACCTTCCATTGTCTTATTTTTTTCTCTTTTTTGGACATTTTCCCAACAAGTTACTTGACTTTTGGGTCCTTTGTCAAGAGTAGGGAATACTCTGGGGACCTGTAAGATCTCAGTTCCTCCAAAGTGGCACAATCAAGGGAGAGGAGTTTACTCCTCAACAGTCTCCCCTTTTTGTTTTCTTAACCACACTCTTACACATAGGCATGTTTACTTTCTATAGGAAAATACAATAAATCATCAGAAACAATTCTCTTCTTATTTCTAACTAAAAGGTAGAGAGGATCATAAATATAGAATATACAATTTTTATTGCATAAAATTTAAAAGAAACTTAATAATGCATCTAGTACATAAAAATAAACTATTGTATATGAAAAAAATCTTAGCATTAAGCATCACTGATTAAAACGTCTGAAATCCAAGACATATAGGGAATTGACACAAATATACATACAAAAACCAAACGTCATTACTAAATAAATAAGTGTATAAAGTGCAGGAACAGAATTAAAGATTGATTGCAATGAATATGTGCTTCCAATCATTAATAATAAAAATTATTTCTAATTATCAGATTTGTAAAAATGACAAAAAGTGTGAATAGTCACTAATAGAACATTAGTGGGAAAATAGAAATACTAATACTCTGTTGATGAGTTGTGATTTGTTCAACCCTTTGGAAAAATATTTTGGAACTATACACTTGAATAAAATGTTCATATCCTTTGACTCAGTAGTCCCACTACTGGGCATATATTCCAAGGAAGTCAAAGACAAACTTCCAAGACATTACTAGAAATTACTTTTGTTGTAGTAAAAGATTGGAAACAAAGTGGAGTTCAGGAGTATGTCTGAACAAACTATGATGTTTTAATGCTATAGGATATTATTTTCTATAAAAATTATGTGCATAAAAATTCAGAGAAATATAGAAAGATTTGTATTAACTAAGAGTGAAATAAGCAAAGCCATAAGAAGAACATATGTAATGACTACAGCAATATGATTGAAAAGACCGGGACCAAAAAAACTGATAATGGTCTTGGACGACAGATAAATCTGTTGAGAACAGATAATGTGGAAGACAGACAATGAAAGGTACTTCCTCTTCTCAGCAAAGAGACAGGGGAATAGAAAGGTGAAATACATACATTATGATCATTGCTTTTCTTTGTTATGGAGAGGGGTTTGATTCCAGTTGAGGGTGAGGGTGTGAAATCAGGATTAATATCTGGAAATTCCTGTGACAAAGGGTATCAGTAAATTTTTAAAAAATTATAATAATTCTTCTCCTGGGAAGGATTGTAAAATTACTGCCTTTCATTACCTTCTAGTATTATTTTATGATAGACCTTTTATATTTATGTCATATATCCTTTTGGATATTTATTATGGAATATGATACAAGATGCTTGTCTGCATGATATAGTGAGTAAAGTGTAAGACTTAGAATTAGGATGATCTGGGTTCAAATCCTACCTCAGATCCTAAGCTGTGTGACCTTGGGCAAGTCACTTAACCCTATTTTCCTTAGTTTCCTCATCTGTAAGATGAGTTAGAGACCATTCCAGTGTGTTTGACAAGAAAACCCCAAATGGGGTCATGAAGAGTTGGACACAATAGAAACAACTAAACAACAACATAGTTTGGGATTTATTGATCACATGCCCTTCAATCCTAACTTTTCCCCCATTATTTCCCTTTAGGTTCTAAGCTTATTTTGTCTTAAAATTAATTTTGTTACAAATTTTTTGTTTATCCCCTTAAGAATAAACTAGCATACCCTTTAAGATTTACTGAGCCCTTTACAAATATTATATCATTGCATCCTCATTCTGAATAGCTGCTTACTACTAAGGTAGGTAGCAATTATTGTCTCCATTTTATAGATGAAGAAACTGAGACAGACAGTAATTAATTAACTTATGCAGGGTCACACACCTAATAAGTGTCTGAAGTCAGATTTTAACTTAGTTCTACTTGACTCTAGTGCCTTAGTAGTTTGGTCCAGAACTAAGTCTAGAAGCAATTTTAACTCATGTAACACATGACTCAGAGTCACTCTAGAACTCTTGTATCACACAGACTAGATTGTATCCAGGAGGACTGACCCTAAGAGTCATTTTCTCTGGGGCTTGTGGTCTTCACTTGAAGTTGTTTTAGAAAAATATCTCATTATATATTCTTATAACTTGTGTCTATGTCTCCTCAAATGTGAGGAAAATGAGTTCAACTTTTATTTTACCTAACATAAAATGAAAATGCTGCAAAGAATCCATCGGATCCCATGAATTGATACAGAAACATATTAGATTCTCAAATTACCTGTCAGCAACCTTCCCTGCCTCCCCTTAAGTGACTGAACTTGAGGTTGCTATTAGGGCAATGCCCATGGCATTCCATAAAACCTTTCTCTTCCATAGAGTCACGCACAGTTTCTTCCAGACCCTGGAAGAGACCCTGAGACCTAAACTCCTTAAGAAGGCAATATACTTTGAAGACTTCTGAAAAAGAATTTCCCTTTTTTTTGTCAGACTCACCCTGTTCTAATAACTCTCTGGCTTTCTTTCTAAGCAAGAACTATGCAGATTATCCTGCCCTTTCTCCAAGGAGTACACTGCATCATGAATCTCTTTCTTTGAGATCCATTGACCAATCCTTGAATTTAGGAACTCTGGAAATTGGGGTTACCCACCAAGCAATAACCAAATCTGGACTTACCCTCTGGGACCAAGTACATGCACATATATGCTTTTATCATGTGTTTCTGCAGACAACCCTTCATTACTACCATCTGTTAAACTGGGAAATCCTACTCTCAAGATCTCTTCTCTCAGGTCATGTACCAACACATGTCTACCACTGGAACATTCTGAATGGAATGAAAACATCAATCCCTTCTCCTTCTATCAAACCAGATACATTTTTTTTTGAAAAAGCAAACAAAGGGAAAATGCCAAGGAAACGTCTTCAAGAGAACAAGAGACCAACTAAACTTACTTTTATTTACCACAGGTAAAGGGCTGCTCATTCTCAGTTCATCAGTCATGAGGAGGAAGCCCCTGTCTTTAAAACCCAAACAGTAATGCACCAGTGGTCATGTTCACATTTTATGAAGAATTGCCCCTTGAATGTCTCCAAACAAAGGGTCATGCCCTAAAATTTCAACAGGTTTATTAATCAGTGATTCTCCTGATCACCACATTGTTCCCTTTTAGCGGTAGTATTATTTTTTGAAAAAATGTACTAGCACTACCCCACCATAAATATTTCCCCAATTTTCTGTCTCCTTTTATTCCAAAACTTTTCAAGGGTCACCAATAGACTTAGCAATACCATTTATTAGTTCTTTCAGTGCTCTCGGAGATAATTCATCCTAGATAGTAACTTGAACTCATTGAGAATATCTCACAAATATCTTACTTATCTTGGATTTCAACTCCCTATTGACCACCTTTGTTTTGACTCTTTTAGTAATGGGATCATTTTCTTTGGCAGGGAAAACAGGCATACAATGAATAATTTTGTCTTTTTTTTTTTTTTGCTTTCAGTTATCGTCACATCCTACCACACATTCTTCTGCACCTGCCCCAAACCAGTGGGTCTCTTCTTTTTAAAGCCTTCTATTCCCATTCACCCTAAGTAGTCTAAAACATACCAGCAGCAAAACAAAACATGCATTTTTTTATGTTTTTAGTATTTATTGCATTTTTGACACATCTTTCAGGATCATGCCAGGCTTTCATATTCATGTGTCATGAATTGTCCTGGTTTCCATCTTCCGTACATGTGTTTTTAAATTGAGTTGTTTGATAAATTACCAGCACATTCACACCGATCTTTTTGCAGAACTTTCCCTTTTTTACCTTATGGGAATTTTTGTTTGTGTATCTTCAGAATTTCATTCTTGAGAGGTTTTTATTCTATCTAGGTTGACTTCTTTGCTGAATTTTAAACCTAGGATCTTACTTAACCTTTCTCAGAATTCTTTGAAATCCATTCTCTGAAAATCTATACTGCGTGTCAGACTGTTTTTTTCCTTTGTCTCTCTACCATGAATTCTAAAGATTAAGTGGTCAGTTCCCTATAAGTATCCCATCATCTTCACTTCAACAATTAACTCCTTACCTGTAGTCAGAATCAAGTCCAGAAATAGCATTTCACTTTAACATTTTCTTCACATTTTGACAGATCAAATTCTCATTAAGACAAACCAAGAATGTGTTAACTGCTCTGGTTTTGGCGCACAGAAAGAGAGAGAGAGAGAGAGAGAGAGAGAGAGAGAGAGAGCTCAAACAGATGCCTACATAATTGACATCCCACAACACCACTATATTATATTTCTGTGCCAGGCTTCTTGTTAATTTCCTCCTTTTCAGGTGGTATGTGGCATATTCTCATAACAATATTGCTTATTAGTAATACTTACCCAAATGTTTACTTCCCTGCTTCTTTCCTCTGTTTCCCGGATTTCTTCTATATAGTATTATTATTAATTACTGTTTATTCATTTTTAACATTAATTTAAAAAATTTTTGAGTTGCAAAATCTCTTCCTTCCTCTAGCTCCTCCCCTACCCATTGAGGGGTCAAGAAATATGATATCAATTATACAGATGAAATCATGCAAAGCATATTTCCATGTTAGCCAAGTTACAAAAAAAGGCAAGGAGAATTTTTTAAAAATATACTTCAGTTTGCATTCAGACTTCATCAGTTTTCTCTCTGGAGGTAGATAGCATTTTTCATTGTGAGTCCTTTGGAATTATCTTGGATCATTGTATTAATCAAGGTAGCTAAGTCTTTCACAATTGATCATAGTTACACTATTACTGCTCCTGTATACAATGATCTGGTTCTATGCACTTCATTCTGTGTCAGTTCATATAGTTCTTCCCAGGTTTTTCTGAAATCATTCCCCTCACCATTTCTCATAGCACAATAGTATTCTATCACAATCATATACCACAACTTGTTCAGCCATGTCCCACTTGATAGACATCCCTCAATTTCCAATTCTTTGCCACCACAAAAAGACTTGCTTGCTATATTTTTGTATATACATGTCCTTTCCCATTTTCCAGTCACCTCCAATCTATTTAAATTATCAATATCCTAAGGTTTAATACATTTATCAGGTGAGAATATATCTTAATCATTCACTAGGTATGAACAAGGAAGCCTCTTCAGATTGTCTAAGGGATTCAGCCATTTTCTGTGGGGCTAAAGCCATAAAGGTAATTGGAATTAGAGATTCAAGCATCTGCCAGACTAGATGAATTTCAAAAGTCTGGCAGTGGAGAAAAATGGCCCCTGAAAAGGAATCATTTGAATGGGGAGGAGAGTGACTCATCATTGTATAGCCCCACCCCACCTTTGGTCAGAGGAGGGTCATGAGTTTCAAAGGATCTGGAGGATTTGGACCTTTTCCTCAGCACTGCAGCAGTCTTCACAAAATGGATGATGGGCTATGTCTGCATTAAGAGCCAAGGACAGATTGGACTCAATTAGATAAGTAGATTCACGGTCCTACAAAAAGTCCAGGAGAAAAGATACAATAGACCTAAGGGAACATCTTTGAGGACTCTAGCAAAATGACTCCCAGGAGCTCCATGTGTACTCTAAGTTTGAGCCCATTTTCCCTTGCACTCTGTATGTACTTGAGGTAGAGTGTGTCATAGACCTTTGGGGATTGTTTTGTGCCAACTATATACTATTATAATAAATGCTACTTTCTAAAGTTAATTAAATCTGTCCTACTGATATCACCTGAAAATATGGTAGAAAGCATATGGCTGGGGCTTGTCAGCATTAGAAACATTCCCCATCCCTTCAAGGTTAATCCCATAGTTATGAGAGGACATACATAGTAGCCATGTTCTTGGGACTCAACTTAGTTCAAGTAGGCTAGAATAGTGCCTTCAGAGCATGTGTTACACTTAAAAGGTATTGAAAGTGTTATCTACATTTAATTGGCTCAAGAGACTAAGGCTCAAATCACTGAATTAGCTTCCTGGTTGCCTGGAATAGCCAGGACAAGGGGTCTTGTTTCCTCCCTCAAGCTTCTGAGTATAGACTTTCCAGCATGACCAGCACATGAAAGTTTTGCTCAACTTAATGAAAGCTAGTTCCTTAGCGAATATTCTTTTCCTACTAAGAATGTTCTTCTCTCATTATGGCTAAGTAAATCTCCTTTTGTTCACTGTTTGATGGAATATAAGTGTCTCGTTTTGTTGTCCTCCATCTCAAGCCTGAGCTGCCAGACCTGCCTAATTAATCCTGTCCTACTCTGTTCTTCCATTTATGGAATTTTCAGTCATTCCCCACCTAGGTCAATGATACCTAGAAGATCCACTTTTGTCTACTTCTATTAGGATCACGAGTTTACTTATCCTTACATCATGAATATGTGTATAGACTGAGGTCATGAGCCATTGTTGGCTCCTTTCTACCTTGTCAAAGTTCTTTGTTTCAAAGTCCTTTCTTGGATTTTGTGTCCTGTAAATTATTTGCATCTTTATGCTGTAGCTGCTGTTCTCTAGGTTGCATCACTTGGTAGACAAATAGACTATTCACTTTCTCTCTTTTTTTAAAATTTATATCTTTCTTGACTAGATCAGCAAAACTTCAGATAAATATAATTTTATCAGTTTGCATGAGATGAGACTGGTAAAGAGCCCATAATTCCTACATTTTAATCTGTGGTTCAGAAATTTAAATCCTATTCTCTGATACCATCTTTTTTTATCAGCTCTTCACTTCTCAAATATGTTATCTATTTCACATTTATTTCCTGCCTTTGAGTTTCCTTAAACATGGTATGTACGCCTATATTTGTTGAGTGAATTTGAATGTATAAGGCTATTGCTTTGGGGTACAATCTGTAAGTGAAAAGTACAGATACTAGGTGATATATATAGGCGTGGATACTAAAACCAGTTGACCTAGTCTTTTGACCTAGAAACAAGTTATATCCATGTACTATAATTCAGTGTTCCAGTTCCAAATTCCTTTATCATGGGAATTAATTTGTAACATATAACACTGGGTACCTCCTTCGTACACTTAAATAATCTACTTCATATGATGATTTTGTTCTTGTTTTTATTTCCTGAACTATATTATATGTTCACTAGATTATAAGCTCCATGAGAACAAGGACCTTGTTTTATTCATCTTTATGTTCCTTTTAGCATTTAGAATGTTGCCCTGTTCACTTCAACAAACTTTTATTAAATGTTTATAATCTCTTCCCGAGAATGCAATTCTTAGAACTTGCCCCTGAAAAAAGAATAAACAGTTAAAACCTGATGCCTTTATTCTTGTGGTTAGTGCTGACTTTTGACCAGTGAAAACTACTTCTAGTAAAAACATAATCTCCTTAATTTCTAGTTCACCTATCTTTCCAATCTTCTTATGATCTTTCAATCATTCTTCACTGTAAGAAGGAAGGGTGTATGTAAGATAGTGTCTATGGAAGTTATAGTAGTTACAAACTTGGCCTCTTCAAGGTAGGAAGCTAAAGTGGAAGAGTTAGTACTGCTACTTCCCTTTTTGCTTCAGGGGGCAGAATTTGGGATTTAGAGAAATGAGAGAAAAGACAGGAATTATGAAGCTCCCACACCATTTTCTTCACCAGAATTCCTCCACTTATTTTAAAATGAGAATTCTGGTTCCTACAGAAGTCACCTCTGAGATCTAAATTTTGGCAAGTGTTTTTGAGACACTTGATAGCCTCTTGACAAACTGAGGGATGAATGTTTTCTCATTATATAGTCCGTAGAGTTGAAGATTTTAGTTTTCTTGAAAATAGAAAATCTTTCTGACGCATTCACCTACATCCCATCAGCACAACCAGCTTTACCTTAAATGGTTAACTTGCAAAACTTACTTACCTGTAAAATGCATGAATCAATTCTTATTCTGCATTTTTCATCTTTTGAATGTTCACTGTTGTTATTTCATAGGGACAAAAGGCTTCAGATCTTTGGCTTAAAAGGTAGCCAAACTCAAAGGCACATGGTCATAAGTTTGCTCCTGAATATAAAAAATTAAACCTATTTCATGTCAGCATATATTCTGAATATTTTCTTAAAATAATGGATTGAAACTACAATTATCCCTGCTCTTCCTTTCTAACAGAATTTTTTTTTAAATTAAGGCTTGATTATGATATGCAGCTAAAAAGAAAAGAGACTCATTTTTTTTTTACAAACAAAAAATAACTTCAGCAGTAAAATAAATCTTATAAAAAGCCCCTCATATGGAGAATAATAATAGCTTTTTTATGGCATTGTAAGGCTTTTAAAGCACTTAGTCAATATCACTTCATTTAACCTTCACAACAACATCCATTTCACACATGATGAAACTGAGGCACAGAGAAAATTAATTGCCCTGAATCACACAGTAAGTCTATGAGGGCAGCTAGGTGGTGCAATGGCTAGAGAACAAGGCTTAAAGTCCGGAAGATGCATCTTCCTGAGTTCAAATCTGGCCTCAGACTCTTACTAGCTGTATGATCCTGGGCAAGTACTTAACCCTGTTGACCTTAGTTTCCTTATCTGTAAAATGAGCTGAAGGAGAAGATGGCAAACTACTCCAATTTCTTTGCCAAGAAAACCCCAGATGGAATCAGGAAGAGCTGGACCCAACAGAAAAGACTAAACTACAATGATCAAGACATAATTTGAATTCAATTCTTCCTGACTCTGAGTCTAACACTTCATATGTTGTAGCATCTATCTGCTTTGTAATCTTAGTTCTAGACCTGGAAAGAAACTTGGAAACCACTGAGCCCAAATCTTATTTTGACAGATGTAGAAACTGAATCCCAAGGGAGACTGAGTTACTTGTCCAAGATAAAATAGGTAAATTACTCAAAGTTAAGATTTGAATTCAAGTGCTCTGATTCCAAACTCAATGCTCTTTTTGCTATAGTACTATGTCTTCAATAGTATCCATCATAAAGAGGCTTTGGGAAGCTAAGTATTAATTCCAATAATATTGCCATAATTTGAAGGAAAAAAAAGCTTGTGAAATTCCTCTTTCAGAAGTGTTTTTAAAGTTTGTTTACTAGCCCTTTCCTGACCTTCGCAAAATATGCTTCATTAGAGTCACAGGACATTATTGCCTCTTACCCTTTATTCCTTCTTTTGCTCCATTTCGTTTGATTTCTTCCTTCTCTTTTCTCCTTTATTGATGTTAGTTCAATTGAGCCAAAAGCCCTAGGGAACTAACATGCTGGAACAAGTTATGGTCATGTCCAGGACATCTCAGTGCTCATGAGAAAATACTGTCTTGGACAAAGAAGTTGTATGAGACAAACTGTCATCTTACCAATCATCGTGTGTTCTCACTCACTTCTCTGGCTTTGGGCCACTGAGGTGAATTCCACTCCCAACTCCTACCTAATGCCATATGTTTAGTTATACACTGTGAACCCTGGCTTCAATCAGTAAGATATGCTGTTTACTTTGTCTACCACAGCTTGGACCACTTCTTCCTTCCCCTGGAGGTTTCTTTTCTTCAGCAGTTGTTAACTGCCTCTCTTCCTTTCAATATCCTTTGGCTCTATCTCCTGTAGGAAGGGAAGTCAACAGCCTGGAGCTGTGAAATCACTTACAGAAGGTCTATAACCCAGCGGGAGGGGTTGGAGGACTAGACAGAGGGTGAGGAGGGGTGGTTGACTACAAGAGGAAGTAACAGATTGCATGTAAATTAATTTGTGTGCTTGCTGTAAGTGCTGTAAATATCACCATGGTTAAAATTAGCTGAGCCCTTATTGTGAATTTGAAATATTAAAAGTTAAGGACTATCTTAAGCTCCTCTGGCTTTTTCTGGCTTGAGCATACTCATGCAGTGCTGAGCCTGTGCTCCAGTCACTTCTCAGGGTCCATAGTACTCAGTGCTGAAAAGACTTGGTACTTTGGTATAATGAAGAAAATCCTGAATGGTTTCTTGGTCTTCTCTCTACCCCATAACAATAGGAGAAGGTCAGGGTCATTTACAAAAAAGAGAGTCAGCTTCTAATTTCCTTTATTCCTTCCTTCTCTGGAACCTGTGGCACATAACTGTCCCAGTCTGGGCTTCTGGTAAAGGGTAAAAGAGAGGGTTGACAACTTCATTCTTACCCTGGCAATATGGCATCTCTAAGCACAAGGCAGCTGATGACCTGAACTGATCCTACATCTTGGGCTCCTTACTGTTACTTGGTTTTTTTTCTCCTTTATTTCTTTCCAGAGCAAGAGTGACTGAACAACCCTGAGATGGACTTTTCTGGTTTTGGGGCAGCCTTAGAGCTCTGGGACCTATAGTCAGAGCCGACTTTAGCAAGAGAACTTTCTATATTAAAGAGGAAGACTTCCAAAAAAAGGATAAGCCCAGTCCCTGACCTGGATTGTGAGAAGGCAAGGAGCTGTAGGGAATTATATAGAAGGTAAAATATAAGATACTTATTCAATAGTTCCACAAACTGCTTCATATTCTGTTGTTCAAATCTCAGTTTACTCAGTAAAGCTTAGTGTCCCAGACCTCTGGAGTACTATTAATTATAATTAACTCAGTTACTTACAAATTCTTAGTTATGTTCAAATTTGTATTATACTTCAGCAATAAACACTAAATCATAGTAATCTGAAAGAATCAAGTGATTCATGTGCTTAGCTAACTGACTACAAGGGGAGTAACCTAGGAACTTGTTCAAAAAAAGCAGATATAGTTTTCAACAATCCACACAAATTCTCTAATTACTTATAACAATTTGTTTTTTTTTTTTTTTTTTTTTTTTTTTTTTTTTTTTTTTTTTTTTTTTTTTTTTTT